>OX419721.1:54610906-55249150 GCA_948474765.1 Patella depressa
TAACTGACACTTTTATAGACCAAAAACCTTGAAAAGTGACTTAAGGAAAATCGCCCATTTCTCTGCAACCGTACAAGTTAGAAACCATTTTGTGGTATCTGTATGATCGTATGGGTTCAATCTATTTGATCAATAGAATCAAATATCACAATTTGAAAAAAATAACAAATACGACTCATTTGAATAAAATATTGTTTTTTGAAGGCTAAAATTTAAGTTTTGAGCAAATGACGTCATTTCCGGTGGCAGCGCAAGGGGTAAAATGGTTTGACATAGTCCACTATGGTATTAGGCATCCAATGGCGAAAGAAAATTGAAAATCGAATAATAATTGATTCTTTTACAGCCAAAATTACGTGAAAAGTGACTCATGCAAAATTGCCTATTTCTCGGCAACTGCTTATATTACAAACTAATTTTCACATACATTCTCTTCGTATGGATTATAGCTACAAGTTTATAAAAGTTACGTAAAAATATTTTAAAATCTGAAAAGCCTGAATGAGTTGTAAATAGGTCAATTTTACGCCTTTTTTCACCTCTTAATCCAATTTGCTAGAAAATGAAAAAGAAATTAAAAAAACTGCTTCCGACATTTTTTGCGCCTTTAAAGGACACACTCTTTGAGTCATATAATTTTTCAAAAAAATAATATTTGTTTTCAAAAAATGTACCTAACTGTCAAAATTGTAGTTTTTGGTAAAATTATGCCACTTCCGGTGCCGACAGATAATACTTTTGGTAATAAAAAAAATGACAATTGAGACAACGAAGCATATGAACTTTGTTTTATACAAATCGAAGAATAAAAAATTAATCTAGGACTGAAAAACTGAATTAGCCAATGGAGGCCAAGGAAAACTACTGAGACAAAATTTTTTAACATTTTTGCGCAAGTCAGATGACTCTTTAATTCTGTGCACAACACGACTAAAAAATATTCATAAATAAAAAAGTTTTTTGTAAAATTTTAAATTTCCGAAATTTGGCGCCTAATATCTTCGAAGATTTGCCGAAAATCAAAAATCGAAAGTAGCGCAGCTATGTGCCCTGTCTCCAGCTATGCCAAAATGTATCGAAAGTTAAAATCCCATGATTATTGTTAAAATTACCGCAATATTTGTAAAAACGATAACTTCGGTGATTTCGGACATTTCGCATTGTCGCAGAACGTTCAAAATAGCTTTATCCTCTAAGTCACACCCACTTTCCCAGTAAAACCGAAGAAATCGTAACGATGCGACACGTAGTTGCTGAGATCTACTCAAAACAAAAGAAGAATAATAATAATAATAACTAGACCTGCAAGCAGCACTGAACCGGCTTTCAGGAATCATACAGGAAGTTTATTATACCATAGCCGATCCATTGAGCTACCGAACTATACTTTAGATGTTTTGCTACAGTGAAACCTTCTATCATATATAAAAGTAATATGTGCTGGCGAAAAGACGGGCCAAAATTGTAAATTATCGCAAAATTACGTCACTTCCGGTGCCGAAAGAAATTTTTATAGGGGAAAAATAAGTCGAAAATTCGTAACATACAAAATACAAACTTTGTTTTATACGTATCGGGCAATAAATAACTAACCTGTAACCCATCAACTGAAATTAAGAAGGTAAAAAAATTAAAAGTGACCCTGGGAAAATTGGCTATTATTCGACAAGGGAACATGCTAGAAGCCTTTTCTTGATATCGATATGATGGTATTGATTCAATCTTACTGCCCATTAGAGTCAGGCGTTATAAAGTTAATTGAATAATAAATATAAATCCCTTCAAAAAAATGTTTTGTTTTGAAGGCTAAAAATACGTTTTTTGCAAAAATTACATTACTTCCGGTGATATTGAAAATGTTAACTTTGTTCATTGAAGTCATAAATGGCATAAGGCATCAAATGGTAAAAATATTATAAAAATCGAATAATAATTGACACTTTTATAGACCAAAAACCTTGAAAAGTGACTTATAGAAGATCGCCTATTTCTCTGTAACCGTACAAGTTAGAAACCATTTTGTGGCATCTGTATGGTCATATGGCTTGATTCTATTCGTTGATGGGAATCAAATATCATAATTCTAAAAATATTATAAGGCAGACTCATTTGAATAAAATATTTGTTTTTTAGGTTAAAAATACAGTTTTTGCCCAAATGACGTCATTTCCGGTCACAATGAAAATGTAAAATTGGCTTGACCTAGTCCAAAATGGCATTAAGCATCAAATGGGGAAAAAAATTGCAAATCGAATAATAATTCATTCTTTTATAGGCAAAATAACGTGAAAAGTGATGCATGCAAAATTGCATATTTCTCGGCAACTGTTCACATTACAAACTAATTTTCGCATGCATTCTCTTCGTCTGGATTATTGCTACGAGTTTATGAAAATTACAAATAAATATTTCAAAATATGAAGAGCTGAATGAATTGCAAACAACTGAATTTTACACTTTATTTTACATTTTATTCGAAATTGCCCGAAAATGAAATTGAAGTTAAAAAGTCTGAGCTAAGGATATTGTGCACCTTTGCAGGGTGAATCATTTTAGTTATATCAGTTTTGAAAAAAATTAATATATGCTTTCAAAAAGTGGTACCGAACTGTCAAAATTGTAGTTTTTATTAATATTACGTCATTTCCGTTGCCGACAGAAAAATTTCACCGTAACAAAAAAAATTACAATTGGGACCACGGAGCTTATGAACTTTGTTTTATATAAATTGAACAATAAATAATTTTTCTGGGTACGAAAAACTAAATTAGCCGATGGCGGCTAATGCAAATTACCGAGACAATTTTTTTTCTCATTTCTGCTCAAGTAGGATGATATTTTAACCCAGTGTAAAATATCGTCAAAAAATATTCATAAATAAAAAAGGTTTTCGTAAAAAAAAATTTTTTTTTCAAAATATCGGACATTTTTTCGACTACTTCCGGTTTTACGATTGTTGTCGTGATAGCTTTACGAAGTTCTTTGGATACTTAACTTTCTGTACCAGAAGTGTCAGAAACATCTATTGAGTAGTTTTGGAAGAAAAGATAAAATAAAGAGCGTTTACAAAAATTTGACGATTTTTGAATTTTTTTCAAAGTTTGATGCTATTTTTGGACCACCTATATTATTTCAATGCTTTTCATTTTGGATTCACTATATAGACAATCGATAGGACTTTGAGTAAGAAAAGTTTGAGAAAAATCGTAGGCGTCGTTTTCGAGAAAAGGGCGTCCCAGAATGTTAAAAAATCGGAAAATACTGGATATTTGGCATACAATAATTTATTTCCTTGCCATCGAAATCGTATTATTTACATACCGTATGATGGTCCATTAATAGGCTATCCAACGACACTTTAGTTCTTTTGGTCCACTATTACCTAAGGGAGAAATCAAGTTTTTCGCAAGTGCGACAATGTTTTTAACCTTTTTTTTTATTTTTTGAATACTTCCGGTATGGTTATTATTGTCGGAATAGTTTAAATAGCCGGTTTGGGTACTAAAATAGTCATAGGGCTCTGTAATGATATATTACATTTACTGATCAGATAAAATGCCACTGAGAAATCCTATGTCCAAAAGTGAGAAAAATGCAAAAAATTTAAAATATCGAAAATTAACTTTCAATAACTACATACATATTATACATCGTTAGAATCGTAATTAGGTCAGCTATCTGAAAATACAACCTTTTTTCGAAAATCTCTTAAAATAAAAAAATAGTAGAGCATTTTCCAAAATTTCACGATTTTTCGACTTTTTTCGATTTTCAGTCCGTTATTTCACCTATTCCAGATATTTCAAAGTCGTAATGGAATGTTTCGTACTTCAGACTACCACAAGGTCTCTTGATAGAGAAAGTTTCATAAAAATCGCTGGAGTAGTTTTCGAGATACAGGCGTCCAAAAATGCTAAAAATCAGAAAATACTTGATTTTCAGCGTGCCATATTTTGCTGCCTGTTCATAGTATCCGTATGAATTTGGTATCATACGATAGTGCAATCCCAGTGCAGTCCAATGGTACCCTAATTTCTTTAATCCATTTATATCGGACGGAGAAATCGCGTTTTCCCCAAAAATATCCATTTTTTGCATTTTTTTCAAAATATTGCACATTATTTCGACCACTTCCGGTTTAAGGATTCTTGTCGAAATTGCTTTATTTGTTGGTATTGGACTATAACTTCATGTTCCAGAAGTTTCAGAAACGTCAATTCTGCCATAAAACGAAACCCGAGCTCACAAAATGGGAAGAAAATTCGAAAAAAATCGAAAAATAAAGGGCGATAACTCTGAATGAAACTTATATTACTGGAATTGCATGGACGTCAGGTATCCAAAAATATAGGTCAAATTTGAAAATTTTGAAAAATAACAAAAATTGTCTCGTAAGCAACATGTTTTCAATTTTCGAACGCTAAAAGTCATAGACGAATGTTCGAAATCGAAAAATGTGAGATAGCCATTGTCTAAGAAAAGATTCAGGGATTCCAAAAAGGTAACTTGTTTGAAAATGGATAAACAATTGACGAAACTATGGCCTATTTTCAATTTTTAGACAAAATACAAAGTTCGGCCACTTCCGGTATGCGCAGAAATTTCAAAAATATTTTATCAAGTAGCCACCACATGGTTTCCCGACAGAAAATCTAATTCCAGATCGATATCTGTTTTCGATCATGGTGATCTAGGCTCCCGCGGTAAATAATAATAATAATAATAATAACTAGACCTGCAAGCAGCACTGAACCGGCTTTCAGGAATCATACAGGAAGTTTATTATACCATAACCGATCCAGTGACCTACCGAACTATACTTTAGTTGTTTTGCTTCGGTGACACCCTCTATCATATGTAAAAGTAATATTTGCTGGCGAAAGGACCGGTCAAAATTGTAAATTATGGCAAAATTACGTCACTTCCGGTGCCGAAAGAAATTTTTATAGGTGAAAAATAAGTCGAAAATTCGCAACATACAAAATACAAACTTTGTTTTATACATATCGGGCAATAAATAATTAATGTATAACCCATAAACTGAAATTAAGAAGGTAAAAAACTTAAAAGTGACACTGGGAAAATTGGCTATTATTCGACAAGGGAACATGCTAGAAGCCTTTTCTTGATATCAATATGATGGTATTGATTCAATCTTACTGCCCATTAGAGTCGGACGTTATAAAGTTAAACGAATGATAAAAATAAATCCCTTCAAAAAAATGTTTGTTTTGAAGGCTAAAAATACGTTTTTTGCAGAAATTACATTACTTCCGGTGATATTGAAAATGTTAACATAGTTCATAGAAGTCATAAATGGCATAAGGCATCAAATGGTAAAAAAAACATAAAAATCGAATAATAATTGACACTTTTATAGACCAAAAACCTTGAAAAGTGACTGATAGAAGATCGCCTATTTCTCTGTAACCGTACAAGTTAGAAACCATTTTGTGGTATCTGTATGGTCGTATGGCTTCATTCTATTCGTTGATGGGAATCAAATATCATAATTTTAAAAATATTATAAGGCAGACTCATTTGAATAAAATATTTGTTTTTTAGGTTAAAAATACAGTTTTTGCCTAAATGACGTCATTTCCGGTCACAGTGAAAATGTAAAATTGGCTTGACCTAGTCCAAATTGGCATTAGGCATCAAATGGAAAGAAAATATTGCAAATCGAATAATAATTCACTCTTTTATAGGCAAAAAAAGGTGAAAAGTGATGCATGCAAAATTGCATATTTCTCGGCAACTGCTCATATTACAAACTAATTTTCGCATACATTCTCTTCGTCTGGATTATTGCTACGAGTTTATGAAAATTACAAATAAATATTTCAAAATATGAAGACGCTGTATGAATTGTAAATAACTGAATTTTACACTTTATTTTACATTTTATTCGAAATTGCCCGAAAATGAAATTGAAATTAAAAAATATGAGCTAAGGATTTTGTGCACCTTTGCAGGGTGCATCCTTTTAGTTATATCAGTTTTGAAAAAAAATAATATTTGCTTTCAAAAAGTGGTATCGAACTGTCAAAATTGTAGTTTTTGTTAATATTACGTCACTTCCGTTGCCGACAGAAAAATTTCACCGTAACTAAAAAAATTACAATTGGGACCACGGAGCATATGAACTTTGTTTTATACAAATCGAACAATAAATAATTTTTCAGGGTACGAAAAACTAAATTAGCCGATGGCGGCTAACGCAAATTACCGAGACAATTTTTTTTCTCATTTCTGCCCAAGTACGATGATATTTTATCCCTGTGTAAAATATCATCAAAAAATATTCATAAATAAAAAAGCTTTTCGTAAAAAAAAAATTTTTTTTTCAAAATATCGGGCATTTTTTCGACTACTTCCGGTTTTACGATCATTGTCGTGATAACTTTACGAAGTTCTTTGGATACTTAACTTTCTGTACCAGAAGTGTCAGAAACATCCATTGAGTAGTTTTGGAAAAAAAGATAAATTAAAGAGCATTTACAAAAATTTAACGATTTTTCAATTTTTTTCAAAGTTTGAGGCCATATATGGACCACCTATATTATTTCAATGTTTTTCATTTTGGATTCACTATATAGACAACCGATAGGACTTTGAGTAAGAAAAGTTTAAGAAAAATCTGCGGTGTCGTTTTCGAGAAAAGGGCGTCTCAGAATGTTAAAAAATCGGAAAATACTAGATTTTTGGCATACAATAATTTATTTACTTACCATCGAAATCGTATTATTTAGATACCATATGATGGTCCATTAATAGGGCTATCCAACGACACTTTAGTTCTTTTGGTCCGCTATTACCTAAGGGAGAAATCAAGTTTTTCGCAAGTGCGACAATGTTTTTAACCTTTTTTTTCATTTTTTGAATACTTCCGGTATGGTTATTATTGTCGGAATAGTTTTAATGTGCGGTTTGGGCACTAAAATAGCCACAGGGCTCTGTAATGATATATTACATTATCTGATCAGATAAAATGCCCCTGAGATTTCCTATGTTCAAAAGTGCCAAAAATGCAAAAAATTTAAAATATCGAAAATTAAACTTCAATAACTACATACATATTATACATCGTTAGAATCATAATTAGGTCAGCTATCTGAATATACAATCTTTTTTTGAAAATCTCTTAAAATAAAAAAATAGCAGAGCATTTTCCAAAATTTCACGAATTTTCGACTTTTTTCGATTTTCAGTCCGTTATTTTACCTATTCCAGATATTTCAAAGTCTTATTGGACGGGTTCATGCAAAATACCTCCAAAAGGACTCTCGATAGAAAAAATTTTAAAAAAAGTTGCGGTTAAGTTTCCGAGATACAGGCGTCCAAAAATGCTAAAAATCAGAAAATACTTGATTTTCAGCGTGCCATATTTTGCTGCCTGATCATAGTATCCGTATGAATTGGGTATCATGCGATAGCACAATACTAGTGCAGTCCAATGGTACCCTAATTTGTTTAATCCATTGATATCGGACGGAGAAATCGCGTTTTTCCCCAAAATACCCATTTTTTGCATTTTTTTCAAAATGTCGGACAATATTTCGACCACTTCCGGTGTACAGATTATTGTTGAAATTGCTTTATTCCTTGCAATGGCCATTTGGCTTCATGCCTCAGAAGTTTCAGAAACGTCAATTCGGCCATAAAACGAAACCCGAGCTCACAAAATGGGTAGAAAATTCGAAAAAAATCGAAAAATAAAGGGCGATAACTCTGAACGAATCTTATATTACTGGAATCGGGTGGACTTCAGGTATCCAAAAATGTAGGTCAAATTTCAAAATTTTGAAAAATAACAAAAATTGTCTCGTAAACAACATTTTTCATTTTTCGATCGCAAGAAGTCAGCGATGAAGTTTCGAAATATCCAAATTTTCAACTGCTATCGTTCGAGAAAAGACTCAGGGTTTCCGAAAATGTCATTTGTATGAAAATAGATACAGAATTGACGAATCTACGGCCGTTTTTTAATTTTTTAACACCGCACGAAATTCGACCACTTCCGGTCTGCGCAGAAGTTTCAAAAATAGTTTATCAAGTAGCCAACACATGGTTTCCCGATAGAGAATTAGGTCCCAGATCGGTATCTGTTACAGGCACTGAGAAATAGGCTCCGGCGAAAAAAAAAATAATAATAATAAATAATAATTTTAGTAATCACAATAGGCTTTCAGACGAAAGTCTGAAAGCCTAATAAGAATAATAATTTTAACAAAAACAATAGTGTTTCACACAAGCTTGTGTGAAACCCTAATAATTTTAGTAAAAACAATAGTCTTTCAGACGAAAAGTCTGAAAGCCTAATAATAACTAGACCTGCAAGCAGCACTGAACCGGCTTTCAGGAATCATACAGGAAGTTTATTATACCATAGCCGATCCATTGAGCTACCAAACTATACTTTAGTTGTTTTGCTTGAGTGACACCCTCTATCATATGTAAAAGTAATATTTGCTGGCGAAAAGACCGGTCAAAATTGTAAATTATGGCAAAATTACGTCACTTCCGGTGCCGAAAGAAATTTTTATAGGTGAAAAATAAGTCGAAAATTCGCAACATACAAAATACAAACTTTGTTTTATACATATCGGGCAATAAATAATTAACCTATAACCCATAAACTGAAATTAAGAAGGTAAAAAACTTAAAAGTGACCCTGGGAAAATTGATTATTATTCGACAAGGGAACATGCTAGAAGCCTTTTCTTGATATCAATATGATGGTATTGATTCAATCTTACTGCCCATTAGAGTCAGACGTTATAAAGTTAAACGAATAATGAATATAAATCACTTCAAAAAAATGTTTGTTTTGAAGGCTAAAAATACGTTTTTTGCAAAAATTGCATTACTTCCGGTGATATTGAAAATGTTAACTTGGTTCATAGAAGTCATAAATGGCATAAGGCATCAAATGGTAAAAAAATTATAAAAATCGAATAATAATTGACACTTTTATAGACCAAAAACCTTGAAAAGTGACTTATAGAAGATCGCCTAATTCTCTGAAACCGTACAAGTTAGAAACCATTTTGTGGTATCTGTATGGTCGTATGGCTTTATTCTATTCGTTGATGGGAATCAAATATCATAATTTTAAAAATATTATCAGGCAGACTCATTTGAATAAAATTTTAGTTTTTTTAGGTTAAAAATACAGTTTTTGCCCAAATGACGTCATTTCCGGTCACAGTGAAAATGTAAAATTGGCTTGACCTAGTCCAAATTGGCATTAGGCATCAAATGGAAAAAAAATATTGCAAATCGAATAATAATTCACTCTTGTATAGGCAAAATAACGTGAAAAGTGATGCATGCAAAATTGCATATTTCTCGGCAACTGCTCATATTACAAACTAATTTTCGCATACATTCTCTTCGTCTGGATTATTGCTACGAGTTTATGAAAATTACAAATAAATATTTCAAAATATGAAGACGCTGAATGAATTGTAAATAACTGAATTTTACACTTTATTTTACATTTTATTCGAAATTGCCCGAAAATGAAATTGAAATTCAAAAATATGAGCTAAGGATTTTGTGCACCTTTGCAGGGTGCATCCTTTTAGTTATATCAGTTTTGAAAAAAAAATAATATTTGCTTTCAAAAAGTGGTACCGAACTGTCAAAATTGTAGTTTTTGTTAATATTACGTCACTTCCGTTGCCGACAGAAAAATTTCACCGTACCAAAAAAAATTACAATTGGGACCACGGAGCATATGAACTTTGTTTTATGCAAATCGAACAATAAATAATTTTTCTGGGTACGAAAAGCTAAATTAGCCGATGGCGGCTAACGCAAATTACCGAGACAATTTTTTTTCTCATTTCTGCTCAAGTACGATGATATTTTAACCCTGTGTAAAATATCATCAAAAAATATTCATAAATAAAAAAGATTTTCGTAAAAAAATTATTTTTTTTCGAAATATCGGACATTTTTTCGACTACTTCCGGTTTTACGATCATTGTCGCGATAGCTTTACGAAGTTCTTTGGATACTTAACTTTCTGTACCAGAAGTGTCAGAAACATCCATTGAGCAGTTTTTGAAAAAAAGATAAATTAAAGAGCGTTTACAAAAATTTAACGATTTTTCAATTTTTTTCAAAGTTTGATGCCATTTTTAGACCACCTATATTATTTCAATGCTTTTCATTTTGGATTCACTATATAGACAACCGATACGACTTTGAGTAAGAAAAGTTTAAGAAAAATCTGCCGTGTCGTTTTCGAGAAAAGGGCGTCTCAGAATGTTAAAAAATCGGAAAATACTAGATTTTTGGCATACAATAATTTATTTCCTTACCATCAATATCGTATTATTTAGATATCATATGATGGTCCATTAATAGGGCTATCCAACGACACTTTAGTTCTTTTGGTCCGCTATTACCTAAGGGAGAAATCAAGTTTTTCGCAAGTGCGACAATGTTTTTAACCTTTTTTTTTCATTTTTTGAATACTTCCGGTATGGTTATTATTGTCGGTATAGTTTTAATAACCGGTTTGGGCACTAAAATAGCCACAGGGCTCTGTAATGATATATTACATTATCTGATCAGATAAAATTCCCCTGAGAAATCCTAGGTTCAAAAGTGCCAAAAATGCAAAAAATTTAAAATATCGAAAATTAAATTTCAATAACTACATACATATTATACATCGTTAGAATCGATATTAGGTCAGCTATCTGAATATACAATCTTTTTTTGAAAATCTCTGAAAATAAAAAAATTGTAGAGCATTTTCCAAAATTTCACGATTTTTCCACTTTTTTCGATTTTCAGTCCGTTATTTCACCTATTCCAGATATTTCAAAGTCTTATTGGATGGCTTCATGCAAAATACCTCCGAAAGGACTCTCGATAGAAAAAATTAAAAAAAAAGTTGCGGTTAAGTTTTCGAGATACAGGCGTCCAAAAACGCTCCAAATCAGAAAATATTTGATTTTCAGCGTGCCATATTTTGCTGCCTGCTCATCGTATCCGTACGAGTTGGGTATCATACGATAGCACAATTCTAGTGCAGTCCAATGGTACCCTAATTTCTTTAATCCATTGATATCGGGCGGAGAAATCGCGTTTTTTCCCAAAATATCCATTTTTTGCATTTTTTTCAAAATATTGCACATTATTTCGACCACTTCCGGTTTAAGGATTCTTGTCGAAATTGCTTTATACGTTGGTATTGGACTATAACTTCACGTTCCAGAAGTTTCAGAAACGTCAATTCTACCATAAAACGAAACCCGAGCTTACAAAATGGGAAGAAAATTCGAAAAAAATCGAAAAATAAAGGGCGATAACTCGGAATGAAACTTATATTACTGAAATCGGATGGACTTCAGGTATCCAAAAATGTAGGTCAAATTTGAAAATTTTGAAAAATGACAAAAATTGTCTCTTAAACAAAATTTTTCAATTTTCGAACGCTAGAAGTCAGCGACGAAGTTTCGAAATTACAAAATCTTAGATTGCTATTGGCTCGGAAAAGATTCCGGGTTTCCGAAAATGTCATTTGTTTGAAAATGGGTAAATAATTGACGAAACTATGGCCAATTTTCAATTTTTTGACAACGTACAAAGATCTGCCACTTCCGGTATGCGCAGAATTCTCGAAAATACTTTATCAAGTAGCCACCACATGGTTTCCCGAAAGAAAAATTGATTTCAGATCGATATCTGCTTTCGATCATGGAGAACTTGGCCCCCGCGGTAAATAATAATAATAATAACTAGACCTGCAAGCAGCACTGAACCGGCTTTCAGGAATCATACAGGAAGTTTATTATACCATAGCCGATCCATTGAGCTACCAAACTATACTTTAGTTGTTTTGCTTCAGTGACACCCTCTATCATAGGTAAAAGTAATATTTGCTGGCGAAAAGACCGGTCAAAATTGTAAATTATGGCAAAATTACGTCACTTCCGGTACCGAAAAATTTTTATAGGTGAAAAATAAGTCGCAAATTCGCAACACACAAAATACAAACTTTGTTTTATACATATCGGGCAATAAATAATTACCCTATAACCCATAAACTGAAATAAAGAAGGTAAAAAACTTAAAAAGTGACTCTGGGAAAATTGGCTATTATTCGACAAGGGAACATGCTAGAAGCCTTTTCTTGATATCAATATGATGGTATTGATTCAATCTTACTGCCCATTAGAGTCAGACGTTATCAAGTTAAACGAGTAATAAATATAAATCCCTTCAAAAAAATGTTTGTTTTGAAGGCTAAAAATACGTTTTTTGCAAAAATTACATTACTTCCGGTGATATTGAAAATGTTAACTTGGTTCATAGAAGTCGTAAATGGCATAAGGCATCAAATGGTAAATAAATTATAAAAATCGAATAATAATTGACACTTTTATAGACCAAAAACCTTGAAAAGTGACTTATAGAAGATCGCCTATTTCTCTGTAACCGTACAAGTTAGAAACCATTTTGTGGTATCTGTATGGTCGTATGGCTTCATTCTATTCGTTGATGGGAATCAAATATCATAATTTTAAAAATATTATAAGACAGACTCATTTGAATAAAATATTAGTTTTTTAGGTTAAAAATACAGTTTTTGCCCAAATGACGTCATTTCCGGTCACAGTGAAAATGTAAAATTGGCTTGACCTAGTCCAAATTGGCATTAGGCATCAAATGGAAAAAAAATATTGCAAATCGAATAATAATTCACTCTTTTATAGGCAAAATAACGTGAAAAGTGATGCATGCAAAATTGCATATTTCTCGGCAATTGCTCATATTACGAACTAATTTTCGCATACATTCTCTTCGTCTGGATTATTGCTACGAGTTTATGAAAATTACAAATAAATATTTCAAAATATGAAGACGCTGAATGAATTGTAAATAACTGAATTTTACACTTTAGTTTACATTTTCTTCGAAATTGCCCGAAAATGAAATTGAAATTTAAAAATATGAGCTTAGAATTTTGTGCACCTTTGCAGAGTTCATCCTTTTGGTTATATCAGTTTTGAAAAAAAATAATATTTGCTTTCAAAAAGTGGTACCGAACTGTCAAAATTGTAGTTTTTGTTAATATTACGTCACTTCCGTTGCCGACAGAAAAATTTCACCGTTACAAAAAAAATTACAATTGGGACCACGGAGAAAATGAACTTTGTTTTATACAAATCGAACAATAAATAATTTTTCTGGGTACGAAAAACTAAATTAGGCGATGGCGGCTAACGCAAATTACCGAGACAATTTTTTTTCTCATTTCTGCTCAAGTACGATGATATTTTAACCCTGTGTAAAATATCATCAAACAATATTCATAAATAAAAATGGTTTTCGTAAAAAAAATATTTTTTTTCAAAATATCGGACATTTTTTCGACTACTTCCGGTTTTACGATCGTTGTTGTGATAGCTTTACGAAGTTCTTTGGATACTTAACTTTCTGTACCAGAAGTGTCAGAAACATCCATTGAGCAGTTTTGGAAAAAAAGATAAATTAAAGAGCGTTTACAAAAATTTAACGAGTTTTCAATTTTTTTCAAACTTTGATGCCATTTTTGGACCACCTATATTATTTCAATGCTTTTCATTTTGCATTCACTATATAGATAACCGATAGGACTTTGAGTAAGAAAAGTTTAAGAAAAATTTGCGGCGTCGTTTTCGAGAAAAGGGCGTCTCAGAATGTTAAAAAATCGGAAAATACTAGATTTTTGGCATACAATAATTTATTTCCTTACCATCGATATCGTATTATTTAGATACCATATGATGGTCCATTAATAGGGCTATCCAACGACACTTTAGTTCTTTTGGTCCGCTATTACCTAAGGGAGAAATCAAGTTTTTCGCAAGTGCGACAATGTTTTTAACCTTTTTTTTCATTTTTTGAATACTTCCGGTATGGTTATTATTGTCGGTATAGTTTTGATAACCGGTTTGGGCACTAAAATAGCCACAGGGCTCTGTAATGATATATTACATTATCTGATCAGATAAAATGCCCCTGAGAAACCCTAGGTTCAAAAGTGCCAAAAATGCAAAAAATTTAAAATATCGAAAATTAAATTTCAATAACTACATACATGTTATACATCGTTAGAATCGTAATTAGGTCAGCTATCTGAATATACAATCTTTTTTTGAAAATCTCTTAAAATAAAAATATAGCAGAGCATTTTCCAAAATTTCACGATTTTTCGACTTTTTTCGATTTTCAGTCCGTTATTTCACCTATTCCAGATATTTCAAAGTCTTATTGGATGGCTTCATGCAAAATACCTACGAAAGGACTCTCGATAGAAAAAATTACAAAAAAAGTTGCGGTTAAGTTTTCGAGATACAGGCGTCCAAAAACGCCCCAAATCAGAAAATACTTGATTTTCAGCGTGCCATATTTTGCTGCCTGCTCATCGTATCCGTACGAGTTGGGTATCATACGATAGCACAATCCTAGTGCATTCCAATGGTACCCTAATTTCTTTAATCCATTGATATCGGGCGGAGAAATCGCGTTTTTCCCCAAAATATCCATTTTTTGCATTTTTTTCAAAATATTGCACATTATTTTGACCACTTCCGGTTTAAGGATTCTTGTCGAAATTGCTTTATACGTTGGTATTGGACTATAACTTCATGTTCCAGAAGTTTCGGAAACGTCAATTCTACCATAAAACGAAACCCGAGCTCACAAAATGGGAAGAAAATTCGAAAAAAATCGAAAAATAAAGGGCGATAACTCGGAATGAAACTTATATTACTGGAATCGGATGGACTTCAGGTATCCAAAAATGTAGGTCAAATTTGAAAATTTTGAAAAATGACAAAAATTGTCTCGTAAACAACATGTTTTCAATTTTCGAACAATAAAAGTCATAGACGAATGTTCGAAATTGAAAAATGTGAGATAGCCATTGTCTCAACAAAGATTCAGGGATTCCAAAAATGTAATTTGTTTGAAAATGGATAAAGAATTGACGAAACTATGGCCGATTTTCAATTTTTAGACAACGAGCAAAGTTCGGTCACTTCCGGTATGCGCAGAAATTTCAAAAATATTTTATCAAGTAGCCACCACATGGTTTCCAAATAGAAAATCTAATTCCAGATCGATATCTGTTTTCGATCATGGAGATCCAGGCCCCCGCGGTAAATAATAATAATAATAATAATAATAATAATAATAATAATAATAATAATTTTAGTAATCTCAATAGGCTTTCAGACGAAAGTCTGAAAGCCTAACTAGACCTGCAAGCAGCACTGAACCGGCTTTCAGGAATCATACAGGAAGTTTATTATACCATAGCCGATCCATTGAGCTACCGAACTATACTTTAGTTGTTTTGCTTCAGTGACACCCTCTATCATATGTAAAAGGTCAAAATTGTAAATTATGGCAAAATTACGTCACTTCCGGTGCCGAAAGAAATTTTTATATGGTATTGATTTAATCTTACTGCCCATTAGAGTCAGACGTTAAAAAGTTAAACGAATAATAAATATAAATCCCTTCAAAAAAATGTTTCTTTTGAAGGCTAAAAATACGTTTTTTGCAAAAATTACATTACTTCCGGTGATATTGAAAATGTTAACTTGGTTCATAGAAGTCAAAAATGGCATATGACATCAAATAGTAAAAAAATTATAAAAATAGAATAATAATTGACACTTTTATAGACCAAAAACCTTGAAAAGTGACTTATAGAAGATCGCCTATTTCTCTGTAACCGTACAAGTTAGAAACCATTTTGTGGTATTTGTATGGTCGTATGGCTTCATTCTATTCGTTGATGGGAATCAAATATCATAATTTTAAAAATATTATAAGGCAGACTCATTTGAATAAAATATTTGTTTTTTAGGTTTAAAATACAGTTTTTGCCCAAATGACGTCATTTCCGGTCACAGTGAAAATGTAAAATTGGCTTGACCTAGTCCAAATTGGCATTATGCATCAAATGGAAAAAAATATTGCAAATCGAATAATAATTCACTCCTTTATAGGCAAAATAACGTGAAAAGTGATGCATGCAAAATTGCATATTTCTCGGCAACTGTATATATTACAAACTTATTTTCGCATACATTCTCTTCGTCTGGATTATAGCTACGAGTTTATGAAAATTACAAATAAATGTTTCAAAATATGAAGACGCTGAATGAATTGTAAATAACTGAATTTTACACTTTATTTTACATTTTATTCGAAATTGCCCGAAAATGAAATTGAAAATAAAAAATCTGAGCTAAGGATTTTGTGCACCTTTGCTGGGTGCATCCTTTTAGTTATATCAGTTTTGAAAAAAAATAATATTTGCTTTCAAAAAGTGGTACCTAACTGACAAAATTGTAGTTTTTGTTAATATTACGTCACTTCCGTTGCCGACAGAAAAATTTCACCGTAACAAAAAAAAATATAATTTGGACCACGGAGCATATGAACTTTGTTTTATACAAATCGAACAATAAATAATTTTTCTGGGTACGAAAAACTAAATTAGCCGATGGCGGCTAACGCAAATTACCGAGACAATTTTTTTTCTCATTTCTGCTCAAGTAGGATGATATTTTAACCCTGTGTAAAATACCATCAAAAAATATTCATAAATATAAAAGGTTTTCGTAAAAAAAATAATTTTTTTCAAAATATCGGACAGTTTTTCGACTACTTCCGGTTTTACGATCATTGTCGCGATAGCTTTACGAAGTTATTTGGATACTTAACTTTCTGTACCAGAAGTGTCAGAAACATCCATTGAGCAGTTTTGGAAAAAAAGACAAATTAAAGAGCGTTTACAAAAATTTAACGATTTTTCAATTTTTTTCAAAGTTTGATGCCATTTTTGGACCACCTATATTATTTCAATGCTTTTCATTTTGGATTCACTATATAGACAACCGATAGGACTTTGAGTAAGAAAAGTTTAAGAAAAATCTGCGGTGTCGTTTTCGAGAAAAGGGCATCTCAGATTGTTAAAAAATCGGAAAATACTAGATTTTTGGCATACAATAATTTATTTCCTTACCATCGAAATCGTATTATTTAGATAACATATGATGGTCCATTAATAGGGCTATCCAACGACACTTTAGTTTTTTTGGTCCGCTATTACCTAAGGGAGAAATCAAGTTTTTCGCAAGTGCGACAATGTTTTTAACCTTTTTTTTCATTTTTTTGAATACTTCCGGTATGGTTATTATTGTCGGAATAGTTTTAATAGCCGGTTTGGGCACTAAAATAGCCACAGGGCTCTGTAATGATATATTACATTATCTGATCAGATAAAATGCCCCCGAGAAATCCTATGTTCAAAAGTGCCAAAAATGCAAAAAAATTAAAATATCGAAAATTAAATTTCAATAACTACATACATATTATACATCGTTAGAATCGTAATTAGGTCAGCTATCTGAATATACAATCTTTTTTTGAAAATCTCTTAAAATAAAAAAATAGTAGAGCATTTTCCAAAATTTCACGATATTTCGACTTTTTTCGATTTTCAGTCCGTTATTTCACCTATTCCAGATATTTCAAAGTCTTATTGGATGGCTTCATGCAAAATACCTCCGAAAGGACTCTCGATAGAAAAAATTTAAAAAAAAGTTGCGGTTAAGTTTTCGAGATACAGGCGTCCAAAAATGCTAAAAATCAGAAAATACTTGATTTTCAGCGTGCCATATTTTGCTGCCTGATCATAGTATCCGTATGAATGGGGTATCATATGATAGTACAATCCTCGTGCCACCCAATGGTACCTTAATTTGATTAATCCGTTGATATCGGACGGAGACATCACGTTTTCCCCGAAAACATCCATTTTTTGCATTTTTTTCAAAATATTGCACATTATTTCGACCACTTCCGGTTTAAAGATCCGTGTCGAAATTGCTTTATCAGTTGGTATTGGACTATAACTTCATGTTCCATAAGTTTCAGAAACATCATTTTGGCTGTAAAACGACACCACAGCTCACAAAATGAGTAGAAAATTCGAAAAAAATCGAAAAATAAAGGGCGGTAACTCTGAAAGAAACTTATGTTACTGGAATCGGATTGACGTCAGGTATCCAAAAATCTAGGTCAAATTTCCAAATTTTGAAAAATAACAAAAATTGTCTCGTAGGCGACGTGTTTTGAATTTTCGAACGATAGAAGTCAGCAACGAAGTTTCGAAATCACAAAATGTGAGATTGCTATTGTCTCGGAAAAGTCTCAAACTTTCCAAAAATGTGATTTGTTTGAATATAGGTAGAGAATTGACGAAACCACGGCCGATTTTTAATTTTTTACCAACGTTCAAAATTCGGCCACTTCCGGTCTGCGCAGAAGTTTGAAAATTGCTTTATTGGGTAGCCACCACCTAGTTTCCCGATAGAAATATGGATCGCAAATCGGTATCTCTTTTCGATCATAGAGAAATAGGCTCCGGCGGAAAAGAATAATAATAAAAAAAATAATAATTTTAGTAATCTCAATAGGCTTTCAGACGAAAGTCTGAAAGCCTAATAATTTTAGTAATCTCAATAGGCTTTCAGACGAAAGTCTGAAAGCCTAATAATAATTTTAGTAATCTCAATAGGCTTTCAGACGAAAGTCTGAAAGCCTAACTAGACCTGCAAGCAGCACTGAACCGGCTTTCAGGAATCATACAGGAAGTTTATTATACCATAGCCGATCCATTGAGCTACCGAACTATACTTTAGTTGTTTTGTTTCAGTGACACCCTCTATCATATGTAAAAGTAATATTTGCTGGCGAAAAGACCGGTCAAAATTATGGCAAAATTACGTCACTTCCGGTGCCGAAAGAAATTTTTTTTATAGGTGAAAAATATGTCGAAAATTTGCAACATACAAAATACAAACTTTGTTTAATACATATCGGGCAATGAATAATTAACCTATAACCCATAAACTGAAATTAAGAAGGTAAAATAATTAAAAGTGACCCTTGGAAAATTGGCTATTATTCCACAAGGGAACATGCTAGAAGCCTTTTCTTGATATCAATATGATGGTATTGATTCAATCTTACTGCCCATTAGAGTCAGACGTTATAAAGTTTAACAAATAATAAATATAAATCCCTTCCAATAAATGTTTGTTTTGAAGGCTAAAAATACGTTTTTTGCAAAAATTACATTACTTCCGGTGATATTGAAAATGTTAACTTAGTTGATAGAAGTCATAAATGGCATAAGGCATCAAATGGTAAAAAAATTATAAAAATCGAATAATAATTGACACTTTTATAGACCAAAAACCTTCAAAAGTGACTTATAGAAGATCGCCTATTTCTCTGTAACCGTACAAGTTAGAAACCATTTTGTGGTATCTGTATGGTCGTATGGTTTCATTCTATTCGTTGATGGGAATCAAATATCATAATTTTAAAAATATCATAAGGCAGACTCATTTGAATAAAATATTTGTTTTTTAGGTTAAAAATACAGTTTTTGCAGAAATGACGTCATTTCCGGTCACAGTGAAAATGTAAAATTGGCTTGACCTAGTCCACATTGACATTAGGCATCAAATGGAAAAAAAATATTGCAAATCGAATAATAATTCACTCTTTTATAGGCAAAATAACGTGAAAAGTGATGCATGCAAAATTGCATATTTCTCGGCAACTGATCATATTACAAACTAATTTTCGCATACATTCTCTTCGTCTGGATTATTGCTACGAGTTTATGAAAATCACAAATAAATATTTCAAAATATGAAGACGCTGAATGAATTGTAAATAACTGAATTTTACACTTTATTTTACATTCTATTCGAAATTGCCCGAAAATGAAATTGAAATTAAAAAATCTGAGCTAAAGATTTTATACACCTTTGCAGGATGCATCCTTTTAGTTATATCAGTTTTGAAAAAAAAAATATTTGCTTTCAAAAAGTGGTACCGAACTGTCAAAATTGTAGTTTTTGTTAATATTACGTCACTTCCGTTGCCGACAGAAAAATTTCACCGTAACAAAAAAAATTGCAAATGGGACCATGGAGCATATGAACTTTGTTTTATACAAATCGAACAATAAATAGTTTTTCTGGTTACGAAAAACTAAATTAGCCGATGGCGGCTAACGGAAATTACTGAGACAATTTTTTTAATCATTTCTGCTCAAGTAGAATGATATTTTAACCCTGTGTAAAATACCATCAAAAAATATTCATAAATAAAAAAGGTTTTCGTAAAAAAAAATTTTTTTTTCAAAATATCGGACATTTTTTCGACTACTTCCGGTTTTACGATCATTGTCGTGGCAGCTTTACGACGTTCTTTGGATACTTAACTTTCTGTACCAGAAGTGTCAGAAACATCCATTGAGTAGTTTGGGAAAAAAAAATAAATTAAAGAGCGTTTCCAAAAATTTAACGATTTTTCAATTTTTTTCAAAGTTTGAGGCCATTTTTGGACCTCTTATATTATTTCAATGCTTTTCATTTTGGATTCACTATATAGACAACCGATAGGACTTTGAGTAAGAAAAGTTTAAGAAAAATCTGCGGCGTTGTTTTCAAGAAAAGGGCGTCTCAGAATGTTAAAAAATCGGAAAATACTAGATTTTTGGCATACAATAATTTATTTCCTTATCATCGAAATCGTATTATTTAGACACCATATGATGGTCCATTAATAGGGCTATCCAACGACACTTTAGTTCTTTTGGTCCGCTATTACCTAAGGGAGAAATCAAGTTTTTTGCAAGTGCGACAATGTTTTTAACCTTTTTTTACATTTTTTGAATACTTCCGGTATGGTTATTATTGTCGATATAGTATTGATAACCGGTTTAGGCACTAAAATAGCCACAGGGCTCTGTAATGATATATTACATTATCTGATCAGATAAAATGCCCCTGAGAAATCCTAGGTTCAAAAGTGCCAAAAATGCAAAAAATTTAAAATATCGAAAATTAAATTTCAATAACTACATACATATTATACATCGTTAGAATTGTAATTAGGTCAGCTATCTGAATATACAATTTTTTTTTGAAAATCTCTTAAACTAAAAAAATAGCAGAGCATTTTCCAAAATTTCACGATTTTTCGACTTTTTTCGATTTTCAGTCCGTTATTTCACCTTTTCCAGATATTTCAAAGTCGTAATGGAATGTTTCGTACACAAGACTTCTGCAAGGTCTCTCGATAGAGAAAGTTTCATAAAAAACTGTGGAGCAGTTTTCGAGATACAGGCATCTAAAAACGCTCCAAATCAGAAAATACTTGATTTTCAGCGAGCCATATTTTGCTTCCTGCTGATCGTATCCGTACGAATTGGGTATCATTCAGTGGTCCAATTACCGCCCGACCAAATGATACCTTAATTTATTTAATCCGTTGATATCGGACGGAAAAATCGTGTTTTTACCCAAAACACCAATTTTTCACGTTTTTTTCAAAATATCGCATAGTATTTCGACTACTTCCGGTTTACGGATTGTTGTTGAAATTGCTTTAAACGGTGGTTTGACCATATTACTTCATGTTCCAGGAATTTCAGAAACGTCGATCCGGCCGTAAAACGAAACTTAAGCTCACAAAATGTGAAGAAAATTCGAAAAAAATCGAAAAATAAAGGGCGATGACTCTGAATGAAACTTATATTACTGGAACCGGATTGCCTTCAGGTATCCAAAAATGTAGGTCAAATTTGAAAATTTTGAAAAATAACAAAAAATGTGTCTTAAACAACATATTTTCATTTTTCGAATGCTAGAAGTCAGCAGCGAAGTTTCTAAATTGCAAAATTTTCAACTGCTATCGTCCGAGAAAAGACTCAGGGTTTCCAAAAATGTAATTTGTATGAAAATAGGTACAGAATTGACGAATCTACGGCCGTTTTTTAATTTTTTGGCACCGCACAAAATTCGGCCACTTCCGGTCTGCGCAGAAGTTTCAAATACAGTGGAAGGGATGGCCACTATATGGTTTCCTGATAGAAAATTACGTCCCAGATCTGTATCTGTTACAGACACTGAGAAATAGGCTCCCCCGAAAAATAAAATAATAATAATAAACTAGACCTGCAAGCAGCACTGAACCGGCTTTCAGGAATCATACAGGAAGTTCATTATACCATAGCCGATCCATTGAGCTACCAAAGTATACTTTAGTTGTTTTGCTTCAGTGACACCCTCTATCATATGTAAAAGTAATATTTGCTGGCGAAAAGACCGGTCAAAATTGTAAATTATGGCAAAATTACGTCACTTCCGGTGCCGAAAGAAATTTTTATAGGTGAAAAATAAGTCGAAAATTCGCAACATACAAAATACAAACTTTGTTTTATACATATCGGGCAATAAATAATTAACCTATAACCCATAAACTGAAATTAAGAAGGTATAAAATTTAAAAGTGACCCTGAGAAAATTGGCTATTATTCGACAAGGGAACATGCTAGAAGCCTTTTCTTGATATCAATATGATGGTATTGATTCAATCTTACTGCCCATTAGAGTCAGACGTTATAAAGTTAAACGAATAATAAATATAAATCCCTTCAATATAATGTTTGTTTTGATGGCTAAAAATACGTTTTTTGCAAAAATTACATTACTTCCGGAGATATTGAAAATGTTAATTTAGTTTATAGAAGTCATAAATGGCATAAGGCATCAAATGGTAAAAAAATTATAAAAATCGAATAATAATTGACACTTTTATAGACCAAAAACCTTGAAAAGTGACTTATAGAAGATCGCCTATTTCTCTGTAACCGTACAAGTTAGAAACCATTTTGTGGTATCCGTATGGTCGTATGGCTTTATTCTATTCGTTGGTGGGAATCAAATATCATGATTTTAAAAATATTATAAGGCAGACTCATTTGAATGAAATATTTGTTTTTTAGGTTAAAAATACAGTTTTTGCCCAAATGACGTCATTTCCGGTCACAGTGAAAATTTAAAATTGGCTTGACCTAGTCCAAATTGGCATTAGGCATCAAATGGCAAAAAATTATTGCAAATCGAATAATAATTCACTCTTTTATAGGCAAAATAACGTGAAAAGTGATGCATGCAAAATTGCATATTTCTCGGCAACTGCTCATATTACAAACTAATTTTCGCATACATTCTCTTTGTCTGGATTATTGCTACGAGTTTATGAAAATTACAAATAAATATTTCAAAATATGAAGACGCTGAATGAATTGTTAATAACTGAATTTTACACTTTATTTTACATTTTATTCGAAATTGCCCGAAAATGAAATTGAAATTAAAAAATATGAGCTAAGGATTTTGTGCACCTTTGCAGGGTGCATCCTTTTAGTTATATCAGTTTTGAAAAAAAAATAATATTTGCTTTCAAAAAGTGGTACCGAACTGTCAAAATTGTAGTTTTTGTTAATATTACGTCACTTCCGTTGCCGACAGAAAAATTTCACCGTAACAAAAAAAATTGCAATTGTGACCACGGTGCATATGAACTTTGTTTTATACAAATCGAACAATAAATAATTTTTCTGGGTACGAAAAACTAAATTAGCCGATGGCGGCTAACGCAAATTACCGAGACAATTTTTTTTCTCATTTCTGCTCAAGTAGGATGATATTTTTAACCCTGTGTAAAATATCATCAAAAAATATTCATAAATAAAAAAGGTTTTCGTAAAAATAATAATTTTTTTCAAAATATCGAACATTTTTTCGACTACTTCCGGTTTTACGATCGTTGTCATGATAGCTTTACGAAGTTCTCTGGATAATTAACTTTCTGTACCAGAAGTGTCAGAAACATCCATTGAGTAGTTTGGGAAAAAAAGATAAATTAAAGAGCGTTTCCAAAAATTTAACGATTTTTCAGTTTTTTTCAAAGTTTGAGGCCATTTTTCGACCACATATATTATTTCAATGCTTTTCATTTTGGATTCACTATATAGACAACCGATAGGACTTTGAGTAAGAAAAGTTTAAGAAAAATCTGCGGCGTCGTTTTCGAGAAAAGGACGTCTCAGAATGTTAAAAAATCGGAAAATACTAGATTTTTGGCACACAATAATTTATTTCCTTACCATCGATATCGTATTATTTAGATACCATATGATGGTCCATTAATAGGGCTATCCAACGACACTTTAGTTCTTTTGGTCCGCTATTACCTAAGGGAGAAATCAAGTTTTTTGCAAGTGCGATAATGTTTTTAACCTTTTTTTTACATTTTTTGAATACTTCCGGTATGGTTATTATTGTCGATATAGTTTTGATAACCGGTTTAGGCACTAAAATAGCCACAGGGCTCTGTAATGATATATTACATTATCTGATCAGGTAAAATGCCCCTGAGAAATCCTAGGTTCAAAAGTGCCAAAAATGCAAAAAATTTAAAATATCAAAAATTAAATTTCAATAACTACATACATATTATACATCGTTAGAATCGTAATTAGGTCAGCGATCTGAATATACAAATTTTTTTTGAAAATCTCTTAAAATAAAAAAATAGCAGAGCATTTTCCAAAATTTCACGATTTTTCGACTTTTTTCGATTTTCAGTCCGTTATTTCACCTTTTCCAGATATTTCAAAGTCGTAATGGAATGTTTCGTACACAAGATTACTGCAAGGTCTCTCGATAGAGAAAGTTTCATAAAAAACTGTGGAGCAGTTTTCGAGATACAGGCATCTAAAAACGCTCCAAATCAGAAAATACTTGATTTTCAGCGAGCCATATTTTGCTTCCTGCTGATCGTATCCGTACGAATTGGGTATCATTCAGTGGTCCAATTACCGCCCGACCAAATGATACCTTAATTTGTTTAATCCGTTGATATCGGACGGAAAAATCGTGTTTTTACCCAAAACACCAATTTTTCACGTTTTTTTCAAAATATCGCATAGTATTTCGACTACTTCCGGTTTACGGATTGTTGTTGAAATTGCTTTAAACGGTGGTTTGACCATATTACTTCATGTTCCAGGAATTTCAGAAACGTCGATCCGGCCGTAAAACGAAACTTAAGCTCACAAAATGTGAAGAAAATTCGAAAAAAATCGAAAAATAAAGGGCGATGACTCTGAATGAAACTTATATTACTGAAACCGGATTGCCTTCAGGTATCCAAAAATGTAGGTCAAATTTGAAAATTTTGAAAAATAACAAAAAATGTGTCTTAAACAACATATTTTCATTTTTCGAATGCTAGAAGTCAGCGACGAAGTTTCTAAATTGCAAAATGTTCAACTGCTATCGTCCGACAAAAGACTCAGGGTTTCCAAAAATGTAATTTGTATGAAAATAGGTACAGAATTGACGAATCTACGGCCGTTTTTATACGCCCACATTGAAATGTGGTCGTATATTGTCGTCGCCCCTGTCCGTCCGTCCGTCCGTCCGTCCGTCGGTCCGTCGGTCCGTCGGTCCGGCGTCCACAATTGCTTGTGGACGCTCTACAGGCTAAAGTTAATATTCGATTGACTTTAAATTTATACACAGTGTTTTAGGTCATGAGACGAAGAAGCCTATTGTTTTTCAGCGATTTCTGATAATAACTACCAGAGTTATGGCCCTTGATCACTTCAAAAAATCTTGTGGACGCTCTAGAGGCCAAAGTTAATATCCGATTGACTTTAAATTTATACACAGTGTTTAAGGTCATGAGACGAAGAAGCCTATTGATTTTCAGCGATTTCCGATAATTAGTGCCAGAGTTATGGCCCTTGATCTCTTTAAAAAATCTTGTGGACGCTCTAAAGGTCAAAGTTAATATCCGATTGACTTTAAATTTATACACAGTATTTAAGGTCATAAGACGAAGAAGCCTATTGATTTTCAGTGATTTCCGATAATTAGTGCCAGAGTTATGGCCCTTGATCACTTCAAAAAATCTTGTGGACGCTCTAGAGGCAAAAGTTAATATCCGATTGACTTTAAATTTATACACAGTGTTTAAGGTCATATGACGAAGACGTCTATTGATTTTCAGCGATTTCCGATAATTAGTGCCAGAGTTATGGCCCTTGATCACCTCAAAAAATCTTGTGGACGCTCTAGAGGCCAAAGTTAATATCCGATTGACTTTAGATTTATACACAGTGTTTAAGGTCATGAGACGAAGAAGCCTATCGATTTTCGGCTATTTCCGATAATTAATGCCAGAGTTATTGCCCTTGATCTCTTAAAAAAATCATAATGTGGACGCTCTAAAGGTCAAAGTTAATATCCGATTGACTTTAAATTTATACACAGTGTTTAAGGTCATAAGACGAAGAAGCCTATTGATTTTCAGCGATTTCTGATAATTAGTGCCAGAGTTATAGCCCTTGATCACTTCAAAAAATCTTGTGGACGCTCTAGAGGCCGAAGTTAATATCCGATTGACTTCAAATTTATACACAGTGTTTAAGGTCATAAAACAAAGACGCCTATTGATTTTCAGCGATTTCCGTTAATTAGTGCCAGAGTTATGGCCCTTGATCACCTCAAAAAATCTTGTGGACGCTCTGGAGGCCAAAGTTAATATCCGATTGACTTTAGATTTACACACAGTATTTAAGTTCATGAGACAAAGAATCCTATTGATTTTCTGCAATTTCAAATAATTACTGCCAGAGTTATCTCCCTTGATAACTTCAAAAATTCTTGTGACGCTATAGAGGCCAAAGTTACCATACGATTGACTTCAGATTGATACATAGAGTTTAAGGTGTTGAAACGAACAAGTATTTTGATTTTCAATGAATTGAGATAACTGAACAGCTAAATCCATGATATTAAATGTTTCATGTATATACTAATTGTTAGCGTGGGGTAAAACTTTATAAAAAGCAATCAAATTCTAATGATTTTCTAATAATTACATAATGAGTTGTTACTCTTAATCAGTTTTTAGTGTATTACAAATGTTTCATTACCGAAAAAAGTAAAAATATGCGACAACCCTTGTTGACTGCCCGGACGATTTAGCTGCTGTGGGCGTATGTTTCGTTGCCTGGCAACCTATCTTTTAATTTTTTGGCAACGCACAAAATTCGGCCACTTCCGGTCTGCGCAGAAGTTTCAAATACAGTGGAAGGGATGGCCACTATATGGTTTCCTGATAGAAAATTACGTCCCAGATCTGTATCTGTTACAGACACTGAGAAATAGGCTCCCCCGAAAAATAAAATAATAATAATAAATAATAATAATTTTAGTAATCACAATAGGCTTTCAGACGAAAGTCTGAAAGCCTAATAATAATAATTTTAGTAATCTCAATAGGCTTTCAGACGAAAGTCTGAAAGCCTAATAATAAATAATAATTTTAGTAATCACAATAGGCTTTCAGACGAAAGTCTGAAAGCCTAATAAATAATAATTTTAGTAATCACAATAGGCTTTCAGACGAAAGTCTGAAAGCCTAATAATAATTTTAGTAATCACAATAGGCTTTCAGACGAAAGTCTGAAAGCCTAATAATAATTTTAACAAAAACAATAGTGTTTCACACAAGCTTCGCAGTGTGAAACCCTAATTATTGTGTGTCTTCAATGGTTAAAATACTACGGGGCGTTTGTATTCATTTCATACGCTCATAACGGGTGAACATTGTGTTTATTAAACACAGCTATCGACGATGAGGGTCAAGGTCATAAATCGTAACATCCGGCCATTTCGGCTCAACTGCTACTGTTGTTATCGGTGGAATATTTTTGAAGTTTATTGACAGTATATAGCAAGATGTTTTGAAATAATCTGCGGCATAACCTGTTCGTTATTGGTAAGCTAAGTCTAAGTGGTAAATAAGAATACAGAATTATGAATATATTTTTTGGATATGAATGTCGACTATTCATGTCCATGAGTTGTTAATACTTTCAATTATTTTTTATTCTATAATATATTATTATTATACATCGTCTTGAAAATTACTATTGTTTTTAAAGACATAGTAATTGTTATGTATCACAATGTACATGTAGTTGTGAATAAGCTGTTATTATTATTCTAATATACTATTTAAAGTGGACAATCCTGAATTATTGTAAAATGGACAATAGGCCTATAAATAAAAAAGGGGTCCCAAAGTTTATATAAGATAAAGCATATAATTTGTTTGTACTTTTATGAATTTATTTATTTTGTACCGATTAGATAACAAACCTCATCTCTCAACTTTCCGCATGTTTTGAGATAAGAGATGGTGCGGTAATGTAGCAATTGCGAGTGGAATCGCATCGGGCATTAATAAACAAATTTGACAATATTTTTCATCAAAACAACGATTGATTATTGTTATTTATAATATTTCTGCCACACCCAACTACAATTAAGCAGATAATCCTACCTGGAACAGTAGTATTTAAAATCGAGAAGTTAAGCCATTAGTAAGACCGCCAGCTTTTTAGACAGGACTCGGGAGACAAATGGCGCTGTCATCATGAAGGCTGGGCTAAATGTAAGCCAATCAAAAAAGTAATCGCAAGTTGAGAAAATGTTTAAACAAACAAAATTACATCCACGTAACTATGAATGTATTTCGATGGCAGTGTATGTCAGACAAAAACAACGATTGCAAATATTTGGAGTTAGGCAATAGTTGTGCCACTACATTGGCCTCTGTAAGTTTAATTAGTCTATGAATGTATTTCGATGGCAGTGTATGTCAGACAAAAACAACGATTGCAAATATTTGGAGTTAGGCAATAGTTGTGCCACTACATTGGCCTCTGTAAGTTTAATTAGTCATACCGTAATAATATAAACTTATCTTATTTTGAAGATGTTACATGCATTAATAAAGAAATAGAGTTTGCCACTTAGAACAAAAGGCATCCAATCATAGCTAAAAACAAACACATCAGTATATATATCTCAATGTTTTTAGCTATGTTCTCTTAGCTACATGTATATACCGATATGTTTGTTTGGTAGATAAATCTGTCTATCTACCATACTTACATACAAATTACATTTGTGTGTGTGACGGAATGTGACCATTCAGGTATGAAAACCAGAGATCCAGTGTGCACATTAAGGAACCATTGACAGTTGGAAAGCAATATTGCACAAAATTTCCCTCATAACACACTGAATAATATATTTTAATTTTTATTATTACAGCATATTTATAGTGCACCCTTTCATATAACATGTTCAGGGGCACTTTATGTAGGGCTATACTATATACCGGAAACACAAAAAAAACACAGCAAAACTACCCAAAAACACTGGGAAACACTAAATACAAGAAAAAAACACTAAATACAAGAAAAAAACACTAAATACCGGAAAACACCCTAAATAATGGAAACACCCTAAATAGGCAACCCGGAGGGTGTTTTCCAGTATGTAGGGTGTTTTCCGGTATTTGGGGTGGTTTCTGATGTTTTCCAGTATTCAGTATAACATGTTGTTTTCTGGTTGTTTTTCGGCGGGGGGGTGGGGTGGGGGTGGGGTGGGGGCCTGGGTACAGTGTAAACATACATTAACAACAAGATTATGGACATTTTAATGATTTTTATGTCTGTCTTGATTAACCCAATCATTGCAGAAAAGATGGATGTTAAAAAACTCTGTTTCATTTCTTTGTTGTTTTTTTTTTTCTAGTTTTTTTTTCTTATGTGCTCATGCCATTTATGAAATTATTATTATTAATTAACCTAAGCTTTTCCCTTTAAACAGCTTTTCATCTTATTGTAAACATTTGTATTCTTCCCTTAAGTTACATGCATGTTTTGTAAGAGGGACTTATGGAAGACTAGGTCGTCACAAACTAAATAAATTTCCTCATTAAAAAATACATATTTATTATTAGTGTTACTATTACCGTACTATAATGATATGGACATAATAAAAAGAAGTAATACCGGTAATGAAAAAAGAAATCACAACGGAATAAACAAAAGTATGAATCAATCTTGTGATATTTTTTGTGCTAGATCGTGACATCACTGCCAAGCAAATATGTACAAAGGTACATACAGGCCAGACCAATTTTATTTTGTATTCTTTATATACACCAGTAAAACATACATTATGCAAAAGCTGAATCTGCCTATTGTAGATCTTTCTTTAGGCCTTAAATGTTATAAAACCTATTGATTAGACATTGATTAACCTGTGGTTCCATACATCAGTATGCATGTAAAAGATCCCATGGCAGTTGGAATTTGATATGAGAATAGGCCGTAGTGCTGCTGCCCGGGCAAAATTTCCCACATAAAACACTGTATGGCGGTTGCCCATCTTCATTAGAAAAGTAGGACGTTAAACTCAATTTCATTGATTCAAATAGCTATTTATTTATCAAGAGCCTGACAAGCAGAAAATTCAACTGGTTTGGCCTTAGCCTTGACTATTTTGATTGAATAGTTGAATAGAAAGAGCTATTGTGAAAAGGGTATTGTGAATACACATGTACATGTACTTAATTCATCATTGAAGTTACAATCCTTAAGGAAATGGCTTTTATTTTAGACTTTGTGTTTTGCACATTTACAGATGCCTTCCCCCGCATACAAATGGTGTGATTTGATGATATATTTGGGCTAAAAACATATTCAAACTAATTAATCCATCAAAAATTTGTTTTAAATCCTTCTCAAAACATTGTATGCACGGGAAATACCCCAAGCTGTAAAAAAGCTATTTAAAGAAATCCTGTTTATGTCATGTGACTTGGTGGTCGGAGAAATTAGCCAAGGCTGCAGAGGCGAAGGAGAATTCATTGCATATTAAAGAGGATGTTGTCTTTAACGCTGTCCATTTACCAAAGCCGAAGTAAAGTTGTGGATTACCCCTGCCCACTTCTTTTTCCGCAGTTTAATCTAAGAATTTGTTGTACGTTTAAATCATGAGATGGATAATCGAGACTATGTTTTTGTATCGTACTAACTTTAGTAATTATGATCGAGGCTAGGCCCGAAAATTTAATCGCTAAATTCTTGGTTCAGAGAGGATCAATTTGACTGACATTTTTAGCAAATTTCCTGTTACATTATCTATTATAGTGAGAACTGCCAGCTCTTTATCTAATCTCCCATAATATATCCTTAAACTTAATTTTCCTAATAAACAGAATTGAAAGATGATAACACTTTATTTTTTTTAATTCAAATATAAATGTTGAAATCCTATTTTTTCAGTTTTTATAAAAGATAAAGACACCTATTGAAGTAATTAAAAGATGAATTCGTTCAATCCAGGACGGGCAAGTGTTCCTGTAACGCAGGTTGAAATCAGTGTATCATGCAGGTACATGTAACATAGAAATTATATATGTGATCGGTGACAGCGAAATCAGTCTTAATGACCAAAATTTCAAAAATGAGTTATATATGTCATCGTAAAGCGGATGTCCTAGGCCGTCCGTCTAATAATACCAAAATAATTTCTCTACCTTACTCTATAGTCAAGATATTCAAGTTCAAAGTCTGAGAGTCCAGAAAGGCCTATTTCGAGAAAACTTTGTTTAAAGATTACATTCAAAATTTCTGCTATGCATGACAAAAGTCATGGTTAAAAATGCCAAACAGCTACTAAACTTGACACAATTCAACATGTTAAAGTATTCAAAAATGGTCAAAACCAAATTTTGAAAATTTCTGCACTCAGTCACAAATTAGCGTGTAATTAGAAATCTACTTGTGCGACTCATTTAGCTATCACCAGTCACATATACAAAATGGTAACTGTATACACCCATTTTGTTCCTTTGTTTTAATACTAAGTATGTATATTATCTAGGGAGAGGGGTTTTACATAGGCTAAGCCTGTTCCCCCAATCCCGTTCAGACATCCTGAAAAAATATTGTGTATAAAAAAAATAAAAAAAAAAAAAAGATGTAAAAATTGGGAATGCCTAAGTTCAGATTTTGTCCTTCATCCTGCAAGTTAGTCAGCATTTCAATCATATAGGGATAACTAGTCGCCTAGCCCATTTTATCTCATATAACAATTATCAATATGTGTGACTGTCGTTTATTTGTATGTCCGGAGTTGACGGCTATACACAAACTTGGGGTTGAATCTCCGAATGGAGTAGGGTCGCCTTTCTTCCGGGTCCTCCCACGGCTCAAGACCCATACGTGCAAGCGAATTATTGAAATAAAACTGAACTATATGTTACATGTAGTCCCAAAATGACCTAGTTTGTGTCGAGTGGATGTTAACCCTGTTTCTCTATATACTTGAGCTGCCCAAATGCTGAAGCTTTGGGTAAAAGGGCCGTTCGAGCTGGGGAGTGACATAGGCCTGACGTTGTCACACTACCGCTCTCGGAATTATACTACTTTCGTTTCTTTTTTGGCAACCTATGTTTTTATTTGTTTTGGCTTATTTTTCAGAAATTTACGAGACATGGACACATTTTCTAAATCTGATCCATTGTGTGTTTTGAAGATGAAAGATTTTAGGTCACAGTCTTATCGAGAGGTAATTGCTATGTTTTATGATTCTTATAAACTTGCATCTTCGCTCTGGTTTTATTTTCACAAATCTGAGGGAACATGCTTGAAAGAATGAAAAGACAAATTTACAAATAAAAACAACTACATTTATATAGAAAACAATGACTTGTTTATATACATATAGCAACGATAAGAGAGATTTTACGAAACGTTTTGCTATGTGTAAATAAAATGAAAGAAAATTGGGTTTAACATTGTTTGATATGGGAACCAACCAGTGACTGCTTTCCATATAAATTGTGTTGTGTTTTTTAAGGTAATGTAGTTTGATGTTGTGCTATATGTGTATTATCACACCAGTGATTGTTTTCCATATAAGTTTAGCTCAATCGCTGAAATACCACTCAAGGATTATAAAATTACTACTTATATTTTATTGGCTCCTGAAAAGATCAGGAACTTTGTATCCATTTTGCTGTAAATTATAATTCTTCTCTGTCTGAAAAATAAATTGGAAGGATAATAAATATTTTTTGTTTTGTAGGTTGGAAGAACAGAACAAATAAAAGACACATTAAATCCTGATTTTGTCAAAAAGTTTATCGTGCAATATTTTTTTGAAGAAAGACAGTTATTGAGATTTGAACTGTAAGTAATAGAATTCGGAACGATATCTGAGTTACATAAAAAAAACATGGAGAAAATTTGATTTAAAGGAGCTAAATCGTTAATATTTGTGACCTACAAATGGACACAAAAGAGTTGCAATGCATCTATGATAATATAATATGAATATATATAAACTGATTAACATTCAATAGTTTCCGTTTTTACTCTAATTTTCTAATATTCAGCGAAATATACTTAAATTCTCAATCAAATGGCAATCTCTAGCATCTGGTTATTCGAGCCTACACTCATAGTATTTATTGCGCATGCTCTGCAGGTAAGAATATGATGCCACAGTTTGACATGACTCGTGGATTATATTTAGCTCCGAATATGTTGATCGAAGAAGTGCATCAGGATTTTCCAATGTGGTTTCCCCTTGTTGGTGTTGGCTGAGAAGTTCATCAGGATTTTCCGATGTGGTTTCCACTTGTCAGTGTAGCAGGATGGTTGGCCTGACAAGGACAGTAGTCTAGCTATTCAGATGAGATGAAAATCAGGTACTGTGTACACATTGGTGTGCATGTAAAAGATCCCTTGGCATTTGGAATTCAATATTAGAGTAGGCGGTTGTGCTGCTGCCCGGGCAAAATTTCACTCATAGCACACTGTATGGCATATACCTGTCTTTATTAGCCTGGTTCAAACAGAACAGTAGGACGTTAAACCCCATTTCATTCCATGTATAAATGGTATAGTAATTTTCTAGATATTTATTCTTTGTTGTCATGACTTTTTTTCAGGTATGATGTAGATTCACATAGTGCGAGACTGGATGATCATGTAAGTTGCTAAATTAAAGCTTCATTATAAAAGATTTCGATACAGAGCTGGCCGTTCTTGCTTGTTCAAAAATATATGACTAGGTTTGTGTTTAACATCCACTCGACACAAACTAGGTCATTTTGGAACTAACACATCTTTCAGTTTTATTTCAATAGTAAATTTGCACGTAGGGGGCTATAGCTATTGGAGTAAGATGGAGGAGTGGGATAAAACCCCGCAATATTGGACAGACGACCTTACCCTTTGTCACATGCATCCACTCTACCGCCCACTATGTAAATCAGAAAATATTTCATAGGCTGAAGGTTGTACAGACAACTACTTGTCAAGTACGCAATAGGTATCCTAGTCTCGGTCACCCAGAACCCCCTAGTCTTCAACGTACAGAGGGTTTGGGTCCGTTGTCAATTTTTGACAAAATTTACTGGATAATCTACCACATAAAAAAACAAACTCCCGGTTACGCATGGGCAATGGAACTTTTTGGCTAAAGTCTCGGTAAGTGATAGATCTTATGAATCCAGGCCAATTTTGCTAGATTCTATAAAGCGAGTATGAAATATATCCCACAATTCACTTCGCACATCTATTATTAGAAACAAAATAGAGACGAGGAATAAGCATGAATCGCGGTGAAGAATTATGAAGATTGTGAGAAGCCATACGTCTGATTCATGACGAGAGAAAATTACCATATCAATTAAAACCTTTACAAACAAAATTTTAGAGACTGTCATTGTTGACAAGCGAGATGTTTTGATAGATTCAGTATGTGGTAACTTAAAAGACTGGAAAATCCAGACAATGACCTACTTTCCGTAGAATATTTGTTTGGATGATAGAGACTATAGGTATCCAAACCACGCCATTTGACTCCATGTCAGACCTTTTAATCATGCATTCAACCCTTCGGCCCTCCACATGCCCCCAGAGTTGACAAGACGTTAACCCCATTCCATTTTACATTGTCGTTAAGTAAGAACCATCCAAATATTTTGCAGGATTTTCTCGGCTGTTTAGACATTAGTCTTGGAGAAGTAGTAAATTCTCCTGGCGGAAAAGTTGAAAAACCTTTAAAGTAAGTTGGGGTTTTTTCACCCCTTTTTTGAATATTTATGTTTATATTGACAGGATTACCTTGGAATCTACGAAGTTTCTCTCGGAGAATTAGTCAGTGCCCAAGGATCTACGAACAAACCCTTAAAGTAAGGTGATATTTGTGTATTTATATATGAATAGCCATTTTCTAAAAGTTAATAAATGACGACCATTAAAACTTGCCTCATCAATCAAGAGGTTCAAGGTTTTATCCCGTAGTTGTCAGAGACGGTTCCCCTTGTCAATTGTGCAGGACGGAGGGCCTGACAAGGATAACTGTCTAGTCATTTGAATGGAACGAAAAACCATGGTCCCATGTACACATTATTGTGCACGTAAAAGATCCCTTGGCAGTTGGATTTCAATATAAGAATAGGCTGTAGCGCCGCTGTCCGGGCAAAATTACTCTCATAGCACATTGTATGGTGTATGACTCAATGGCTGCCCTATTGATACAGCGCGCACATGCTAACCATTCGGCCATCCAACCCCCCCATTCCTTCAAATACAACTCCATTTTATCCTGCAAAATTGAAGTTCGGGTTCGTTTTTCATAAAATTTCTTTTTTTTTTCTATCGTTTTAGGGGTAATGGTCATGGGAATTTTGGGACCATCAGCAGTAAGTATGAAAACTTTAATCTGTTTATAGTTCTTTTCAAAAGTAAAACAATTTGTTAGTAGATGTGAACGTCTCCTATTTTTGCTTCCACCATTGGCCGAATTTCAAAAGATTCTCATCTCATTGTGTATCCTTTAAACTGGTATTTGTATTAAGTTAAAGTGGTATTAAGTAAGATAAGATAAAGAGCTGACAATTCTTCCTATAATAGTTAAAAAAAAGATAATGCAAAGAGAATATGCTGAAAGTTTCAATCAAATTACTTCACTCGTAGCCAAGCTATCAGTGATACAGTCATGGCCTAGCCTCGATTGTCATTACTAACGTTGTCATGATAATAAACAAAGTCTTGATTATTAAACCTCATTTTTGTATGTTTGTATTTTCCAGTACGAGTTGAAGAAGTCAGTACAAACAAGGTAAGACTGTGTTTGTTTGATGAAAATTAATACTTAATTGACGTGTATTGCTACAACCGTAAATATCGATACCTTTTTAAACCAGAAAATATATAGGCATGCAGTTATAGATGGAATAAATAACTAATTGAATTTTGGGGGGTCACGGTGGCTAAGTGGGTTAGAAGAAAGTTCATCCAGATTTTCTGGCATGATCCCTCCTTGTTAGTGATGCAGGACAGAGGGCCTGACAAGGACTGCTGTCTAGTCGTTCAGATGGGACAAAAAACCAAAAGTCCTGTGTACACATTGCTGTGCACGTAAAAGATCCCTTGACAGTTGGAATTCGATATAAAAGTAGACTGTGGTGCCGCTGCACAGGCAAAATTCCTCTCAGAGTAAACTGTATGGTGTATGCCTGTCTTCATTAACCCAGTTCGGAGCAGAACAGTTGGACGTTAAACCCCATTTCATTTTATTTCCCTAATTGAAGCGTGTTGCTATGAACATGAATATTGTTTTGTTTATTTAATGAAAATATCAAAACCTTTTGTTTTAAGTGTTTCCTAAAACTTGAATATGTATTTTATATTTAGAACATTAAATCCAGTTATGAGAGATTGAACATCATAATGTATGGAATAATTTCTTTGACAAGCACACAAAATTTATTTATTCTGGTTGGGTTGGGATGGCCTAGTGGTCTAGAGTGCCGCACTTCGACCTCTAGCTCGCAGGTCACCTCTGGCTTGGGACTGTGGTTTCGAGCCTTGGTGTGAGCGTATGTGGCATGGAGATAGGGGCGCCTTCTCAACCTTGTGTGTTTCCTCCGGGCACTCCAGTTTCCTCCCACTGCTAAAGACCCCTACGCGCAAGCGAATTATAGAAATAAGATGAAACCATATGTTAGTCCCTAAATGACCTAGTTTGTGTCGAGTGGACGTTAAACCCCATTTCTCTCTCTGTCTTTTTTATTCTGATTTATGTTAATTTGGCTAATTATATTTGAATCGTTCCTTTGGGTAATTACATTCAATAATTTCTTCTGCTTTATGTTTTTCAGGATGAAATCACCATGCAGTTTAAAGCCACAAATCTAGATAAAAAGGATTTCTTCGGAAAATCTGACCCGTTTTTAGTTTTTTACAGAGCAAATGAAGATCAAAGGTATTTAAGTTTATGACCAAATTCTTCAGATGAATTTTGATTTTACAGGATTGTTGTTTCGATTCCCCACTTGTACGTGACAAGGAGTAGGGTCGCTTGTCCAAACTCGTGGGTTTTCTCCGGGTCCTCTACTTTCATCCCACTGCTAAAGACCCCTACGCGCAAGCAAATAATTAAAATAAAATTGAACCATATGTTAGTCCCGAAATGACCTAGTTTGTGTCACTTGGATGTTAAACCCTATTTCTCTCTCTCTCTTTTACAGAGGGGGTTGAAGGTCTAGTGGAGTGATAGGCAAATTGCAACTGCGAAGTATGCTATGTGAGTAATTTTGCTCAGACAGCTGCTTTTCGGTCTATTCTTATATCCAAGGGTTTTTTTTTTACATGGTGGAACCAGGCCAGAAAAAGCTAAGGAACTTTCTCGACCAACAGTATTAGCGAACCCGAGACCGCCTGAGCCATGAATGCTCCCAATCCGTCTTTGACCCTATTGACAGGTCACTTGACCTATTTCAGTCCTATCTATATATGGTTTGATAAGTTTTTGGATCCAATTAATTGTTTGATTTATATTTTGTTAAAATGATAATGTCATTTCTTTTCAGTTTTACTATTTGTCACAAAACTGAAGAAGTAAAGAATAATTTGAACCCAACTTGGCGGCCATTTTGTGTTTCACTACAAGCCTTATGTAATGGTGATAAAGACAGGTTAGTACTAATTACATATTGATAATCTTTGTGTTGGGGGAAGGGGTGGGGGGAGAGAGGGGAGGGCTGGGTACTAATTACATATTGATAATCTTTGTGTTGGGGGAAAAGGCAGGGGGAGGAAGAGGGGACAGGGTACTTATTAAACATACATTATGCAAAAGATAAATCTGCTGTGCTGGTCTTTCTTTGGCCTTAACTGTTATATAAACTATAATTTTGACATTAATTAACATGACAAGACAATATTCAACTCTTGATGCCATCTTTTTTGCCTGATTTGCATTGGATTTGAATCTGATCTGCTGTTTAACACGTTTGACGATTAAACGCAAAAATGGATGAGGGAAACACTACTTTAAAATGTTACTAGATCAGTTTGTGTGCGCATAATTTTATCCTTTCAAAGTATGAAGCTTTACAGTTATGCTAATATTTTCGGATATATATAAAATAGATAATTCTAAACAATAATGAAATCAGGGCTCACACTCTCGGTCGCCAAAGTCGCAATTTGCGATAAAAATATGAAAGTGGCGATTAAAATTTGATTTTTGCGATAAAGTTTTACGGTACTGGCGATTCTTTTTGAGAACTGCCCTAAAAAAATCTTAATTGTATTTATCCGGTATTGTTGAGTATCGATCACGTGGCTAAACACAATAGTAAATTAATCAACTGGCTGATAATCCGGATCGCGTCGACGAGTAATAATAATCAATTGTCTCGGATTAATGATAGTTGATTGATAATTGCCAATGATGTATGTTAAACCTATCTCAAGTCACTATTTAATCTCCATTTGATGTTTCGTTTCGTCTTAAAACGAAAAATGGTAATACATGTAACCAAAATGGCCGACAGTTCTATCGAAAATAAGTATATATTGTGATAGTTCAAATCCATTTACTGTGACATCATATACGGCATGTAAAACATACAAGTATGCCTATTGGATATCATTATTTAAAATTAACTACTTGAATATCGGCGATTCTTGAGCGAGAAAACGGTTCGCCATTTGTATCATATTTATCGTCGCAATAATTTTCTAAAGGTCAACAACGGGTATAATTGTAAGCATCTCTTACATATATAATTGAAGTACATATCATTCTATCAGAGATTCAGATACCGTTACGGTACCTGAAAATAACAATAGGTCTATTGTACATGCAATCCTTGGACAAGATTTGACGTGTAAATACTGAATATGTAGTGCAATACGACGATGTTCAAATAGCCTAAAGTTACCAAAAATAAAATCCGATCTTAGTAAACCAAAACTGTGCTAAATGTATTATGCAAAGACAGATTTGTTAAAAGTTATTGTATATTATATTGTATATATCGGTAATCATTTTATAATAATCCTAGTTGAGACATAAACTTGTTAGATTTTGTATAATTTTTTATCACATATTTTTGGCGGATAAAATATTCAAGTTGGCGGAAAAAATATATGAACATTTCTTTACATAAAAATTATCATCCATTTTGGCGAAAAAAAAATTGAAAGCCAGTGTGAGCCCTGAATGAAATCATAATCAACGGCTTGGATTCATCTGGATTCAAAAGAGGGTCATCTAAAATTTCAATTTCTACACAACGCTGGGTGGTGGTGGATTTTTATTTCATCTGCACGAGATGCTCAATGTTGTGGAAGTTGAATTCATCATATCTGTGTTAATAATGAATGGAATTTTTGGGCGGATATTATTAGAGATTCAAGTTTTACAATATTTTAATTTACAAGGGATTCAAAACTTCTTCAGGAGGGTTGGATGGCCGAATGGTTAGCACATGGTTTGCACTGTATCATAAGGTCTGTCATTGATTCAACTGGTGTGATTTTGATTCCACGGTTGTACGAGACAAGGAGTAGAGTTGCCTGTCCAACATCATGGGTTTTCCCAGAGTCCACCAGCGCCTCCCACTGCTAAAGACCCCTACACTTAAGCAAATTATTGAAATAAAATTGAACCATGTGCTTGTCCCGAAATTACTCAATTTGTGTGAGTGAAGTTAAAGTCTCTCTCTCTCTCTCTCTCTCTTGCTCTCTCTCTCTCAAAATTTGAATCAATGTCGGCAGTATGTCATTGTCTCATTTGACTTTAGTAATAATTTTGATTTTTTGATTTTTAGATCTGTGAAAGTCGAATGCTATGATTGGAATAGTAGTGGATCGTGAGTATTTCGATTTTTAATGTAGTAACATCTAAAACTTAAATTAGTTCAGGTTTTAAATTATTGGGGGGTTTGTATTTGAATGATTATATGTCTAGTATCTTAAGGAATGAGTGATTGTCCTGCTAGGTTTCAAAGACCAGAAGATGATAATGTAGAATGCTTCTTCGTAAAGATAGTGGTTGAAGATTGTTTTATTTTTTTCATATATTTCAGACATGAAATTATTGGAGAATTTATAACTAATGTACGAGAATTAGAAAAAGGTCCAGGTACACATAATGTTTATCAAGTAAGTTTTGAAATGTAACTACTGAAAAAAAGGGCTGCTTACCACCATAAATCTGGCCCCTTAATCAAAGGTGTTAAATTTTATTTGTTTGTTATTTTGTTGCATATTCTGTATTATATTCACTAACTATTCACATACCTGTATCATTTGCTTGATAAAGACGAGAGTATCTTCATTGAAACGTCGCCAAGCATTGAACTCAGTAATTGTGTATCCATAAAATTGCACCTTGTGTTAATTTGTTCAATTACTAAATGCCAATCAAAGAAGACCAAAAATCTGCTTTCAACAATTTAATGCCTCTAATCTAGACATTTTGACATGAGTATTTGGAAGGGATGAAAAAAAAAAAACATGGTTCCAAACTCTAAACATTTTGACATCAGTACTGATCTTTATTTCCTTATAGCTCTTTCTGTCTCGTATGTGGATGAGATGAAATATAACAAGGTTCCATATAAACAAGCTTAGAAATAAGGCACCTGTCACAGACAATGTCAAGCACAGATTCAGGCTTTGTCAGGCACAAAAACCCTGTCTTTTTTATTGATATTATTAATACAAGTCCGACATTAAGTCGAAAATGTACTGTTTCATTAGTACCTGACATTTTGTCAGGTTCACCTAAAACCATTATTTCCAGACCTGTATACCATTAGGAATAAGAGTAGACTGTAGCACCACTGTACGGATACAATTTATCTTATAGTACAATGCAGAAATTCCTATTTAATTATATTTTATTAATAAATACTTATTACTTGAAATATTTGTATTTTAGGTTGTAAATACTAAAAAGAAAGCTAAAAAGAAAAGTTATCAAAATTCTGGGCAGGTAAGTCTTCGGTGTCTATAAACAGTGTTTGGTCGCTGATTGGTTTGACGCATGTGCTTTATATCGTAAGGTCTGTCATTGAGTTGAGTGGGATGGTTTCGATTCCTCTCTCTGTCAACCCCACAGGCAACATCAACTGATAGATATGAACTAGACTTAAAAGATCCAGAAAATTCTGGGTTGACCCATTCCAATAACGAACACTTACCACACAATTCGGCAATCCCCTAACTTTTTTTTTCTAAGAGTTATTGATTATCATGTTTATATTTTCAGGTTCATCTGATTAGTTCAAAAGTTACTCCAGTGTATTCCTTTTTAGACTATATCAAGGGAGGGTGAGTAAATTTTAGACTATATCAAGGGAGGGTGTGTAGATTGTAGACTATATCAAGGGAGGGTGAGTAAATTGTAGTCTATATCAAGGGAGGGTGAGTAGATTGTAGACTATATCAAGGGAGGGTGAGTAAATTGTAGTCTATATCAAGGGAGGGTGAGTAAATTGTAGTCTATATCAAGGGAGGGTGAGTAGATTGTAGACTATATCAAGGGAGGGTGTGTAGATTGTAGACTATATCATGGGAGGCTGAGGCTGAGTAGATTATCTTGGTTGGTGCAGACACTCCTTTACATTTTCGTTTAATTTCAACTTTGTGAACCATGGTGGCTGAGCGAGTAAGACGTTGGTTTGCTAACCTGGAGGCACCGTGTTTGGCTGGGAAAGTTTGTCAGGATTTTCGTACCAGATTTCCCTCATGTCAGTGGTGCAGGACGGACGGATTGGGCGTAAAACCAAGGCCCCGTGTACACATTGGCATGCACGGAAAAAAATCCTTGGCAGTTGGAATTGGGAATGAGAGTAGGCTGTAGCAGTGCTGTCCAGGTAAAATTTCACAGCACACAGTATCCCCAACTTTCTTGTCCCACTAGGAGCAAACCAGTCGACTTTAAACCCCATTTCATTTCATTTATTTCTATATTTCTTCAGGATGCAGATGAATTTTACAGTAGCTATAGATTTTACAGCATCAAATGGTCATCCACGGCAGCCATCCTCATTACATTTTTTAAATCCACATCAACCCAATCAATATGCTGCTGCTATACAAGCTGTCGGAGAAATCGTACAAGATTATGACAGGTTAATATTAAGTATTTATGTATAGTGCCGTTTTTACAAAGAGTGTTCTAAAGATCACAAAGCTTAAAGTAAAAGTAAAATATTAATTGATACTGTAACTGTAATGGTTAGCATGTGCGTGTTGTATCATACAGTCTGCCATTGAGTCAACTGGTGTGGTTTCCTCGAGGAGTAGGGTTGCCTGTCCAAACTCGTGTGTTTTCGTCTGGTCCTCTGGTTCCTTCCCACTGCTAATGACCCTTAAGTGCAAGCGAATTATTATAAATAAAATTGAATCATATGACCTAGTTTGTATCGAGTGGACGTTAAACCCCATTTCTCTCTCTCTCTCTCTCCCTCTTGGAACAGTGTGACTACATTCCCTGTCATTATATCTTGTTTTACAGTGATAAATTGTTTCCTGTGTTAGGATTTGGTGCTAGATTACCGGATGGTAAAGTTCATCATGAATTTGCTGTGGTGAGTCACATTTGTCAATGATTTAATTGTTAGTATACCTTAACATAAAAGTGGTTTATGGCTATTGACAGAATTAGGAATTACCTGAATCCGGATGCCCTGGAACCTGTCATCAATTCCTTGGTCATTTCACACTTACACTTTGCCAATTCACTTTTATCTGGAGCACCAGAAGCAGCTTTTGATAGACTTCAAATCGCTCAAAACAACGTCACAAGACTTGTCACAGGAACCTCAAAATATGATCACATCTCATTGTATCTGAAGCAGCTACAGGATAACATTTAAAATTCTCGTCAATACCATTAAATCAGTATTGACCCAAACAGCTCCTAATTATATGGTGGAAATATTTAATGTTTACACCACTGGCTGGACTAATCTTCGCTCATGACCTGACAAAACCATATTTGCTGTTCCTTGCTTTCAGCACTAGGTGGGGGAGATTTTATTTTCCATAAGGGGTGCCAAACTTTGGAATGAACTCCCCAGAGACATCCAACTATGTCAGTTTAAATCTAAACTGAAGACTCCTCTGTTTAGTTACCCATATATATAGAATCATGTGCGTACCACTGTGTAAATATGACTTACAGTGCTTAAGCGTAACTTGTTTTAACATACAGATGTGACGTCATCCTTTGATGTTGGTGTACAATTATTTCAAATAATGTTACGGGCAATGTGCCAAGCGTACGTTATCCATATTAGTTGAAATATTGTACCCGAGAGACATATTTCATTGAAATGCACATGTTGGATAGTGTCTGTATTTTAAGTTGTTTTATGGTCGTGCAAGACATTGCATAATATATAGATATCGCACCCATGCTATCCCACTCGTACAATATCAATATATTACTTAAAGTCTCGCACTCGACCATTAAACTACACATAATGTAGCGCTTTAAAAATGAAACCATAATAATGATACTAATGTACACCTCCTCCCTCACCTTCCCATGGTGAAACATCAACCCCCTCTCCCCCATGGTTTGTCACACATACCAAAGCCACCTGGCCCCAAGGATGTTTCAAAGCTTCCCTAGTAAGTATGATATTTAGCATATTCCTGAAGCAAGGGCCTGAGAAATCCCTCTCTGACCATTGCTGGATTGGCTTTTGATACTTGAACTTTTGAGGGAGTGTATCTATTCTTCCCATTCAATCAAATCTATCGCAAGTACAGCAACATGACAGTCCTACGTTTAATCTGGGGTCTTCCCTAAAACTTTGGACAGTGATTTAAGGTATTAAAAACGGTGAAAGTATTGTACATTGCCAAACAGTAATGTTTACATTCTATCCACTTTGATAGCCTCGTTTGTCACACAATTAGTTTTTCTGCAATATTCTGTTATTCACTAGTTAATTGGGCATAATAAAATCATGAGTTATGACCTAACGTTATGAAAACATATTTGGTCCAACATGGAGCTCTGTGTAAAGCGTAATGATATTGTTACACAGTTAGCTATTGGTTGTTAATCAGACTATTGACCAGTTTTAATTTGGAACAGAAATTTGCTGCCTTTATAGCAGTTTTAAGAGGGATAAAGTATAATCAAACAAAACACTGCAAGGCATCTGGATTTTTAGATATTTATCAGTGGTATAGAAATATTTTTTTTTTATTTGCAGAATTTTAATCCTAACAATCCGTACTGTAACGGTGTTGATGGTATTTTACAAGCGTACTATAATTGTCTTCCACAAGTGGAATTATACGGACCAACTAACTTCTCCCCAGTTATAAATCATGTTGCAAGGTTAGTCATATATTCTTCAGATATAGGGGCGCCTTTTCAATCTCGTGCGTTTCGTCCAGGCACTCCGGTTTCCTCCCACTGCTAAAGACCCCTACGTGCAAGCGAATTATTGAAATAAAATTGAAACCATATGTTAGTCCCAAAATGACCTAGTTTTTGTCGAGTGGACGCTAAACCCCATTTCTCTCTCTCTCTAGTCATATCTTCACATAGTCAGAGTGTGATGGATCATCAGTCTGCTCCAGGCTCATTAGAAAAAACCTGAAATGACTTTAGCAACAATCTGATTATGATACAGATCTATACTTTGTATTGGTTTTTATACGCCCACATTTTCATGTGGACGTATATTGTCGTCGCCCCTGTCCGTCCGTCCGTCCGTCCGTCCACAATTGTTTGTGAACAGTCTACAGGTCACAATTTTTATCCGATTTCAATGAAACTTAAAACATAGGTTTATCACCCTAAGATCTCGGTTCCTTTCGATATTGGCATGTATCGGACTCTAACTTCATGGGTTATGGCCCCTGATTGTACGAAAAATCACGTTTTTTAGCTTGTGAACAGTTTAGAGGTCACAATTTTGAACCGATTTGGATGAAACTTGAAATGCATGTTTATAACCCAAAGATCTTGGTTCCTTTCGATATTTGCGCCAATCGGATCGTAACTTCCTGAATTATGGCCCCTGATTGTCCGAAAAATCGCCCTTTTTAGCTTGTGGTCCCTCTGGAGGTCAAAATTGTTATTCGATTTAAAAAAACGTTTGATTATATCACCGTTCCATGGTCATGAAGGTCGAGTTCGAATTTCGTGAAAATCGGACCAAAATTGACGGACAAAATGGCCGCCATCTGTACGCGAATAGTGTGAAAATATGTTATATCAAGGTTGTGAACAGTGTAGAGGACACAATTTTGAACCGATTTGGATGAAACTTGAAATGCATGTTTATAACCCAAAGATCTTGATTCCTTTCGATATTTGCGCCAATCGGATCGTAACTTTCTGAATTATGGCCCCTGATTGTCCGAAAAATTGCCCTTTTTAGCTTGTGGTCCCTCTGGAGGTCAAAATTGTTATCCGATTTAAAAAAACGTTTGATTATATCACCGTTCCATGGTTATGAAGGTCGAGTATGAATTCTGTGAAAATCGGACCAAAATTGACGGACAAAATGGCCGCCGTTTGTACGCGAATATTGTGAAAATATGTTATATAAAGGTTGTGAACAGTGTAGAGGACACAATTTTGAACCGATTTGGATGAAACTTGAAATGCATGTTTATAACCCAAAGATCTTGGTTCCTTTCGATATTTGCGCCAATCGGATCGTAACTTCCTGAATTATGGCCCCTGATTGTCCGAAAAATTGCCCTTTTTAGCTTGTGGTCCCTCTGGAGGTCAAAATTGTTATCCGATTTAAAAAAACGTTTGATTATATCATTGTTCCATGGTTATGAAGGTCGAGTTCGAATTTCGTGAAAATCGGACCAAAATTGACAGACAAAATGGCCGCCATTTGTACGCGAATAGTGTGAAAATATGTTATATCAAGGTTGTGAACAGTGTAGAGGACACAATTTTGAACCGATTTGGATGAAACTTGAAATGCATGTTTATAACCCAAAGATCTTGATTCCTTTCGATATTTGCGCCAATCGGATCGGAACGTCCTGAATTATGGCCCCTGATTGTCCGAAAAATTGCCCTTTTTAGCTTGTGGTCCCTCTGGAGGTCAAAATTGTTATCCGATTTAAAAAACGTTTGATTATATCACCGTTTCATGGTTATGAAGGTCGAGTATGAATTCTGTGAAAATCGAACCAAAATTGATGGACAAAATGGCCGCCGTTTGTACGCGAATATTGTGAAAATATGTTATATAAAGGTTGTGGACCTTATAGAGGTCACAATTTTGAACCGATTTTGATGAAACGTGACATGTATGTTTATAACCCAAAGATCGTGGTTCCTTTCGATATTTGCGCCCATTGGATCATAACTTCCTGAATTATGTCCCCGGATTGTCCGAAAAATCGCTTTTTTTCGCTTTTGGTCCCTCTAGAGGTCAAAATTATTATCCGATTTAAAAAAACGTTTGACTATATCACCGTTACATGGTAATGAAGAGAGAGTTTGAATTACGTGAAAACCGGACTAGAATTGACGGACAAAATGGCCGCCGTTTGTACACGAATAGTGTGAAAATATGTTATATCAAGGTTGTGGACCCTATAGAGGTCACAATTTTGAATCGATTTTGATGAAACTTGACAGGTATGTTTTAAACCCAAAGATCTTGGTTCCTTTCGATATTTGCGCCCATCGGGTCATTACTTCCTGAATTATGTCCCCTGATTGTACGAAAAATCACCCTTTTTAGCTTGTGGTGCCTCTGGAGGTCACAATTATTATATGATTTAAAAAAAAACGTTTGATTATAAAAACCAAACAAATTCTAATGATTTTCTGATAATTCCTTAATATGCGACAATTCTTGTTGACTGCCCCGACGATTTGGCTGCTGTGTGGGCGTATGTTTCGTTGCCTGGCAACCTATTTTTTAAAACTTTCGATGGCCTACACTACAAGAAGATCTGACAAGTTATAATGGGAGTTCACAATCATGGGTGAAACACGCGGCTTTTGGGCTTTTGAACCTGTGAAGTTACACATGGATTAATCAATCAGCATTGACGTTTCTAGTGGTTTACCCACAGTCCTGTGCATCAAAAGAACTTGCATAACCAACCATTTCATTGGCCAATCCCTCACAGATAGCCCAGAACACGTCAATGATAACGACTCTTCCAGATCCTAGTGTAGTAAAGAAAAGTAAAATGAAATTTTGAACTATAAAAAAACGAAACGAAATGGATCTGTGTTTTAATCAGGTACGTTGGCTAATGCTTGTCATCAAAGTATTTTATCATTACTAACCACTCGGTTAACAATTCAATTGTCGCTTTTGTTTGTCATATTGTATCAGAGTATTAGAGTATTGTATTAATGCAAACACTCTTGCTAAACCTTGACCTTGTTCTACATTTGGGAAAATAGATCAAAACACCTTTCTGTTCATTGATTGGTCTTAAAATTTCATTTTGTTAATTTTCAAGACAGTAATATCTGGAAGGGTTTTCGATGACAGTAATATCTGGAAGGACTTTCGATGACAGTAATATCTGGAAGGACTTTTCATATCAATAAGATCTGGAAGGACTTTTAAACCAACCAGTCTCTGTCTAATTTGAGAGATTAGCCCATTAGCCAAATGACATGATCTGTTCAATCGGTTGATATGTAAGCTGTGCTAGGATTCATTCAATTCAGTCAAAGTGCGCCTATGTAGGCCACTGAAAGAATAAGAAAGTATATAGGATTGTTACATGATTATATTTCAGATTTGCTGCACCAATACGAGATGGATCAAGTTATTTTGTGTTGTTGATAATAACTGATGGTGTTATAACTGACATGCCACAAACTGTGAAATCTATCGTAGAGGTAATAGTTACATTTTAAAACGAGAGTTGCTTGACTAACGTTGTCGTGAGTTTTCTAAGATTCCCCCGGTTTCTCCCACTGCTAAAAAAACAACCGGGTGCAAGCAAATTATTAGAATCATATGTTAGTCCCGAAATTACTTAATTTGTGTCAAGTGGATGTTAAACCCTTATCTCTGTCTCTCTCTCTCTAAAGGGACAACATAAGTCCAGGGCTCTCATTTTTGCCATAATTGCCAGTCTTGTCTGACTAACAATGAAAATGACTGGTGTAAGGACAATTTTACTAATCAACCAATACAGTTAAATTTATTGTTTTTGTAGGGAAAAAAACACTTTTAAAAGGGTAATGCTAAAAATTGGCATTCCTTTGAAAAACAATCTTAGGAAGTGCGTAAATTGACAATCGGGCAAAATTTTGATGTTAAAGCCCTGTTTAAGACCATGTACAATCTAAAATTACTGGTCCAAAATCTATTCACATGATGTTATTATAGCACATGGTATTATTTACATATATACAATGGCCAGATTTCTACTTTGATTGTCATCAGTGTTATTTTATTTTGATTTTTTCAGGCATCAAGTCTTCCAATGTCTATCATTATAGTTGGTGTTGGAAATGCTGATTTTGAGGGTAAAAAAAAATATTGTCAGAGTTTTTATTTGTTGTCTTTTCTCCTCTAAGAAACCAATGAATGGCGTGGAAAGTCATTCCTGTGTAAAATTATGAAGAATTTATTTAAATACTTGAATACATACTTGAAAATATTAGTGAGAATTATTAATATTTTATGAACTTATCATAAATACAACCTGTTAATATGCAATAATTACGAAAGTTTTATTCAGCTCAGGGGCTTGTTTCACGAAATTTTAACTAAGATAGAATTCAAATTATAGTAATTTGATTGGACAATATTAGATTGATTTTAGTGTTTAGCCAATAAAATATGAAATATCTACTAAAATTTGGATTTTATCTTTATTTAAGATTTCGAGAAACAGGGCCCTGATCACTGTGCAGAAAGTTTCAATGAATTCAGTAATTATATCTATGTTACTTTAATTACACCCACAGTATGTATGTGGGGGGAGCCATGATGCAGGAACTCGATTCTTTGATAACCAAAACATTATAACTGCAAAACAGAACACACACGCCAAAGTGAACGCATTAAATAATAAAGGTTTTTGGGTTGTTTTTTTTTTTAAAGCTATGGATGAATTAGATTCTGATAATAAAAGACTAGGTTACAACGGAAAATATGCTGAACAAGACATAGTACAGGTAAGTTGTTTTACTAAATCAGACCAAGGTTTTCGAGAGATTAAGGCATATCAGTTTCTACTACCAGTAATCTATTCCGAATTTGAATCCTAGTGTCATTGAAGAAGTATCTAGTTTGACTTAGTTCCTTTTTCGTATTACTTGCCCCAAAAATGACTGTGGTCTTGATATTTTTTCTATGTAAATAATTCAGAAATAAAATACCAGATTAAAGATTTTTTCTGATAATAAACAATTGAGTTATTGAAAAGGGTTTGGATAGGGGTATGAATTAAAAGTGAAACAAAAATGTTAACTTAGCTTTTGACTGCATAAAGCTAATCTCTATTTGAAATAAAATGGGCTAAAGAAGATGGTCTTACACCATACAGTCTGCTATGAGGGAAATTTTGCCCAGACATCTACGCTACAGCCTATGTTTATATCGAATTCCAACTGCCAAGGAATCATTTACTTAAACGCCAATGTATAAACAGGACCTCAGTTGTTGGGGTTTTTTGTCCCACCCGAACGAATAGACAGCTGTTCTTGTCGGGCTCTCTATCCTATACCACTGAAAAGGGGAAACCATACCGGAAAATTCTGATGAACTTTCTGAGCCAACTTATTATAATGTATTTTGTGTTGTAGTTTGTGCCATTCCGTGAGTTTATTGGTGGTAAATATGGCAATAATATACAGATGAGTAAAGGATATCTAGCCAAAGAAGTTTTAGCAGAAATACCAGATCAAGTTACACGATATATGAAGAAAAGAGGAATTGTACCTAAACCACCACCTCCTTACCAGCCACCAGCATCTGGAGCACCAGTACCTAATGCAGCTGCTCAGGGTGCTCATGCTTCCCCTCCCCAATACAACCAAAGCCCAGCTCCGGCTGCTCCTCCCCAATATAACCAGAACTCTGCTAGTGTTCCCCCTTACCCCTCTCCAGGACGATACCCTAACCAGAACTCTGCTAACGTTCCTCCTTACCCCTCTCCAGGGGGATACCCAAATCAATATAATGCCTCACCCCAAGGGGGGCCACCACCTTATTCTACCCCTGCCCCACCCAATGTACAACTACCTACAAGGGCTTCGGCCCCTCCTCCTCCTTAAGGGTATTAAAAGAAATCACAACAGTAATATAAAGTTACTTCTCTTTCATCTGTTAAGTTTTAGTTTTTTAATTTATTCCTTGATCTGTATTGCTCCTGAATATTAGTCAACCTAAGAACAGTAACTATGTAGTATCTATTTAATTTTATGTTAAATATTAGAATCAGGTGCAATATGCAATAGAGAGAAAGAGAGAAATGAGGTTTAACGTCCACTCGACACAAACAAGGTCATTTTGGGACTAAGATATGGTTTCATTTTATTTCAATAGTTCGCTTGCGCGTAGGGGTCTTTAGCAGTGGGAGGAAACCAGAGTGCCCGGAGGAAATCCACGAGGTTGAGAAGGCGCCCCTATCTCCATGCCACATACGCTCACACCAGGGCTCGAAACCACAGCCGCAAGCCAGAGGTGACCGGCCAGCTAGAGGTCGAAGCGCTGCACTCTTATTATCACTTGGAAGCGGACGGTGTCTAATTTTTCAGAGGAGGGGGATGCGTAGTTCTGTCATTGAGTCAAGTGGCGTTGTTTTGATTCCCTGGTTGTGCATGACAAGGAGTAGGGTCGTCTGTGCAATCTCTGGGGTTTTCTCCGGGAACTCCGGTTTCCTCCCACTGCTAAAGACACCTACACACAAGTGAATTATTGAAATGGATTTTAACCATATGTTAGTCTGGTATTGACCTAGTTTGTGTCAAGTGAACGGTAAACCCCATTTCTCTCTCTATATATATACTACAAATTCTCAGTAGAGAATATTTGTACCTTTTGAAGATAAATATTGTAACTCTTATACGAATGTTATATCACACCAAATTGATTTTCTGTTCTTCCCTTGTGATTATGATAAAAACGGGTGGTTGGCATGTCTGTCTCTAGTTTCACGATGTTTACAGGTCTTTAAAGTTAGTGACCATGGCTACACCCAGATTATAGTGAGACCCATATGTATTATATACTAAGACATCCCTCTAGCACTCATGTTGGTGTCCATGACTACACCCAGACACTAGGGCATCTTTATAGCACTGATGTTGGTGTCCTTGGCTACACCCAGGTTATAGTGAGACCTTTATAAATTATCTATACAAACTAAGACTTCATTGATAAACAGTAATTGTATTCCATGGAACTTGTACTGGAAATACTCAGGATACTATTGTAACAAAGGGTAATTATATTCCATGGAGTGTCTACTGTATATACACAGGAAACTATTCTAGTAAATATGTAGATATACTACTTCTGAATTTATTAACATGTTACGTTTCGATACATATACTGGTATCGTTATCAAGAATTGCTTTTGCAAAAACAGTACACCTTTGTGCAACATGCTTTTAAATAAGGGACGTGGCACCCACTTCTATATAAACAAAAAAAAATAATAATCAACAATTTGAAGACCTCTTTACTTAAGTTCAAGCTACTGTGCGATATTCAGAACATCCGTTTCTACTGTGCGATATTCAGAACATGGTTTCTACTGTGCGATATTCAGAACATCGGTTTATATTTTGTACATACTCTTTCATTGTTTATAAACGTATCTCATTCTCATCTCCACCATTCATCCACTTTTTATATGTTTTTCATTCTTTTTACTATTTTTCATTCACTTTTTATGTATTTTTGTTTTCATGCATAATATCATATTATGCATGAAAACAAAAATATGTATTATTTACATGCTGCCCGAAATGGGTGTTTTATGTAATAAAATCTCTCTCTCTCTCTCTCTCTCTCTCTCTCTCAAAAAATGGCATGTTAATAAATTCAGAAGAAGTATATCCATATAAGTGTTTATAAGTTGTGAAATCTATAAGGATCTATATATCTTATAAGGATTAAGTAATTGTATTGCATGGAATGTGTCCTGCGCTATTGTGTTTGTTATAGTTATGCCTTAGTCATGTGCTGTACTTATTCAACTGCTGTTCTGTTCATAGTAATATTTATAAATTAATTAAGATAATACTTGTATAACATGGTTGTTATTTGTTTTATAAAAGTTATATAATATTACTTTGAATACATGATAATTATCTAAAGGTATATATTTTATATATTGCTTATAACTGTGCACAATATAACTATAATAAATAACAATAACTGCACACTTATAATATAACTACCGGTATAATATATAACAATAACTGCACACAAATAACAATATACAGTATTAGACCCATAGTTGATGGGCTGGGGTGCGGTGCGGTCACCACCCCATTTTGGGCACCAAATGCTGGGAAAAGTTGGGCACACAATTGTCCTTTATAAAAGTTGTATAAAAAAAATATTGTGTTCTTGAATGTGTCCAATTTAACAGCAAATTTAAATTCAGTGTGTCTATAGTTAGGCAATTAAATAGAAATCTCTTAAGACTCGAACCCTCTATTGTTTAGAGTACAGTAAGCCACAAGTTCCTCAACAAGATTCACAAATTTATAAACAATTCACCAGTTAGCAAAATTTAAACCAGGGACCTTGATTCAACCCCATTCCTTCCCCAGTAGTTCTATCTAACTATCTTTATAATAAGTGGGCTGATTAATAAAGGGCTTAATTTTTATGTGGCATTTAGAGATCGGGAAACCCATTAACAGAACAGCTTGATAATGATAAGAGGATACTTGTCGAAACGTCCTGCTTTCAGAATGAAACCAGTGATTGTTTCTCATAAAAACTGTGTTCTGTTTATAGAGGGCTGTGGTATAATGTTTATATATTTACATATATCAAATAAATTTCCTTGTTATTGTGGGATATTTTTGTTATTTGTTGTCAGATGGTTAAAATATTTCGCATGGTTATTTTAAATACTTTATATATATATTTATATATACCTCTCTTTTTTGCAACCTGATTAAACCACAGATCCTATATTGTTTCTTTTTTTATAGTTCAAATTTTGCTTTACTTGTCTTTACCACACATGGATCTGGAAGAGTTGCTATGTAATAAGCCTTCTTATCGATGTGAGGGATTAGCCAATGAAACGGTCTGTTACAGCGACTTCTTGGTGTTCCCTGCGTGGAACTATGGGTTAAACCATTGACACGTCAACTCTGATTGATGATTAATCAACGTCAGGCGTCATAGGGTCACAAGCCAGTTGTTAATCCCCTGACGTGAACTTCCACTATAGCTTGTCAGATATTCGGAGAACGCTAGATAGGAGACAGTCCTACGCATTTTAGCACATATGACGTCATATAGGCTATAGATTGTGGGTTAGGGTTAGGGCTAGGACCTGTAGATTTGGTCAAAGTGCCGAGATGTAAACAGGGCTAGCCCTAACCCTAACCCATGGTCAAGCCTAACCCTTACCCTAACCCACAATTCACATATGACGTCACAATTTGCGTAGGACCGTCTCCGATCTAGCGTTCACCCAGATATTCATGTAGGCCATCGAAAGTATGAAAAAACGAAACGAAATAAAGATCTGGGGCCTATTTCACGAAATTTTAACTAAGATAAGATCCCAATTTTAGTAATTTGATTGGATAATATTAGATTGATTTTAGTGCTTAGCCAATCAAAATTGAAGTATCTACTAAAATTGGATTTTATCTTAAGTTAAAATTTCGTGAAACAGGGCCCTGTATTTTAATCAGGCTGCTCTTTTTCCATATGTGCATTAACAGTGTTCCATTTGTACATAAATTTATTATGTGGCCTTTTTATAGGAGTACTGGTATTGTTTAAAAGAATACTTGGGACCACCATTTCCGTGAAGTAGTTTGATTTATATACTTTCTGTTTACCAATGTCATTTCTCTTTTTTTACATTTCATTATGTGTATATACTTAATAAGTTGATAAAAATGTTATTTCTTGCTCTGATATTGTAGTAATTTCATATAGAAGTGCAATAGATATTTTTAGCTCTGAAAGCTCCTTTAAAATACAACTGAGAGGTGCTATCAGGTGTTTTAGAAAGGATAATTAAGTAATAATCAGATTTTAACTTCTAACTATATAAAGGATTTGGATAAACTGGACTATAAAGTTCAAATTAGACCTCTTTGATTTGGTTGAAAATAAATTGTTTGGTTGGTTAGATGATGTGGGTATCTTATCTTCAAAAACTATACTAAAATTTAATAATTTAGATTTGAACACATCCTGTATGGAAATAACATCAGGAATAGAAATAACACATCCTGTATGCAAAAACACATCGGGAATTAAAATAACACATCCTATATGGCAATAACATGTCCAGTATGGAAATAACTCATTCAGGATGGAAATAACACAGTCATTCTATATGGAAATAACTATCCAGTATGGAAATAACACATCGTGAATGGAAATAACACATCGTGAATGGAAATAACACATCCTGGATAGAAATATCACATCAATTCAGTATTTTTTTTGGACCTAAATCAAAGAGGTTTAGATCCTATATATTTGTTGATATAGAGAGTAATAAAGTATATTAAAGTATTGTTATAATTCTGTTTTTATTAATAACTGTAGTGACTATATTATATTGTAATTGTTAGTAATATCAATGCATAATCTTTTTTAGATGTTTATAAAATAAAATGATGACTTTTGTTAAACTCTTGTCTCTCTGATTAAAATACAGATCTATATTTCGTTTCGTTGCTTTAGTGCGGTTTTTGACCTTATGACATCAGACATTAATTATCCAATCAGCGTTGATGTTTCAAGTGGTTTAACCCCAGTTCCATGCACCAAAAGGTCAAAAGCACGCTGTGACAGACCGTTTCATTGGCCAATCCCTCACAGATAGCCCAGAATATGTCAATGATAACAACTCTTCCAGATCCTAGTGTAGTAAAGACAAGTAAAACGAAATTTTGAACTATAATAATTATTAGGGATTGCTCTCATCTAGAGATCTAATGTACTAAGAATATGTTAATAGCCGGGCCTAAAGAAAAAGCCGTCTGTTAGGCAAAATGTTTTGGTTTATTTCAACGTAATTAATTTGGTTTTAAATGATTATATAATTATTTCTTTGTGTTGTATTCCAAATTGTTTTCAAATATGAATGAAGTCTGTGTCACCACATACCCGGAACTGTACAGCGCAGTGGACGCTTACGGCTAGCCCCGGATCCATTCACTCTTTTTGAATTGTTTTTGTTTGTGGTCTCTGAGTATGATGTCTTGTCCATACATTTGTCTTTGTGTAGAATTGTGTGTGGTGCAGTCCCCCTGCACTTACTATTACAACGTTTGGCGTGATTCGTCTGTCACCAACAGATGGCGTAAATGAAATGACATCTTGATTTCGGGCATGTTGTCGGACCATAAAATATATAAGACGCTGTTTTGGAGGTTTTCAATCCTTATTTACATAATCCATACTTGACTAATTCTCCGGGTATTTGAGCATATTCAACCAATCAAACAATGAATAAATCCCTAATCCAAGAATATCAATGTGGATAGACCATGATTGGCATTTTCAGGAAGACACGATGTAACGTTTCCAGCAGGTGAGAAAAACCGAAAGACATTTTATGTTTTTTTTTAATTTGTATCTGGACTTATGCTGTGCTTAGAGCTTAGGCTAGCTTGAGCTTGATATCAAACGTTTTTAAAGGGAACAGACGTTCGTGGGTTTATTGGAAGCTATATTTAGGTGGCAACGACTCTGCTTCCCAGAAACAATCTTTGTTTTGTTTATCTGGGGTTAAACTGTCGCTCTTCGATAAGATTATGGTCGGTAAAGGTTTCTATGGTGCATGTAGCCTATTTAGTGACTGACGAAGGGGAGAAATAAAACCTAATTAAGAAGAACATTGTGTTCCTTAGTTTTTATGGTGATATAGTCGAAGACATACTTAATCCGTCGGCAAGTCTTAAAGTCCAAGTCTAGGAATTTTCGACCGCGACGAAGGAAATTACTAGCTACTTATTTTGGCGCCGTTTTGGCATCAGTGGAAGACATGGTTGTGCTACAATCGCGTGTGAGAATTATATTTGGCCTTCCGACGGTTATAAAGAGATCCCGGTATAAATAAAGTACTATTGGCAAGTTGCCCGTACGATTATTTTAAATAATGGTGAGCCAACATCAAAGGGTGACCTCACATCTGTAATTTTAAGTCGAGAGCGAGACATTAAAATAGCATTATGCAAGGCTAGCCTTCGATGTTAGCGGATTAAATTCATATATGCCGCTTAATGGCCGTTGATAATTAAATCAATCAAGTGGATAATCGAGACTATGCTGTTTATATCAATGACTTGAGTAATGATGACCGAGGCTATGTGAATATTTCAAACGCTTTTTTCTCGGCTAATAGTGGATCAATTTGACTGAAATTGTCAGCAAATTACCTTTACACTATCTAGTTTTTAACTATTATAGTTAGAACTGCCATCTCTTAATCTTATATCCCATAATGTAGCCTAACTTTAAGTAATGTTATTGAATATTGATACTGCCAAGTGTTGTTTCAATATATTACGCAATGTCTTTAGCTCGAGACCATTAAACAACTTAAAATACAGACACTATCCCTAGCTTTTCAATGAAATAGTTTACGTCACGCGAGTATTTCATCTAGTATAGATAATTATGTACGATTGGCAAGTAGCCCGTACATTATCGGAAAAATAGTAGGCCTACATCAACATCAAAGGATGGCGTCACACCTCAATCTCATTCTGCATTTTAAAGTCCTACCGCGTATTTTGGCACGCACGCACCTTCGTTTGTCAAATGTTATTAATTAAATAAATAAAAAATAAATCGATTGGAAAATTTGTCATATGAGCTTTTGCGATTCCTGCAACGGATTATATTCCATAACAAACATTACCAGAGGCGGACAGAACTTTTGTAAAATAAAAAAAAAGGAAGCACAAAAGCCCTTCTTGAACCACGTCCGCCCCTGAAAATTAACCTACAGTAGGCCTAATTTGAATATGCTAGGCCATTTTATTCAAATACAACTTTTAAATTATTTCAATATGTTTATTCCTCAGATGGGAATAGCCTAAACGTGAATATCTTTAAAATCAAAATTTAAAAACCAGAGGAACGCTTGTTGATATGCGAATCATGCTGTGACATACACACGCGTATTAATTATTATTTTCTTTGGGAATTTTCACTAATTTTGGGGTCAAGGGGACACAACTAAAAAAGAAGGGGGATTATCCAGCCTTTGATAGTACCATTTAAAAAATGGAGGCAATTATGGAAAATGCCATTGTACCGAAATGGTTGAAGCTTTATTTACCGTTTATATGTAAGTTGACATTGTCAAAAGACATGCTATTTTTCTTTGTAAGAGATTCCTATACCTGTGAAGTTTTTGTCAGTAGATGACTTTATGTAATAAGTGCGTAATATGGATAGTTCTTACAACATTATGCCAATTTATGGCGCTATATCGATGATTCGATGTCAGTTTTGTTTATTTATTGTGTTTCGCTCGATTCAGTTTGAAGTATTATGTGTTTTTATTAATGAAAACACATTTGAACATGAAGATCGAACTATGTTAGCAGAAAATAAATAGACAGTTTGTTGATTTCATATTGAATGAAATTCACTATTACAAAATCGATAGTGTTATATCATACGTGACCCGACGTCATTGGAAGTAATTTTGGCGCCAAAAGTGAGTTGATGAAAATCGCCATAATTGGCCAAGCAGTAGCATATTAACAAAACGTGTGGGAATTAGATTAATTAAATCAAGCATTTAATATTTGACTAGTTAATGGAACCCGGTGCAGATGAAGGGGGTTCTATTAAGGCCACAGGATCATGAGGATGTAATCAGTGCTAACCCTAACCCACAATTGCATGGCATGGCCTAATTGACATCACAGCAACTGTAACCAAATCGGGAGGTCCACTGGTCCACGCTTTATAGCCAATACTCTATGAGTTAGTCCAGAAATCAGGGCCGGATCCAGGATTTTCAGAAAGGGGGGGGGGGTGCTGCACCGACTTGGGAGTGGAAAGCCCGGGCCATGATTTTTTAGTGGAAAAATGCCCACAAGGACTAATTTCATACTAGTACTGTAAATTATGATTTCCAACCTAAACTATTTTTGTTCTCCTTTCCCATGAGAATATATGGAGCAAAACATTTTCGGCACCTCAAAAAAAAGAGGGACGAGGCTAGGTGTGCCCCCCTCTGGATCCGCACCTGGAAATAACCTAGTTTGTGTTGAGTGGACATAAAACATCCTCCTCCTCTCTCTCTCTCTCTCTCTCTCTCTCTCTCTCTCTCCGAACCTTAACCCAACACACTAACCCTAAATAACCTTTTCTTTTTTGTTCATACAGTAGATGAAGACTATGCAGAGATTAAATTAATCTACAGTCGCTGGTGGAAAGTTTATCAATGTAGTCCTTATACCAGACAGGAATTATTTAAACCAATTCGAAACAAACCACTGAACAACAAAACCATTCTACAGATCTACTTGATGAAACTAACACAGTCAATCCCATGGTCAGATTTATGCACGTTCATTAAAGATGTAAATTATGAAACCTTCGAAAGCAGCATTCAAAGTTTATTTGAAAAAGCGATAAAATTTTGTAAACAGGACTTTTTTGGATCCCCACCTACATTTCTTAACATTGAACCAATTTTTAGGCGAAGTAATTCTGCAATGAAAATTGGGAGTTATCTTGCAGCGGAGAATATTACCGTAGAACTGTTAATGAAGAAAACGGAGTTGCAGAGTTTTGTTGAGAAGAGACAGAGAGAAATTAACATTACTAATGGAATCCTGGTTGATTTGAATTATTATCATTTGAAGAATAATATACCCTTCACCAAGATTCATCAATTAGTGAATATTCTTACCCACAATTTTCTTACGCAACATAATGTCGGATGTGATCAATTAAGATTTCAAATAAAAACAGCAGTGAATGTTCGAAAGGAAGTCCTCCATTTAAACAGAGATGCATTTATGAATGTAGAAAATAAATTATTTACCAATAAAGATAAAAATATTCTAAGCTCAAGACAGAAAAATTGTGCCGTCGAAAGTGAAACTGTTGCGGTTTCTGGTAACGAATCACTTCGAAATGCAGATATACAAGAGAAATTGTCTCATAATGAAGAAATAGATACAGGTCCACTAAATTGCTGTGATCAAGGTTCAGCTGATTCTTCTACAAGAACGAAAATTCAATTTCAAAGCCCCACATTTAATAAAGGAGTTTCCAATAGGGATCCAATCAGTGTGAAACTAACTCAAGTCCGATGGCCTCGACATAAAAAACAAATAGCAGCAGAGTACCAAGCAGCACAGCAAGCACCAGTTAATGGTAAACCAGATGACTCAATAATTTCTAGTTCTTCATCTTTCTCAAATATCGAGCTAACGGAAAGTGGTCTGAGTGGCTACTCATCACCAAATAGAAAAACACATGATATCCACAACGATAGATCTAATACTAATGACAGAAACTGGGCAACTGTATCATCCTCAAATCCAAAACTTTGTGAACAACAAGGGCAAGAAAAAGGACCAGAGATAACGTTAATTTCTCCAGTTGTAATCATAGAGAAAATGGACATGCCAAGTCAAAACATCAGTTCTTGTGTGTCAGAAAGAATGGACATACTGAAAAGGAAATCCAGCTCTTGTAGAAGAACAGTTTCAAAAACAGTTTCTGAAATTATGGAGAGTCCATATCCAAAAGGTAGTGTCGATACATTTGATATTGACACAACTGGAGTTTCAGAAAATATGGACACTCCTTATCAAAAACAAATTTCTTCTGGTGTTGGAGTTTCAGAAGAGCTTGACAGCCCAGATCTGAAAAGAACTTCTTCCACAGTTTCAGCAGTACTTATGGGTATTTCAATAGAAGGCAACAGCTCCATTAATGGAGTCTCCGAAACAGTTGACACTGCAAATCCACAAATCACTTCCTCCACAGCAGAAACAATAAACACTCTAAATCAAAAAAACGCTTCTTCCGCAGTTTCAGAAACTTCAGATATACAAAATCCGAAAGGTCCTGCTTCCACTGTTCGAATTTCAGAAATAGTGTACAGCCCAACTCAAAAGACCAATGCAACATTATTGGAAAAATGGCCGATACCAATGTCACCTCATATTCAGTGTGGAAATCACGCAGAATCACACTGTCCAGGTCAAAAATTTTGTAATGAATTCATCAAGCAACTTTCGTCTGTTGGAATAACGGAAACCATGCTGGAGAACAGAAACCTTTTGAAAGCCCATGTGGACAACTATCCACAAAAAATCACGTTAACTAATGCAATGGTATTACAGCTAAATCGTTACCGCATAAAATACCATAAAACCTGGAATGCTTTCGCTTGTTGGGTGACGGTTTTATCTTATTCTCAAACTTCACATTATACTCTAGCACAGTTAAGGCAAAGATTACAGAAATTCTCCAAAATGTATGGGTCGCTACGTAGTGAAACTGGTCTATTTTTGAATAAAAGATTTATAGAAACTCTTGATTCTGTCATAGAAAATCCACGAGCAAACAAAGATAAAGGGAACTCTATCAATGTTGTTGCTGAGATACATCAAAGTCAACATGATGAACAACACATCATTCAAGAAATACAGAATGGCCATGATGAAGTTCATCTAAACAGCCAGGATCAAGTACAACAACCCACCAAAAAGATCCTGGGACCTGGCCAACTGGCACAACATCATACCAGAGAATTGAGACAGCACACCCAGGAAGTGAGACATTGCACACAAGAACTGAGACAGCACACTGTAGATGAGAGACAACAAACTTGTGAAATACCAAACAATGAGATTTTAAATAATTTTGAGAATGAGTGTCCCCAATCACCATGTATTGCAAACATGAACATACCAGTACCAAGACTTCAAGACTCAGTAATGGGAAAATGTACATGTGTTACCATGGACAGCAGAGTTGATGAACAAAGTACAGATGTGCTTTCAGAAGCTGATGATTCTTTTTTTGTTTCTGGTAAAAGAAAACTCCAAAGTTCCATCTCAGATAAAAACAAAGAATTTGCCATTGATTCCACAAGGAGATATTCATTAATTGATGGCTATTTGTCGTATTTGAAACAACAGGCTGTTGACATTGATAATGGTGAAACTTTAAAAAGTACAAACAATTCGTGTTGCAACTCTTATACCAGGATCAACAACAAGTACACACAAAGGTCTGTCTCCATGGATTTAAGAAATTCAGAAAACGAACTGCATTTAGGTGATAACCTTTCTGATAGTGGTTCAAAAAAAGTCACAACTGGTAAAAAGTCTCTAATATTTGACGTTGGACAATATTGGGAATTTGATGGCAATACGGCTTCACAGGAATACGGAGAAAGTCATGACAATGACACTTTGTGTAATACAACAGACTCAGAATTAGCTCCCAGGGAACCGATCAACTCTCCGAATCTTGACACCTTATGGTGCAGACAAAGCTGCGTTTATAAACAAAAACTAACCAATTCCCGTCAAATCATGCATAATAAAATGATACGCGTTTTGAGCTTTGTGGAAAATAAGCTTAAATTTATTGTTGAATCCAATCAGGTATCAAGAACGAAAATGATTCCGACAGATACAAGTCTAGCAACAGTCATGAAGAATTCTATTTATTCTACTATGGAGGACATTCGAAATTATCGTAAAAGATTTCTAGAATCGGAATCCGATAACAAAACAGAGTCATCTGCCCCTGGAAAGAAAATAAAATTAATGTGAATGAAGTATATGAACATGCTGGGTTTTTTGACTCAGTTGTCTTATCTTGATAGATATGTGTTGCTCTCTCTCAATGTGAGTGAAATATTCAAACATGCTGGAATCCCCAATATTTGTGTGTATATGACCGTAATGTTGGCTTCTGGTACCTCTAGTGGTCACAGTGTTGATCCGATTTTAAATCGGACCGAAACTATATGACAAAATAATGTAAAGTGTGTAATGCAAAGGGTTTGAAACCCTCTAGATGTCACAATTTCTATCCAATTTTAATGATATTTAAAAAATATATGTTTATATCACATCATGGTTCCTTTTGATACTTGTGCACATCAGACTGTAACATCCTGAATTATGGCCCCTGATTGACCAAAAAATCTTTCTTTTCCGGCTTGATCTCAGTCCATTTCTTGTTATATATTGAGCGCAGTAGAAAACGCATCACTTAGTTTTTCGTATAACAAAATGATCCTGTAAACATATCTTATTTATTTTGCTTCTTATTGTGAACAATATTCAAATGGGAACACATCAATAACAACACATTTGTACGCTTATGGATGTTTAATCTGTAATCAAGGGTACAAAGTCAGAGGGGTCAAAATCAAAAGTATGACACAGGTTTTAGTAGTGTGTGTCCTCCACGTAGCATGGAATTAACTAGTTCAGCTCTGAACGTCTGTCTCATTACACTCTGGACTCACCCTGGACGTTCAGGGGCTGGCCCATTCAATCAATGTCGAAAATAATTTGACCCCCAATTTTACTGGGCAACTTTTCACTGCTCAACGATGGGTGTCACTCCGTGTGGACGCGTGTACAGTGTAAAGGAACATCTCAGTGAGAAAATAAGACCTTGCTCATTTCGCTAGAGTCAGTATGAGCATCACAACACGCTGTGTCGTGGTGGCGAAAGGGTAGTTTGATAGGAGGGGACGTATTTTAAACAGCGTGTTGTTTCGCTCATACTGAGTCTAGCGAGGTAAGCAAGGTCTTATTTTGTCACTAAGATGTTCCTTTACATTGTACAGACGTCCACACGGATTGACACTCCGATGTTTCGCAGTGAAAAGTTGCCCAGTAAAATTGACTGGGGTTCAAATTATTTTCGACATTGATTGAATAGGCCAGTCCCTGAACGATCAGGGTGAGTGTAATGAGACCGACGTTCAGAGCTCAACTAGGAATTAACCATCTGTGTCGTACTTTTGATTTTGACCCCTCTGACTTTGTACCCTTGATTACAGATTAAACATCCATAAGTGTACAAATGTGTTGTTATTGATGTGTTCCCATTTGAATATTGTTCACAATAAGAAGCAAAATAAATAAGATATGTCTACAGGATCATTTTGTAATACAAAAAACTAAGTGATGCGTTTTCTATGGCGCTCAGTATATGTGGGTATAATATCTTTCATTGGCAACCACTTGTATTTTTTTCTTGTTACCATTATATAGCCCAAGTGACATAGCTCGTATACCATCTTTCCAAAAGTTTGGGGGTTAGGTGGCTGAATTGTTAATGCATTCGTGTTGCATCTTAAGGTCTGTCATAAAGTCAAGTGACATGTCTTGGATTCCCATCTTGTTATTTGTGACAAGCTGCCACCTGTCTAACTTCTGGGGTTTTATTTCGGATCATTCCACTGCTAAAGACCCCTACAACAAAAAAATTATTGAAATAAAGTTAATCCATGTTTGTCCCAAAATGACCTACTTTGTGTCGGGTGGACATTAAACCCCATTTTTTTCCCCTCTAAAGGGTTAATACTGAATTTAGATGACTTTTTTTTTGTTTTTTGTTACAGTATTTAAATTATTTGTTGTTGATTTATTTTTTCTTAGTTAAAAAGGTTGATTTAAAAAAAAAAAGCAACATTTTATTTAATTATTTCCATGACAAAATTGTGATGCCGAAATTATAATTTTTGGATATTAAAAGATTTGGTTTTTTTTAGTTAGTGGTTAAATATTATTTGATAATATAAATGTCTTGAAAAAGTATTATGTAAGATTTAAATTAAGAGCTGACAGTTCCAGCAATATAATAGTTTGAAAATAGATAATGAAAAGAACGAGATATATTGAAAATTTCAGTCAAATTACTTGATCATGAGTGACATTATCATTGTCTCAAGTTTAGTGTAATCTCGATTTGCATTGCTACCATTGTCTTTATCATTCATTTTTGAATTCAATTATGAAATGGCATGTTTAGTGTAGTCTCAATTTGAGTTACTACCATTGTCTTAAAAAATTATCTATTTTTTAATTAAATTACGAATTACATTAAAAATCAGAAGCATAGGGTTGTCATGTGAATAAATGTCTTAATTAATAAAATTTGAGGCCTAAAGCAGTAGGCAGATTTAGTTCTTACAGGCCTGGAAATAACAGTTTGAGATGTACCTGACAAAATGTCAGGCACTAATGAAATAGTGCCTGACATTTTTAACTTAGTGCCGAACATGTATTAATAATGTCATTAAAAAAGACAAATCAGTGCCGAACAAAATGACAGGCACCAGAGGTTTTGTGCCTGACAAAGCCTTAATCTGTGTCTTGACATTGTCAGTGACATGTGCCTTATTTCCAGGCTTGGTTACATAATGCATCTTTAATATACTATATACAGGTTTATATATCAAATCGGTGGGGGGTGGGATGGCCTAGTGGTCTAGAGTGCCGCACTTTGACCTCTAGCTGGCCGGTCACCTCTGGCTTGCGGCTGTGGTTTCGATCCCTCGTGTGAGCGTATGTGGCATGGAGATAGAGGCGCCTTCTCAACCTCGTGTGTTTCCTCCGGGCACTCTGGTTTCCTCCTACTGCTAAAGTCCCCTACCCTACGTGCAAGTCCCAAAATGACCCAGTTTGTGTCGAGTGGATGTTAAACCCCATTTTTCTCTCTATATATATCAAATCGCGTTAAAGATGCATTATGTAAGATTTAGATAAAGAGCTGTATAATCTTGCTTAATTGAATGTTAAAATCAGGCCCCGAGTTCATAGATCATTCTCAGACTTAAAATAGCATTATGCAAGAGCAAAATCTGTTTATTACAGGTCTTTCTTTAGGCCTGAAATGTTATCTAAATAATCAATTAGACATTAATTAACATATCCAGACCATAATAAACTCTTGATGTCAAGGCTAGCCTTCGATGTTGGCGGATTAAAATCCTATATGCCGCTTAATGGCCGTTGATAATTAAATCAATCAAGTGGATAATCGAGACTATGCTGTTTATATTAATGATTTGAGTAATGATAACCGAGGCTATGTGAATATTTCAAACGTTTTTTTCTCGGCTAATAGTGGATCAATTTGACTGAAATTTTCAGCAAATTACCTTTACACTATCTAGTTTTTAACTATTATAATGAGAACTGCCATCTCTTTATCTTATCTCCCATAATGTAACTTTAGGTTAAGAACTAGACCTGCATGCAGGAATGACGGGTTTCACTGGTGCCATGTTACCTTTGAACTTGAACTTGTGTCACTTTCGGTGCCACGTTACCCTTGAACATATGTCACTTCCGGTATCAATGAAACCAATATACAGGTTTCCACATAAGCATTGCACACATCAAATAAAATGGAAACAGAAACAAACAAATCCAGCAATATCATTTCATTTTATTCATTTGTTACATGTAATTGATCCTGACAAAATTACAGTACTTCCGGTGATAATGTAAATGTTCCATTAGTTTTATGAAATCAGAAATGGCATAAGGCATCTCATGGTGAAAATTTTATGTAAATCGAATAATAATTGCCACTTTTATAGACCAAAAACCTTGAAAAGTGACGTGTAGAAAATCGTCTATTTCTCGGCAACCGTACAAGTTAGAAACCATTTTTTGGTATTTATATGACCGTATGGGTTTAATCTATTTGTTGATTGGAATCAAATATCATAATTGTATAAACATTACAAATCAGACTCATTTGAATAAAATATCTGTTTTGAAGGCTTAAAATACAGTTTTTGCCAAAATGACGTGACTTCCGGTGATAATGAAAACGTTAAATTAGTTTTATAACATCGTCTATGACATTAGGCTTCAAAGGGTGAAAATTTTATGAAAATCGAATAATAATTGACACTTTTATGGGCCAAAAACCTTCAAAAGTGACTTTTAGAAAATCGCCTATATCTCGGCAACCGAACAAGTTAGAAACAAACTTATGATATCTTTTTGACCGTATGAATTTTGTTAATATGTGAATTTAAACCAAAAGTTGATTTTATTATTATATGTGACATAATTCTTGGTTGAAAAAAATATCGATTTCAAAAGTTAAAAATTGAGTTTTTGACTAAATGACGTCATTTCCGGTGTCAATTTTAAATAGTAATCAACATGATATAACGCACACTTGCTTTTTGAATCAAATGATGTCACTTTTGTGAATATCCATTAATAATTGACTATTTTACAGGCAAAATTGCGAAAACAGTGACTTATGCAAAACTGCCCTTTTCTCGGCAACTGCTTATATTACAAACTAATTTTTACATACATTCTCTTCGTATGGATTATAGCTACAAGTTTATAAAAGTTATGTAAAAATATTTTAAAATCTGAAAAGCCTGAATGGGTTGTAAATAGGTCAATTTTACGCCTTTTTTCACCCCTTAATCCAATTTGCTAGAAAATGAAATAGAAATTAAAAAAACTGCTTCCGCCATTTTTTGCGCCTTGAAAGGACACACTCTTTGAGTCATATAATTTTTCAAAAAAATAATATTTGTTTTTGAAGATCGTAAAAAACTGTCAAAATTGTAGTTTTTGGTAAAATTATGCCACTTCCGGTGCCGACAGATAACACTATCGGTAACAAAAAAAATGACAATTGAGACAACGAAGCATATAAAGTTTGTTTTATACAAATCGAACAATAAAAAAATAATCTAGGACTGAAATACTGAATTAGCCAATGGCGGCCAAGGAAAATTACTGAGACAAAAATTTTTAACATTTTTGCGCAAGTCAGATGACTCTTTAATTCTGTGTACAACACGACTAAAAAATATTCATAAATAAAAAAGTTTTTTGTAAAATTTTAAATTTTCGAAATTTGGCGCCTAATATCTTCGAAGATTTGCCGAAAATCAAAAATCGAAAGTAGCGTACCTATGTGCCCTGTCTCAGGCTATGCCAAAATGTATCGAAAGTTAAAATCCAATGATTATTGTTAAAATTACTGCAATATTTTCAAAAACGATAACTTCGGTGATTTCGGACATTTCGCATTGTCGCAGAACGTTCAAAATAGCTTTATCCTCTAAGTCACACCCACTTTCCCAGTAAAACCGAAGAAATCGTAACGATGCGACACGTAGTTGCTGAGATCTATTCAAATTGGAATCTGAATAATAATAATAATAATAATAATAATAAGAATAATAATTTTAACAAAAACAATAGTGTTTCACACAAGCTACGCAGTGTGAAACCCTAATTAACTCATATGTCATTCACTGTTCAGTTGAATTATCTTTGATCAAGAAACACAAAACTTTGCATATGGTTTCTTATTGATGTATTTGATATATTAAAACAACAAAAGTTTTATAAAGGGCTACATTTTAGTCAAAATAAGGCAAACAATATTGAGTAAATTCTTAACTTAAGTCTTGGAAGGCTTTGTGAACTCGGGGCCCAAATAGATTTAAATCTTACTGGATCAATTTATATAAAATATCAGAATCAAATTTTAGTTGATAAAATTACATAATCAGAATCAAATAGATTTATATCTTAGTTGATCAAGTGTTATTAATGTCAGAATCAGACTTGAACATAGTATCTTGGCAAAATAGAATTTTATTGGTTCAACTAGGTGTTGACTATACTTGGCCTAAATAGAATTTTTGGGGTTCAACTAGGTGTTGACAGTATTTGGTTTTTTTTATTGTTTTTGTTAGTTATAATAAAATAAATGTTTATAAAAAAAAATGTTTAACTGTATCAACTCTTCATTCACTTTCTTAGAGCTGATCCTGTTGTGTTTGGTCTGACTTCATTTGCCAAGTCGGACCTTAAACCCCCCATTTCATGTTGTGCTTTCTGGCACTCCCAAATCCACTGCTTTGTCCTATCAAACCCAGTTGTTGCTGAAAAGTAGGACATATGCCAAGTAAATTGTTCTTTCCCTGCTTAGATATGCTAAAGGATAATATTGCTTAGGCAGCAGCGTTTTGGCCAAGGTTCATTTCAGATGTAAATTAACAAGTCCCCTTCACATTTTGTCTTTGGTTTTCCGAGGTCCTGAGTTGGATACCTACTTTGGCTGAGAAAGTTCATCGAGGTTTTATGGTATGTTTCCTCTTGTCAGTGATGCAGGATGGAGGCCCTGACAAAGACAGCTGTCTAGTCATTTGGATGGGATGAATAACCTAGGTCCTGTGTACACACTTGCGTGCATGTAAAAGATCCCACTGTGGTTGGAATACGATATAGCACACTGTTTGGCGTATGCCTGTCTTCATTAGCTCGGTTTAAGAGTAGAACAGTAGGGCATTAAACCCCATTTCATTTCTTGGGTTGACCAGGTCATCCATTTGACCAAACCTACAGAGAGAGAGAAATGGAGTTTAATGTCCACTTGACACAAACAAGGTCATTTTGGGACTAACATGGTTTAATTTTATTTCAATAATTTGGTTGCGCATATGGGTCTTTAGCAGTGGGAGGAAACCCCAAGAGGTTGAGAAGGTGCCCGTATCTCCATGCCACAGACGTTCACGCCAGGGCTAGAAACCACAGCTGCAAGCCAGAGGTGACTTGCCAGCTAGAGGTCGAAGCGCAGCACTCTAGACCACTAGGCCATACCAACCCCTCTCCAAACATACAGAGATTCAACTATGATGGGAATTTCTTCACTAAAATGCATATTTAGCAAATTATTACAACTTTTAAACTTGTTATTCAAATAAAAAAGCTAAATAGATGTTTTTATATGGTTTATTAAAATGAACTAACCCAACACAGAATTGAGATACACTTATTATAATCTATAGACAAAAAAATACATACAATAAATCTTAAAAACATGAGAAAAAAAATAAAAACATCTTCATCTAGAAGATAATTTTCTTTTAAAATAAATTAAATAAGATATTTGGGGTGAAGCTATAGACCGACCCTTCAAGCAGAATAACTGAAATGAAAGGAATTTAGGAATACCATAATGATCTACAAGTTATCTCCCCTTTATTTCCAAAGCATTGAATAAAGGTCTAAACACAGACTTCAAGGGGTTTTTTTTAATGCAAACTGTAGTTGATCTGAAGACAATAATCTCGACATGCTTCTAGTGCATGGATGAATCAAGAGCATCTGTGTGTTTAAAACTATGTTCAATTTTTCAGATTCATTATTTCATAGAACTTATTTTTAACCATTAATAACATATAAGGTCTTATATAGGGTATGGGTAAGCCGTACAATATTGCATCTTCAAGCATAACTATTTTTCACAATATCGAGATAGTATAATTCAGTTTCCATTAAAGATATACACAAATTTAATTTATTATATTTTACCGGTACGCACTACAAATATACAAAAAAAAGAAAGAAAAAAACACAGAAAAATTCTTACAATTATCACGTTCTATCCAATTGGGTGGGCAGTTTGGCTACATATAATTATCTCACATTTTAAAAATAAAAAATTGGGGATCATTTATTTGAAATCTTAGGCAATTCTTTTTCGAAAAAAAATCAGTTAACGGAAATTCTCGGTTGATTGGCAAAATGAAAGTAAAAGAATGTAAATCAGGAGGAAATTTCTATGTTTGTTGAATATTAGTTGTAATGTACCGAATCTTTTAAGTCTTTAATTAGATATCACCAAATAAGTTTAAAACATTTCATTGGTTCCGATTCAGTCGGACCAATAAACAAGGTAATAATGATAATAATAAATGACGATTGTTTTATTTACACAACATCCCTCTTCGTACCGACAATCCTTCCATACATTTTACGCTCCGTAAACACTTTCATCACTGTAAGCAATATACAGGAAAAAATCCTCTTCATGATGTTCCTGAAACAAACCAAAAAAAGTTTTGATATTTGTAACCTTTTACCTGTATTGCATTTATTAGCTTTTGAAATAAAACGACAACAGAAACATTCTCGAATACTGCTCTGTCATGACAGAGTGAGAAAAATGGGGTTTCACGTTAATTCAACACAAACTAGGTCATTTCGGACTAACACATAGTTGAATTTTATTTCAATAATTCGCTTGCTCGAAGGAATCTTTAGCAGTGGGAGGAAACCAGAGGACCCAGAGAAAACCCACAAAGTTGCACAGACGACCCTACTCCTCGCCACATACAGTGTACACATCACAGATTCATAAATAAACCCACCTGGTATAGTTGTCCCATTGTTGCACTGGTTGGAGGAATCACATTATTTACAAAGAAAAATAAAGCGTCTTCTGGGCGTAAATGTATCCTCTTTCGGATTAAGAAGTAAAATTGTCCAACAGTTAAATCAGATGGAACTAAGTATTTCTTTTTATCAAGATCACCAACTCGAGCTTTAGGGGCTTTTTCAACAATAACCTGAAAACACAAAACAATCTTGTTATCTATTTATACCTTATTATAAATATAATTTCCCTTTTCTGAAATAAATTAGGGTTTAGCATTCGATTGTCTGCGCAGATTTGACTAATGAAAACTGGCATATTCCATCCAGTGTGCAATGAGAAAATTTTCCCCAGACCTTGGCGCTACCAGACCTAGCCTTATTTTGAATTCCAATTGTCAAGGGTTATTTTAAAAGACGCCAATGTGTACACAAGATGTTAGATTTTTGCTACCATCCAAACAACAAGACATTCCTTGCCATACCCTCCATCATGCACCACTAAGAGATCAAGGAAACCACTCTGGACAACTAATAAACTTTAAAACTTTTAAAGCCCTTGGTCCCGACCGGCATATTCGGCCGACATGGAACCCATGTTTAAAGGGTCAACACTGGGATTGGACACAAAACATCCAGGTTAGGTAAAATGTTTCACATGTTAGAGAGGCATGAGAACTTTCGGGGGCTATGCCAGTCAGTAAAAATTTTTTTTGATTTGTTGAGATAATTTAATCATTGGCTTTCAATCAGTGCTTTCTTTTAAGAATAGTTCCCAGCAACATATTTATTGGGTGGTTATTTCCAATAAATGTACAGCAATTTTGGTTTATATGAAAAGTAGAAAAGTACTGGATTTCCTGAAAAACACTCTGGGAGTCAATACCAGACGAAAATGTAAGGGGTCAGTTCCCCTAATCGCCAGCCTGACAATTAGGAATATCTGCAAGTGTGATGTCAAAGGTTGCATTCAGAGACTGAGCGCTTAATGTACATGTAAATAAACTCTATGATGAGTTACATGTAGACGTACAACACTTTACGAGATAAAAATCAGTGGATAATCCAAGAATTGAATTAAGATTCGATATTTGTAATAAGTACGTAGCGATTAAAGACGAACATTGTCTTTTGTATGCGATGAATTCTCCTCAGACTTTGCAGCAGTTGCTATAGGAACCGAGAGAGGTAAGTCATGTGACACAAACATACGGCCTCTTTTGATTGATTTTTTTCTAGGAGAGGTATTCCTTGGCAATTACAGTGTTTTGGGGAAAGATATGAAGCAAAATTATGATAAATTAATTAGCTTAAAGTTTTTAGTCTAAATATATCTTCAAATCACCAAGTTTTTGTATGTAGGAATGTATCTTCAAGTATTACTATTTTTTTGAGATTCATCATCGGTTTCTAACGTTACCATCCAACTTTTTTGCACCAACTGGGCTAAAGAAGATGGTGTAAGTTTCTAGTATAAGGCACTAAATCAATCTATTATATTGCTGATTGTCAGTTTGACAAAGAATTGGCAAACCAAGGAGATGGCCTAATTAAATACAAATAGCTATTTTTAGACAGGTCAACCAAGAGTCAACATTATTTATTATTGTGTACTAAAACACAAACCAGCCTTTTTGTCCATAAAATCTAGATCTAATGGATGCAGATCAAGAACTTCTATGGCAAAATATTCTAAAGTTTGTGTTGCAAAACAACTAGAAATTTATGCAAGTTCGAGCTTCACTGCTTCAGCTAATCAATTTCCGGGCGAGCTCCATAAAATAAAAGTTAAAAGTGGAAAGTCTGAACATTCTCAACTTTTGATAGGGTTGGCCCAATAATCAAATTCAGTGATCAGAGGTTTCAATTCTATTCTCAATGTGATCATAACAATGAATCCAAACAAATCGCAATTTCTGGGGAAGCCATTTTTCTGTCAGCTGACCCAGCCAAAATAATATGGCCGATTTTCCATTTTGTAAACACACAAAAAAAAGTGACATTTTTATACGTACTGGTACACGGTCTGGGTACTTCTTTCTGATTTTCTCTCCCTCAGCCCTTCGCTTTTCAAAGGGATGTTCTTCTTTGTATTGCCACTTCATGTCTGCAGATGAAATATTGTTTTTACGATTCAGAATAAATTATTGTTGCAAGGTTGTTTTCTTCCTCAATATGGCTACGATATTTCACCCTTTTCTAGATATCATTACGAGGCAAAAATAGTTCCCTATGAACAGTATTGTTTCCACATACACACGATTACGTTTATTCGATATCACTACTGAAGTCACATATAAATACAGTTGCCAACGTTAGACTTTATAAATATCGAGATTATTCCTTGTGATAACACAATAATCCCTGAGTGACGTCACAATAACAATCACCCATTCGCATAATAACGCGTATTAATCCTGCGATTAGGTAAATCCTAAAAATAGCAGCAAATAAACAAAGCCACGTGGTACGACGTCACCTGTCAATTTTTTCTGCGTTCTGGGTTAATGAAAACTGCTGACCGTTAATGTGTTGCATAAGCCGTTTTAGATTTTGCGAAAATACCTACTGAAGGCAAAAACCACATATTTAAAAAAAAAAAGCTATCAACTGAGCGACAGGAAATATCCCAATTATATAAAAACGTACGAGTTACTCAAAACATAAAACTTAAACTTATGACCTTGGTCGGGTATTTAAACCAGTTATGAGTTACCCATTTAATATCTTATTGATAGCCTACTGCTTTATATCTTATCTAAACGGTTTCAATTTACTTATATAAAATATAATGACCCACCTCCATACATTTATCTAAGCATGCGGAATTTCACATATATATATATCATTTCATTCACGTGATATGATCTCGTGAGTTGATAGTCGTTAGTCATATTCAATGTGAGAGAGAGAGAAATGGGGTTTAACGTCCACTCGACACAAACTAGGTAATTTCGGGACTAACATATGGTTTAATTCACTTGTTCATAGGGGTCTTTAGCAGTGGGAGGAAACCTGAGTGTCCTGAGGAAACCCACGAAGTTGAGAAGGCGCCCCTATCTCCATGTCACATACGCTCACACCAGGGATCGATTCCACAGCCGCAAGCCAGAGGTGACCAGCCAGCTAGAGGTCGAAACGCGTCACTCTAGACCACCCCAACCCCCCCATATTCAATGTACCAATAACCCTTACTATTTTCTGGTATCTCACCGAACTATAGTTTGAGGGAGATGGGTGATATAGTGGCAACATGTACAATTTATGTGCTACTTAACCCTTGTCATTGATGCAGGATGAAAGGATATGTGTGTCTAGTCATTTGGATAGAACAAAAAACTGAGGTCCCTTGCACACATTGACATGTACATAAAAGAACCCTGGACATTCGAAATTCAAAATAAGAGTAGGCGGTGAAAAGCTGCTGTCCTGGCAAAATTTCCCTTAAAACACACAAGTTGGTTGGGCGTAGATGTCTGGGTGGCCTACCCCATAAAACTTGGTAAATTATACACATAACCTCCTATTTTGATCCTGAGCATGAGGGAGCGTGTGTGCATTGATATTGTTTATTTTTTGGTATACCTGGTAGTCACCATATAGTAACACCTTCCGTTGAAGTGCCTAACAATCATATGATCATCCCACTACTTATAAATATCTTCACCAGGATATAATATATTTAAAACCCATCCTACTACACCCAACAAATTCATAGCATTGTTCAAACTAGTACAGACTTCAAACCGATTGACCTTTGACCCCCACAATAAAGTGGGTGTTTGGATTACAAGGGATTAATATCCAGTATTAATTACTTCTCTTCATTAGTAATTACCGCCTAACACCTGATTGTCCTGGGGAGATATACTTTTAGCCATGGGGTCAATTTGCATGTTCCACCATGTTCTATAGATTAATCAAAATACATTAATCCCTGAACAACAAACTTGTGTAAAATATAAGGGTTTAATCCAGGACATGTTTCGATGCACAGCTCTTCATCAACTAGTACCAGATTAAGTGAGGAAAATGAACTGGTGTTGGATTAAGGACAATGGTATTAATGAAACAGTGTAGGCTAATAATGGTATAATTCCCTTCAGTATTTGCAAAGATATGACAAATAGCAAATTTGTTAACATTGGCATCGTCTGCAGATATCATAAAAGAGATATGGCTAAAAAAATAGTCAACCCCACCAAGCACATGATTGCAACAAAACAGGTAACAGTCTAAAATGAGAAAAACAATGAAAAATTCGTAATTAATTTTTAAATTAAATACTTTAAATTTGGCATCTAACAAGGCCGACATTCTATTACTAAGTGCAGGAGGACCGCACTACACTCAAAACAAAAATCTACAAGATATACCTGTGGACAAGACAGAAAATAGACATTGCATAAATTAACAAATGCGTCCCCAGTATAATAAAGCTCCAAGCACATGCTTAATGGTTTATCGAACACCGACCAACAAAAAGCTCAAATTTACACTTTTCAAATTTTCAGAGAAACATAAAAATAAGTGAATATATTATTATATCGTTGTTGTGGGGGTTCAGGGGCCATAGGTTGATCACAGTGGCTAAGTGGGTAAGACGCTGGCTCGCTAGCCCGGAGGTCGGGTGTTCGATCCCTGCCTACAGCTGGCTATTCATTCTGATGGGGACGAAAACCTGTTTGGCATATGCCAGTCTGCATTAGCCCAGTTTAGGAGCAGAACAGTAGGACGTTAAACACCATTTCATTTACCACCACTGATTACAGTAAATCCTACACGGTTTTAGTAATGGGTTTGTTTTGTTGGGGATTCTGTAGCAGTTTGAATATTGTTTTAACCTTGTCAGTGCATAACAGGTAAATTTGGATGTTATCAACTACCGGTTCAGCCGGGGTGACTCAGTGAGTGAGAGGTTGGCTCGCTGACCCAGAGGTCCTGTGTTCATCTGGATGGTACCCCTTTGTCAGTGGCGGTGCAGGACAGAGGACCTGGCCAAGGATAATGAATATTCATTCGAATGGGACAAAAAACTGAGGTCCCATTTTATTTCAACTACAGGTGGTAAGGATTAGAATAACATCCATAGGACATACATCCTAAATCCTAGTTTTGTTTGCCTCTTTAGCAGTTCAAATATTGTTTAGTAAATACAGTACATGATAATAGTTGTTTAATTGGTAACCTAGGTAACAAGCTAAGATCAAATTGATTTTACAATGTATTAAATAATTGATTGACACAAGCTAGGGTGTATAGAGTCATACAGTAATATATTACATAATATTATATAATAGTCTACGTATTGACAGGTTTCCAATCATTGCTCAACTTAACAACATACACATGACAATCAGAAAACAAGCATTGTTAATCCTTTAGCACTAGGTACATTGTATAATCTGATTAAAACACAGATCCTATTTCGTTTCATTTTTTTATAGTTCAAAATTTCGTTTTACTTGTCTTTACTACACCAGGATCTGGAAGAGTTGTTATCATTGACGTGTTCTGGATGATGTGAGGGGTTAGCCAATGAAACAGAGAGTGACTAACATGGTTTAATTTTATTTCAATAATTCGCTTGCGCGTAGGGGTCTTTAGCAGTGGGAGGAAACCGGAATGCCAGGAGGAAACCCACGAGGTTGAGAAGGCGCCCCTATCTCCATGCCACATACGCTCACACCAGGGCTCGAAACCACACCCGCAAGCCAGAGGTGACCGGCCCGGCACTCTAGACCACTAGGCCATCCCACCCCCCCACCCCCCAATGAAAAAGTCTGTTACGGCGAGTATTTGGCCTTATAATGCATGCAGATGTGGGTAAACCAATAGAAATGTCAATGCTGATTGATTAATCAAATTTCTGTTGTCGCAGGGTCAAAAGCCACTCGTACGACTTCTGATGCCACCTATTGCTACAACCGGTCAGATCTTCATGTAGTGTAGGCCATTGAAAATATAAAAAAATGTAGACCATTGAAAGTATAAAAGATAGGTTGCCAGGCAACGAAACATACGCCCACAGCAGCTAAATCGTCCGCGAAGTCAACAAGGGTTGTCGCATATTTTTACTTTTTTCGCTAATGAAACATTTGTAATACACTAAAAACTGATTAAGAGTAACAGCTCATTATGTAATTATCAGAAAATCATTAGAATTTGATTGCTTGTTATAAAGTGTTACCCCACGCTAACAATTAGTATATACATGAAACATTTAATATCATGGATTTAGCTGTTCAGTTATCAAAATTCATTGAAAATCAAAATACTTGTTCGTTTCAACACCTTAAACTCTGTGTATCAATCTAAAGTCAATCGGATGATAAGTTCGGCCTCTATAGCGTAACAAGATTTTTTGAAGTTATCAAGGGAGATAACTCTGGCAATAATTATTTGAAATCTCTGAAAATCCATAGGCTTCTTCGTCTCATGACCCTAAACACTGTGTGTTAATTTAAAGTCGATCGGATATTGACTTTGGCCTCTAGAGCTTCCACAGGATTTTTTCGAAGTGATCAAGGGCAATAACTCTGGCAACAGTTATTGAAAATCACTGAAAATCGATTGATGACTTAGTCTCATGACTGTAAACACTATGTATAAATTTGAAGTCAATCGGATATTAACTTTGGCCTTTAGACCATCCACAAGATTTTTTGAAGGGTCATAACTCTGGCAGTAATTATCAGAAATCGCTGAAAATCAAAAGGCTTCTTCGTCTCATGACCTTAGACACTGTGTATAAATTTAAAGTCAATCGGATATTAACTTTGGCCTCCAGAGCGTCCGCAGGATTTTTTGAAGTGATCAAGGGCCATAACTCTGGCACTAATTATCGGAAATCGCTAAAAATCAATAGGATTCTTTGTCTCATGACCTTAAACACTGTGTATAAATTTAAAGTAAATCGGATATTAACTTTGGCCTCTAGAGCGTCCACAAGATTTTTTTGAAGTGATCAAGGGCCATAACTCTGGCACTAATTATCGGAAATCGCTGAAAATCAATAGGCTTCTTCTTCTCATGACCTTAAACACTGTGTATAAATTTAAAGTCAATTGGATATTAACTTTGGCCTCTAGAGCGTCCACAAGATTTGTTTAAGTGATCAAGGGCCATAACTCTGGCACTAATTATTGGACATCGCTGAAAATCAATAGGCTTCTTCGTCTCATGACCTTAAACGCTGTGTATAAATTTAAAGTCAATCGGATATTAACTTTGGCCTCTAGAGCGTCCACAAGATTTTTTGAAGTGATCAAGGGCCATAACTCTGGTAGTTATTATCGGAAATCGCTGAAAAACAGGCTTCTTCGTCTCATGACCTTAAACACTGTTTAATATTAACTCTAGCCTGTAGAGCGTCCACAAGCAATTGTCGACGCCGGACCGACCGACGGACCGACGGACGGACGGACGGGGGCGACGACAATATACGACCACATTTCAATGTGGGCGTATAAAAAACGAAACGAACTATAGATGTGTATTTTAATCAGATTGGAGTAGATCAAAACACTCAATCTAATTAAAATATAGATCTATATTTTGTTTCGTTTTTTTATACTTTCAATGGCCTACACTCATGTAGATCTAACAAGTTATAGTGGGAGCTCACGTTCAATGACGTCAGGTATCAAGCACGGGACATTTGACCTGATAACGTCAGTCATTCGATTAACCAATTAGCGACCGTCATGCTTTTCAAAATCTACTTTTGTTTTGTTTTGATTTCTATCTGCTGGTGTTAGTATAGACGTCATTGGCTGGTAATATCTACCCACAGTTCCACGCATGAAAAGGTCAAACGGTCGATTCGACAGACCATTTGATTTGCTGACCCCTCATTTCAGGCAGAACACGAGTTAAATAACAAGTCTTCCAGATCCAAGAGTAGTAAAGACAAGTAAAAAACGAAATTTTGAACGATAAAAAACGAAACGAAATTGGATCTGTGTTTTAATCAGATTGATCGAAACACTAAGCAACTCTTGTTTTTTTAGACCATCTCAACCTGATATGTAAACAGCATTCCATTACTAGTTTAAGACAGCCAAAGAAGCCTTAGTAAGCACCCCCAGATTCTGTGTACTAGTGTGAACCCCCAAATTCGATATTTCCATTTTTTGGTTACAAACATCAGAGAATGGGGAACATTAAGTTTTTTTTTTGGCTTAATATATTGTAAATTTATGTTGTTGTGTAATCAATTAAAGGTAAACAACCATGACATCTTTGTGGAAAACTTGTTTTAGTTAAATATTGATTCATTCTGAAAATTCGGGTAAACAAAGGAAATTTTCAGGCAAATAGCCATAACCCCCTTCCAACAGAGATTGCCCCCCCCCCCCCATGGTCTGTAGACCTTTCATTCCGCCGAACCCATGCGATATATAGGAAAAACAAAATATGGATGCATATATATATATCCTTTCTTGGCTATAAGCTAACTCCATTACTATGTGAACAATATGATATATAATTATTTCATGAAATGCACAATATTATAATTTAAAAATAGTTGCCAGTCAACAAAACATACGCCCACAGTGGTTAAGTCGTCTGAGCCGTCAACAAGGATTGTCGCATGTTTTCTTTTGTCAGTAACAAAAACATTTACAACACACTAAAATCCGAGTAATAGCTCATTTGGCTTATAGTTCTGCACTATGCTAATGTTTAGTATGCAAACCATTTAATATCAAGGGATGTAACTATGACAGTAATTATTAAAATCAATAGGCCTCTTGAACAGTCTGAATAAGTGATCAAGGGCCATAATTTTGGAAGTAATTATCAGTAATCGTTGAAAATCAATAGTCTTCTTCGTCTCATGACCAGAAACACTGATATTAACTTTAGCCTATTGAGTGTCCAAAAGTTTTTCAAAGTGATCAAGGGCCATAACTCTGGCAATACTTATTAAACACTGTGTTTAAATTTATAGTCTATCAGATCTCAACTTTAGCTAGACAGACAGACAGGGGACGACGGCAAAATATGACCACATTTTTAAAGGGGCATATGAAAATCAACATATCATATTTAACAAATTTGCATATTCTATAAACATATTTACATATACAACAATAACAACAGAAGAGCAAACAATTTGTAAATAACTAAAGGGTGTTTGGCCCTATTTTTTGGTACCAGTATATAAATTTATTCATATTTAATTTTAAAACAATGATTGTAATTTGTAATCCATTATGTTCGGTAAAGTATATGACTTATCCAAATTGAACAACAGTTTTTTTTAAGTCTGTTGAGTCCATTCTACATGTAGATGTTTTTTTAATAATTATTATGTCGTTTGTGCATCAACAATTACATGTACTAATTGGGGTAAAGGTGGCTGAATGGTGAACGTGTATGCGTTGATTCAGAAGTTCTGTTCAACCTTGTTGATTTTCTCAGGTTTTCTCCTACTGCTAAAGACACCATACGTTAGTCCCAAAATGACCTAGTTTATGTCAAGTGAATGTTTAACCCAATTTCTGTCCCTCTCTGTAATAGTAACAATTTAAAATCGAGCATCATCATTATTAGAATTATTAAATTAAAAAGTTTCTGTTAAAACGTAAAACTTTAAAATTTAGATTCTCTATAAAGTAATAACATACATGTATCACTAGATAAAAATTCTAAAATAATAACATATGACTGGATAAAAATTCTAAAATAAATACATATCACTGGATAAAAATTCTAAAGTTTTGGTCTTTTCACAGCTGAGCCGCGGAATAAGTTTTGAGATGAATTATCGCCACTGCTACTACTTCCACCGTCACTTCCCCCATTATTCCATGGTGTGAACTGATTTAGCAATTTCTGCTGCGTTTCCCAGGTATTGTTACCATAGAAATTATTCACAGCGTCGGCAATGGCACTTTCAATACCATTAGTTAATATATTCTCATAGCATGCACTATAATAGTCAACAGCAAACCGATGAAGTTCATCATCGTTTAATATTAGTCTGATGTCGTTTAACTTTGAGTTTGTTCCACGATCAGAGAGAAATATTAACACAGCATTGTAAAATGCATTGATACTCGTGTCTGGAAGATATGAACCTGAAAACAAAAGAGGAAAAATCATCATTCAACAAAATATTGATTTGAGGGCTACATGTAGCTTCAATATGAATTTTAGGGAGCTGTTGGGGCTCAGTGAGTAAGATGTAGGTTTGCTAACATGGAATTCTGGTTCGATCTCTGTGTTGTCTGAGAAATTCATGCAGCATGGTGGGCCTGGCAAGGGACAACGTATAGTCATGCAAATGGGCCCCCAAAAAACAAAAATCTGTGTACACATTGGCGTCCACGTAAAAGAGTAGGCCATAGCGTAGATGTCCAAGCAAAATAATCCCGTAGCAAACTGTATGGTGTATGCCAGTCTTCATCATCCCAAATGGTGCAGAAAAGTGGGACGTTAAACTACATTTCATTTCATTTCAGACTTAAAGCAGGAATTTCGTATTTTCAAAGAAAGTCAAAACATAATTATTTCTATGTCTTTTGCTCAATAGATTGTCAACTCACTATTATACGGTTATAGAAGTTAAAGGTATCATTCTCACACTTATAAACTTATCCACACCGGAAATAATAGCACAATTACCTCCCTTGTTTTCTATTGCCCCCCCCCCCCCATGCAATAGCTATCTTCAAACGTTTGAATTTGAAGTTGAAAATGACATTTTTGCCAATTTCTCAACTGGTAATAAGTGAATTATAGTATTATTCTTTAACAAGTTAGGACTGTTTATAGATACCATCTATTTGAAGCCTTTATTTTAATAAATTTTAAAACTATAAGTTAAAAATATGAAATTGCAGCTTTAATGAGTGCCAGATGCTGTTCTTGAACAATTCAAGAGGAAATCACACTGTAAAATCCCACAAGAAATTACCCGGCCAACTCCTTGTTATTGAGTCCCTCTATTTTATTAGAGGGCTGGCTTTAACCTTAATTTTTACCAGATTGCCCTACAGTAATCGTGGGCAGAGAGGAACCTGTTGTCTGTTATCAGAAGTGAAATGATGGGGTTTAACATCCTACTGGGTAATGAAAGATGGGTTGCCAGGTAACGAAACACACACCCACAGCAGCTAAATCATTCCAGGAGTCGACAAGAGTTGTAGCATATTAATGCTTTTGTAGTAATGGGAGCATTTACAAGACACTGATATCAATTTCATACAAATAGAATGTTCACAAGGCTCAACAAAGTGAAACAAGGGCCATAACTGTACAAGTTATTGACAGAAATTGCTCAAAATCATTTTACTAATCTAAATAACAGATCCCCCCCCCCCATATATATATATATCATGGGACTGGGAGACAGAAAATGGTTTTAATGTCCATTTGACACAAACTAGGTCATTTTGGGACTAACATATGATTGACCATACAATGAAAACATTTTTAAATATTTATATTTACCTGCTCCTAATAAAGGAAATGATATCGATGAACAATCGACTTTACGATCAGCATATTTCAAACACTGCAGATAGGTACGGATAAGTTTATCGACTACAGCTTTATCTGCTACATAACTTCCCATGGAGGGCACAACATGAAGAATTTTTTTGACTCTTCGATTGAATCGTCCACCTGCACATGTATCCATAACTTCCATGGTGTTTAGCGGTCCACCATGACGTCTCAAAAACTCTTGACATTCATTAATCATCTGTTGTCCAGCAGCGGCTGCAATATGACGTGACAAAGCACCAACATGTGCTAGTTGTCCATCTGTAGTGTTAACTATTGCTTCTGTACGCTGTTCTGTAATATCACCCAGTGTAACAGACATATTAAATGATTCCAATAATGAGAAGACGCAATGATTGGGCCCAGAAGTCATTGGTTGAGCTGTGGTTGCGGCCCCAGAGGGTGTTGTTGCAGTTTGTTGGAAAGAAGGAAGACCTGCGAACCGTGGATCAACTAGAATTTTTGGGAGATCCATGGATGCTCCAGGAACTACTTGAACCGGTGATGCTACTCCTGTTGATGGTATCAATGGAACCCTTAATAAAGGTCCAGAAGCGCTTGCGTCTGCCAGCGATGATTTTGCTTTTTTTAATGATATTTCTGAGGTCTGTTCGATGCCTCCTGAAATATTTGAAGAACTTTTGTTTGACTTTCTATTTTTATCTACCAAAGCAGGAAGATTTTGTGAAGGATTTGTACCTGATGCAGATGAAGATATGTCCATTGGTTCTTCAGTGGTATTATTGTTTTGTGAAGTATTTACTCCAATGTGAGATGATTGTAAACCAGGTTTCTTTAAAAAATTATTTTTTCTTTCTGCTATTGGTGAAATTAAAGGATCTGTAGTGGCTGATCTGTCACCACTGGATGAAGGACTTTTCACAGGTCGTTCTCCTGATGCTTTCTTGTCTATTGGTGGAGTTCCAGAAGATCTCTTGGACAAACGGTCAGCTGATTTTTTAACTAGTATCTTTGATAATTCTTTCTTATTCTCAGTTATTGACAGAGGATCGAGTGATTTATCTGGAGAAGATGCAAGTCCTGTAGACGTTTCTGACACTGATTTTTCAACTGATCCTCCCACCAAACTCTTATGAACATCTTTAACTTGGGATGCTCTGTTGATGGTTGTTTCTTCAGAAGCTGTCACTGACTCTAGCACTTTCGGCTGAGTTGCACCTTTTTTTCCTTTTTGGTTATCTTTTGATTTATCTGTTGATCCACTAACCCTTTTTGCTTCAGACTCAGCTAATTTCTCAGTAACATGTCTATCTTGTGACGTTTTCTGGTTACGTATTTTTTCTTTTTTGTTAGTGTTTGGGTTGGTAGAGACATCTGTGACACTGTCATGACTTGCTGAGGAACCGGGCGCAACTTCTGTGTCTATAGGTGTTTGTTTGAGATTTGATGATGACCTTTGAATAACCTTTTGAAGATGGACAGCATTTTTCTTAGTCATGTGAATTCCCCGTTCAGCTGTAACAAATGGTCTATCAAATCCACCTGTTGCCTTGACGGCTGGTTTGTTGGAAGAGTCTGGTGGCGTGTCTGATAATGAACGTTTACGACTTTTGATTGTAGACTTATTATCCAGTTGTTTATTTTCTGAAGATGTGGTTGCTTCTGATATTTTCTCTGGCTGACCTTCAGATGAACCTTCATTGGTTTTTAATGTGGAGGTTTTGGATCGTGTAACAACTGCAAAAGACTCTTCCTCGGGTGCTGCTACCAGCATCTCCTCCTCACTATCATCTGAATCTCTCATTGACAATCGTTGTTTAGTAGAACTTTCGTCTTTTGAAACATTTTGTGGAAATCTGCTGCTGCGTCTTGGTGGTGAATTGTCCCTTGATGATGGAGGAGTGATAAATGCTGCTCTGTTTTCTTTATCTTCATTTTGACTGGCCAATGAGCTACTTTCTCTTTTGGGAATTTGAAGGTCTACTGGCGATGACTCTGTTGGTTCTGAACTAGTTTCCGAATTATTCTCAGAACTAGATTTTTCATTGTCATTGACTGCAACATCTTCATCAGATGAACCATTTGTGTCATCAGATTCATTTTGATTTGACTGTGACGGTCCTTCCTGCATTTCCTCATCATATGAATCATCATCTGACCCTGTGGTGACTGCCTCAGCACCTTGTCTTAGAACGTCTTCGTGATACGTGTAAACATCACTGTTTTGTGAGGACTCGCTGTTGCCCATCCTCTCCTTTAAAACCAATATTTGTACGTCTAAAAATAGAAAAGATGCATACATTTAAGAGGGCAAAAGGAATTGGGGATTAATAGCTTTCACTGGACTAACGAAGACAGGTACATATACATATGTGCTATAAGGGATTCATTCCTCGATTGTACGTGACAAGGAGTTGGGCCGTCTATCCAACCTTGTGGGGTTCTCTGGGTCCTCCGGTTTCCTTCCACTGCTAAAGACCCTTACGCCCAAGCGAATTATTGAAATAAAATTCGAAATTTCAATGTTTTTTTTGCCAATTGCTAAACAGTTTGTCATCCAATGAAAGAAAAGTATATTCCAAACTGATTCATCCATCAGTGGGAGTAGTTCCTTGAGGAACAGTCTCTGGTCGAACCCTGCTCTCTGTATTCAGACAGAGAAAGAAATGGGGTTTAACGTTCACTTGACACAAACTAGGTCATTTCGGGACTAACATTTTGGTTCAATTTTTTATTTCAATAATTCGCTTACACATAGCCTACAGGTCTTTAGCCGTGGGAAGAAACCTGCAGAGGACCCAGCGAAAACCCACGAGGTTGGACAGGCAACCCTACTCCCTGCCAGGTACAACCACTGAACCAGAGAATCGAAACCACCCCTGTTGACTGAACGATAGATCTAATGTCGGGCTTATGATGCAGGGTACAGTGCACAGCGCACACCCTAAGCAATCAGCCATCCATCCCCCCCAAACTTTTGTGTACCTCATTATAATCTGAGCAGACTATAAATACTATTAAAATAAATATGTTCGACAGATAATCAAGTATGAAACAAAAATCGCTAAGCCAGCTAATTTCATTTAGTTTCACTTTCTGTTTCTGCAACTGAAATGCCTCATTTTATTTACTTCAATCAATTTCAAATCTCAGTCTCTAGGCCTACCCTCTCGCAGAAATATTTTATAACCAACACCACAAACAACATTCGGGCCAGAAATACTACAACGCAAACGTACAAACCTAAGATGAAAAATTTCTTTCAGAAAATACACGGATATCAGTAACAGTATCGAACATCAGGAAAAACAATAACAAAAGTGACAAAACTCCACAGTGACCTAAATTGAGCCATCTTCGGGCGTGTATAATAATTGATTCTAAACTACTCGTGTATTTTAGGGATTAACCAAATAAGAACCGGTTAATTTATCACAATGGCATCTGCCACGCAAAACGCAACCTAGTTATTAGTGTCTTGAAGATGAATAAAAATTGATTCGTTGAAAAAAGTTAATAAAAAACTGCGACTCTTCAATATTTTAAACATGCCTCAAAATATTGACGTCTTTTTTCGACCGATGTTACCTACGACATTGTTGCTATAAATAGTTTTGGGTAATCCCGAAAAGAAATTTATATGACGAAATGGAAATATTATAATACCCGTCGAGCTTGTAATGTATTTTAATTAAAAGTCCATATTGACAAGGTGGCGCAATCGTAATCTGGGCTTGGGCAATGTGATTAACGTAGCTGGTGATTTAAGACAAGAATTAATGGGGAGCAACTCCACTTTTTCCTCGGAGTTTTAAGGGTTATTCCCCCTTGACTGTATTTTCTCAGCCCGTAATTTTGACGACCGGTTAATTCTATTTCTATGTAGTTTCAAGCGTCAAACCCAATTTCTTTATTAATGCAAGTAACATCTTAAAAATAAGATAAACTTATACTATTATGACCAATTAAACTTACAGAGGCCAATGAAGCGTCACAACCATTGGCAGGGGCGGATTCAAACTGATCCCGCAGTGAATATTCGCTTTGCCGCTACAATCACTGATAAGCATGACATCGGCGAGGCTTAATGAGTACGGCATATTAACTTTTTTAATCCGACAAATTAAATTCTCAAACATTTTTTTGAATTATAAGAAAAATAAATAAAGAGGTTTGAAGCATTTGCAATTAAAAAATATTTCCTATTTAGTGTAAATGGGTATTAAAATGAGTAAAACGCATAGACATACTAATAATACCATTTTGCTCGAAGCAGTTACTGAGTTAGGTGTTATGTAAACAATGCACGAGCCGTTTAGCCAATGACTGACGGCACGTGAAGTCAATGCACATGTTGTAGACAGTCATGTGTGACAGAGATAATTCGTAAGTAATTCTCTGTGAAACAGATTGGGGCGGATTGGGCCCGGTGTCCATAGAGTTATGCCCGGTGCATAGAGTTATATATAACTCTATGGCCCGGTGTCACAGTTTCAGCATAGATCGTATGGTTTCAGTTGGTCACTGGTGCTGGTTGGTCGTTGGCGCATGCGCAGTTGTAGGAGTCATCTCACACTGTTATAGACACAGTGTGTGTGTTGACTCCCCCGTGATAGGATTACCTCTACGATTTTCTTACGGTCAGATCGGTTTCTACTATTATCTGCCAATATATAGTATTACTACTGACAGTAGCCGAGGATGTTGAGTTTCTATTGTTTGTTTATTTCATTAAAAAGGAGAAATACAAATTAACGATCTTATAAAAATTGAAAAATTCCCGTCCACATGCAGAAACAGAAAAAATAATTGCCCCTTGTAAAAACGCAGAATTTGGCCCAATTTGGGTGATTCATGTTCAAGAAATAGTGGTATTTTCAGATCGTTAATTTGTATTTCTCCTTTTTAATGAAATAAACAAACAATAGAAACTCAACATCCTCGGCTACTGTCAGTAGTAATACTATATATTGGTATATAATAGTAGAAACCGATCTGACCGTAAGAAAATCGTAGAGGTAATCCTATCACGGGGAGTCAACACCATGGAGGTGTATATTACAGCTCTATGGTCAACACACACTGTGTCTATAACAGTGTGAGATGACTCCTAAACTGCGCATGCGCCAACGACCAACCAACACCAGCGACCAACTGAAACTGTGACACCGGGAACCGGCCCAGGCTCCCGTGTCGGAGCGGCTCCTTTCACTGCCCCCCCCCCCACCGTCTGGACTCTCCCCTGGAAATTTTTCAAATATGAATCCCAAATATGCAACCTGGTGGCATATTTGATTATTATCTCTTTCATAAATCGATTAACTTTAGCCAAAACCCCGACCTTCAAGTAATTTACAACCATTATACTTGTTAAATTATCATATCGTTATAATTAATTAACGTATTATCTATCATTGTATCATCAAGAGTCAAGAGAATTTAACTGGTTAAAAAAATAGGAGTAGTTGAGAAAATTTTGACCATTTGATTAACCAGTTTAGGAATATTGATTAAGTAGGAATAATTTCATTGAAAAATGTCCCATTTTTGTTGCCGGGAGCGCTAGTTCCTGTGATGGAAGGCCACGAGACACATTGGTACAAAGTGACGAAAGTGAAATTCATAATAGCTACTTTTTGAATTTTGGATTCACAAACAGGGTGCAGGTGACTTAATAATTAGTAAATTTGCGGGCGACAGTGTCGGGTGAAACCGATGAAATTTTCGGATGAAATTCGAAATCCCCATTGCAGTAGAATTATGGCCCACACCCAGCACACCCGACCCAGAAAGCCTATTATACCAGCCCATTCCAGACTCCAATGATGGCGTGGCGGCCCGTTAAAGTCGCCGGCCACATACAACATGATCATCATCGCTTCATGGCCGGTCCACCACCCCCTTCCCCATATAATGTTCGGCAGAAAAAGGTTTTTTAGACGACAAAATTATTTTCTTTTTTTTTTGCCCGACCGGCCCGATCGCCCGATGGCCCAATCCGCCCCTGACTATCGGCTTACTCCAAATATTCGCGTTTTTATTCGACATACACTGCCATTCATCTCCCTTTTAAAAACGGTGTTCAGTAATGTTGATAACAGCTTGACGCCTCGAATTTAAATACGATGGCTTATACCCATTTCAGGTAAGATTATATGCTTAATTGTAGTTGGATGTGGCAGAAATATTATAGATAACAATAATCCATCGTTGTTTTGATCAAAAATAATGCCAATTTTGCTTACTGAACCCGATGCGATTTGCTACGTGGAAAGGACCATCTCTTATGTCGAAACACGGAGGGTTGAGAGATAAGGTTTGTTATCTTGGTTTTTTTTTATGCTAAATTGTGAATTTGAAATTCAAAATTCGTAACGTTTTGGTGTTAAAAATACTCCCTCAAAATTAGTCTCGGTCACCCAGACCCCCTAGTCTTCAACGCACGGAGGGTCTGGGTCGGTTCTCAATTATTGACGAAAATTACTGGACAATCTACCACATAAAAAACCAAACTCCCGGTTACGCATGGGCAATGGAACCCTTTGGTTAAAGTCTCGGTAAGTGATAGATATTATGAAGCAGGGGCCGATTTTGATAGATTCTATAAGGCGAGGATAAAATATATCCCACAATTCACTTGGCACATCTATTATTAGAAACAAAATAGAGACGATACAACAGCATGAATCGTGATTAAGGAGATTGTGAGAAGCCATACGTTTGATTCATGACGAGAGAAAATTACCATTTCAATTAAAAACTTTAGAACAAAATTTTAGAGAGTGTCATTGTTGACAAGCGAGATGTTTTGATAGATTCAGCACGTGGTAACTTAAAAGACTGGATAATCCAGACAGTGACCGACTTTCTGTCAAATTTTGAGGACCCATCCAGACTAATATTCGTAGAATATTTGTTTGGATGATAAGAGACTACCTCAAAATGAAATTTCCAAGCAACTTTAGAAGTTGCGCCAAGGGACATACCTCGTATATTGCACGTAATCTCTTGTTTGGGAATGGCATTTTGGGGGACATTTTTGAACCAAAAACGTTATGATTTTAAACTTATAAAAAAACAATTTGGCATAAAGAACATAGGCTATTATCAAATATAGAAATAAATTATTATTATGGGATTAAATAATGGTGAATTTGGGTAAATCGTGCTAAGCTTTGCACATAAAAAATCCTTTGGCTGTTGGAATTCGATATAAGAGAAAAGGCCGTCGCGTCATTGTCCTGGCAAAACCTTCGTCATTGCAAACTGTGTATGGCCTTCACTAGCCCAGCTGGAGCAGAACAGAATGAGAAAAAAGTAGCCAAGTCTGTAACTCAATTTAAATTTTAAATTAACATTGATGTTGTGGTCCTACCGGGAAAAGGTGGGCCTCTGATATCCAATATTTAAGACAAAATAAACATTTTACCACTGGCGTTTCAGCGCCATTTGTAACAAGGGACTCAACGAAGATATAGACATATTCCACCAATCTGTTTCACAGAGATTATGCGACGGGCGTCTTTTATCTCTGCCCAAGATAACTGACCTTTAATAGTAAGTGCAGGTCAGACCGCTATAGTTCAGATTGACCGCTATAGTTCTACGTGTGACGTCACATCATAATTGATGGTCACACGTGCGTTGTTTACATCAAACGTATTCATATTAATTGGTATGGGCAGAATTATATTTTTTTACCCATTTTACGCCTCCGCGTACTATTTTGCTATACCTTTTTATCCAGATATATTTCAAATACCTTTATTTATTTTTCTTATACTTCAAAAAATGGTGACGCGTATTCTTATCTGGTGCATGCGCAATATATAAATACTATGGATGTAGATTGGAATTACAGAGCGGTAGATACTGCCATTCGATTGAAACCTCTTGCATATTTCGCCGAACATTTGAAATTGATATACTTTCATATACATTCACATTACATTACTATGTGCGTTGCGATCCATTTGTGTCAATTTCTAGGTCTCAAATATTATATATAGACTTAGCTCCTTTAAACCTCGTTTCATTTCATTTCATTGTATTGTCATAACATACACGAAAAAAACCCTCAAAAACAAAAACAAACAGCCAAAGCCATAGCTAAACAATGTTTATTTAATATCGTGACTTTAATGGGCTAGATCTTCTATGTGAAACTGTCCACATGAATTTAGCTGCAGATATTTTATCGTTTTGTTTGTCTTGTTTTTTTTTCTTAGGGAATTTTATGGAACAACCAGAATAACTGAACCTAGCTACGAGAACGTAGCTAAAAACGTTGAGATATACTGATGTTTTTTTTTAGGGGGGGGGGGGGTTATCTAGGCGTCAGGGCTCACACTGGCTTTCAATTTTTTTCCGCCAAAATGGATGATAATTTTTATGTAAAGAAATGTTCATATATTTTTTCCGCCAACTTGAATATTTTATCCGCCAAAAATATGTGATAAAAAATTATACAATATCTAACAATTTTATGTCTCAGTTAGGCTTATTATAAAACAATTACCAATATATACAATATACAACAACTTTTAACAAATCAGTCTTTGCATAATACATTTAGCACAGTTTTGGTTTACTAAGATCGGATTTTACTTTTGGTAACTTTAGTCTCTTTGAACATCGCCGTATTGCACTATATATTCAATATTTACACGTCTAATCTCGTCCAAGGATTGCGTGTACAATAGAACTATTGTTATTTTCAGGTACCGTAACGGTATCTGAATCTCTGATAGAATGATATGTACTTAATTATATTTGTAAGAAATGCTTACAATTATACCCGTCGTTCACCTTTAGACCATTTTAGCGACGATAATATGATACAAATGGCGAACCGCTTTCTCGCTCAAGAATCTCCGATATTCAAGTAGCCTAGTTCATGCGTTTTCGACCATGATGATACGATAATTTGAAATAATGATATCCAATAGGCATACTTGTATGTTTTACATGCCGTATATAATGCCACAGTAAACGGAATTGAACTATATTTACTTCTTTTCGATAGAATTGTCGGCCATTTTGGTTACATATGTATTACCTTTCTTCGTTTTAAGACGAAACGAAACATCAAATAATCACCGCTTAATTTAATCATTAAGATTAAATAGTGACGCGAGATAGGTATAATATACATCATTGGCAATGTGATGGGTGAAAAGCAGTGTTACCCATTACAATATGCTTGTTTAAGAGAGAGTGTGTGTGTGTGTGAGAGAGAGTGGGTGTGTGTGTGTGTGAGAGAGAGAGAGAGAGGGAGGGGTAGAGAAATGAAGTTGACGTCCACTCGATATAAACTAGGTCTATTCAGGACCAATTATATTTCAAAAATTCGCTTGCACGCACGTAGGATTCTTTAGTAAATCTCAGGAAATCGGAACACCCTCAGAAAACAGACGACTCCACTCCTTGTCACGAATGCGAGGAATCGAAACCATGGCACTTGACTGAATGACATACCCTGTGCTGTAACGCACACGCGTTAAACTATTGTCGGGCAATGGTCACACGATGATAAGAATAAAATGAAATGAAACCTGCTACTGTTCAGGGGCCTATTTCACGAAATTTTAACTAAGATAAGATCCCAATTTTAGTAATTTGATTGGATAATATTAGATTGATTTTAGTGCTTAGCCACTCAAAATTGAAGTATCTACTAAAATTGGATTTTATCTTAAGTTAAAATTTCGTGAAACAGGGCCCTGCTCTGAAATGAGTAAATGAAGACGGGCATACGCCAGTGGGCTATATCAGGGACCTTTTGACCGGACAGCGACCTCCATGCCAGCGATCCAGCGTCTTAACCATTTAGCCAGTGTGACCACCTAATGAATAGAAAATTGAGTGGAAATGGAAGGAAAAATATGAAAATTATTCCCTCCCACAAAATGAAGTGCCCGAAATCCCGAAATATTATTGTCCATTGGGTGGGGTGATGCAATTTCCAACGTTCAGAGTTTCAGTAAATCACACAATAATTCTGATTTTGATTCAGGGTATCCAGTTCTTAAACTCAAACTGAAGTTCCAGAATATTAGTCCCGCTTAGGCTCTATACTTGCAGATCGGGCGCTATCTGGTTTTTTTTCCGAGTGCTGCCGCCATATTTTTTGGGCAAAAATGATACAGACAAAAATCGGTCCGCGTACGCTTATGCCCCCTCCCCTCCTACAACAAGAGCCCATGTGGCTGGTTTAAAGGCGGTGTATGACAAAATATCCACATGACGTGCCTATGATAGTACTTAAGAAATAATTTACTTCTGATCTAACAGCAAGTTGTGGAGAGTGGGGCACTGCTGATCTTCTGCATCAAAATAGGGTTGTTTTTCTGTCGCCATCTCATTCCCGCGAAAACACCCTTTGACAATGTGTACTTTATTGAATACGGACGTACAGGTGAATGGGCGTACCGACAGACAGACAGACGGACAAACAGCCAGATTTTAATACTCCCCAGCGTTCGTCGAAAAGGCGGGGGACAAAAAATAGTTTAATGATTCAGCATTACATATATATTGATAATTGGTCTGCAACGGGACGATTCTTCAGCATACTCCGCGCAGTGTGGCGTTTGATTAGAGGTAATCCAATTACACACTGCTATTATGAGTTGATTCTGTTGTTTTAAATTTTGATTGTCAGTAGTCCGTCTACCAACCAATCACTAGCTGCCAATATTGGACCAAATATGTTTACATAACGTTACGTCATGACACACGATTTTATTATGCCTAATTAACCCGTGCATAGCAGAATACTGCAGTAAAACTAATTGCGCGACAAACGAGGCTATCAAGTCGAATGAAATGTAAACAATACTGTTTGGAAACGAACATAGCTTCACCGTTTTGAATACCTTAAATCACTGTCCAAAGTTTTAGGGAAGACCCATATTAAACGAAGGACTGTCATGTTGCTGTACTTAAGTGATAGCTTTCATTGAACGGAAAGAATAGACACACTCCCGCATAAGTTCAAGAAACAGACGCTATTCCAGCAATGGTCAGTGAGTGATTTCTCGGGCCATTGCTTCAGGAATATGATTCTTCAGAGGCGTTTTATAGCTGAGGCGCTGGAGGCACCAGCCTCCTCGCAAAATAATAAAAATCAAAGAAGTTGAAAAAATAAAACGGGAGTAAAATGCTAAAACCAATGAGAAAAATTAAAATGTATCCTAGTTAGGGAGGGCCCTAAATGCAGACAAAAGGGTCCTAAGTCTGACAAAAGGGCCCCTCTGGCCAAGGGAAAGGGCCCCCGAGTCCGAGTCAATCCACTACTGAATGAGAGTACAGTCATTGCAATTACATGAAAATTTCATGGGGTCTGATTAAACCGGCCTCGAAGGGACTGGGGGATATATCAGAATGCACCAAAATGATTTCTATTTTGCAAAATTTCTCGACCTCCGAGCCCCTCCCCCGAAAAAGAGGGCCCTCAAAATAGTATAGCCTCCGCCATGATAAACCTTAAAACGCCCCTGCGATTCTTAAAGGAGGCAAGTATCGAACTCACAGTCATCGGCATAACATTGAAACGACGACTTGTTGGTCAATTTAAATCAACATTGATGTTGTTATCTTACCTTGAAAAGATGGGCTTCAGATATACAATACGGTATTAAAGACAAAATAAATTATTTTTCAAATTGGCACACTAATCGCGTGCCGGATGTTTTCGAACGCCATTTGTAATGGAGTGACTCAATGAGTCCGGCTAAAGATAACACACTAAAGATTACTACACCGATGTAGATTGGAATAATCAGATGCCAAAGACTGCCATTCAATGTGGACTCTTCGCGTATTTGCCGATCATAACTGATTAGAAATTACAGTAAAACAGACACGATTGAATGCAAATCCGTTTATACATTCATATTACATTATTATCAGCGTTGCTATCCGTGTGTGTCCATTTCTAGTTGTCAATAATATGAGATTTAGCTCCTTTAACCACGGTTTGGGGTACATTTCAACAGAAATCGAAGTCTGCCAGTCGATGCGCAATTGTCCCAGTTTCATAACGACCGTATATATGATAGCAGAGCCTTGTGTTTTCTTCGAAAAACATGAAGAATGGCGCTTGGTGATCTGTTCCAGGTCCGAAAATTTTATATAAAATCAGATTTGCGAGACAGGTTTGGTGATAGGAGCTGATGACTTGATACATTTATGTGCGTTTTATTTTCGGAAAATAGGCCACCGAACTGAACTACAGATCCGTTCGAAATATCACCTATGAAATAAATTGATACAGTTTGGGCAATCATTTTCACCCGGTTTAAAGATAATCAGGCTGCCATAAATGGCATCCTTCCTGCCAATTATAGCTCGTGTTTGGCGAATACAGAATTCAGATCATCTCTTCAAAATACATGTCTCTTGGCTTCGAGATACTCAAAAGATATCCGGAACCTCTCGGCTCCCGTAGAGCACATTTACTTCTCCCATATTGAAATAACGTGGATACACTGATAGGCGTACGAGCCAGGGTGGCAAGGGACAGGAGACGGGACAGCTGCTCCTTTAGCTTTCGGGCAATCTTGACTTTCCGGGCAGATGGGTAAAGTGTAAACAAAAAATTATTATTTTAACTAGATGTCAAAATAAAGTGCCAGAAATGTAATAAAAAAAAATTATTTTCTAATAAATAAATACCATGAAGCCACTCTACTTAAATTTGTGCGACGTTTTTCGGGCACCATTATTATTTGTGATATTTTATTGTTTTTCACGATGTTGTACCGCCTATTGGGATTTATGTTGATGTAATTAGCATTAAATAATAAATATCATTATTAGTATTAATGCAGCTGCTACAGTCTGACTGGATGGTTGGAATTCAAGTCCTTGGAAACTTTGAAGTTTCTAATTTCACGGGGCTAGAATGGCACAAAAAAGCATTTGCGGCGGTTAAATTTTCAAAATTTTCTAGGGAGCGAGAGTCACCCATACCCTGCGACAGTGGTTGATTGGTTGTTTGGTATTTGGGATTCGTGTTAAGTCACCTAAATATTGGACCATCTTGAAGTTGCTGTATTCACCGGTAGTTAAATTTTCAAACATTCATCGAGCTCGTACGCCTATATGCACCATTTTATATATAAATTTAATTTGATATTTCTAGATTTACAGGTGAAACGTGAAACACCCTTCGTAAAAGGTTTCTCGATCCACACCACTCTAATCGTATCCATGACAATATATGCATCTGAATGAGGAGAAATCGCGTCTCACACTTTATAGTTTTATCAAATTCTCTGGTATTCCCCCAGATCTCACGTCAAACATGTTGTATTCATCAAATTTCTTCAGGCACACAGGCAGTCTAAAATCAAATTAATCCCCCTCTATATGTAGACCGCCTATTTCACAACTAATAAACCAACAATTGGCCAATTTTCATGCAACACGACTGCTCTACTTTATCGCACTATACTTATGCTGGGTGATTTTAAAGCAGCCAATTCTCTATTCTTTGGTGTCTAGAAATTGACACTAAAAGGTTGCAACGCGTATAATAATGTAATATGACAGGGACGTTTTAAGGTTTATCATGACGGAGGCTATACAATTTTGAGGACCCTCTTTCGCAGGGGTGGGGGTGGGGGTAATTGGTGATTTTTATGCCATGCAATGGCTGCATTCTCATTAAGTAATGGATTCGTATGGAAGCCCATTGCGGCCATTTCAGAATCTCGTCCCCTCGCCGCGAGAAGTCGAGGGCGAGAACACGAGAAGACGAGAAGTCGAGGGCGAGAACACGAGAAGACGAGAAGTCGAGGGAGCGAGAAGTCGAGGGCGAGGGAGCGAGAGAGCGAGAACGCGAGGAAACAGGGCGAGAATACGAGGATCTCGCCCCGAGAACACGAGATTACTTTCACCTCGACTTCTCGTCTTCTCGTCCCTCGACTTCTCGCTCCCTCGTGTTCTCGCCTTTGAAAAACCTCGTGTTCTCGCTCCCTCGCCCTCGACTTCTCGCTCCCTCGACTTCTCGCCCTCGACTTCTCGCTCCCTCGTGTTCTCGCCTTTGAAAAACCTCGACTTCTCGCTCCCTCGCTCCCTCGCCTTTGAGTCAATCTCGTCTTCTCGTGTTCTCGCTCCCTCGCTTCGTCACAATCTCGTCTTCTCGTCTTCTCGCTCCCTCGCCTCGGAAGTGCAGTTATTACGCATGTCCACTGACTACCGTATCGGCATTTTTGTATTTTGACATGGATTATAATAAACGAAAATGTTTGAAGTTCTAGAAAATGTAATAGTCCTAAACAAGCTTAATTTCTTCTTGCACAGATAGTATTGTATTCTGTAATTGATTTTAAGTCTTCAGTCAAATCTTTCTTTGCTCTCTAAAAATATTCATCGGGTGTTTTCACTTGATGCGTGGTTTTGTCAGTGCTGCAGGATGGAGAGCCTGACAAGGGACAATGTATAGTTGTTCGAATGGGATTTTAAAAAACGATGTCCTGTGTCTGGAATCGCAAGGAAGTTGGTTCTACGGTGGCTCACTGGGTAGGACGTTTGCTCTGTAACTTCTTCAAAGTTCCTCGTGATTTTTGGCGATGTTCACTATTGTCAGTGGTGTAGGACGGAGAACTTAGCAAGAGACAAAGTATAATAGTTCGGATGGCATAAAAATAACCGAAGTCCTGTAGAACGGAGAGCTTAGCAAGAGACAAAGTATAATCGTTCGGAATGAATAAAAATAACCGAGGCCTCGTGTCCGGAATCTAATTGAAGTGGGAACTACGGTGGGTCAGTGAGTGGGACGTTTGCTCTCTTACTTCAGTGGTGTAGGAGGAAAGAATTGACAGGGGACCACGTAAAGTCGTCGGGTGGCATAGAAAAACAATGTCCCGTATTCGGAATCAAAATGAAGTGGGAGCTACGGTGGCTTAGTGAGTAGGACGTTAATGTTTTGAGCCACGGCTGCTAAGTGGGTAAGACGCTGGCTCACTAAACTGAAGGTCACGTGTTCGATCCTTGCATTGGACAAGAAAGTTTATCGGGTTTTCCGACGTGGTTTCCCCATGTCATTGCATTGGTGCAGGACGGAGGGTTTGGCAAGGACAGTTGTCTATTTGTTCGGATGGGATGAAAATCCTAGGCTGTAAATTGACGTACACGTAAAAGATCCCTTGGCAGCCTGGATCCGATATAAGAGGAGACCTAGGTGCCGCTTTCCGAGCACAATTTCCCTTATAGTACAGTCGGAGCAGAACAGTAGGACGTTAAACCATATTTCATTTCATTTCATCAAAGTTCATCGGAAATATTCTATCGGGTTTTTTCCATATCAGTGGAGAAGGAAGGGTTGGGTTAAATAATCGAGGTCATGTGTCCGGATTCGAAATAAGTTGGAGCTGCGGTGGCTCAATGCGTAGTCTAGCCTTTCTTGCGAGGTACCCTCTTATCAGTGTAGGTCGGAAGGCCTGGGGACAGCATGTCGTTCGGATGACATGGAACAGCGAGGTCTCGTATAGGCTACACATTGGCGTGTGTGTGTGTGTGGGGGGGGGGCTCGGTTTCGATACCCGCTTCTTTCTATGATGCTAATATTATCAAATATTATCAAATAAACTACTCGTAGTTTACCCGCCTATACACGGGCCCAAATTCGCCCGGGGTCCAAGTTCGCCCATGGCCCAAATTTGCTAGGGGCCCATATTCGCCCAGTGCTCAAATTCCCACGGGACCTAAATTCTCCCGAGGTTTTATTCGTTCGTGGCCCAAATTTGCCTGTAGGACAGATTCGATGGCCTAAAATACATGTACGTGGTCGTTCTTTTCAATTTGATACGAGATATGTTAGGGTTAATCGCGGCGACGAAGCGTAATTCGCCTTGGCCCGAATTCACTGACCTAAAACATTCCTGTTGTGATGCTGGTTAATTTAATAACACATAATAATGTGTAGGTGGAGAAAACAAACATACATAAACACACCCATACACACTTAGATTTTATTTATAATATATATATATTAAAGTAGATAAAGTACAAGTACTTCTTTGTTTACGGTAGACAATGCATAAAAAAATAGAAAAAATACGTCCAGGCAAAAAATTCTCCACTTTAGGCCTACATATATAGCCTATATATATGCCGTGGTGTGAAATTTCTAGCTTGCCTGCTTCTGTTTTCCGTCCTAGCAAGTTTCGGGTAAAAAAAGGTACATCATCTAATTCTTCTAGTATTACTTCATTGTCACGCGACTTTTCTGTTATCCATTCTTTGACGTTTGACAGAAGCCGTAAAATAAATACAGGCTTACTTAATGTGCGATGGTATTTGAATTTCGCGGTGATTTGGTTTTAACAAATCACGTGACATAGCTCGCCAATCAGACACACATAATGGAAGGTCGAGTAGAGTCAAAGGTTACCGTTCTGTTTTGATAGTAAATATGGCGGAAGGATAGCGAAAACTGAATACTTGTGAATATTTTGTTAAAAACACTAAGCTAAAACCGTTCAGTGCGACAAGCTGGGAACAATTTTAGGTCCTGGCTAACCATTGGATCGAATTAGATGGAAATGGCAGGTTTGTGCCGGAGACAAATGCTGATTTGTAAGACAAAGAACTCCAGGAATGTGCAGACAAAGTTCTCAAAGACTCAATCATTGGGGTATACTAATAATACAGAGTTCTCACATTTCAACTTAAAAAATAACAAAACAACTGTGTATGAAACATTATCACGATTCCAAACTTGTTGACGAAAGTTAGAAAGTGATGTTAGAGAAGCAAGCAGCTAAAATTTTACCAACAAAAAAAGAATAATTGGTGTTAATTTGTTATGGGGATCATTTAACAAGTTGATTGATAAAGATAGATATTCTTATATTCCTAAATGCATGACAACTCGCAGTCACCAAGGAGTAAGGACTACTCGAATCAAGACCACTCAGACCAATAAGGACTAATATGGTGAAGACTGTGTCACCATTGAGGTGAAACACCATGCACAGTACTTTAAGAAATATACCCAAGATGTTATGGAGAAAAAGAGAACCAAAATAGATGAGTTGGTACAAGAGCACATGTTAGGCCCTATTGATGAAAAAAATATGTGTGAATTAATTCCACACCAGATTGACTTTGCATGTGTCCCCTGGATGAAAATGTTGCTTTGTCCCTTGCACCACCCAGACAGCCACTCAGCTTTGGCCCAAGTATGGCCCACATCTGGCAGCCTCTGGCAAAATGATTGGGCCGGATATGGCATGCCACATGTGGGCCAGATCTGGCAGACATGGGCCAGACGTGGCCCAATCAGAGCCAGATCTGGCCCAGATTCGCTAATGCACACGCTCGCCTTGCATGGCCCAGATCTGGCAGGCTTTGGCAAAGATATGGCATGCCACGTGTGGGCCAGAGATGGCACAGTTGGCCCTTGTCTGGGCCGTCACTGGCCCAAATGTGGCCCACAGATGAAATTCATGCCATGCTAGATGTGGGCCAAAGAGGGCAACCCGTTATTCCCTGTCCTATTTCTTCTTCGTAAACTGAGAGGCATGGCCATGGTCTAAGTGGTTTAACACTTGCTCATGAAATTAGAAGGTCGGTCCACCCCAGTCAAGTGGCTTTGTTGCGAAACCCTGCTTGCATGTGACAAGGAGTAGGGTAGCCTGTCCAACTTCATCAGTTATCTCTGGGACCTATATTGAAATAGCGTTGAACCATATGTTAGTCCCAAAATGATAGTAGAAATTAAGGATATCTTGCCTGCAGCACAAACAACATACATTAACAACAAAAGCAAAATCTTAAATAATAAAATTTAATCATCCATTTAACACAGCACAGTTCTATGGATAACAGTCACTATATTATATACACACAACGTTTTGACAAGATTTCACTGTTTCAACAAGATTTCACTGTTTGTTATAAGGCATACAAATTATCCATGTCAATATCCTTCTCCCCTTCTTCCTTCTGCAGCTATCTCCTCCTCCTCTTCCCCTTGTTTTTGTTCTTCCCCCATTCAGCCATTTTGTTTACAACATTTTGAAATTATTTTCCATTGCATCCTTGTGGAGAAGTTATTTATCACACCTGCAATAAATGCAAAAAATGTACATAAAAAAACATGTTTTTCCCTCTTTATATCAAGCATGACCAAGGGGTCTGTCAATGCAAGTACCAAAGTATTAAGTCAAATAATTCTTATTTGCCAAGGCAAAAGAATAGTTAAATGAAGTTATTTAAATAATGAAATCACATAAATCTTATCTAATTTAATATCATTGTAGAGAAAGTAATAAAATGTACTTACCTTTTTATCTTTAACTAAGTTCTGTGAAAATAATGCACAGTTTGTATACCACTGCAATGTCTTCAGCTTCTTAAGTTAGTACTAAATTCTATTAATTTGTTGTACACTGAATTTACCATTTTAAATTCAGCCAATGAAACAGATTTCAAGATAGTAAATGGGCTGTTCATTATGCTTTGTTGAAAGATTAACATGGTTGACCTGCTAGCTTCAACAAATTGTATAATCTGAGTACAGAATCTGCTATAGTAATTAAAATCTAGCTACTTTGTAGCATGATACCCAACACTCAGAGTCTGAGTCTCAGACTGTGTTCAAATAAACTTTGTCTTTATTTCATTGATTTCTTTAAAGAATAATTTATTATTTTTGCTTTAAAGATTTACATTTACTGGCTTTTGGGGGAGGGTGGGGTGACTGGTGAGAGGATTTCATTTATATTATATATACAGTACATTCAAAAAATATTATTTTTAATATTTATTTGTAATACAACTAATATAGAACAAGGGAAAATTCTACTGGAAACTAGATGCCATATTCTGAGCTGAAATTTATTGTGTTGATATTTTGAGGCATTTGGCCAGTTGGATGTGGGCCATCTCTGGCCCAGATATGGCAAACTTCTCGCATAATATTATTTTTTCAAATTTTTTGAATATAAAACAAAAAAATTAAAACTGTTAAACAAAATGACAAGATATTCTTAGATATCAGTTGCAAAAATAAGTTTAATTCATCAGTAGTTGCCAAGTGTTAGCCAGATATGGCCCACATCTGGCAACATCTGGCTGGATATGGGCCACATCTAGCCAGAGGCTGCCAGATGTGGGCCATACTTGGGCCAAAGCTGAGTGGCTGTCTGGGCACCAATCAAAACAGGGGCCTATTCTGGCGCATTCCCCCCGCGTTGCCTTACTGTAGCTGCAAAATTTTTTGCCCCTTTTGTTAAACACTACTGTTTAAAATGACAGGGTTAGGGTGACTAGAGATCAAGCACCAAATAAAATTTTCACTGTGGATACAAATCAGGCTGCATTACAGATAGATGTACTTGTTACAAGTGAAAACTTTCTTGTATGGATTTGTGTAAATTGTTCGACAGTGACATTGATTTTAATACTGATGATGATATCTATGAAATTATGTGATTTTTTATGAGTAGGCTTAAACCTGTATTCATGTACATGTATTTTTTAAGCAGTTTTTAAATACATATTTTTAAAAATGTTTTAATTAAATGTACTGTACATGTCAATAAATTTTCATGTTATATTTTGTCACTATGCTGATTAATATTGTATGGTTTTGTTTTATTTTTATTCTATTTCATTTCCGAGGTGGTTTATCTTGTCAGTGGTGCAGGCCGTGGGGAGGGGGTGACTGACGAGGTACAAGGACAGCTGTCTAGTCGTTCTGATGTGATGAGAGTAGGCCGTAGCGCCGCTGCCTTGGTAAAATTTCCATGATAGCACACTGTATAGCATATGCCCATCTTCATTAGTCCAGCTTAGGAACACAGCAGGAGGCATTAAACAGCATTTTATTTTTTTGTTCTGTTTCATTTCCGACTTGGTTTCTCCTTGTCAGTGGTGCAAAAGGAGGGTCTAACAAGGTACAAGGACAGCTGTCTAGTTACGTAAAACCGAGGTCCCTTGTATTCATTGGTGTGCATGTAAAAAGGTACGATGACAGCCGTCTAGTTGTTTGGATGTGACGAAAAACCGAGGTCCCTTGTACACATTGGTGTGCACGTAAAAAGACCCCTTGGCAGTTGGAATTCGATAGCACACTGTATAGCATATGCCCATCTTCATTAGCCTAGCTTAGGAACAGAGCAGTAGGACGTTAAACCCCATTTTATTTTCTTATTCTGTTTCATTTCCGACGTGGTTTCTCCTTGTCAGTGGTGCAAAAGGAGGGTCTAACAAGGTACAAGGACAGCTGTCTAGTCGTTCGGAGAGAGAGAGAAATGTAGGGGCCTTTAGCAGTGGGAGGAAACCGAAGTGCCCGGAGGAAACCCACGAGGTTGAGAAGGCGCCCCTATCTCCATGCCACATACGCTCACACCAGGGATCGAAACCACAGCCGCAAGCCAGAGGTGACCAGCCAGCTAGAGGCCAAAGCGCGGCACTCTAGACCACTAGGCCATCCCACCCCCCTAGTCGTTCGGATGTTACGTAAAACTGAGGTCCCTTGTATTCATTGGTGTGCCTGTAAAAAGGTACAAGGACAGCCGTCTTGTTGATTGGATGTAACGAAAAACCGAGGTCCCTTGTATACATTGGTGTGCACGTAAAAAGACCCCTTGGCAGTTGGAGTTCGATAGCACACTGTATAGCATATGCCCATCTTCATTAGTCTAGCTTAGGAACAGAGCAGTAGGACGTTAAACCCCATTTTATTTTTTTATTCTGTTTCATTTCCGACGTGGTTTCTCCTTGTCAGTGGTGCAAAAGGAGGGTCTAACAAGGTACAAGGACAGCTGTCTAGTCGTTTGGATGTGACGAAAAACTGAGGTCTCTTGTATACATTGGTGTGCATGTAAAAAGGTACAATTACAGCTGTCTAGTCGTCCAGATGTGATGAAAAACCGAGGTCCTTTGTTTACATTGGTGTGCACATAAAAAGATCCCTTGGCAGTTGGAATTCGAATGAAGAGTAGGGAATAGTGCTGTACCCGGCCAAATTTCCCTCATAGCACACTGTATGGTGTATGCCTGTTTTCATTAGCCCAGTACATGTATAGGAACAAAACAGTAGGACGTTAAACTTCATTTCATTTCTAATTCATTTTACTGGAATCATTAAGATAACTATTTGTTTTTCTTTTATATATATATTTATATACTGGTATATATCTCGTACAGTGTAAATGGGCACAAGACCTGATCTGTGTGTATTCTGTGAATATAACAATCTGAACAGCAGATTAGAAACCGTTCTCCAGAACAATGATATTATTATAATTATTATATACATTTTTCATCAATACTAGTGGTGTGTTAGATCCCTGCATTGGCCAAGAAAGTTCATCTCAATTTACCGGTGTGGTTTCCCCTTGTCAATGATGCAGAACTGAGGGGCCTGACAAGGACAGCTGTCTAGTCGTTAAGATGGTATGGGAAACCGTGGTCCAGTGTACACATTGGCGTGCACGTAAAAGATTCCTTGGCAGTTGGAATTCAATATAAGTGTAGGCTGTAGCGGTGCTGCCCGGGCAAAATTTCCTCATAGCACACTGTATAGCATATGCTTGTCTTCCATTAACCCAGGTTAGGTGCAGAAGAGTAGGACGTTAAAACCCATTTCATTTCATTTACTAGTAGTGGGGGGGTTGGGATGGCCTAGTGGTTTAGAGTGCCACGCTTCAACCTCTAGCTGGCCGGTCACCTCTGGCTTGCGGCTGTGGTTTCGATCCCTGTGTGAGCGTATGGAGATAGGTTGCCTTCTCAACCTTGTGGGTTTTAACCTCCGGGCACTCCAGTTTCCTCCCACTGCTAAAGACCCCTACGCGCAAGCGAATTATTGAAATAAAATTAAACCCTGTTAGTCCGGAAATGACCAAATTTGTGTCGAGTGGACGTTAAACCTCATTTCTCTTACTGGTATTGTTGTGTATGCAGGTGCGGATCCAGGATTTTTTTGCAGGGGGGGGGGTCTAGGTTTGATAACGCCCAGCGCCGAAGGAGCTCAACCAATTAAGGGGGGTTTGGGGTCCCTCCCCTAGAAAAATTTGGTAAATTAGATTCAATTTGGTGCATTCTGACGTATTTCCGGAAGGTAAATACCAAAATTACAGGTCTAAAAATCGCCAATAAAATCGCATAAAATTTTTAAGTCTGAGCAGGGGGGGGGGGGTCCGGACCCCCTGGACCCCCCCCTCTGGATCCGCGCCTGGTATGAGGAAATTTATATTATTGCGTTTGTTTATTTTTGCCAAAATCGTTTTCATGTGTATTTAGTATGTATTTCTCTTGGATATTGTTTTACTGAAATAGTTTTTTTATAAAAAATACTTGTTTCCAGTAAATAACAGATTCTTTCAATCATTGGTGCTATTTCTCTACTGTTGACCATATTTATTCCACAGACCTGGGATAAGTTGTTTTCATCGTGTCACTGCAACATTTAATATGTGGTATTATACAGTAATCCCGGCATATTTTCCACAGGTACATTGGGACAGTAACGCCCTTATTAGACTATGGCACACCTGATCTATACATCAGAAGGTATTTTTTTTTAAATATGAATTACATGTTTGATAGTAAATATTATATTATTTAGCATCAAATATGGATAAAATAAGATCAAAAATTTGAAATATGTTCAGAAAAAAACAAAAACTCTAAAACTTTGAAAAATCACATTGACTCTATTAGTATTATTATATTATAGGTCTGGTGTGCCTTAGTCTAATAAGGGCGTTCCTGTCCCCATGTACCTGTGATATTTTCAGAAAAATTCTCTCTAACAAATGGAAACAAACCAACGTGTTCCGTCTCGTAAAAGGTATTCCGTGGTCTAATTATGGCTATTGACCCGTGACCCTATGACGTTGATTTTTGGTTTCTGATATTGTCTTAGAATTTGATTTTTTTCACCCCAGTATGGCTAAACTTGACAAATATAGTCCGAGGCGTAATTCTAGTGCTGACGTATTGTGCAATGCATCGGAAAAGAAATGTATGCGACAGTGGGAGAAACCGGAAAAACCCCACACGGCGAATCGAAACCGAACGACTACACGTTATCCCTTGCCAGGCCCTCCATCCTACACAACTGACATGGGAGGACATCTCCAGAAGTTTAGCCCGATGCGCTTCGATGATGCGAGAGAGCCATTGTAGCCACCACTTCATTACTATTTCGGACAAGGAACCTCGTATTTTATATATATACCGTTCAGGTCTTCAGTCCTATAGGCTACCACTGACAAGCAGGAACCCGACCGAAAAATCCTGAAAAACTTTGATAAAGTAAAAGAGCAAACGTCGATCCTATTCACTGAGCCATCGTAGCTCCATTTGTATTCCGGCCACGGGATCTCGGTTATTTGTATTCCATCCGAACAACTATTCATTGTCCCTTCTCAGGCCCCCCGTCCTACACCACTTGGAAGTTTAAATTCGATGTAAGAGTAGGCCTTAGCAGGGGCGTGGTGAGAATGAGTTCATGAGTAGCCATACTCATGCGCCAAAAAGTTTTTGCGCCAAAATCACAATCAAATTACTCAAAAAATGAAAAACATTTGTAAGTGGAAAAATTGTTTCATCTGACCCAATTAAAAAAATTTTGAAAGAGTCAAGTTGGAAAATTTAATCATATTTTATTACCGTATTTCTTGTCTCGGATTGCTGGAGATTGCGTTTCTGGGCTTCTAATTTTCGAAATTTTCGCGGGGGAGGGCCCCCCGGACCCCCCGCCGCGGGCTCGCGCATTCGGCGCTCGCGGTAGCCGGCATCGTCGGCCACAGCTCCGCGGTCAGTAAAAGGGTTTTTGTGCCAAAATCTTTTTTGTTACTCATAATTTCTTCTCAATAATTGCCCTCACCACGCCCCTGGGCCTTAGCGCCACTGCCCGGGCAAAATTTCCTTGATAGCACACTGTATTATTGTATCGTATGCCCGTCTTCATTATCCCAATTTAGGAACAGAACAGTAGGACGTTAGACCCCATTTTATTTCATTTCATTTCATTTAGATTCCGGACACGTCACCTCGGTTATTTTTATTTCATCCGAACGATTATACGTTGTCTCTTGCTAGGCTCTCTGTTCTACACCACTGACAATAGTGAACATCGCCAAAAATCACGAGGAACTTTGAAGAAGTTACAGAGCAAACGTCCTACCCAGTGAGCCACCGTAGAACCAACTTCCTTGCGATTCCAGACACAGGACATCGTTTTTTAAAATCCCATTCGAACAACTATACATTGTCCCTTGTCAGGCTCTCCATCCTGCAGCACTGACAAAACCACGCATCAAGTGAAAACACCCGATGGATATTTTTAGAGAGCAAAGAAAGATTTGACTGAAGACTTAAAATCAATTACAGAATACAATACTATCTGTGCAAGAAGAAATTAAGCTTGTATAGGACTATTACATTTTCTAGAACTTCAAACATTTTCGTTTATTATAATCCATGTCAAAATACAAAAATGCCGATACGGTAGTCAGTGGACATGCGTAATAACTGCACTTCCGAGGCGAGGGAGCGAGAACACGAGAAGACGAGATTGTGACGAAGCGAGGGAGCGAGAACACGAGAAGACGAGATTGACTCAAAGGCGAGGGAGCGAGGGAGCGAGAAGTCGAGGTTTTTCAAAGGCGAGAACACGAGGGAGCGAGAAGTCGAGGGCGAGAAGTCGAGGGCGAGAAGTCGAGGGAGCGAGAAGTCGAGGGCGAGGGAGCGAGAACACGAGGTTTTTCAAAGGCGAGAACACGAGGGAGCGAGAAGTCGAGGGACGAGAAGACGAGAAGTCGAGGTGAAAGTAATCTCGTGTTCTCGGGGCGAGATCCTCGTATTCTCGCCCTGTTTCCTCGCGTTCTCGCTCTCTCGCTCCCTCGCCCTCGACTTCTCGCTCCCTCGACTTCTCGTCTTCTCGTGTTCTCGCCCTCGACTTCTCGTGTTCTCGTGTTCTCGCCCTCGACTTCTCGCGGCGAGGGGACGAGATTCTGAAATGGCCGCAATAGGCTTCCATAGATTCGACAGTAACAGTGTATAGAAAACTATTGACTCGGACTTGGGGCCCTTTCTCTTGGCCAGAGGGGGCCTTTTGTCAGAAGTGCGGCCCTTTTTTCTGCCTTAAGGGCCCCTAACTAGGATACATTTTCATTTTTCTCATCGGTTTCAGCATTTTTCTCCCCTTTTATTTTTCCGATTTCTTTGATTTTTTCGAGAGGAGGATGGCGCCTCCAGCGCCTCAGCTATAAAACGCCTATGTAATATGAAGGTAAATTGAAATGAAATGAAATGAAATGGGATGTAACGTCCTACTGTTCTGCTCCAAACCTGGGCAAATTCCAACTGCACGCCAATGTGTACACGGGACCTCCGTTTTCGTCCCACCCGATAGACTAGACAGCGGTCCACGCCGGAATAATATGAATGTATAAACTGATTTACATTCAATCGTTTCTGTAATTTCTAATCAGCAAGATTCGGAGAAATACGCGAAGAGTCCAAATTGATATTGAGATAAAGTAGTTAGGTCTCTAACTCAATATCATCCAAAGTCTTCAACATTGAAAACATCGATGTTGTGTTCTTCCTGTAAGAGGAATGGCTTCTGATATCCAATATTTAAGACAAAATGAAAATTTTAAAATTTGCAAACGAATCACTTGCCAGAATGTTTAATATACTGGGCCCTGTTTCACGAAATTTTAACTTAAGATAAAATCCAATTTTAGTAGATACTTCAATTTTGATTGGCTAAGCACTAAAATCAATCTAATATTATCCAATCAAATTACTAAAATTGGGATCTTATCTTAGTTAAATTTGGTGAAATAGGCCCCAGTTATCCTCCCAGTACCATGTTGTTTCAATGACAAATTTATCTATCTGATAGAAAAATAGTCGATGTTAAAGACTTGCCTTCATTAAAATTTATCTTGATAAACTTGTAGATACCAAATTGTGTGAATTGAACGATCGTTTAATCATACAGTTAGCCTACATTTTAGCCAACTGTACAGATCAATGAATATGGCCACACTTTGGATTCAATCATAATAGGCAGAAAAGACAAAACTTAATATATTGGTTGGACTTAAAAAAAAATACTAAGTACACTATTCATTTTATTTTATGATCAGTAGCGTAATACCGCGTTTTATCAGTGAAATAAAAGTGTTATTCCACTGGCTAGCAGTAGTCCATGTTATTTTACCTAAAATGATTGTAAAATCATAAAATAAATAGAACATAATTTTGTCGTTTTGTCGTGAATAACATATTTTATTTCATCTCTAAGTAATCAAAAATCGATGTCGCCGCTCGTCGGCAATATTTAGTAGATTTGAATACGGTTGCCAGTTGATGAAATAACGGTAAAAATGGATAATCGAGACTGTGTTTATTATCGTAACAACAGTAGCAATGACAATAGAGGATAAAGGATTATTTTATCGCTGATAACTAGGACCAGGGTGAAGTAATTTGAGTGAACTTTTCAACAAATTCACTGTTTGTTATCTATTATTCAACTGTTATTGCAAGAACTGTCAACGCTTATCAAATCTTCAATAATGCCCTTTAACACTATTTGAGCGAAATTTAAACTAAGATAAAATCCAAATTTTAGTAATTTGACTGGATGATAATAGATTGATTTTAGTGTTTAGCCAATCAAATTTGAAGTACATGTATCTACTAACATTTGGATTTTATCTTTAGTTAAGATTTCGAGAAACAGGACCCTGGTGTTTTGAGCGAAGTTGTCAAACATCCATACTGTACCACGTGTATTTAAATTTGGCTTATGTTAAAGTGGCAATCGATCAAAGTCCTAATTGATATCTCATGCGCTAATCTTTCAGCTCATATTGTTTGCGTTTATAATTAATGTAAATATATACTTATAGTTGACACGTGTTCTTGCTTTGTTTATATATATTATCGTAGGTTCAATTTAACTATAATTATTTTAATTTTTGTTTCTGACATGAACAGAAACAGAGTTTACGTCCTTATACTTTTCTGCTCCGAACTTGGCTAATGAAGACGGGCTTAGGCCATACAGTGTGTTAAGAGGGATATTTTGCCCTTAGCTAGTTAGCGTTGTGAGTGTTTATATCAGATACACACCCAAGAGAACACGTCATCTGCATATAGAATGGAATGAAATAAAGACGTGTTTAAAGTCCTAATGTTCTCATAGGCGTACGGGCTCGATGACAGTTAGGGGGGCAGATTCATATAGTCAACTCAATATACATATTCCTGGTATTCAATTAAAAGAAAAGTAAAATTAGGGCTCAAGGAAAGTTAGGGAAGCAAAACCAGAAATGCCCGACAGCGCCGCCGATTTCCTTCGAGGGGCGAAGAACCGGAGCTGACATTGTATAGATCTCCCAAGAAAATTTTGGAATATTTGACGGCCGCAAACACGTTTTACTGTTATACCAGCCCGTAAAATTAGTGTTTCATTAGATTTCGGGCACTTTATTTTGCCAAGGAGATGAAATATTTTTTTCGCACTTTACCTGTCTGCCCGAAAAGTAGGCTTGCCCGAAAGTTGGGGGGGGGGCTGCCCCCCTGGCTCGTACATGAATGTTCTGTTCCGAATGGGCTATTAATGAAGACGGACATACGCCATACAGCGCGCTATATGAGGGAAAAAACGCCATACTCTTACATCGAATTCCAATGGCCAAGGGATATTTTACGTACACGCCAACGTGTGCACTGGGCCTCAGTTTTTCGTCCCATCCAAATGATTAAAAGCTACTCGTGTCAGATCCGAATAGCTTATTAGTGAAGATGGACATACGCCATACAGTGCGCTACGAGGAAAATTTTGCCCGGACAGAACGGCCTAATCTTATATCGAATTCCAACGGTCATAGAATCTTTTACGTGCATGCCAATGTGTGCACGGGGCCTCAGTTTTTCGTCCTGTCCAAATGACTAGACACAGCTGCCCTTCTCAAGACCCCCTTTAGCACCACTGACAGAAGGAAACGACGCTGGACAATTCTGAAGAGCTTTCTCGGTCAACACCAGGACCGAACCAGCGGTTGCACAAGCGAATGTTTATTAAAAGGCTCGAATGATACTTTTTGTTGTGTTCGATCCCTGTATTGGCATAGAAAGTTCATCCAAATTTCCGGCGTGGTTCACCCAATGTCAGCGATGCAGGACGCATAGAGTCTAACAAGGACAATTGTCTGGTCGTTTTGTTGGTAAGAAAAGCCGAGGTCCCGTGTGCACATAGGAGTGCTCGTAGAAGATCCCTTGGCAATTGGAATTCGATACAAGAGTAGGCGGTAATACCGCTGTCCGGGCAAAATTTCCCTCATAGTCCACTGTGCGTATGCCCGTCATCATTAGCTCAGTTCGGAACAGAGCAAACAGAGCGTTAAACCCCATTTTATTTATGCTTTGTGATGACGCACTGAAATTCCAGTCGTCCACAAGCGGATTATTATTGAATAATTAGAAGATAAACACTTCCTGTTTCCATTAAAGGTGTGTTATAATTGTTATTGTGCAATAGGTATACTGATATACTATGTAACCATATATGGTAAATATACCCAAATAAAACCCCAGTGCAGTTACTATGTAAAAAATATGTATAAATCTATACTATGGGGTCCATCTCTATGAAAAGAATTATTCATGAACAGTCGTCCCAACGCGGGCGAAAAGTAGGCTACTTTAAAAGACATTAAACCAGTGATGAAATCAGTTTGTGTCGGCATACCATTTATCTTTTCATCGTTTACCGTGAAACAAAGATATGCGTTTGCCATAATAATTGTGTAATACACCCATTTGCTCCTTTGTATTAATATATCTAGGGGGGAGGGGGTAACATGGGCTAAATAAGCTTGTTCCCCGAACCCATTCAGACATGCATGAATAAAAATGTTGTCTATAAAAAAAGAACAAAAATAGGTCATTGGCCAGGGACGAATCCAGGAATTTTTGCAGGCGGGGGGGGGGGGGGGCAGGTTTCTGTTACGGAAATCTGCCATCATCGCCTCTAAATTACATATGCTTACATACAAATTGAGCTTTTTAAACAGAGAAATCATTTTTATACTTTTATGTAGGATCACTTTGTGATGTAATTTCATTGATGCAAGGCATTAATTTTTTTTATGTAGCTGAGCAGGGGGACCCCCCCCCCCTGGATCCACCCCTATTGGCTCAGCGGTAGGGGCGGTGGTCCCCTAACCCTGGATTCGATACCGGGCTGGGCCGAGAAAGTTTAATTTATACGTGCAATGCGTATTGATGTGGTTTATATCTGATTATGGTGTATCAATAAAAACCTTAAAGTTCCAATAGCATATTTTTAAGTTATATTTTTAAAATGTATTAAAATAAAGCCCTAAAATAGATTGTACCTATAAAAAGTCCTACCTTGTTAAAGAATAATCCTATTAATCCGATAATTCACTATTGCCAGTTAAGAAATTGGCAAAAATATCATTTTCAACTTCAAATTCAAACGTTTGAAGATGGTTGTCCATGGAGAGGAATGGGAAAATAAGGGAGGTAATTGTGTTACTATTTCCTCAACCAGCCTGTGTCAGCCATTTTTGCCTGTGAAATTTTGCCCATGATCGTATAATAGTGAGTTGACAACCTTTTGAGCAAAAGACATAGAAATAATTATGTTTTGACTTTCTTAGAAAATATGAAACTGGAACTTTAAATTGTAGACGAGTCTCTGTGTGCAGAATTAAGTAGGACTTCACCCCTTTTCACCCATTCATATATAGTTCATTCCAATGATTCTAAGTTTATAGGCCTAGGTCGGTCCGCAAGATTCAACACCGAGAGTGTTAAATCGTGTGTCTTATAAGGGATGTGTAGAATAGACTTGCATATTTTAACGGCCATTGGTCATTTATTAGTTATATTTCTTTTTAGCCCAATTCACCATATCCATTCATTTTTAAAGTTTGGCAAAGAGAGTTAAATTCTAAAGCTAAATCAGTAAAACATGGATGCTCTTCTAGATGAGCCTTTTTTCACAAGCTCACAATAGATCCGATATCAATATCATTTATGATACAGGGGCGGAACCAGGACGGGGGGGGGGGGGGGTACTCCCTTCCCCTCTGCTCAGCTACACAAAATAATAATAAAAAAAATTATAATACAACATTTTTTTATGAAAAAAGTGTCACGGTCGTGATACATTGGCTCAGATAACGGGCAAACCCCCTATGGCAAAAATTCCTGGATCCGCCCCGTGATTAGAAATAAGATGTTTATTGCATCGTCGGATCCGTTGAGGATAGCATGCAATTGTACGTGACCATAATTTGAAATGAACGGAAATTGAGGCTTCACGCCCCACTTTTCTGCTCCGTCCGGGCTAATGCAAACAAGTCGCTATGCGGTGTTCATCAGTTCATCAGAGAAATTTTGCGTGGATAGCGGAACTACGGCAAATACAAGACTTCTATTTTTGTCCCATCCTAACGACTAGGCGATGTTGCTTGACATATCATTCGTCCAGATAAACAGATTGTCATGGCCAAAGACAAAGATCATGAGTTTTCTTTCATCTTTCTTTGGAGTTCAATTTCCAGTCATAATATAAAGAATTTCAGTCAAATGCAGATTTGTGCTACAATATGAAATGAATGCTCCCTCGCAATTTACTCCAACGAATGATCCCTGAGGTCGCAGGCGGTCACGATGAATTGTTAAACACAAATTATTGTACGTGGTAAACAATATCTTCTCGTGTTAGAAAATAGAAACGTTAGCAGATAGACGGGATATGTGTTGATAAAGTATGGCTCGGGGATTTGTAGAATTTCTTGCCAGTGCCATTGGTACCCCAGATGACGCCATCCGACTTCTATTGTCGCTTTTAGCAGGTGAGAATTTCTACTTTTTTTGTGACTAAGGAAACGCGTTGATAAACATGCCAGCAGATCATAATCGTACGATCAACAATCAGTCATGCACTGAGTCAATGGCGAACATGCCTAAATATTGCTCTTACATATTTTTATTACGATAAATTTTCTTGTCTGTGAAAGGCGAGAATAATGAGACCAATTGATACAATGCAATGTCCAATTTTCATGATCTTATTCAGTTTCTACTAATTTTACACCTTTCTTTCTCAGTAATTTGGATCATCAACGATCTTTTGCTATCGACTACCTGACCCTTTATGGTTACTGCTTAGTGCTATTTGTTTGTTATAAAATAAATGGGGGTTAAAGAAGCTAAGCTAAGTCATTATCATCCAAAATCTTCAATACTGAAAACACGAATTATTTGTCAATTTAAATCAACATTGATGATGTGATCTTACCGGGAAAAGATGGGCTTCTGATATCCAATATTTACGACAAAATAAATATTTTACTATTGGTACACGAATCGTGTACCATAATAGTAATAGGTTTCAGCCCCAGTTCTAGGAAGAGAATCGAGGAACGAGGCTAGAGAAACATTGCACCAAATCAAATGGCGTATGTAGACTGGAATAACTGGACGCTAGAAGTTTGCATTCGATTGAAATGGCCTGCTTATTTCGCCGAACATAACTGATTTGAAATTAGAGTAAAAACGGAAACATTGAGAGAGAGAGAGAAATGGGGTTTAATGTCCGCTCGAAGGAAACCATTGAATGTAAATAAGTTTATATACATTCATATTACAGAATTGTATGGGTTGCAACCCACTTGTGTCAATTTCCAGGTCCCAAATACGCCAGGAGTCTGTTTTAAATTCCAGTCTGCATGTAGTATTTATTTTGCGCATGCGTCACCATTTGACATTATTGTAAAATATGTCTAGCCTCATTCTTCCAGTTCCTTGTAATACATATGTGACCGAAACACATAATGGTGCATGTTTCAAGGTAAATTTGATATCAGAAGCCCATCTTTTCCCAGAAAGATCACAACATCAAATTGATTTAAACTGACATTTAATTCATGTTTTCAATATCGAAGACTTTGGATGATATTGTGTTAGAGACTTAGCTACTTTAACATCGATTGCTTTTCTAAAAGATAGGCATAATTTGTCATTGAAACAACATACATTGTAGCACTGGAAGGATAACTGAGTAATTATTAAGCTTTATTAATTATTAAACTGAAAATAGCAATATTCATTATAGACACTGATTTATGGTGGCATAAAGGAAACAAAATTATCAATGAACACTTGTTTTCATACTACATACATGTATACCAGTATATAATTAGCATACATGTATCAATATGACATAGCTGGTCATTTGAACTTTGAACCCAACCAAATATCTTGCTAAATACATGTACATACCGTACTTAACTTTTGGAAGCTATTTTAAAGTCCATGCAGATCTGAGACAGCTTATTTGAATTACAATTTTAATTTTTCAGGTTATCCCTTGTCATTTCTGTACAGAGCTTATGTCTATCATCAATCAGCCTTGATTAAACATGGCTTCTTTATTGCGGTTGGTGTGGCTATTGCCTATTTTAACTTTGGTGAGTATGATACTGATAGATCCTTGTCAAGGTTCGCACACTACTTGAATCTCCTGGAATTATGAAAATGTGATTTCCAGAACTGGAAAATCCTGTAAAAACGAGATTACTCCTTGAAACTCCTGGAAAATTAACATTTGTGGTTTCACTAGATATTTTAAGATATAAAACTGAACACAGTAATCGAATGTTTCTTCAAAAGTTCAAGAGTTTGTCACCGTAAATGTTCTTCAAGCGTTAAAAAAGATACATTATAATGTAGAATTCTATAAAGGGACTCCTGGAATTTGGTATATACATGTAACTCCTGATAAATTTTAAATGTTCTGAGTTGTGCACACCCTGCTGGACAGAAGGCACCAATCTGTTTCACAGAGAATTACTTACGAAATATCTCTGTAACAGACGACAGTTCACAACAGGTGCGTTGACTGCACGCGCCGTTAGTCATTGGCTCAACGGCTCGTGCAATGTTTACTTCACACCAACTGCTTCGGGCAAAATGATGCATTTTATTCGTTTTAATACCCATTTACACTAAATAGGAAATATTTTTTAACTCCAAATACTTCAAACGTCTTTATTTATTTTTCTTTTACCTCGAAAAAATGTTTGAGAATTTAATTTGTCGGAGTTAAAAAGTTAATATGCCGTACTCATTAAGCCTCGTCGATGTCATGCTTATCAGTGATTGTAGCGGCCAAGCGAATATTCACTGCGGGATCAGTTTGAGAAGGCACCTGTCTCAGACTTTGTTAGACACAAATTATCACACATTTTTACTGTTTTTATTATAATATACATTATCTGATAATTTGTGTTTGACAATGTCTATGATGACAGCTGCCTTCTGTCCACCCTTGTGTGATAATATTTGCTTGACAAAGTCTGTGTCTTATTTCCAGGCTTGGCAGCCTAGTGGTGTAACATGTGACCTTTGATAATACGGGCTGTCTGTCATTAGTCAAGTGGCATGGTTTTGATCCAAGTTTGTAGCAAGTTGCCTGTCCAATCTCATGGGTTTTTTCTCGGGTCCTTCAGTTGCCTTCCACTGGTAAAATCCCCTACATGTACATTGTACAACCAATTGATTAATTGAAATACATGTGAAATTGAATCATACATGTGCATGTATGTTGATGCTGAAATAACCTAGATGTTACATGCTATATCATTGAATTGTTGTTGCATATTTATACATGTATGATCATTGAATCCATGTCACATCACATGCTACATGTGTATATCATTGAATCACTGTACCGGTATATCACTGAATCGCTGTACCTGTAACACAATATGCCATTGCATCGAGGCCGAGGGTGGGTAAGACGCTGACTTGCTAGCCTGGAGGTTGCATGTTTGTACAGTGCTTTGGCTGTGAAAGTTCATCATGATTTTCCCTTTACCAGTGGTGCAGGACGGATGGTCTGACAGGGACAACTGTCTAGTTGTTTGGATGGTACAAAATCAAGGTGACGTGTATACATTGGCATAAAAGATTTGTGGAATTCGATATCAGCGTAGGCCATTGCACACTGTATGGTGTATGCCCATCTTCATTAGCCCAGTTGGACCAGAACAGTACATCATTGAATCGATAGTATGATACATTATTGAATCGATGTGACATGATTTTTATCATTGATTGAATTGATGTCATGTACATGTATGACGTGATTTAATGTAACAAGATATATATCATTGAATTATTGAATCATTGTAACACGATATATATCATTAGATACATGTACATTTGTAACTCCGGGGGGGGGGGGGGGGTCTCTCATTTGTAACACAATATATACAGTATACATGTAACACAATACATGTCATTGAAAACAGGTACATCTACAAGAACCACAATGCAAATTATTGTTCTGGGAGATCTTTAGATTTAATTAGTTTTTATTAAATCAATTTGCTAATTGTTTTCTCTGGTAATGGAATTACTTTTCATGGTTACAGAATTGAGTTTTAAATTGAGTCTTGTAGAACAAATGTGTTGGCATTAGGATATTTCAACAGTCAAGTTTTCGTTATGGTGCCTAATATTGTAATAAATTCCAACAATATTTCATCAATTGTTAACAGGGAATTCACTGACATTAGAAATTGCAGTCTTGAGGAAAGTCAGTTGGGAATTCTACAATTCAGTTGGCACAAATAACAGGTCATATTCTAAAAATTTGAAAATTCATTAATTCAGTTCAGTACATGGATTTTACCAAATTTTTATAGGCACTTTCTAAATGTCATGAAATCATTAATTTTCAATGATGACGCTGTTTGACTTAATGAGACTAGTTTTCAGAGTTTTAAAATGGTAGAATGCACTTCTATCTTCTGCCTCACTAATGTTTCCAATATCTTTCAACTGGTTTACACTCAGTTAGTTTATTTTTTTATGATTAATCGAGATAATTTGTAAAATAATGCGATAATGGGTGCTATGAATCAGTTTTTGATGAGTAGTGTTTAATGGACTGTTACTTATACATCAATAATTAATTTGAAAAAAAATATTTGAAAGCTACTTTATGTTAGAGTTAAGTTACGCGCATATTCCTTGATCTCGGCAATGGATTAATCTCTCCAGCCAGTCTGATCACCCTAACGCATCTGTTTATTCTTGAAACAATCCAGTCTGATTTCCTCAACTGGCATCTTATTTTATCTTCCCTGAAGATCTGATCTCTTGAATGGGCCTGATCTCCCCAGACAGTCTTTTTCCCTAGCCAATCTTCCCAGTTCTGCATCACTGATTTCCCCATGTCAGTGATGCAGAAGAGGGGCCTGACAAGGACAGCTGCCTAGTCATTCGGATGGGACGGAAAACCGAGGTCCTGTGTACATATTGGAATGCACGTTAAAGCTTCCTTGGCAGTTGGAATTTGATATAAGAGTAGGCCGTCGAGCCGCAGCCCGGGCAAAATGTCCCTCATAGCAAACTGTATGGCGTATGTCCGTCTTCCATTAGCCCAGGTTAGGTGCAAAAGAGTAGGATGTTAAACCCCATTTCATTCTGTCTGATCTCCCTAGCCGATCAGATGTTCCCAGTCGGTCGGATCTCCTTATGGGCCTGGTCTCCCTGAAATCTGATCACCCTAGCCAATCTGATCTCCTGAATGGGTCTAATCGTCCCAGTCAGTCTGATCTCCCTAGCCGATCAGATCTTCCCAGTTGGTCCGATCTCCTTATGGGCCTGGTCTCCCTGAAATCTGATCACCCTAGCCAGGATGATCTCCCCAGGCCGTTTTAACTTGATAGCCTGTCTGATCTGCGGAATGGGGCTGATGTCCCCACTCCCCAACCGGTCTAATATCCCCAACCTACCAGTACCTCATCTCCCCAGCCAACTATGAAAAATGAAGTGGGATTTAATTCCTACCGTTCTGCTCCGACTGGGCTAATGAAGACGCATACGCCAAACATTGTGCCATGAGGGAAATTTTGCTCAGACAGCGTCGCTATGGCCTATCGAATTCCAATCGTCAATGGATCTTTTACGTGCACATCAATGTATACATGGGACCTCGTTTTTTTGTCCCATCTAAATGAATCGACAGGTGTCCTTTTCAGACTCTCCTTCCTGCACCCCTGAAGAGGGGAAACCAAGTCAGAAAATCATGATGAACTTTCTCAGCCAATGCAGGGAACGAACATGCAACCTCCACCGTCTTAGCCACACTGGCTCCCTCGATTCAATGGTACTTTGTATTACGGGTACAGTGATTCAGTGATATACATGTACAGTACATGTAGCGTGTTAAAGGTACAGTGAGTCAATGATATTTCGTGCTACATTTACATCTATTTAATGAAAGGGACAACTAAGAAAGAGAGAGTTTAGCGTCCACTCGCCAGAAACTAGGTCATTTCAGGACTAACAGTTGAATTTTATTTCAATAATTCACTTGCGCATAGGCCATAGGGGTTTTTAGAATTGGGAGAAACCCGGGGGTTGGACAGGCTACCCTACTCCTTGTCACGTACATGTACAACCAGGGAATGGAAACCACGCCCATTGACTCAATGAATAACAGACCTTATGATGATGTAGTGCACACACGCTATAACCATTCGGCCATCCAACGGACAAAACCATGTCCCATACTATAAAATGTACATCCTTACAACATTGTGACCAAATATCGAAACCACGCCCGTTGACTCAATGACAGACCTTATGATGCAGCTCACACGCTAATCATTTGGCCATCCAACCCTCCGACAGACAACACCATGTCCCATTATAGAATGTATGTCCTCACTACGTTGTGACCAAATATCCATTTATTCCCTGTTCATTCATGTATTCTGGTTCTTATTGAATTGCCAATAAAATTTGTTAATAGCCCATGGCACAATCACTATATACACAAACTCAGTACATCAGACTTCCAATATTGGCTTTGACCATATGACCCTCCGGCTATATAAATAACTACAATAGTCTTCTCTGGTGTTCCAGTGACAGAATTAACCACCCTTGCTTCTATTTCTGATCATGGTAATTATTATAATCACAAGTAATATCAGATGAATTATATCATAAAGCTCTATATGAAAATAAGTGAAGAGGTGATAAAGAGAATATATCATTATATTTAAAACAATGAAAAATAAAGTTTAATAAATGGGATATAATTGAAGTGATTCATGTATAAGATGATTTGCTAAATAATCCTAAACAGTCGGTTAAATTATGCTCTCTTATTACCCTTACGAACGAAAATTTTGTGAAAAGTGTAAAGGAACAGTTATCCACCAAAAAAAAAAAAAAAACCCAAAAAACTATTGCTAACAATATATACTAAGAAGTAATTAATATCATTAAGTTTTATTTAAATCGATTTGAAAGTTTGATATATTTGTGAACTTCAAGGAAAAGGTTTGTATTCATCTCAATTGCCAATTCTGAATTGCCGCACAATAGGATATCTATATTTATCACAGAATAATTTGACAATGTATTTAATAGCTCGGCACACAAAAGCGACTAACTGCATTTTTTCAAATTAGAAATCAGAAAAACCTATCATATTTATATGACATTTTAGAATATTACCAACAAACACCTCAACAATACAATTTAAGAAAAATCAGCGAATATAGAAATCCTTATTGTAGAACAACATTACACCAAACTTCGTACTTCCCTACAACAATTCGTGATTGGGAATTATTAGAGGACCCCTTAAAGCAATCAACCAACATTAAATCCTTCAAATATCTATGCAAACAAAAATTACGTTCCTTAATACATAACGCGCCAATCTACTACTGTAAAGGTAATAGACATGAAAATATTATTCACACACGAATATGACATGGGTGTAGTTCGTTGCAAAATTATTTGTATGAAATAAACTTTGTGAATGATCCCACATGTTCGTGTGGCAAATCTATAGAGAATGCTGAACACTATTTTCTGAAATATCACTTATATGATGTAATTCGTGCCGAGCTATTAAAAAAATACTGTGTTCAGTTCTGTTACTTTCGACGAATGACTCCCTTTACATGTATTAAATTTTAATGGACGTTGCAAGTCGCGGTCGTTTGATAAACGCAGGGGGTGGGATGGCCTAGTGGTATAGAGTGCCGTGCTTCGACCTCTAGCTGGCCGGTTTCCTCTGGCTTGTGGCTGTGGTTTCTATCCCTGGTGTGAGTGCATGTGGCATGGAGATAGCGGCGGGTTCTCAACCTCGTAGGTTAACTCTATGAAATTTATCAGCATGGTTATTGGGTTTTCTTTTATCGTTGGTGCTGGATGGATGTCCTGGCAACATGAACTAGTGTCTGGTTGTTTGGATGGGGCAAAAACTTAAGGTTCCATCTAAAGAAAAACCCTGGTGATTTGGATTTGAGAAAGAGTAGGCAGAAACATCACTGTGTGGACCAAATTTCCCTTATCGCGCGAGAGAGGGAGATGGGGTTTATAGTTCACTCAACACAAACTAAGTCATTTCGTGACCAACATATAGGATCTTTAGCAGTGGGAGCGACCCGGAGAAACCCCACAAGGTTGGACAGGTGACTCTACTCCTTGTCACTTACAACCGGGGGAATCGAAACCACGCATCTTGCCTGAATGACAAACCTTATGATGCATACTATAGCACGCTGGCTTCTAATCAAGGACACTGACAATTATAGCCCCTAATTGTGGCATAAACATGTACATGGTGCAATGTCAGTGGTTGTTGTTAACTACCAAAACCATGACTTGTATTTTTAAATTCTTCTAAGCGTCTGGATTGACAGAGACACACAATCTAATTTCAAGAATAAGCCGATGATCAAATTACTATACGACTAATAGTTCTTGGTGAATGGCTAGATTGGTTTGTCACCTACACACCTAGTGCAATGTACAATTAAATACAACTCTACTCTTAGCGACCATTTTGCCTGGCAATTTCAGTCTTAGTTTTCATGAATACTGTAATTATGGTTACGTTTATATTTGAACATTTTTTGAAATAAAGGACCAGTCCCTGTTCATAAGCCAGCTTTTCAGAAAAGCCCAATCAAAGACAGAGACCTTTTTTTTTTAAACTGATTTATTTATCACACCTTTTTTGTGTTCACACAACAAACGTAAAAGGTTTAACGGTCACTGACGTTATTAAACGAAGGGTATATTAGATAGCTCTCTATTTATTATATAAATCATGATTGAGGTGCTTAGTGTTGAGGGTGGGGGATGCCGAATAGTTCGCACGTGCGCGCTGTACCTTACGGTCTGTCATTGAATCAGCTGCCGTGGTTTCAATTCCCCAGTTGTACATGACAAAGGTCGCCTGTCCTACCTCATGGTTTCCTCCCACTGCTAAAGTCCCCTATGTGCAAGACTATTATTGAAATAGAATTGAACCTTGTGTTAGTCCCGAAATGACTTAGTTTGTGTCAAATGGACGTGAAACCCCATTTCTCTCTTTCTCTCTCGCTTATTATTATCGATCAAATAATAATATAAGAATTGTCATTCATGTGTGTGACGTAGAAAGTGAAATTAAATAATAAGTTTCAGCACCAGTGCAGTCCAATTAAATTACATCAGTTATATATACTGTGATGTCGCAAACGTTACTGAAGTTGAGTTTCTGATACATGTAGATCTCTACTGCCGTCAACATAATCCAATTACTGTCACAGAAACAGTGCTGCTGTAGACTTTTGTTATATAATAACACATAGCCATATAGACAATTATCAAAATCAGACTGTCTTTGATAAGGTCGCAAAGTCAAAATTGTTGTAAACAAAATTAGAGGAAATGGTATTAAAAATATAGTTAAAAGACTATGCATGACTTTACTGCAAGTTGAATCTCTAAAAGGAATAGCAATCCAAAAATGTCTCAATTCAATTCAATATTTACAGAGTTATGACAAATTGAAAATTCCAATCTCATGGGTTTTCTCTGGAACCTCTGGACAGTTTACTCCCACTGCTTAAGACCCCTACACAATAGCAAATTTAAAATTAGATAGAATTAAACCATATGTTTGTCCCGTTATGACATACGTGTATGTAGTGTTGAGTGGATGTTAAACCCCATCTCCCTCTCTCTCACTATAAGCCAAGTTTTTGCCCCATCCAAACAACTAGACACTAATTCATGTCGCCAGGACATCCGTCCCACACCAGTGATAAAAGAAAACCAATAACCATGCTGATAAATTCCATGGAATCCTAACAGCTCAACAGGGAATGATGTCCTAGTCCTACAATGTACGTTACTGGTCATCACTGACTGGACTACTGAAGACAGGCCTATTGGCTAGTGAACCAGCGTTTATTAAACCACCGCGACTTGCAACGTCCATTAAAATTTAATAGATGTATAGGGGGTAATTCATCGAAAGTAATCTTATAACACAACTGAACACAGTAATATTTTAATCAACAAGAAGTGTGAAGGAAGACAATCTTGTGAAAATCTCATTGATCTATACTGCTCCCTATGCTCTCAACTTTTTTTGCTGAGAACCAAAAAGATAGGCCTTTTATAAATCCGATTTTATCCAAGCCTGGAGATTATCTTTATCTAGCAATTTGATTTCTTAATTTTTTATATTAGTCGTGAGAAATTTGAAATTTTCTGAAATATGTAATTGATTTTTTGTATTAATGTTTTCTTAAGCTGGGAGAAATTTGAAATTTTCTGAAAAGTGTAAATAATGCATTGTTACTTTAAGTGGTTTCTTCCAGTAATTATTGACAGTTGGTGATGTGGAGGAAACATTATCTGATTGGATTTGGCCAAATCCCGAGTTAGACTAGAGATGAAATAAAGTGGTTTAACGTCCTGGTTTTTCGACACAAATTAGGTTATTGATGTCAGGCATACATGTGTGTATTCCGATCAATGCACACAAACCAAAGTATGCTTTTCTTGCACAAATTATAGAAAATCTTATTTCATTGTCGCGCTAATATTTTTGCCAATGACTCTTTGGTGCATTGTAATTTGTGTAAAACATTTAATGCAGGCAAACCAAAGTATGTTTTTCTGGCACAGATACTGTAGTAATGATAGGAAATCTTATGTCAATGTCACTCCAGTGTTTTTGGTGTATTGTTTAAAAATGTGATGTTGGAAAGACATTCTACTGGGAGATAATCCAGTTAACGTTTATCAAAACATCAATTATTCAGACTGGTTGATAGTTTAAAAAGTTCAGCATATAAAAGTTCATGTCATCTCTATTTTTCAGTGTATTTTGCCTGTTTGTCTGCCACACTGTTTGGGCTCGATAACTCTGATGATTTTAATTGAGTCATGTGATGAAACTTTAGTTTCTAGGCATCAGTATCTCGAGTCTACATATTTCAAGCAGCGTTTTGGAAGATTCACAGATTGACGGAGGTCGGCGGTTTATTCAAATTCGCGAAGGAAATTTAGAGCGGATTGATTAAATACATGTATTTAATGTCGGCGATTTTTCATTTCTGCCCAGGTTGGACGTCAGGAAAATTTAGTACTCCACCTTGACTTGTACAGTGTACATGTACATGTAAGTGTGCAAAAGTGAGCATTTCTGCTGGAGTAGTGCTGTAATAAGCAATTTGACTGTCCAGTGTTTCATAAATAGATATTTTGGCAAGGCATTAATAATGACTTACATGTATCTATTGGTTTTGTATTGAAGGCAGGGGACATGAGCTTGTTTTTTTTTTAACATATTTGCACTTTCAACTGACTTTAGAAATAGATCTAAAGGCAAGCTTGGGCAGATCACCTGATGCATAAAATTACAATTATAATGTTATTGAGACCAAATAACCATTAAATATTCATGACTATAATGTCTGTCTATTTTTAGATACTCGCCTAATTGTAATTTTAGATAAAATCATGAAAGAGAGATAGATTAAAAAATCCCAAACAACAGTTGTTGACAATTTACATTCCTGTATAATTGTTTTTTCATCGGTCCATCCCATTGTCTGATAGAATACATTACATGTGTATATGTAAATAACCGTCCCCAGGTTTTTTTATAGTAACAACATACATAGGTTTAAATGCATAACAACAGCCAGCCTTTAATCTCATCTTAATATATTATCGAGAGGATTGTATAGAATTGAGTAACTGTCAAGATTTCCCTTGAGATTTTTGGTCTGCATGTACATGGATGTGTAATCGGCAATCTCCATTAATTCAATGAGTATATCCAGGTAGTATAGACTTGGGAATTACAGACCTGATTAGCTCCTTTATTAAGTTAATGTATTGAATGTCCAGGCATGGAAATAAGGATTGTAGTTTTCCTTGTCAAAATGTCAGGCACTAATGAACTAGTAACTGCTGTTTTCAATTTTATGCCTGACATGTTTTAATAGGGTTTCATCAAGAAAGATACTGATAAAAGATAAAACTTTCCCTGACAAAATGATAGGCACCAGAGAGATTCTACATGTATGTAATAGATGCCTTACATGTTCATGTATTTCTAGGCTTGTCTTTTGATTCCCTGGTTGTACGTGAAAAGGAGTAGGGTCGCCTGTCCAATCTCTTGGGTTTTTTCAGAGTCCTCCAGTTTCCTCCAGTTCCCTCCCACTGCTAAAGACCCCTACCTACACGCAAGTTAATTATCGAAATAAAATTAAACCATTTCTTAGTCCCGAAATGACCTACATGTAGTTTGTAACAAGTGGACTTAAACCTCTCTCTCTCTCTCTTTCTGCTTGTCATTGGTTGGGGTTAGTATGGTGGCTGAAGGGGGGGGGGAATCGTCACCCGAGCTGTGAATTTATGAGACCAAGTTTTTCCAAACCAGTTTTTTGTGTAGATCAAAATATGGGTAGTGATCAGGCGTTGGAGGGGGCATTTTCAAGATATAGGGTGTCGAATGTCTACAATGGGCGTGTGTGTGGGGGGTGGGGAGAATGTAATGTTGACATAATTAATATATTAATAAAACATTTAGAATTCAATATAAATAGGCACTGCTGTCCGGGTGAAATGTCCGTCATATAACGCTACACTTAAGAAGTTTGCCTATCTCCATCAGTACAGTTGGAGCAGAGAACAGTAGGACATTATACCTCATTTCATTTCCTATGTTTTCCAGAAGTATGTGTTATAATTTAAAGCTCTATCCAGTTACTAAATGCCTCTAAAAGATTTCTTGCTCTAATGTATAGAAATTGTTACTATTCATTTCAATCGATACCTTTCAAATAACAATCTGGGAAAATGTGAGAAGTTTAAAGTAGCTAAGTCTCTAACTTAATATCATCCAAAATCTTCAACATTGATAACACAAATTATTTCTCAATTTAAATCAACATTGATGCTGTGATCTTAAGATGGGAAAAGATGGGCTTCTGATATCCAATATTTAAGAAAAAAACAAACATTTTACTGTTGATGCACGAATCGTGTACCATAATGCGTTTCAGTCACAGTTTTATCAAGAGACTTGAGGGACGAGGCTAAACACATTGCACCAAATCAAACGGCGTATGTAGACTCGAATAACCAGACGCTAGAAATTTTGCGCTCGATTTAGACTGCTGGCTTATTTTTTGCTGAACATAACTGATTTGGAATTAGAGTAAATATGGAAACCATGGAATGTAAATCCGTTTATATGCGTTGCGACCCACTTGTGTAAATTTCTAGTTCCCAAATGTTAGGGATTTAGCCCCTTTAAATTGAGTCGGCGAGATGTTCTATGGTAAAAAATAACTTACAATATAAGCTTACATGTAATGTGACACCAGTGACATGCTAAAGGGTGAATATCATGTGATTGTCTTACTTTCTTCAGAAACATTTGCTAATTACTCAAAAAATAATCTTTAAAAACATTAAAGTATGCTCCAGGATGTCTTCTTTTTATGTAATGTTGTCAATGAAAGTATTTTTTGTATATTTGTAAACAGAATCCAAGCCTGTACTGGGAAAAATTAAATTAACTCCTTTTCTAAAAGTACAACAGTCGTCAGCAGTACACATTGATAAAACCAATTATACCCACCAGCACACAGCATAGACTCACAAAATACATGGATATTTCAAGAAATAAACAACAACCATGTATATATCAAATCAATTAAATGGCTCTGGGGGGCAAGCTGTAAGCGTCAACTGCGCTGTACATGTAGCTGTACAGTCCCAGACCTGCAATCATGCAAACTTCATTCAAAATGAAAAACATACTCACTGAACAATGAAGACAAGAAAAGTGAAATAGAAATTACTAATAATAACATTACATTTAAGGGCAATAATCCAGATAGAATTTCGGAATACGTTAAAAATTAACAATTTATGAATGGAAATACAGTAAACAGGAGAAAAGCTCTACAACCAGAACATTATCCTATACAAAGAGGTGGTAGAATCCCTGGTTCACTGCAGGCAAGATCGGTTTCAATTATATATAATAGGGGATAAGAGAAAATCCTCTGTGATCTACATGTAGTTTGCTGCTTGTGGGTTTATAACTTGTGTTAAATAATCCTATAATTTGTATTCAGGATTTGAATGTGTACCATTGTTTACGATCTAGTTCATTGTTTGCGGCTCTTTATTAAGTTTTAATGTTTACAGTAGACCAACATGTATTATTTTGTATATTTTTCATGATTTTGTTTGCAGTTCTAACTTTTAATATACATGTATCTATTATTTAGTATATTATTTTGTATATTTTTCAGGATTTGATATGTACCATAGTTTATTGAATATAATTATAATCTACATCTTATTGTTGATATCACCAGGAACTAAATTATCTGTTGGTTTAGCTTTCTTTATTAACACTGTAAGTATATCATATAATTGGATTAAAGTTACATTATGGGAGTTAAGATAAAGAGATGGCAGTTCTCACTATAATAGTTAAAAACTAGATAGTGTAAAGGTAATTTGCTGAAAATTTCAGTCAAATTGATCCACTATTAGCCGAGAAAAAAGCGTTTGAAATATTCACATAGCCTCGGTCATCATTACTCAAATCATTAATATAAACAGCATACATTGTAGTCTTGATTATCCACTTGATTGATTTAATTATCAACTGCCATTAAGCGGCATATACGATTTTAATCCGCCAACATCGAAGGCTAGCCTTGACATCAAGAGTTTATTATTGTCTGGATATGTTTATTAATATCTAATTGATTATTTAGATAACATTTCAGGCCTAAAGAAAGACCTGTAATAAGCAGATTTTGCTCTTGCATAATGCTATTTTAAGATGCACATCAATATTTTGATCCGTTATTTTAAACTTTCGATGGTCTATACTTCATTGAAGATCTGACAAGTTGTACTCGAACGTTGTGCCGTATGAGTGGCTTTTGACTCTGTGATATTCATACAATGTACATTGATTAATCAATCAGAATTGACATTTATGGTGGTTTACCCACAGTTCCGTGCATGGCACACCAAGAAGTTGCCGTAACAGACCATTTCATTGGCTAATCTCTCACTTCATCCGAAACGCCGAAAATAAAATAACACTTCCAGATCCTAGTGTAGTAAAGACAAGTAAAACGGAATTTTGATTTGTATATCATTTTACATTTCAATATTCTTAAATTGCCGTCAGGAGAGAAGCCATAAAAGCTATGTCCGTTGCTCAATCCCTTTCAACATTTGAATAAAATATTGTTTAAAGTAGTAATTGCCATCATCTTGTCACCTCACTTAAATGAAGAAGATAATGCGAGCAATCAATAAATGTTATATTGACGGCACATTGCATGATAATGTCAATGCAGGTGATCTTGAAGAATTCTCACTCCCATGTAAATAAATGTATGTTATACAGTAAATAAAATGGAGTTTAATGTCCTACTATTCTGTTTTGAATGTACTAATGAAGATGGCTATGCGCTTTAAGTGAATTTTACCCAGGCAGCGATGCTACAACCTACTTTTATATAGGATTTCGAGATGTTTTACGTTAATGCCAATTTGGATACAGGATGTTGGTTTCCCGTTCCATCCGAATGACTAGACATCCGTTGCCATGCCTTTATTCCTGCACCACTGACAAGGGGGGAACCATGTAGGAAAATCCTGATGATCTTCCTCGGTGATCAAACACGTATCCTCAAGGTTAGCTAGCCAATTGCTTACTCACTGAACCAACGTGGCTCCTTGTATGTAACTGCAGGTACATGTATCTTACTTTCAAACTTTGATTAGAACTAAACAAGGTCATCATGTTAGTGAAGACCACTGATTTCCTTAATTGACATTAAATCCCAATTGATAGTGCGTGTGGGCCTTCTCAAACTTGGATTAACTGATCAAAAACACATGATCGAATACTACATGTGTATGTTAATCTTGTTGTTTTTTTGTTATTTCAGATGTATTTAACGCTAGGTTATATCAGTCATTCAACCGATTCATATGATTTTAAATGGACCATGCCACATTGTGTTTTAACATTGAGATTAACTGGTGTGGTGTTCGATGTATACGATGGCAAAAAGAAAGTAAGTTATAATAAGTTTGCAAATAGAGCATCTGTCAAAGACAATTACGGGCACAAATTCTCAAATAAATGGGGTTTTAATGTTGCAAAATAGTGTCAGTAAGAGGCAGTAAACGAAATATAATATCATCGAAGAGTATTTGTTTCCTATGAAATGGTTGTTTTCCTATTCAGTATATTTGTAGAATTAAACATCAACAAGAATTAAAAACACATTTTACATCTTTTCATGTGGACGTATTATGCCGTCGCCCCTGTCCGTCCGTCCGTCCGTCCATCCACAATTTGTTTGTGGACTCTCTACAGGTCACAATTCTTATCCGATTTTGACGAAACTTGAAAAAATATAGGTTTATCCCCATAAGATCTTGGCTGCTTTCGATATTGGCATGTATCGGATTGAAATTTCATGGATTATGGCCCCTGATTGTACGAAATATCATGTTTCTAGCTAGTGGACCCTATAGAGGTAACAATTTTGAACCGATTCTGATGAAACTTGACATGCATGTTTATAACCCCAAAATCTTGGTTCCTTTCGATATTTGCACCCATCGGATCGTAACTTCCTGAATTATGGCCTTTGATTGTCCGAAAAATCGCCCTTTTTAGCTTGCGGTCTCTCTGGAGGTCAAAACATTTGATTATATCACTGTTGCATGGTAATGAAGGTTGAGTTCGATTTTCATGAAAATCAGACCAAAATTGACAAACAAAATGGCTGCCGTTTGTACGCGAATAGTGTGAAAATATGTTATATCAAGGTTGTGGACCCTATAGAGGTCACAATTTTAATATGATTTTGATGAAACTTGACATGTTTGTTTATAACCCAAAGATCTTGGTTCCTTTCGATATTTGCGCATATCGGATCGTAACTTAATGAATTATGGCCCCTGATTGTACGAAATATCATGTTTCTAGCTAGTGGACCCTATAGAGGTAACAATTTTGAACCGATTCTGATGAAACTTGACATGCATGTTTATAACCCCAAAATCTTGGTTCCTTTCGATATTTGCACCCATCGGATCGTAACTTCCTGAATTATGGCCTTTGATTGTCCAAAAAATCGCCCTTTTTAGCTTGCGGTCTCTCTGGAGGTCAAAACATTTGATTATATCACCGTTGCATGGTAATGAAGGTTGAGTTCGATTTTCATGAAAATCAGACCAAAATTGACAAACAAAATGGCTGCCGTTTGTACGCGAATAGTGTGAAAATATGTTATATCAAGGTTGTGGACCCTATAGAGGTCACAATTTTAATATGATTTTGATGAAACTTGACATGTTTGTTTATAACCCAAAGATCTTGGTTCCTTTCGATATTTGCGCATATCGGATCGTAACTTAATGAATTATGGCCCCGGATTGTACGAAAAATTGCCTTTATTAGCTTGTGGTCCCTCTGGAAGTCAAAATTATTACCCGATTTAAAAAAACGTTTGATTATATTACCGTTACACTGCAATGAATGTTGAGTTCGAATTTCATGAAAATCGGACCAAAACTGACGGACAAAATGGCCGCCGTTTGTACGCGAATAGTGTGAAAATGTTATATCAAGGTTGTGGACCCTAAGACTAAGAGGTCACAATTTTGATATGATTTTGATGAAACTTGACATGTATGTTTATAATCCAAAGATCTTGGTTCCTTTCAATATTTGCACCCATTGGATTGTAACTTCCTAAATTATGGCCCCTGATTGACCGAAAAATCTCCCTTTTTAGCTTGTGGTCCCTCTGGAGGTCAAAATTATTATCCGATTTTGAAAACCGTTTGATTATATCACCGTTACATGGTAATGAAGAATGAGGTTGAATTTCGTGAAAATTGGAGCAAAATTGACAGACAAAATGGCTGCCGTTTGTACGCGAATACTATAGTGTGAAAGTATGTTGTATCAAGGTTGTGGACCCTTTAGAGGTCACAATTTTAATTCAATTTTGATAAAACTTGAAATACATGTTTATAAACTAAAGATTCCTCCCACTGCTAAAGACCCCTATGCGCAAGCGAATTATTGAAATAAAATAAAACCATATGTTAGTCCAGAAATGTCAAGTGGACGTTAAACCCCATTTCTCTCTCTATCTCTTTATTTAACATTTCTCGCTCTCTCTCTTTCAAAATGCTTATCATTCATCTGTTTCAGACTGGTATATCTCAAGAACAGAAGGAAACAGCTTTAAGTAGAGTTCCTTCCCTTATAGAAATGTTGGGTCATTCTCTGTGTTATGGTGGCTTTATGATTGGTCCTCAGGTAATAAACGGTTTAACCTCAACATATTTCCTGTACAACAACTATTTATATGTTGGGATGTACATGTATACTTGTGGGCCTAGAACATGTGACCCGCTCCCACGAAACCAGGCACAACTTCCTATTTTACTACGGGCACAAACGCATAAACTGTATGCATTCTTGTCTTGTTGCTGTGAATGAGCCGAACTTAACTCTAGATGATAACAAAATTTTAGAAACAATTGCACTTTTGGAAAGCTTAGGCGGTCGACTATTCAAATATGCTGTCAGCTCTATTTTTATAAAAATGTCCAAGAGCCTGGTTTTAGGGGAGCCACTGACATATAGCCCCCTTATTCCATCCCCTCAATGAAATCAAATGCAATTTTTAGAGTCAATTTATGTATTTATTCCCTTTTGTGGACCTTTGTCACAGGCCCCCTGTATGTATCCAAGATGACCAGCCCCTAACTGGGGAATCTGCACCCTTACCACAGTCACCAAGGATGTGCCCAATGTGACAAGTCCCAAATTCTCATGACCAGCTTGACTCCAAACCAGTTCAAGATAAATAGACAGGTCGATGTGAATCTACAGTGTTTTTGTTGTCAAACTGAAAGCATTGTGGTCTAGATCATCATGTCTGCTATCTTTTGGTATAATAAGCTGGTGTAATCCCTCCACCCGAGTAATATAATAGATGAGTCCTAGTGTGTGTATGATCTTGTATCCATGACTTAACTGGATAGGACTAACGGCAACATGGTCTTGTGTCCATAACTTAATCGGATAGGCCCCAACGCAACACAGTCTGATGAAGTATGATAGAGGAGTCCTAGCGTGCATGATCGTGTATCCATAATATGATATATAATGATTTCAGTTTTCTATGAAGAGATATTTGGATTTTATAAATGGCAACTTCTCTAATCCCACAACTGGTAAACCACCAGATAGGTAAGAAAATGATAATATTATACACTGTAAACCAGATATATTATACACTGTAAACCACCAGATATATTATGCACTCTAAACCACCAGATATATCATACACTGTAAACCACCAGATATATCATACACTGTAAAAAGGGATCACATCAAACCATTAAGAACCCTCCATTGGTTACCCATGTTACCCATAAATTAGCAAATCAATTTCCAAATACTTACTGACTTACTTTTAAGAACAACTTACTCCATATGAATTCAGTAGAAACTTATGATCTCAGAACAAGTCATTATTAGTTATTCCTGCTGTCAAACTTCAACAGACGAAACGATCTTTTCACTTTGCAGCACCTTTTTTTCGGGAATTCTATACCCTTTAGACATCTATTTGACGAAAATAAACACTAAGAATTCACAATAACTTTAAAGCACATTAGGAACTTTTTATTCGCCCACATTTTCATGTGAACCTATATTGTTGTCTTCCCTTTTCGTACGTCCATACATCCGTCCACACGTCCGCCCACAATTGTTTGTCAACAGTCTACGGGTCACAATTTTTATCCTATTTCAATGAAACATGAAATATTTTAAGTACTGTTTGTGCTATATATGTGTTGATTGATCTCCAGGATGGTAATATTATACACTGTGAGTAGTCAACCACCAGGATGATAATATTATAAACTGTTACTGAGATAGGTTATGTACAAGGTTGATAGAATTTGAGCTGTTTACACAATATCCGTTTCATTCCCTGTTGGTAATATATTAAACCATATTTCTAACTGTGTTTTATTATATTTCAGTATATATGCTGGTTTAAAGAGATTCAGTTTAGGAGTATTATATATTATCATTTATCAAGTATTAAATTACTTTGTTTCTGATGATTTTATTCTCTCATCTAAATTCCAGGTAGGTAATAAATTATTTTCTTGAATAGTTTAATCAAGACCTTGTTGTCTTGGCAGCTTATAAACTATGATGATAGCGGATCTAATCATCTTCGGGCCTAATGACATAAGACAACCCGGGGGGGGGGGGGGGGGGGGGGGTGTCATTGAGTCAACTGGTGTGGTTTTGATTCCCCGGGTTGTACATGACAAGGAGTAGGATCGCCTGTCCAACCTCGTGGTTTTTCTTCAGGTGCTCTGGTTTCTTCCCTCTGCCTAAGATCCCTACATGCAATCAAATTTTTGAAATAAAATTGAATTATATGTCAGTCCCACAAAATGACCCAGTTTGTGTTGAGTTGTAGTAAGGATATTAAACCCCATTTCTCTCTCTCTCTCTCCTTAGAAAACCTTTTTACATTTGATTCACATCATCATTTGATTCACATCATCATTTGATTCATCATCATTTGATTCATCATCATTTGATTCACATCATCATTTGATTCACAACACCACAAGAATGACATCTTTGTAGCATTGATTATCAAATAAGGAATTTGGTATGATGATTTATTGGAAGTAATTAAGTTATACAATGATCTTATGATTTTTTCAGACAATGGGACTATTTTTACAATGTGCCTATGTCCTTGTTTGGGGTAAAAATTTGTTAAATAAATACATTGGTTCTTGGTTACTAGTGGTAAGTATTATACATTTATTTTGTTTATCCAACCTCCTTTCTCCGGGTCTTCCAGTTACCTCCCACTGCTAAAGACCCCTACACACAAGCAAATTATTGAAATAAAATTAAACGGTATGTTAGTCCCGAAATGACCTAGTTTGTGTTGAGTGGACGTTGAACCCCATTTCTCTTTCAAAACCGTCATTTGTAAATAATCAGTGAATATAACAACCATCCGCGCCTTTTAACTGTTCTTCAATATTAACGCGCTTTATAGCTGACAATATGATTATTATTAAAGATGCAGTATGTAAGAATTAGATAAAGTTATAGATAACGAAAAATGAATACATTGAAAATTACCGTTAATTAATGTATTCTATGTAGAGTTAGCATACATTGTTTATTATCGTAGCAACAGTATTTAACTCTCAATAATAAATGTATAAATGGTGAACATAAAGGGGGGGGGGGAATGACCGGATGGTTAACATGTGCACGTTGGACCACAAGGTGGCATGGTTTTTTGATTCCCCACTTATACCTTACAAGGAGTAGGGTTACCTGTCCAACCTTGTGGGTTTTCTCCAGGTTCTCCGGTTTTCTCCAACTGCTTAATAGAAGCATATTAGTCACGAAATTAGGTAGAATATGTCGAGTGTACGTTAAACCCACTTTCGCTCTCTTTCTCTTTAAACCTAACACTTTGTTTTTGTCTGTGCTGCCCTGTAAGAATTATTGGTTAATATTGAACTTTTCTTATTGCAGGAAGGATCGATTACAATATTAGGTTTAAGTTATAATGGTAAAGATAAGAATGGTAATGAATTATGGGATGGTTGTGCCAATGTACGAACCCCAGAATTTGAATATGCCAACACATTCCGTCTTTTAATACACTGTTTTAACTATAACACAAACCAATGGATGGCCAAGTAAGTAGTTCTTATATTAGGGAACTTCCGTATCGGTACGAAAACAAAAGTATGTTCCGCCATGTTTTCGTTTTCATATCCTCTGACATGCGGTTTCTAACCATTGACGTACGATAATAGCTAGATGAAATTCTCTGTCCAGCAAAGTTTTCAATCGATATTTTGACAGATGTACAACAAATCAAGGAGATTATTGCATTTGAGGACATTCTACAAACTATACACAATCAACAATATACACAAGGCCTTGAAAATTGTGGAAAATTCAATATATGAGACATTTTCTTTTTGTATACCTACTTGAATCCAGCACAACATGTGTAACATTTTTCACTGTCCGAACACTCATTACGGATTGACGTCAAAAGTACACACAAATTGTTGACGTTTTCGTGCTCATGTCACTGGGTAAAATTTACCTCATAGCACAGTTTACCCGTCTTCATTAGCCCAGTATAGGAGCAGAACAGTAGGACGTTAAATCCCATTTCTTTTCTTACAAGTATGGAACCAATTGTTATTTTAGAATATTTATAGTGTGTCCTTTCAAATCATTTGTTCAAAGTGACAATGTGATCATAAAATTTATTGTATAAAAATACCCAGAGTAGAATACAATTACATAAGTCACAATAAATAAATGCATGTATAAATCAAAAACTAAATTTCAGAGTTGTCTCCCTGTTCACATTTGGAAGTTCGTATCTAATAGTAACATGAACAACTATATTTAGTTGCTACATACATTTAACATGATCTTGCATATATCTATAACTGTCTTCAATTAGAAAGAGGGTTCAGATATTTATTGAATAAAACTATTGTTTATGAAAAAAATAAATTATTCTGTAAAATTGTGTCCTGTAGTTAAGTAAATGTTGTACATTTTTTGTATATTTCAGGTATGTTTTTAAACGATTGAAGTTTCTAGGAAATAAATCACTATCACAAGGTGTTACGTTACTATATTTAGCATTCTGGCATGGATTACATACTGGTTATTATCATTGTTTCCTACTAGAATTTTTAATGACTAACTTTGAAGATGGGGTGAGTATATATATTTTCTTTTCATTCTTGTCTACTCTGTTTACATTCCTTGTTGTCCCCTGCTTTTGAAGGGAGTAGTAGATTATTTAAATGGGTTTGTCCGTCTGTCATGGTGGTGGGGGAGGGGTCTGGTCATTGAGTCAAATGGCATGGTTTCGATTGTATGTGACAAGCAGTAGGGGCGCCTGTCCAACCTCGTGGGTTTTCTCTGGTCACCCATTTTCATCCCACTGCTATAGACCCCTACGCGTAAGCGAATTAATGAAATTGAAATGAACCATATGTTTGTCCCAAAATGACCTCCCTTGATGTCTAGATGTTTTATAAAAGATAAAAGTGAAAGTAATTATTTAATATGGGATTGTCGTTCTGATGGGACGAAAAAACAAAGTCATGTATACTCGTTGTCATACATGTTAAAGAACTAATAACGGTTGGAATTTGAAATAAGGCGTATGCCAGTCTGCATTAGCACAATTGATGCAGTAAAGTACGACGTTAACACCATTTTATTTTATTTTGAATTGTTTATTTCCAGTTGTCGTCAGTACTATCATCATTTGAAATTGTGAAAACATTCCAGTCTAAAGAATCATTTAAACCTGTTATATGGTTGTTTAGAAAGTTAGCTGTAACCTTAGCTATGAGCTATGCTTTAGTTAGTTTTGGCCTTCTTATAACACAAAGATGGCTACAAGTGAGTATGATTATTGTTAGAAAATTAAATTTGAAAGTGTTAGTGTACTAAGGTCTAAATAAAATAAAACTAAGTACGAACAATCCAAACCATTAGTCAAAATTCAAAGTCCTAAAAAAACGGTTGAGGCAAAATAGTGGTAAGGATATTGAACCCAATTTCATTTCTCTTCACAACTCTTATCTGGAGTAGTTTCCCTTTACTAGTTTTTTTGAAGGTTGTGTTGAATGGAATAGTTTAAGTCAGCTGTATCATAATATTATTTGAATTCCTATTCCGGCTGTTAAATAATCGATTAGATTACATGATTACATGATAATCAATAGATTTAATGGAAAAAAAACACCCCCGCTCAAAGAACTTTTATGGAGAAGTTCATCGCATATTTCAACACTTGTGTCCAACAAGCCTGAATATAAGGCACCTGTCACTGACAATGTCGGGCTCAAATTCAGACTTGGTGCCTGTCATTTTGTCTAGCACTGATTTATCTTTTTTATTGATATTATTAATACCGTACATGTATGTTCTGTTGTCAGGAACATCTAAAACCATTATTTCTTCACCTGGTGTTCAAATGAATAACTGTCAGAACTGGGTAGGTTGGTTGAACAACAAGGCACAAGCAAATTAATGAAATAAAATTAAACCACATGTTAGTCCCGAAATGACCTAGTTTGTGTCGAGTGGAGTTAAACCTCTCTCTCTCTCTCTCTCTCTCTCTCTCTCTCTCTGTCTCTCTCTCTCTCCAGTTCAATTACTAAGTACACTGTGGTAAAGACCTTGATAAATAAAAACGACCTTCCCTACCATGATATTGATATACTGTATATTTAACTCTATATTTCTTCCAGGTTTATAAATCCATGTATTTTATTTTACATTTCGTCTTCCTATTGTGGCCTGTTGTACATTTTATTTTACGGAAATATGTTCTTCCCCGTAAATCATCTAAAACAGTCCCATCTAATAATACAAGTAATACTGAAGAAAGGTGAGTTATTTCTTCTTATTGTATGGTTGACTGGCAATTGCATGCACATTTAATCAGAAAGACTATAAACCCCATTTCATTTCCCAGCCTCTTTACCACAACTTAAATTGGCATTATGGGAGATAAGATAAGGATCTGACAGTTCTCTCTATAATAGTTAAAAACTAGATAATGTAAAGGGAATTTGCTTAAAATTTCAGTCAAATTGATCGGAGTGGACATTAAATCCCATTTCTCCCTCTCTCCGTGTGTCGTCATGCAAGCCTGGACATAAGGCAACTCAAACATTGTCAGACACACTATATCTATACTAATATTTGTTTGTCTGTCTGTCTGTCTGTCTGTCAGTCTGTTCATTCAGAGTTGGTGGTCACAGCAGGGCTGTCCCAAGGAAGTAACATAGGCCTTGTAGCGATGGACTACCACTTCAGGATTCAGAGTTATGTTACGGTTCATGGCTAAACTCGTGCTAAGCCGAGTCAACCGCTATATATGCACTGTGCAATAGTTTTTGCCTGAGCTGAGTCTTTTTTCCTGATTAACCATGGTGAGGGCCCTGGGGCCTGGAACATGTGGGGGGCCCCTGATCACTGACCGCGAGCACCAAAGGCGCGAAGCCCCACATAGGAGGGGGTCTGGGGGTTTCTTTCCCCCCCCCCCCCCCCCCCAAAAGAAATTTTCAGAAATTGGAAGCCAGAAACGTGATTTCCTGGCATTTCAGGCACTTATGTTGGAGCCATTTAGAAGTACTTCCCCCAGAAAAAAATAAAATTCTGCCACCAAATTAGCGCATTCTGGCATTATTTCAGTGGACCAATCCATGCGAGTGCTATGAAATGATAACATTTCTAGAGGAGGGGACTGTAATTGGGCAGAGCGACATCAAAGCTAATTTTGAAGTCGCTCAGTGATAAATAACGGGGTTACTTGATTCGGAATCGTATTATACCCCCACGATGATTTGATGAATGGAGGTCGTAATGTTACGACCAAACCGGACTCGATGTTTGACAAACAAAATGGTAATACGATATTTAATCAAGAAATATGAATATTTTGTGTGATCATGGTGTGCATCTCATCAAATTCAGCTTATACCGACAACAAATCGTTGCCTGAAAACCATATTGTTCTATCTCCCATTACCTGTAATGGGAGATAGAACAATATGGTTTTCAGGCGACGAAATATCAACAACAACTACAGCTTATATACAATCGTACGTCAAACTGAGGCAAAATTCGCGCTAATCGAAATGATGGGGACGTGTAATTTGTTCGAGTTATACGATAATTCGAGTTAGACGATGGTCGGTCCGATAGAAGATCTCACAACAATAAAACGTGTTACACCCACCACCGGATTACACCAAATTCTCGGATGTCTATCGCAACACACCATGGATTGAGGGTGCCCCAGGGACTTCCGATGGAGGGCAGTCGAAGCATCGGAGCGGCCCCGTCACCAGGTCACTGGCTGTTGGAGTACGCCCGAGGCGCGCAACTGAGATTTTTGTGGGGGGCCCCCTAATGTGGTGGCCCTGGGGCCTGTGCCCCATTGTGCCCCATGGTTAATCCGGCGTTGGTTGCATGTCAGATAATTTTTGCTTGACAAAGTCTGAGACAATTTGGAGATCTTAATCATAAAATTGACAGTTCCTCCTTACTGTTTTAAAAATCGAAGAGGCTGTGACATTCAATAGCCAAATCCTTACGATTGTTTGTTTTATGTTTTTCAGTGTTGCAAAGAAGAACGAGTGAAGTGGTTAATTGGCGTGTGTTTGAATTGCGATATTTTATTGATAGAGATCAGTTTATTTTATATTTTAAATCATTTTGTTGTTAACTACGAGCATATATTGTAATAATGAATTAAGGTTGTTATTATTGTTAGATAATTTATAGTTCGAAGGTTAAAAAATAAACTTAATCTGACCGAGATGGCTTCTGTGCAATACGACTCTACAAGTTTGATAAGTTTCAAAAAAATAGAACGGTTTCTGTAGACTCGTACATGTACAGTCAGATAAGTTTCAAAAACAGGATGATTTCTGTAGACTCGTACAGGTACAGCTCTACACTACAAGTCAGTTTAGAAAATAAGATGGGTTCTGTAGATTCATACATGTACAGCCTTACTCTACGAGTCCAATAAGTTTCAAAAATAGGATGGTTTCTGTAGACTGGCATATGTACAGTCCGACTTTCAAGTCTGATAAGTTTCAAAAATAGGAGGTTTTCGTCTGTAGACACGTAGATGTACAGTACGACTTTCAAGACCGTTAAGTTACTGAAGTTGAGTTTCAGGAATAGAACATAGCTAGATAACTGTCACAGGCCTGACAATAATGATACTAAATATCCCTGACAAACTTACAGGCACTATTGAACTTATACTGGACAAAATGACAGGCGGCATTGAATTAATACTGGACATTTTGAACTGTGCAGTGAACTTGTGCTAGACCTCTATTATAGATATCAATAAAAACAAAACAGACAAATCTATGCTGGTCTTAATGACAGACACCGGTGGAATTGTTCCTGAAAAACACTGGTCATATATTGTTCCTGACAATTATTAATGATGTAGAAGGCATTTACATGTTACACTAGATCATCTGTATCTGGCTGGAGTTTGACGAAAAAGTGGGTTGTGTGTAGGATTATCTCAATAACATAAAATAATTAAACATTTAACAAACTGATTAAAACACAGGTCCTATTTCGTAAGTTCGAAATTTTGTTTTACTTGTCTTTACAACACTGGAAGAAAACGGGCATTCTAGTTGATATGAGGTTACAGTGAATTTTTTTTTACGCTGTCCCTAAGATAAATTTACCTAATTAACATATCATCAAGTAACAATAAACACAAGACAAAAGATATCATGTGTCCACATTTGATCATTTGATTTTTATACATGGGTGTTATATTGAAGTCTTAGTGTATATTGTTAAGAGTTGCTGGCCTGCATAACTACAAGCTATCAAGCACAGCAATAAAAAAAACATACATTGAATTATCAGTCCTAACACTATAACATGATAGCAGCCAATTAAATAGAGCCTTTCTTGGTATCTCAATACATCAAACACAGACCTGTTAAAGGGAAGATAACTAGCATGAATTGAGATGAGTATGTAAAATATCAGCGAACACCATGACACTTGTGTATTATTGAAATTATTATAAAGTATTAGATATTGTGTAAACTACTGGTGCTCTAATTTCAGTATATTACAAAACACTGATCATTGGGTTTGTTTTAGATCAGACTCAACAACTTCAACCACAAATCCAGTTGGCTAGTGATAGGAACCCAAGTGATAGGAACCCAAGTTTTAACAATGAAGTCACTGTGAGATCTGTCATAGTGAAAAAAAAACTCGACAAAATCTGCGGCCTTTGACATATTCAGAACTTACATTTAAGGCCCCTCACCCTCAATCCTACTAAAAGACTGTCAAATCTTTATGTTAAAAAAGTAAATGAACTTTTATTAAACAGGAAAGGCAACTCGTAAGTTATTACCTTCCTGATTTGTAAACCGTCTGATTGATGCTATTAAATCGGAAGAAACGCCGTCTTTGAAAGCTAGTTACATATTAAAGTCAGATTACCACTGATGTAGGAAGAAGTCTGACATCGTTTAGGATTTTAGCCAGACTAATTAAATTGTTCATGCTACCTTCTAATAAAAATATTTTGCTGCTATTCTGTTTCAATATAAATACATGTAAGGCCTGCCATGTCCATACATTTGTTGATTTCTTGTGTTGGCTGCAATACTTTAAGAATATGATATTACTTTTCCAAATGCGGCCATTGAGTTTGATAGTTAAATACATCTACCATATCCATACATTTGTTGATATTTTCTGACAATAAAGAAATATTCTTTTAATGAGAATAATATGAGTTTTCCAATTGTCACCATTTTTTAAAAAAAACACATACCATTTCCGCATACGGACATCTACACAAATTCTCGTCTTTTTTAACATTACTTGAAATAATTTTGAGTTATTGCATTTAAGGTATTAAATATGATTATTATTAAGTGTTGTTAATAAATTATTTTATAATGTGAAGATTTACTAATAGTATGTATTTTAGTTGTACAGTTTATACATAGACAACATATCTTTATCCAAGATGCATTATCTAAGATTTAAACAGTTCGCACTATAATAGTTCAAAAATAGACCATTAACAGGGAATATGTTGAAAATTTTCAGTCAGATTTTGACAGTTCTCATTATCATAGTTCAAAAATAGAACTTTAAAATGGAAGATTTTGAAAATTTCAGTCAAATAACTTCATTATAAGCGAAGTTATTACCATTTGAAGAACAGTTTTGTCTTGATTGTCGTTGCTACCATTGTTGCAATAATAAACAAAGACTTGATTATCCATTTTTTAATTAAATGATTAACTGGTGATCATATTTAAATCTGTTGAAAATCACACCCATGCTATGGTCTAAAGAGTTTATTATGGGTGTGGCATTTGAGTAAATATCTAATTAATGATTTGTATGACATTCGAGGCCAAATGAAACATCTGCATTAGGCAGATTTAGTGTCAAATTAATGATTTGTATAACATTGTAAGCCAAACGTAAGATATGCTAGGCAGTCAAAAACACACTTTTATGGAATAACAATTACTATGGTTTATTTCACTGTGACGTTTCAACTTTAGGCAGATTTAGCTCTTATATAATGCATCTTTATCATGTTATATTCTTGTCATTTATTATTAAGCACATTTATCATTGTACGCTGCTTATTTATTCCTTAACTTAGCCAACTTGTTGTTTATGGCACTTTGTTGCTCGGGAACCGTCGCAAAATTTCCACAGGGGTTAATCGTTTAGACCTAAGTGTCGAAATTTTGTGACGGTCCCAAAGCGTAATTGTCCACTGGAATCAGAGTCAGATTAATGAAGGCTTTTCTACTTTGATTCTGCCTTCACAAATGATCTCTGGGGGCACTCCGATAACCCTTAAAGCCCATGTTTTAATCTGGCCCTGGTTTAAACTAGGTTGTTAGATCCTTTATTTCTCAGGCAATGCATGTGAATATTAGCACCACATTATCTATATCCAATAGTAATTTTAAAATGCTTCTTAAATCTAGACAAAAATTATTTCCTTTTATTTTTCATTATCTTTATCAAAGACTAATTGAGAAATGATCATAAATCTAAAAAAAATACGTAGTAAGCTCAAATGTTTTCGCTAGTTTTTTTGTCTGAAATCCTAATCATTATGTCCGTCGAAGGTCCGAAGAAGGAATTCAGTTTCTTTTGAGATCCATTTGTTTCTTGTACCACTGTCTAAATTCACAAATACAAGAGCACAGTCTTGCCTATAATTATTAATAAACATCGTTTTAAAAACATTTACTGGTTTCCAGCAGAAACTCTACAATGGTCAGAACTCACCAACCTTCTTCAAATCATGGGATGGCCGAATGGTTAGCACAAGCATGTTGTATTGTAGGGCCTGTCATTGAGTTAACTAGCTTGGTTTCAACTCCACTGTTGTACGTGACAAGGAGTAGAGGCCCCTGTACAACCTTGTATGTTAGTCCTGAAATGACCTAGTTTGTGTTGAGTGGACGTAAAACCCCATTTCGCTCTCCCACTCGATTTTGGTGGTGTGTGCCAACCGATGTTTAGTGAATGTGTGAAATAACCTTTATCAATTGCATTACCCAGCTCATAATATATTATTATTAATCCTACGATATAGTTATTTATTTAAGTAATATATTTTTACAATGTGTTCACCACTTTCAGTAGATATTGAGCGATTCATCGTCAGTGGCATTTCACGCAGGTTTTATCCACACCGCATTTTACTCAGTTTAATTATTCATCATTTAATTAAAAACAAACAAAATCAAAATATCAAAGAGCGATCGTATTATTGATTTAAATATGCATATAATATAATAAAGGAACACGCCGTTTATAAGAAGAGAATTAATATGTTTACTAAAACGAAGAATCCTTATCTACCGTAAAAGTGAAATTTTAAGATTAAAATCACAATGTAATCCGATTAAAACATCCTATTTCGTTTCGTTTTTTATAGTTCAAAATTTCATTTTACTTGTCTTTACTACACGAGGGTCTGGAAGAGTTGTTACATAACCAGCATTCTGGATGATTAGCCAATGAAACGGTGAGTTTTTCCCGTGAGCTGCACATAACTGTCGGAAACCCATTAGTAACATCAACACTGATTGGTTAATCAAATGTCTGATGTCATAAGGTCAAAAACTGCTTGTATGACCTCGGACGCAACCTTCCACGCCAACGGGTCAGATTTTCGTGTAGTGTAGGCCATCGAAAGTATAAAAAATCGAAAAGAAATATAGATTTGTATTTTAAACAGATTGAATCACTAATTATATTAATACTAAAGAGGCAGATATGAACTCATGATTAAACAAGAGTAGTCTTACCTATAAGTAGATTGGTCCGAATTAAATATAATTTGATCTATGGTAACCTTGTTTGTTTCTTTCCAAATTTCGCACTATTTTTTATTAATTTTATGCATCATCTTTATTGTCTTAGACCAATCAGTCAAAGATTGAAGGATAACTCATTTCTATTCATGAAGATCAACATTGAGGTCAATGGGGTATATAAATCTAATCTCATAATTTTTTTTTTAATCTACATTTCTATCTAATCAACGCTCTCCTTGTTGGTTAACCAGGCCCCGAGTTCACAAAGCATTCTAAGACTTTAGTTGAGAATTTACTCCGATTTGTTAACCTTATTTTAACCAAAGCATAGCCCTTTATAATACTTTTGATGTTTTAATGTATTAGTTACACCAATAAGAAACTATGTGCAAAGTTTTGTATTTCTTGAACAGATATTTTTCTCATAAACGGTGATTGAAAGTTGAGCAAATTCTCAACTTAAGTTTGAGAATGCTTTGTGAACTCTGGGCCAGGCTCCTGTTTTCGCTAAACATTCTCAGACTAATTATATAGCCCTGTTTAACAATTTGGTTGTTTTAATGTATCAAATACAATAAAGGGTCAAAGGTTCAGGCTTGTTTGGGCCCAAGTTGAAATTTGTACTAATCTAAGAAATTTGGGAAGATTGACAAATATGAGAAGGGGCAAAGAACGAAACTTTTCTGTTTTTAAAGGAGTTTTTACGTAAATTTTATTTACTTATTGAAGCATCAGAAATATTTACCAGTAATGATCTCATAGATATTTTATTATCTTGGAGCCAAAAATATGTAAAATTTCACATAATTTATCGGCTCTGAACCAAATGTTATGTAAAATTTCAAATTTACAATCTATTGTCAGGGAGTCAGACCTATGTAAAATTTCGCATAATTTATCATCGCAGAGACACTATGTAAAATTTCACATAATTTAGGCATATAACTAAGTTTGAATAAAACTGAATGGGCCAAGTAAGAAAAATGTTTTGGCACTTGGTCAGAAGTGTTGTTGCCTTAATGAAAATTTAAATCCTGCATTGATTGTATCTCCATGTCTGTATTTTATACTGATTCAAAATGTTAACTAAGGTTAATTTTATGTCGTAATCAAATTTAAGGGGTTTAAGTTTGTAGGGATATTAAAATATTTGAATAAAGATGTAGCCTTTTCATTGGTTGATAACTTAAATTTGATGAGACATATCCAATGAAAAGACTGCATTCTTCTAATGTTACTAATTTTAAGTATTTGTTTTAGTTTTAAATCTTGAAGATTGACTTTGTGTTTGAAATTGTTACCTTTAATTATTTTTCTGGTTTAATATTATTCTTTACTGTTTAAAGAATTTGAAATTCAGCTTTTTGAAAATGAAAATATTTTTTCTCTAGTTTTGATTCAGGGAATGTAAATATATAAATAAAAGTTCATCATTATTAATTAAATAAACTGGTGTGTATTTATTACTGATTGTGTTGGTTAAAAACTACTTGTTGATCTGGTATTGTGGGTGGTCTAATCATATGGAGTGTCATGGGGTCAAGTGGCTTGGTTTCGATTCTCAGATTGTACATGTAAGGAGTAGGGCGACATGTCCAGCCTTGTTGGTTTTCCCAGGGTCTGGTGGCAAAATGATTAATCCATGCTCGTTGTACCATTGAGTCAAGTGGTGTGGTTTCAAATCCCTGCTTGTACAGTTTTCTCAGGTTTCTTGAAATAAAATTGAATGATATTTGTCCCAAAATGACCTAGTTTTTGTTGTAGGTGTTAACCCCGGATCCTCATTTTTGCACCATGTGTGGAAGCGAATTATACAAACAAAAACTGAACTATGTATTAGTCCCAAGTTCACATTAAACAATGTATCTCAAAAGCCATGACTGGCCCTTTGACTATAGATAGGGCTGGCCAGAGATGTGAAATTACCTTTTTCGACTCCCTTTTCCTGCCCTATGCTAGATTTGACTCCTAATCATGATGGAACCTTCTGACTTTTTTCGTTGGTGTGGTATCACCCAAGACAGACGTTAACCTTTGCTTACGAACAAATTTTATCTTAATCCTGAAAACCATTCTGAATTTATGCTTTATCAGACTTTTTGTAGGTTAATCACAGCATTAATAGCTGGTGATACCCTGTTAAATTTAAAAAAGATAGGCTGGCACTGCCAGGCAGGATACGCCCACATTTTCGAGAGATGGACAGAGAACAAGCAATACCGAAAGTGATTTTTCCTACATCTTTAAGTCCTGTATTTCATACTGTATTGGGAGCAGCCATTTAGTTGGTCAGTTCCAGTCTGATATTAATGAAATTCGAAACCGACAATGATTATGGTGTGACGGTACACAACCTAGAAATGTGACTTTTCATCAAAATCGGATAAGAATTGTGACCTGTAGAGAGTCCACAACCATGATATACCATATTTTTACAATATTCGCGTACAAACGGCGACATTTCGTCCGGCAATTTTGGTACGATTTTCACGAAATTAGAACTCAACCATCCTCATCAAAATCGAATTAAAATTGTGACCTATACAGGATCCACAATCATGATATATCATTTTTTTAACAGTATACACGTACAAACGGCAGCCATTTTGTCTGTCAATTTTGGTCCTATTTTCCCGAAATTCAAACTCAACCTTCCTTACAGTGTAACGGTGATATAATCAAACGTTTTTTTAAATTGGATAATAATTGTGACCTCCAGAGGGACCACAAGCTAAAGAAAGGGGGATTTTGCGTATAACCGGGGGCCATTATTCAGGAAGTTACGATCCGATATGCGCAAATATCGAAAAGAATCAAGATCTTTGGGTTATAACCATGAATTTCAAGTTTCATCAAAATCGAATTAAAATTGTGACCTTTACAACGTCCACAACCTTGATATACCATTTTTTAACAGTATTCGCGTACAAACGGCGGCCATTTTGTGTGGCAATTTTGGTCTGATTTTCCCGAAATTCGAACTCAACCTTCCTTACGGTGTAACGGTAATATAATCAAACGTTTTTTTAAATCGGATAATAATTGTGACCTCCAAGCTAAAAAAAAGGCAATTTTGCGTATAATCAGGGGCCATAATTCAGGAAGTTATGATACGATATGCGCAAATATCGAAAGGAAGCAAGATCTTTGGGTTATAACCATGAATTTCAAGTTTCATCAAAATCGAATCAAAATTGTGACCTCCACAGGGTCCACAACCTTGATATACCATTTTTTAACAGTATTCGAGTACAAACGGCGGCCATTTTGTATGGCAATTTTCGTCCGATTTTCCCGAAATTCGAACTCAACCTTCCTTAGGGTGTAACGGTGATATAATCAAACGGTTTTTTAAATCGAATAATAATTGTGACCTCCAAGCTAAAAAAAAGGCGATTTTGCGTATAATCAGGGGCCATAATTCAGGAAGTTACGATCCGATATGTGCAAATATCGAAAGGAAGCAAGATCTTTGGGTTATAACCATGAATTTGAAGTTTCATCAAAATCGAATCAAAATTGTGACCTCCACAGGGTCCACAACCTTGATATACCATTTTTTAACAGTATTCGCGTACAAACGGCGGCCATTTTGTATGGCAATTTTCGTCCGATTTTCCCGAAATTCGAACTCAACCTTCCTTAGGGTGTAACGGTGATATAATCAAACGGTTTTTTAAATCGAATAATAATTGTGACCTCCAGAGGGACCACAAGCTAAAAAGGTTGATTTTTCGGACAATCAGGGGCCATAATTCAGGAAATTACATTCCGATAGCCGCAAATATCGAAAGGAACCAAGATCTTTGGGTTACAAACATGCATGTCAAGTTTCATCAAAATCGGTTCAAAATTGTGACCTCTATAGGGTCCACAAGCTAAAAACGTGATTTTTCGTACAATCAGGGGCCATAATCCATGAAGTTTTGATCCGATACATGCCAATATCGAAAGGAACCGAGATCTTATGGGGATAAACCTATATTTCAAGTTTCGTCAAAATCGGATAAGAATTGTGACCTGTAGAGAGTCCACAAACAAATTGTGGACGGACGGACGTCCGGACGGACGTCCGGACGGACAGGGGCGACGACATAATACGTCCACATGAAAATGTGGGCGTATAAAAAGTGTTGGTGTCTGTCATGCAGAAAGGGGAGAGAGAACAATGAACCAAGATAAGAAGTTAGATGGATTGAAACCAGTCTGTCCTTGAATACAGGAGGATTTTCTTCAAACTTACAGAAAACCATTGAAACATACCAAAGACTTCAGTAGGAAATGTTGAGAGGTTAGTTTATGCATTTGTGTTTTCAAGTATGTTCATCAGCTGTTCAATTTCACAATCTTTTTTTTTTTTATTTTTTAAGACATAGTTTATTCACTATATCTGAATGGGAAATTGGGGAACAAGCAAAATGCCTATGTCAGATCCCTATCCCTATTTACAATACAAATTATATACTAATAATAGAAAGCAGTAAATACAATATAAAACCCTAACTTAATCGAATACATCTAATTAATAATGATTATAGATAATAACAATAACGACAATAATTTAAAATCGTTTAGTTAAATTGAAATATGATCGAACTGTTGTAAAGATAAGGTTATTAATTTCGTTGGTGGAATCATGCAGGCCGTGTAGAGTAGAGTTTTGCACGTTTGTATGTCCTGTGTTTATTATTTCCATACATTTCTAGTGTAATTTCTAGCGTAAATACATGAATTTCAGAGTTGGTTATTGTGTACCATAAACTACACTTAGATAGATCTATAGGACCTGGCATGCAGGGGGTGGGGGTAAAGAAATTTACCAGTAATGTGAGCAATTTTGACTTTTAACTTCTCAAAATAGACCTAGCCGATTAGGTTCTGTGAACACAGATTTTTGTTTTGGCCTAAGTCCACACCAATTCAATGTTCTGTTTTTAGAGAATTTCTGTAAAAAATTTACTCCTTATTTTTTGGTGAAAAAGATTGATTTTAAAGCCAAAGGTACTTGGTTGTGCTATAGTTTCAAAAGATTTTAGTTCCCGTGCGGATGGATGGCCGAATGGTTAGCATGTGTGTGCTGTATCATAAGGTCTGTCATTGGGTCAAATTGCGTGGTTTCGAATCCACAGTTAAACATGACAAGGAGTAGGGTCGCCTGTCCAACCTCCGGTTTCTTTTCACTGCTTAAGACCCCTACATGCATGCAAATCATTGAAATAATTTTGAACTATGTGTTAGTTTTGAAATGACCTAGTTTTTGTCGAGTTAACGTTAAACCCCATTTCTCTCTCTCTCTCTCTTTAAATTCAATCTTTTAGTTCCAAAATTTTAAGCGAAATATCTTTCATGCGATAATTATTGATCTTGAAATGAAATTTGTTTTGGCCTAATGAATAGTAAAAGGAATTAATCATAAAAGTTATCAGAATTTTATATCTATGTTATTTCATTACAACAGGCGACAAATCCATTACTAAATGTCTAAGAAAAATTATCAGTTAGTGGTGGCAGATCACGAGATAGGACGTGTATTAATTGAAGTATGTAAGAAAGGATATGATATTTATTGAAATATCCATATTTACAGTTGTCAGTAGAGGTCAGCTTATAATCAATATTCCCGTCTGGTAAATATGATCTACAGATATATAAGAACCGCTGTTGAGTCTTTTATTAACTTAATATATCTTTAATTCAATCATTTTATTCTCCTTACATATAGATGATAAATATGTGATTATCGAAGTTACAGACGAATGCATTAAGAGAAATGTCTCGTGGAATTTTAACCCATTAACCCCTTATTCTGTTGCGTAAATTGACCGAACAGACCAAATTGCATACCGTATAAGAAAAGGAAAATGTTACTACTTGTACAGTTGTAATGAAATGACATGAAATATTGTTTAATATCCTACTTTGGTGCTTGGAAGCCACAGTGGCTCAGTGAGTAGGAGAGAGAGAGAGAGAAATGGGGATTAACGTCCACAAACTAGGTCATTTCGGGACTAACATACAGTTTTAATTTTATTTCAATTATTCGCTTTCGCGTAGGGGTCTTAAGCAGTGGGAAGAAACCAAAGTGCTTGGAGGAAACCGGCGAGGTTGAGAAGGCGTTTCTATCTCCATGCCACATACGCTCACATCATTGATCAAAACCACAGCCGCAAGCCAGAGGTGACCGGTCAGCTAGAGGTCGAAGGGCAGCACTCTAGACCACTAGGCCATCCCAAACCCCCCAGTGAGTAAGACATTGGCGCGCTAACCATGAGATACCATGTTTGATGCTTGTGTTGACAGAGAAAGACTAATTAATCTGGATTTTTGGTGTTTTTTCCTTTGTCAGTGACACAGGATAGAGGGCCTGGCAAAGGACATTGTATAGTCGTTTAAATGTTTTGCTTCAATTGAGCTAATGAAGACGGGCATACGCCATACAGTATGCTTTGACACCTAATGAATAGATAATCCCCTTTTAAATCCCCTAATGAATGGATCATTCCCTTTAAATTATTACTATAATGAATATATCATCCCCTTAAAATGCTTACTAATGAATAGACAATCCCTTTAAATAATTACTAATGAATAGACAATCCCTTTTAATAATTACTAAATAATGAGTAGATCGTTCCTTTAAATAATTACTAAGGAATCTAAGGAATAGACCATCCCCTTTAAATAATTACTAATTAAAAGACCATTCCCTTTAAATAATTACTACAATGAATAGATTATCCCCTTTAAATAATTACTAATGAATAGACCATCACTTTAAATAATTACTAATAAATAGATCATCACTTTAAATAATTACTATAATGAATAGATCATCACTTTAAATAATTACTAATAAATAGATTTTATCCTTTAAATAATTACTATTAATACTAATGAATAGACCATCCTTTTAAGAAATTACTACAATGAATAGATTATCACTTTAAATAATTACTAATCAATAGATCATCCCTTTAAATAATTACTAATGAATAGATTAATGATAAGTAGACCATCCCCTTTAATCCACTAGAGATGATAATCCAGTAAAGTAAACCTGTTCAATTACTGTTGTGACAGTATTGGTTCTTAAATCGCGTTCTTGGATGACAACACTGGTATATACATCTAATAATAGTTTTATTCTTCTTCTTACATATTAGGTACAAACATCGTAATGTAAACGACCGTAGAACTATCTATATGGAGGGAGTCATGACTTAATTAGCCTGGCTTAGCACGAGTGTGCTAACTCCAGAAGCTCTCGTCTCGTCTCCGACTCCTAGACCTGACTATAGTACTCCTGAGATACCTTAACTAGGCGCCCGCCTAGCATGGGCTCCTGGACCTGACTCCTAGCCCTGCCTGGACCTCACTCAAGATTCGTTTCTGTTCTGAGTTTATAAACGTATTCCAGACAAAGGAGCTCATTAGACATCTGTCTAATGTATCAAGCATCATATGAAGGTTTAACATTCAATATAGTTTATCAGATAAAGAAAGCTAGATAAGACATGCCAACAACAAATTATAGTTACGCAATGACATAAGGAATACTACCAAGATCTCCAGCCGGGTATTGATAGCGACAGGTTTATGTTACAATCACTAACACGTATTTTAATATGGCAGGACGCCTCTATGACATATGTCATTATGTTATATACCTATCCCTCTTTTTAGAAAAAAATATGAAATATTTTTTTTAAAGCCTTTACAAATTTGAATATAACTGGGATCGATAATATCTACCCTAATCTTAAAAGATAAAAATAACAATAAGAATGAAAAGACATATAAATACAAACAACACTTGTAAAATGTCGTATACAAAAATGTCTATAAACAAAAAGAAAAGGTAAATGAAACACACACGAATTTAAAAGTTATATATACTTGTAAAATGTCATAATATCCAAAAATGTCTTTAAACAAAATGAAAAGGTCAATGAAAAACACACGAACTTAAAAGTTATATACACACAATCGGTCACACACGCGAGTCAATAAAAAAAACAAACGAGATCCTGGAATCACAAACACAGACTACTCTTATTATTCATATAAATGGTGGAATCGCGAACACAAACTACTAGTACTATAATTATCTTCTTAGACCGATTATTTGGTGGAATCGCGAACACAAACTACTGTAATTATCTTCTTAGACCGATTATTTGGTGGAATCGCGAACACAAACTACTGTAATTATCTTCTTAGACCGCTACTGCACTGTCGTAGCCAACTGTAGGGGTGGGGTACATATGATGCCCTTCCTCGTTCCAGTAATGTTGAGGGGTCAGAATTTTCCCTGCTCCGTTTAGTTCAGCTCTTGTTATTGACCGGTAGTCTTTTCATTTTCCATACCGTCTGGCAAAACGGCGTGTTATGACATGTGCTAGGAAGAGTATTAACTGCCACCCGTGCCGAAGTTTTATCATCTGCTTATCATATATATCATGGAGTGAACTTAATTAATAGTTAATCAAATTAGCAAGTGGAACAGACTTGACTTTAGATAACGATCTAACGATATTTACAATTGAAATTAGGGAGTCATATTGTTTTATCTTAAGAATAATGAATGATCTGAACACATTTAACCAATCTTAAATAAGATATTTTTGAAAGAACTAACGGTTTATCTCTATAATTTTTAAACACACCACAAAACAAGACAATACGTTCGCTCTAAATCCGAGCACAACCCTCCTGGGGTTAAACCACTTAACATAAAGTTTCTCCCGTTACATATCGGGGCATTTCCCATTAAAACCTTGGGGTATTACAAATAAAACTATCTACCGTAAATATCGGGTCTTTCCCATTAAATATTTGGGGTATTACAAAATAAAAATCTCACCCGTAAATATCGGGGCCTTTGCCATTAACTATTTGGATAATATACACGTATAGACAAAACAAACGAAAAAAACTTAGAGATAAACCCGTTAATACTTTGTGAATGTAAAATTCCTAATTACGATATTGTTAACTCAATTCTAGTTAAACAATCACAAAACATTTTACTGCGCAATATAAACCTGTTAATACTAATTTTAAATGCCAAAATATGTGTTCAAAAACAAACAATTATAATTCATAATCTTTTAAAAACAACATGACGCATTTTAAAACAAGTAATATATATACAATTTTGTTTCAGTAATTTTCCTACATATAGTTAAAGACTGTTCCACTACTAGCTTGAAAGACGATATAATATATTAAATTTAGTAACTACACCATGATATTTAATGACGCGTGATGATAAACTGCAGATTTCCAGTTAAATTATAATACATAGCACTAATGTCATTTTACCACCCTCGCCATGGTAGGATTAGAAAAGACTTACCCCGTTGGTGACCTGTGAACTTCTAGTGGTTAGGACTTCAATCGTTGCTCTGGTCAGACGGCATCAATTTATATGTGACAGTATTGGTTCTTAAATCGCGTTCTTGGATGACAACACTGGTATATACATCTAATAATAGTTTTATTCTTCTTCTTACATATTAGGTACAAACATCGTAATGTAAACGACCGTAGAACTATCTATATGGAGGGAGTCATGACTTAATTAGCCTGGCTTAGCACGAGTGTGCTAACTCCAGAAGCTCTCGTCTCGTCTCCGACTCCTAGACCTGACTATAGTACTCCTGAGATACCTTAACTAGGCGCCCGCCTAGCATGGGCTCCTGGACCTGACTCCTAGCCCTGCCTGGACCTCACTCAAGATTCGTTTCTGTTCTGAGTTTATAAACGTATTCCAGACAAAGGAGCTCATTAGACATCTGTCTAATGTATCAAGCATCATATGAAGGTTTAACATTCAATATAGTTTATCAGATAAAGAAAGCTAGATAAGACATGCCAACAACAAATTATAGTTACGCAATGACATAAGGAATACTACCAAGATCTCCAGCCGGGTATTGATAGCGACAGGTTTATGTTACAATCACTAACACGTATTTTAATATGGCAGGACGCCTCTATGACATATGTCATTATGTTATACTGTACAAAGACTTGCTGTTCTAAAAAAACAAATTAAAAATACATTTTTCTTTTTTCCCTATGAAACTACGACATGTAGAAATACCATGCATGTAATCCTGCAATTGATTTCCAATATGCCTATTTACAGATAAAAATAATACGGGTTTTATCAGTTTCATTCTCTACTATTGGGATATTTTTTAGCCAAAAAATTCTTTTTTACTATTGTAATGGTCTCATGTACATCTTTGATAGCGCATAAAAGAACCAGGAACAGTTGGAATTTAAAAGCAGGAAGTTAAACCCTATTTCATCTCATTTCCTGTTTGATTGATCGAAGAATCACATGTAAATGACAATATACATGTAGTAATAGATGGATTTCTAAATTGAATATCACTCTAAAAATGGTTTAATTCTGTTTGGTATTTACAAATGCTTGATGAATTGAACACTTATCAACATGAGACATCCATAGCAGATGATATAAACATGATGTAATAGGTCATATTATTTTAATAATTCAGTTATAAATCGAAGAAAAGAGAAAGGCTTAGAGAACGAGAGAGAGAGGAGAGAGAGAGAAATGAGGTTTAAGGTCCACTCGACATAAACTCGGTCATTTCAAGACTTACATATGGTTCAATATAATTTAAATAATTCACTGGTGTGTACGGGTCTTTAACAGTGGGAGGAAACCAGAGGGCCCAGAGAAAACTCAAGAGGCGATCCTACTCCTTGTCACGTACAAGCAGTGAGTCGAAACCACGCCACTTGACTCAAAGAGAGACCTTATGATGCAACGTGCGTGCATTAAACGTTTAGCCACCCACCCCCCTTCTCATCAAACAAAGCTATACTCATTTTCAGTCCTTCACTATGCAACAGAACCGTCCACTACACACAAAACAAAACCGATAAGATAAACCTGCAGCCAAGACAAACTAATACACAAACATTGCAAGCAGTGTCTGCACTGTGTTTGCCCCCTCCCGAATAATTTTAGAAAATAAAGAAAAAAAACCCACAAGGACTCGCTACTTTTGTGCTCACAAGGGTACTTCATTAAATACTGTCAGACAGCATTTCCAGCAGACTATTTTTCAAAATTTTCTGGGGGTCCCCTATACCCTCCATAGGTACTCCCTACTTGAGTGGCGCTTTTGAGTGTGATTCGTCGAAGTTCGCAAGTCCATTCATTTGACACTTTACCTAAAGGATCATTGCCTGAAATGCTGCCAGACTGCATTACCGACGGCCTGTTTTTCCAAATTTTCTTTGGGAGCTCCCCCCCTTACGCATAGTTGAAGCTTGTGCCTTTGCCCTCTTAACCTTGGACATTGCTCTTCCAACCACCGACGGCTAGCGCCGCCACTGATTGCAACAAATAAACAACAAATATCAAATGGATCCGTGTGATAATACAGGAGGTGGAGGTGGGCCTTTAGATTGTGTTTTGTACCAAGAGGACGTGGAGGGGGGCCTTAGATTATGTTTTGTACCAAGAGGAAGTGGAGGTGGGCCTTTATATTTATCTATGATTGAACTTGTACTGTATTTCTCTTTAAAATAGAACTAGATGTGACGTCATGCCTTTAAAATAGAGCTAGATGTGACGTCATCCTTTAAAATAGAGCTAGATGTGACGTCATCCTTTGATGTTGGCGTATCATTATTTCCAATAATGGTAGACCATTGTACCAAGTGTACATTATTAATACTAGTTAAAATTTTCGAGCCTGTGCGAGTGTCTGTATTTAAGTTGTTTAATGATCTCGAGCTTGAGACATTGCATATTGATATATTAAAACAACACTTGTGTCTAATGTCACTCGTGTCTTGACCATTAAACAACACATTTTAGCATGACTCCAGAAAGTGGATGTGGGCCTTTAATTAGAAATATATCTAGTATTGAACTGGACATGTTTTTCTCTTTACCATTACCATCGTGTTTCAAATAAGTCTGATCATTTCTTTCTCATCATGTCCAATTACACAACTCATGGCTGTCTACTGATTCCTTGTTTTTTGCTCATCAGAAGTAGTTTTTTATATATTTTACAAGAAATACTCCATAAATCCGGATATTTTGTCTGGATGTTAAGAAAAGATCTATCCCGTTCTGTCAGTATAAATCAACTGTTCTATTAATCAGTTACTTGGCATTTTAGACATGAGCATGTCAAGGGGAGACTATAACACATAAAAACAAATGGATTGAGACTGGTAACAAAACTACTTGAATTATTTCAACCAAATTTGGCAGGGACAAAGGATGAATTTAGACAATATTACTAAAAACTTAACAGCATGTTTATTGAATGTTGCTTTTTCATATTTGCTCACATTTTGAACCATGTGTCAGTCCCAAAATGACCTATAGTTGTGTTGAGTGAAGTGAAACCCAAATTCTCTGTCTCTCCCTCTCTCTTTCAACAGAATATTGATGTGGACCCAGAAGAACATTCAAGATTTTCCAAATTGACTGATGTTAAACCAATCTCTCTTTCTCTCGGGATGGCCCAGTGGTCTAGGCCCAGTGGTCTAGCGTGCCACGCTTCGACCTCTAGCTGGCCGGTCACCTCTGGCTTGCGGCTGTGGTTTCAATCCCTGGTGTGAGCGTATGTGGCATGGAGATAGGGCCGCCTTCTCAACCTCGTGGGTGTCCTCTGGGCACTCCGGTTTCCGCCCACTGCTATTAAACCAAATGTTAGTCCCGAAATGACCTAGTTTGTGTTGAGTGGACGTTAAACCCTCCCTCTCTCTCTCTCTCTCTCTCTCTCTTCTCTCTCTCTCTCTCTCTCTCTCTCTCTCTCTCTCTCTCTTTGTTGGATGTGGGTTAGTACACAATGTCACCATACTCTGTGTTGCCTTCCTACCACCACTTCCAAGTTGAGGATCACTGACATTGAAAAATGACCTTGTTGACAAGCCTGACAAGTTGTTGCCATGTGTATTTTATGCCCGTGTACCAGTTAAAACAAATCCTGACAACTGTTTTAACGCTGATGAATGATTCCGTCGTGTGCTGCAAGTGATTACCGGTAGCAAGACATGATCATTTACTACAGGCAAGTTCTCATGTAAGTTTCAAGTTCCAGAAGCATGAGATTATTCTTAGGAAGATTAATGGCATTTCATGCTGTACTGTCTGCAGTTGGACAGGTAAAGCATGTGTCCTCAGCGCTATGGAGTCGTACTGACTGTAAAACCATTCTGCTGGGTAAGCTAGGGAAGTAGTCTAGAATTTTGTGTATCTCCAGTAGAAGGCACTGACAGGTTGTCATGTAAGTTTCGGATGTCACAGTGACTCAGTGAGCTGGATGTTGACTTGCTAACCTGGAGGTCCTATGTTTGACCCTGCATAGTTTGAGAAAATTCATCAGGATATTCCAGCATGGCCTCTCTTGTCAATGTTGTAGGACTGAGGATCTGGCAAGAGACAACATATAGTCGTTCAGATAGGATGAAAAAAACGAGGTACACGCAAACGAAACCTTGACATAGCACCGCTGTTCATACAAAATTTCCTTCGTAGCTTACTGCATGGCATATGCTCGTCTTCGTTAGCCCAGTATAAAGAAGTAGACCAGTATGACGTTAAAGTTCCAATTTTATATTTTTAAGTAATATTTTTAAAATGTATTAAAATAAAGCTCTAAAATAAATGATATATAAACAGTCCTTCCTTGTTAAAGAATAATCCTATTAATCCTGTAATTCACTATTGCCAGTTGAGAAATTGGCAAAAATATCATTGTCAAATTCAAATTCAAATGTTTGAAGATCGCCATTGCATGGAGGGGAATGGGAAAACAAGGGAGGTAATTGTGTTATTATTTCCTGTGATAGTCCGTGTCAGTGATTTTAATGCCTCTGAAATATTGCCAATGATCGTATAATAGTGAGTTGACAACCTTTTGAGCAAAAGACATAGAAATAATAATGTTTTGACTTTCTTAGAAAATATGAAATTCCTGCTTTAAGTTAAACCCCATTTCATTTCTGATGTAAGTTTCATAACCCAATTACTCCAAAATTAAAATACATAGAAAAAACTGGTGAATCTAAACCTTTTTCTCTGATATCCCAGACCCTGTAACTCAGTCTCAGTCTTGTCATGGTTGTCTCTAGACAGATTCCATTCCAACACCAAAATTTCAGTCCTATTTTCAAGAACCTTTCTCAGTAATTAAGCTAGAAATGCTAGGAAATGTAGATAATACAAAACTCACTACACAAAAAATAAAATAAGATTAAAAATATTTTTTCGTGTCCTTATAAGGAGTTTATTAGACAAATGTTCATTTTGACAAGATAATTAGAAGGGCATTATGTCAGATTTAGATAAAGAGCTAGTCGTTTTCTCTTTATGATGTTTCAAAAATAGATAATTCAAAATGAAGTTTTACCTTTAATCGATTTGAAAATTCTTTTTGACCATCTAGATAGCTGATTTGGGACAAATAATCTAGCTTAATTTCACCTGATCCTCAAAATTAAACAAACAATAACTTTCAACAGGTCAGTTGAAAACTATCTCTTTTCTCATACAGTTACAGGTGGGTGGGTGGTCGAATGGAGTTAGGGACACCTGCCTAAACTTGTGCGTATTTATCTGTTGCCCTCCAGTTTCCTTCCACTGCTAAAGACCCATATACACAAGCGATTTGTTGAAATAAAACTGGACCATATGTTAGTTCAAAAATAACGTAGTTTGAGTTGAGTGGAGGTTAAAACCCAACTCTGTGATAATTAGTACTAAGCTATATTTTTCATATTCATTTCTGGTAGGGGGCTTGAAGACCCCTACGCATAAGCAAATTATTGAAATAAAATTGAACCATGTGTTAGTCCCGAAATTATCTTGTGTCGAGTTGAAGTTAAACCCATTTCTCTCTCTCTCTGTGACTCCTCCTGGTCCTCCGGTTTGCTCCCCCTACTAATAAGGACCCCTATGCACAAGCAAGTTGTCTCCATCTCTGCACTGTCTCTCTCTCTCTCTGTCTGTATCTGGGGGGTTGGGATGGCCTAGTGGTCTAGAGTGCCGCGCTTCGACCTCTAGCTGGCCTGTCACCTCTGGCTTGCGGCTGTGGTTTCGAGTCCTGGTGTGAGCGTATGTGGCATGGAGATATGGGGCGCCTTCTCAACCTCGTGGGTTTCCTCCGGGCACTCCGGTTTCCTCCCACTGCTAAAGACCCCTACGCGCATGCGAATTATTGAAATAAAAATTGAAAACCATATGTTAGTCCCAAAATGACCTAGTTTGTGTCGAGTGGACGACGTTAAACCCCATTTCTCTCTCTCTCTCTCTCTCTCTCTCTGTTGTCTCTCTCTCTTATCCACACTCTCAGAACAATCAGTTACAGGATGAGACAGAATCAGAGTTAACTATCAGAATCTTTGATCACAATAGTCATTTAAAATACTTTCTGTGTGAACCCTAAATGTCTCCTGGGATTTTAAACCTACCTTATCTTTCTTCTTCAGACGTTAAGAAGAGAAGTCATCCAAATAAATCTACATTAATGAGATCCTTGACCCATAAGATTATTCTATTTAATTATATATGACCATTTCTATCTCCATCTTTGTTATGTCATGCCTGTTGGTTGTGATAGTTCATTTTGTCTCAAGATTATACTTCAACTGAGAAGCCATTCTGGCTGTCTGTTGCTGGATATATATATGGCTTCTTCCATTATGTTAGTCGACTTTTTGTAATTGAATACAAATCAAAATGTTGCTGAATCTCTTGATAAAATTGTGGAATAAGAAGACAAGTTATTTTCTGTTATAAATATTACAAATTAATAACATCCTTTATATTCAATTTCTTACCTAAAGACTGAAGCAAGATATATATGCATATATATTTCCAAAGTTTATTTAAAGAATATTTTATTCACAGTATTTCAAAACATTCTAATGGTTTCCAAAAAGCATCTGGGCCAAGAAAGCGTCGAAACTCGATACTCGACTGCTTAGCTTAAATTCATTTCACAAAATCTTGGGCTGCTATATTGTAACATGTCTCTTTAATATTTTGAAAGTTGAAAGTATGTACTTATTTGAAGATGCATGGTGTAAGAGCTAAACCGGCCTGTTGTAGTTATTTATTTTGGCTTCATATTTTGTATAAAATATTATTTAAACATTTATTCAAATGACTAGCTCATAATCAACTCTCTTGAGAATCTAATGGTTGAGTTTTTGAGTGGATTTCACAATGTATGTCAGATCTTTGTAAAGCGTTAAAATGGAAAATCAAGACTGTTTATTATTCAGGTTATGAGCCCTATCTTGTTTGTGACAACCTAATGGAGTTATTCCTTGGCCTTCGGTTTCATTCATCACTGTGCTAAAGAACCCTTAAAGGGGCATACAAATTATTGAAATGAAATTGTATGTTAGACCCAAAATGATCCCTTTATATTGCTATGACCAGCCCTGGAAATGATGGTTTTAGATGTACCTTACAAATGTCAGGCAAGAATGAAATAGTGGGCTACCTGACATTTTCAACTTAATGCTGGACATGTATTAATTATATCAATAAAAAAGACAAATCAGTGCCAGACAAAATGACAGAAACCAGCGGGTTTGTGCCTGACAAAGCCTGAATCTGTGCCTGACATTGTCGGTGACTGATGCCTTATTTCCAAGCCTGGCTATGACCATATTTTTCCTGGTCATTCGTTCTTTTGTTTGTTGTTTTGAGTGCCGGGGTATTTCTGTAGAGTGGAAGACACAAAAAATATAATAATCTATCTCTTTAATACATTCTACATCTTACTCTCCATCCACAAATATTTGAAATGTTTTTATTTCTCATCAAAGACAAGTTGGCCAACTTTTATCTTCTGATGAAATATCAGAAAAGAATTTGTGGAAATGATGTTCAGAGATATTAAATCGACTTGGACTCTTTCATCACTCCGTGATAAACGATCAACTTGCTGATAGGTCACCTGTGTCCAATCTTGTCTTTTCACTTTCTCCAAGATTGAAATTCTTTGATTAAATTCTTGATGTTGCTTTTTGAAGACGTTTCATTCGTTTTATATTTCTTGTGACATATTTACTATGATTGTGCTGATTCAATTCACTGACTTTGTTTTTCCAATCTATTTTGTGTTCTTGTTATGTTTCTTGATGCAAGACCTTTGAAACCCCCAGATGATTTGAAGTATTTGACTAATTGCCATATGTTATCTTGGAAACGATTGGTTATTTGTATGAAGTGTTTGTGTTCGATGCTTGTTTTTTTTTCTGAGAGACGGTTCAAATCACGTAAAAGGAAATCAAGCAGTGTTTGTGTCCAATGTTTTTTTCTGAGAGACTTTTAAAAGAAACAGAGTAGATACACTTGTTAAAGGCAGATGTCTGTAGGCCAACTTGATTTACTAACATTTTATTGCACCAAGTATCACTCGAGAACGCTACCAAATCAAGTACAGGGCAAGTTTCTGGATCAGAAGAAAGATTTTTAAAGGGATTGATCTGTGATAACTTTTAATAACAGTAATGCAATGGTATTTAACGTCCTACGTTTCTGCCCCAACTGGGCTAATGAAAACTGGCAAGGGTTCAGTTTTTTGTCTCATCTGAAAGGCTAGACACTGTCCCTATGTTGTTTGGTGATAACATTTTGTAGACTAACGGGTTATTGAGATATACATTATTTGTTTCGTTTTGGTAGCCATAGTTGCTCAGATGATGCTTGCTCACTAAGCAATGTGGCTTCCTATTTCCAATGTTGTAGGAACAGTGGTGTAGTTATTTGGATGGACAAAAAACCAACTAGGTCCCATGTACAGGTTGACATGCATATAAAAGGACAAAATTTCTTTCTTCACACTGCATAGCATATGCCCAGTGGTGGATTAAGCTCCACCAAGGCCTGAGGCGCCAGTTTCTGGAGGGCCTATTTAAAAAGGCGTGGGCCTAATAATCTGCTACTGCATATGCCCATCTTCATGAGCTCAATCATTGCAAAAAAGTAGAACTTTAAATTCCATTTCATTTGGTTTTGTTCACAGAGAAAATTTTCTTGAGTCTGTACTTAAGATTGCTTTATTCTGTAATCTCAAACCAGGGATGCTGTTTCAAAATTACATCGATAGCTTTAAGGCTCAAAGTAAATACACATAATGCAAGAATGAAGTGGTTTGATTTCGAAGAAATATCCTCTTCTATTTTATTATCTCCCTTTGAAGTTTTATTTTTCAAGAAGTGGTCGCTTTGAGTAAGATATTAATACAAGTCGATCTACTGCGGACGGTTATGATAATTTGTATCCACTACTTTATAAATTAACACAAAACCATAATATGGAACACAAGAACTAAAGAATTAAAGCGACGTTTCGTTAAGGTTTCCTTTAGAAAATGTAAAAAGAAAATCCTAACATTTCAACCATCTTGTGAAAAATTTGATGTGAATTGGGACATTTACATGTGGTAAAAATATTAGCGGTGGTGTGTGTGGGGCTGACGGAGACCATCTTGAGATATACACTAATAAACTGTCCATTTACCTATTGCCCAGGGGTGTGGGTGGGGCAGGTTGGGCCCATCTTGAGAAAAATAGTCCTGTAAAACACAATATTTTATGTGAATTGAGATATACATGTACATTAATAAACTGTTCATTTACATGTTGCACCAGGGATGGGTCGGGTGCATGAATAAACTGAGTAGGTTCTCAACCAAATGACAAAAATATTAGTGGTGATGTGGGTTAGAGAGGGTGCCAGTCTTGGCCATCTATTTGGAATTCGATACAAGATTAGATCTAGATCGTAGTGCCGCTGTTCGGGAAAATTTCACTCATGTCACTCTTTGGGGCATATGCCCGTCTTCATTAACCCTTGTTCGAACCATAGAATTGTGACCTGTGTATTCCAGTTCAATTACTAACCTTGATAAATATATTTTTAATACATAATCATTATTTACTATTTGTGTGTATCCCATGATCTCCATCAGATATATCATCGGTGTCAACCAGTAGACAGCGAATCCCAGGAGTCATTATTTGTGTTAAGTTATTCTTATCGTTAACTTACATCTCAATCCAGTTACTACAGATAAACAATGTCAGATATACTTGGGCCAAACTCATTAGTTGGTCCCAAAATATATAGCGAAATGTCGGGTGTTGGGAGAGTATTATAACCCTATCTATAGTAGAATGTAGAGGTGTTGGGAGGGTATATTGTTATTATAATCATATCTGTAGAGGAATGCCAGGGTGTTTGGAGGGTATACTGGAGGATACTCTTATTATAATCATATCTAAAGTAGAATGTCGGATGTTGGTGTACATGTAGACTGGATAGCCTCGGACTCGATACTACGTCATTCCTTATCTGACTTGCATATCCGAATATGTCGAACAAAATAAATTACGAAGTGCACGAAAATAGATATAGCTTCCTTCAAAACATTCATGTTAATAAACTTAAACACAAATTTTAGTACATAAATAAATTAGTTATGTATTAAAAAAAAAATTAAAAAAATTCAGTCAGTGCCACTTCAATCCAGAAATAAGACAATACTGACGTCATTTAGAGTATGTTATCCAGATAAGGTAAATGGCACAATATGGCCATTTATTCATTTTTTTGTTAAGCCCAGTCAAAGTTTTCAGTTGGAATTATCTGTTTATTTTTTATTCTTAGTTGTATATATTTATTTTATGTAAAATACTTTTATTTATATATTGTTCAATTCATATTTCATCTGCCTTGTCATTAATAAATGACACTGTCAAGGGCAGATCCAGAGGATGGGGCAGCCAAACCCAATGAAATCAACGAAATTAAATCATAATGTGATCCAAAATCATTATAAAAATGAATTCCTCTTTTTTAAAAGCTCAATTTGTACGTATTCCTCTGTAATTGAGAGATGATGATGCAAAAATTCCTGGATCTGCCGTTGACTGTACACTATATCGCTTCCTTTGTTTGTTGTTTTTGGTGCTGCGGAAATGCTATTAGGGTATAGAATGGAGAATAGAGATGAGCGTATTAGAAGATAATAGATTAGTTTAAAGGAATATGATAGATATAGAAACTAAACCAAACCCATTTACAATCAAATATAATTATCTTCAGTTACCATACATGATGAAGATAGACACGGTACATAGCATAAAAATACACATCCTCTTTCAAAGGCTGTCCAACCTCGTGGGTTTTTCTTTGGGTCCACTGTTGAAATAAGATTCAACTATGTGTTATGGTAATATCAGAATTGATGTGTTTGATTGGTAGAGGATGGTAATATCAGAATTGATGTGTTTGATTGGTAGAGGATGGTAATATTAGAATTGATATGTTTAATTGGTGTAATATGGTAACATTACAATTCATGTGTTTAATTGGTGTGTTTAATTGGTGTAAAATGGTAATATTATAATTGATGTGTTTAATTACTATAATATGGTAATATTAGAATTGATATGTTTAATTGGTGTAAAGCGGTAATATTATGATTGATGTGTTTTATTGGTAATGATATGGTAATATTAGAACTTCTATGTTTTAATTGGTATAGTATGGTAATATTAGAATCCCTATGTTTAGTTGGTATAATACGGTAATATTATGGATGGCGTGTAAATACTTACGGTTATTACATCTTATCCATGGTTTGATTCAACTCTAATTTGGCCTTCAATTACAGAGAAAAAAATTCCAACGATAATTAAAAAATTATGTTATTTTTATTAATGAAATTAATGGTACATGTATTACAAGCATTTCAAAGACGAATTGGCTACGGCTGAATGATTGAAATCGCAGTGAAGCATAAACTTTTCCACCAATTATTGGAATTATGATATTTTATGATATTTTTCTCAATGGGACGTAGAGAATTATAATTTAATTATTGATCAATGGCTGATACAGTAGAATTAACAGAACTCTGACTGTTTTGCAAGTTGAGTCAGTACATTATACATATTTACAATCTTTTTTTGATAGGAAAACTTCCGTTAACAAAATATGAGGCAATAGAAAACCTGGGTACTCGTTGATACAGATAAACAAAAATGGAAAACAGCATCGTGCATCAATATGCAGAAATAAGCAAAGACTCGAGGTAGTGTTTTTTTATCAATTAAACATACATTATGCAAAAGCAAAATCTGCCTATTGTAAGTCTTTTGTTAGGCCTGAAATGTTATCTAAATTATTAATTAGACATTATTAATAAACTTATCCAGACCATAATCAACTCTCAATGTCAAGGTTAGCCCGCAATATTTGTTGGATTATAGTCCGATTTGCTGCAAAACTTTCCTTCGTGAATAACGATTAAATTTGACTGAAATTATTGGATATCAGAAGCCTCTCTTCATTACTCCCATAGTGTATGCGCATCTTCATTACATCCATAGCACACTACATAGTGTATGATCATCTTCATTACTCCCATAGCACACTGCATAGTGTATGATCATCTTCATTACTCCCATAGCATACTGCATAGTGTATGATCATCCTCATTACTCCCATAGCGCACTGCATAGTGTATGATCATCTTCATTACTCCCATAGCACACTACATAGTGTATGATCATCTTCATTACTCCCATAACATACTGCATAGTGTATGATCATCTTCATTACTCCCATAGCACACTGCATAGTGTATGATCATCTTCATTACTCCCATAGCATACTGCATAGTGTATGATCATCTCCATTACTCCCATAGCACACTGCATAGTGTATGAATCTATGATTATCTTCATTACTCCCATAGCACACTGCATAGTGTATGAATCTATGATTATCTTCATTACTCCCATAGCACACTGCATAGTAGCACACTGCATAGTGTATGAATCTATGATTATCTTCATTACTCCCATAGCACACTGCATAGTGTATGATCATCTTCATTACTCTCATAGCACACTGCATAAACTATGCCCATCTTCATTAGGCCTGTTGGTGTGGAAATGTACGACAATAAACCCTATTTTATTTTATATCATTTCCAATAAAAGTTCGAAAACAAAATTAGAATACTGTACTTACAATAAATCGACAATAAGGGAATATGGTAGCTTAATATTGAAAACAGAATATTCATTGCTGTTTTTATCGTGTAGTCATTAAATTATATAGGGGTCATTATTTATTTAATATGTTCCGATAATGTTTACAGTCCTCCACGTAAACAATTAATTAGATTATTGTGGTATGATTATAAATATTTTTCATATAAACTGTGAATATATATTAGTGGTATCCTTTCATGTTTCTGAATCTCATTTTGACTTTGACGATCGACATTATCCCCGAACTATGAATGACAAAATAGATTAGTCCCAAGGTGTGTTTTCCCGTTGTCACAGGTACAGGATGGAGGTCTCGGCAAAAAACAGTTCTTAATCATTCGGATGGGATGAAAAACAAAGGTCCTGTGAACATAAAAGACCCTTGACAGTTCGAATTCAAAATAAGATTGGGCTATAGTGCCGATGTCCGGACAGAATTTCTCCCTATAGAACACTGCATGAATTGAGAATTTTTCAACATTCGCCATTTTCTGTAGACAATATAAATGGAATGTGGTAAAAAGTCAACGCAATCTGTAATCGTTTGAATTTAAGTAAAGGAAATTAATTTTGTTTTTATAAACAGGCATTATGCAAGAGCTAAATTTGTAGGCTCAGAGTGAAATAATTTAACTGAAAATAAACATGAGAGCTGTGTGGTATACAAAACATGTGAGCTGTGTGGTATACAAAACATGTGAGCTGTGTGGTATATAAAACATGTGAGCCGTGTGGTGTATGAAACATGTGAGCTGTGTGGTATACAAAACATGTGAGCTGTGTGGTATATAAAACATGTGAGCCGTGTGGTGTATGAAACATGTGAGCTGTGTGGTATATCAAATATGTAGGCCGTGTGGTATATAAAACATGTGAGCTGTGTGGTATATAAAACATGTGAGCTGTGTGGTATATCAAATATGTAGGCTGTGTGGTGTATAAAACATGTGAGCTGTGTGGTATATTAAACATGTGAGCCATGTGTTATATTAAACATGTGAGATGTGTGGTATATAAAACATGTAGGTCGTGTGGTATATAAAACATGTGTGGTATATAAAACGTGTGGTATATTATTACACTGTAGACTGTGGTATATAAAACATGTGAGCTGTGTGGTATATAAAACATGTGAGCTATGTGGTATATGAAACATGTCAGCTGTGTGGTATATAAAACATGTGGGCCCTGTGGTATATAAAATATGTGGGTCGTGTGGTATATAAAACATGTGAGCCGCGTGGTATATAAAACGTGTGAGCCATGTGGTATATAAAATGTGAGCTGTGTGGTATATAAAACATGTCAGTCGTATGGTATATAAAACATGTTGGCCATGTGGTATATAAAACATGAGCCATGTGGTACATTAAACATGTGAGCTGTGTGGTATATAAAACATGTCAGATGTGTGATATATAAAACATGTCAGATATGTGGTATATAAAACATGTAGGTCGTGTGGTATAAAACATGTTGGTCGTGTGGTATATAAAACATGTAGGTCGTGTGGTATATAAAACATGTCAGATGTGTGGTATATAAAACATGTCAGATATGTATATACAACATGTAGGTCGTGTGGTATAAAACATGTTGGTCGTGTGGTATATAAAACATGTCAGATGTGTGGTATATAAAACATGTCAGATATGTGGTATATAAAACATGTAGGTCGTGTGGTATAAAACATGTTGGTCGTGTGGTATATAAAACATGTAGGTCGTGTGGTATATAAAACATGTGAGCAGTGTGGTATATAACATGTGGTATATTAAAGTAAATAAGGTCAGGGTATATTTTATGAACAGACTGTTGATATTTAAATGTGTATTTATGAAATATGCACGGAGAGATTAAGTATATTATTGTAATTGAGGTCAGGTTGTATTTTGAGACAGAAATGGAATCAATATAAATATTGAAACCATCTGGCACACCTCAAGAATAAATACAGGTAACTTGTTTTTAGATCTTTTATCTAGATCTAGGTTAAACGAAAAAAAAATACATCATTATTATTAGTATATGTAATATTGTAAATACAAACAGTACACTGGGTTCCCTACCAACATATGGTTTAATTTTATTTCAATAATTGGCTTGCGCGTAGGGGTCTTTAGCAGTGGGAGGAAACTGGAGTGCCCGGAGGAAACCCATGGGGTTACGTTTGGCTTATATTTGGTGTATAATACAAATTTGTTTGTGGGCGCCTCCAAGATATTTCGGCATTATTTTCCCCTGTCCATGTTGCAGGACTGGTGACATAGCATTAAAAAACATGTAGTTGTTTGGATGGGATGAAAAACATTTAGAATTTGATAAAGTGTAGGCCAAAATTCTGGGCATGAAATGAAAAGAAATGAATGCCCGACTGTTCTGCTTCATGATGTATACAAGTTTTCATTGCTCAGTTTCTTAATTTTAAAATATAAAGATTCCTTCTCTAGCATGTTTACAAGTATTAACTGATAAACTTCTCTATGATTTTTCATTGTGGTTTCCTCATGCCAGAGGTGCAGGGCTGAGACTCTAACATGGGATCGAATGAGAAACCAACATTTAGAATTTGATAAAGAGTAGGCAATGCTGTTATCTAGGACAAATTCCCTGGCATATACAATTCTTCATCCACCCGGGTGGTGCTGACAGGTCGGTAACTTCATTTTGGTATTTTATTACAAGGAGAATCTAAATGAACAATGTAAAGATGCCATTCTATCATTAGATCAGGGCAAATCGTGAAACCCCAAGAGTCGATGTTCTGGTTTCTCAAGGGTGTTTGTTCAGAACAATCTGACAAAAAATCCCTGAAGGCCCGACATCCCTCATCTGACTCTGACACGTTAAACACATAATTTGTAAAATTAACCGACACACAGTCAACATATTGATCTGTGGTTTGAATAAATGTTCAATTGGATGCCAAGTGTACTTTATCTCATCTCCCCCGCAGTCGATTAGCTATAAATCAATGGAAAATAACAAGTACTGGACCTCTGTTTGAATGCATGTCCCGTTTCAGTCCCATCGCAAATACACTGTTGTTGACACCCTGACATGTGATGGACAAGATCATGACCTAACTACTTTCGTTGCCAGTCAGTTATAGGAATTTAAATAGACATTATAATTTTTAGAAAATATCTGTAATTGAATTTTATATATGTGGATGTATCAGAGCTGCAAAGGCGTTTTATAGCTGAGGCGCTGGCGGCGCCAGCCTCCTCACGAAAAAAAAATCAAAGAAATTGGAAAAATATAATGGAAGAAAAATGCTAAAACCAATGAGAAGAATGAAAATGTACCCTAGTTAGGGGGTTCCTAAAGGCAGACAAAGGGCCCAACTTCTGACAAAAGGGCCCCTCTGACCAAGGGAAAGGGTCCCGAGTCGGAGTCAATCGTTTTCTATACACTGTTACTGTCAAAACCATTACTGATTGAGAATGCAGTCATTGCATTGTCATAAAAATCATCAATCAAGACCCCCCTCCCCGCGAAAGAGGGCCCTCAAAATAGTATAGCCTCCGCCATGATAAACCTTAAAACGCCCTTGCAGAGATGTATGTTGGATTTTCAGAAGTGATGGTGGGGGGGTGCGGAACGGAGGCATTGTTGCAAAATTTTACCGAAAATGAAATGGGGTCTAACGTCCTACTGTCCTGCTCGAACTGAACAAATGAAGACTGGCATGTGCCTACTATTACATCAAATTCCAATATGGTCACAGGAACTCGATTTTTCGTCCCATCCAAAAGACTATACATTGTCACACCAGGCCCTCTGTCCTATTAATGTCTAATAACTACTTGTATAATATAGATATAGATTTGTTTACTTTTTGTCTGCCCAACCTCATGGGTTTTCTCCTGGTCCTCCGATTTCATTCCACTACTAAAGACCCATACGCACCAACAAATTATTGAAATGAACTTGTTTCATATGTTAGTCCCAAAATGACCTAGTTTGTTTTGAATGCCTTTGATCCTTAATAGCACATGTGGTGTCTGTTATGTCTTTGTTTCATTGTGCAGTTGTCCTGTGTTGTCTATTATATATGTTGTTAATAACCAATGAGAGATAAGACCATATTATTCAACGATGTAGATGAACTAAACGTGGAATTATTGATGTTTTTATACAGTCAAAACCTGGTGAATTTATTCCAATCAGCTGCCACTACACACATACATAGACCGACTGCAGTCCTGTAATACTGAGTGAACTAGCTGCCAGTGGTAAGAGACTGATTTACTACTAGTTCTGTTTTCACTTCATTTAGATATTGGTGAGCCGTTTGGTTTGTCTATCAGTCAGTTTGTTTTAAGTGATGTCCCGGGCTTTATACAGTTTTAACACGGATCAATACAAGATCCGCAGAAAGCCGTTTGGATAGACTAAAAAAATAAAAAACTTTATTGAAAAATCAGATTTAAATCCATGTCAAGTCCGGAGGATAGAACACAACGGAATAAAACTTTATTAAGGTAAATTGATTTTTTATTTCAAATGTCCTAGACAGCTGAAGTAGATTTTTTAATGGGATATGGCCCAGGCAGTGGCAAACTGTAGGTGATTTCTGAGGCTATTTTTACTAATTGTTCTAATAAATTTATAAAATCATAAAATATATGACAGAATGGGATATACTATATACCAAAAAACGCAGGAAAGTTACCGGTAAAGAACAGAAAAACGCTAAATAACGGAAAACCCTAACCCTAGTTTTTTTTCAGGTATTTATTATTTTTCCGATGTTTTATTGATTGCCAGTGTTTTTCGGTGTATAGTATAGTCAGACAGAATTGGAATTGCGTAAATTTTCATGTATACAGACACAGTAATTATAAAGTTGTTCTGGAAAACATTGGATAATAAATTTATAAAATTGGTAGGTCATGATCAATATTTATTGAGATTGCCAATGATAAAAAATCAAATTTTATTATCACTAAATATCATGTTTAAAAAATTATAGTACAGGGCTTGATTTCACAAAGCATTCTCAGACTTAAGTTGAGAATTTACTCAATTTTCAATCACTCTTTATGAAAAATATCTTTGATCCAGAAACACAAAACTTTGCATATAGTTTCTTATTGATGTATTTGATACATTAAAACAACAAAAGTTTAATAAAGGGTTATGTTGTAGTTAAAATAAGGTGATCAATTTTGAGTAAATTCTTAACTTAAGTCTGAAAATGTTTTGTGAACTCAGGGCCAGGATTAGAGTGAAGTGAGACAAAAATGGTGGCAATACTCTGGGCCAGTAGGGGGTGGGGGGCAACACACTCCTGTGGTATAAATACAGAATTCAAATGAATTGAAAAAATTCCATTAATTAAATTCTGTATTTTATCTCCTTGAAATTATCTGCAGAGCTCCTCACAAGGACAGCTGTTTAGTCTTTTGGATGGTACGAAAAAACAACGTCTCATGTACACATTGGCATGCACGTAAAAGATCTCAAATAGCACACTGTATGGCATCCTCTCGTCTTCATTAGCCCAGTTTAGGAGGATAACAATAGGACGTTAAACATCCATTTCATTTCATTTTGAAATTACCTGATAGTGGAAAGGTGGGAAGGGGGTCATTGAAGAAGCTAATGAGAAATATTTAACAAGCTCAATAAACCTGTTAAAAAGCTAGATAATCCATTTTACATGATCATAAGTGACTTCGTTATCGTAATTAGTTAACACTTGAGTTGAAGTCTAATTAGTGAAGAACTTGTTAGAAAAAAAACTGATATGGGCAATTAGACCATGATGATAAAAGAAACGTAATATAATGCCTATTTATCATTCCTGCACCCCCCCACCCCTTTTTCAAACCGGAAAAGAGCTCTGTATATTAAAGGGAACTGCCAGGGGCCATTGAGTGTGAGGTGGGGGTGGGGCTTAATATGAGAATTACTTTCGAGGGGACATATAGTGGGTGGAGAATAGATAATTATTATACATGTACATAAATTGTCAGATGATTATTACAATGAATTGCCAGGAAGTGGGGTGCTTGTGTAGGGGTCGGGGTCGGGGGAATTAGAATTTGATAGCTGGTATGATCAAGAGGGTGTTCAGTCTGCCTTTTAAATAAATATTGAAAATGGAGTAGCCTATTAAAGTGATACAAATTCCAAATCTGTATCGTGAACAAAACAGTCCTAATTGTTCTTCTTGTAATATTGTTTTCTATAATGTTAGTCCCAAGAATTGAGGGCGTTTGGTTGGCTGAATGTTTAGCATGTTGTATCATAATGTCTGTCATTGTGTCAACTGGCGTAGTTTCGATTATCTGGATGTTAGTGACAAGTAGGGTTGCCTGTCCAAACTTGTGGGTTTTCTCCTTGTCCTTCGCTTCCCTCCCACTGCTAAAGACCCCTGCGCACAAGCAGATAATTGAAATGAAATTAAACCATATGTTAGTCCCGAAATAACATTAAACCATATTTCTCTCTCTCTCTCCCCATAAATTGACATGTTAGTCAAGAGTTGATATTGTTAGTCTCAATATAACCCACATGAGTTAACATGTTAGTCCCAATATAGCCTACAAGAGTTGACAGATACATGTATCGAGTTATAGGTAACATCTATTTATAATAGACTGAATGTTATTCATTACATCGTTTATATAACTCTTGTAGAAATGTCTGGCATTACTTCATTACTTGAAGCACATGTCATACAGCCAGATTCAGAGTCTCAGAATTACAGACATTACAGTCCTCTCTATGGCACCGATTGGCACTGGTTCAAACAATGTCTTTGGGAAACACTGGTTAGTAAATTACTATTTATACTGCTAAAGTTTTATCAGGAACCATTTCAAATTGATACATTTAAGGAAATAATGTGTAATTTTAGTCTCAGGAGTAGGGCTCCTATATAAAAGATAGGTCTCGATTCCCAGGAATACAGTTACTGCTTATTACTAAGTGACATTTCGACTTGTCTTTTTCATTGCTTAATGAAGCCTAAAGAAGCCTAGTCAGAATTTTGCTCAGTAATACACAGGTCACAATTTTATGGAATACAATTACTGCTTATTACTGAGGGACACTTCAACCATGCCTCTCTAGTCTTTATCAAGCATGGAATCGTTATGTATATATTACAGATCAATTACTAAATACCGTCATTGAAACAGAGAGAGAAAGAATTGGGGTTTAACGTCCACTCGACACAAACTAGGTTATTTCCAGACTAACATATGGTTTAACCGTACTTCAATAATTCTTTTGCGCATAGGGGTCTTTAGCAGTGGGAGGAAACTGGAGTGCCCGGAGGAAACCCACAAGGTTCCATCAAAACAGGGGGGATTAGGTCTTCTAGTGGGTTAACATATCATCATAAGTTTTATCACTGAGTCAAAAGGCGTGGTTTTGATTCCACGGTTGTATGTGAGAAAGAGAAGGATCCCTGGTCCAATCTTTTCTCCGGGCCCTCCGGTTTCCCCTCATTGCTAAAGAACCCTACCTGCAAGCTAATTATTGAAATAAAATTGAATCATATGTTAGTTCCGAAATGACCTATGTTGGTGCTGTGCCAACCTCAAACCCTGATAATAAAGAAGAATGATTTCTGTGAATACCGCGTCCTGTAGTGGATTCAGGTGGTTAACAACTTGGTTCACTTTGGTATTTTATATTGGGTGTGCTGTATTCATTAACTGTTTCTTCCATGTTTTCTTCATCAGTTTGACTGCATCTTCCATTAGGCATGATTTAAGACCAGTGGTAACATTCGCATTTAATATTGAAAAGATATAAATACTAGTTGCACTGTAGATTGGAGAAAATTATGCGATAATGCTGTACAAATTGAGCATTCCGAACTAAAAGACTTAGTTTTTGTACAATGGTTACATACGCTGATACGTTTTCACCACTGTATCTCCATTCAAAACTCAGATAAGTCTGGATAAGCACAACAATTAACATCGTCTGGATAACTAAGACAAAATATTATTAAGTCAGGTTAAATGAGACAAAACAGAAATTCGTTCTCGTAAAACAAATTTTGTTTTGACATGATTTTACCCTTCTGTCATGGTGGAGTTGGGTGGTCTAATGGTCTATCACATGGACTTTAGATCATAAGGTTTGGCATTGAGTCAAATAGCAGGGTTTCATTCATGTGACAAGGTGTGGAGCCAACTGCCCAACACTGTGGGTCCCCCTCCCCCTTCTGTCTATCTCTTCTATCATTTTGAAAGAAATCTTTACAAGAAGCCATGGTGACTCATTGAGCAAGGGGCTGGCTTATTAACCATGGGGGAAGGGGTTGGATGGCCGAATGGTTAGCAGGTGCGTGATGTATCATAAGGTCTGTCATTGAGTCTACTGGTATAGTTTTGAATCCCCAGTTGTACGTGACAAGGAATAGGGTCGCCTGTCCAACCTCGTTGGTCTTCTCCGGGTCCCTCCCACTGCTTAACCAAGTGTTAGTCCCAAAATGACCTAGTTTGTGTCAAGCAGATGTTAAACCCTATTTCTCTCTCTCTCTCTCACTTTCAAATGTTAATTTAATCTCTCGGTATAGCCCTTTAAAAAGCCTTAATCCTGCATGGTGAAATATATATATAAATTATAAAGGACTTTCAATTATTCATTCTTAGTGTTATTGTAGTATCAATATATATTTTAATGTATAACTTACTGAATAATGGTGTATTGGTGTAATTATGTCATCAGGTCTGTAACAGCTGTTGATATAAATATTGACTGATCTATTAATAGAATAAACTACAACCCACTTTTATACTTACACTGATAATTAATGTTACATAGTAAAATATTGTAATAAGACTATCTTGTGTATATATGTGTATAACATTGTAATAAGGCTATATTACATATTTGTATAACATTGTAATAAAATTATGTTACATATCATACTCTGTGCAGTGTTGCTTTTGATTAAAGGTAATCCAACTGCACATCGCTATTATGAGTGGATATTGTTGTTTTAAATTTTGATTTGTCAGTAGTCCGTCTACCAACCAATCACTAGCTGCCAATATTGGACCAAATATGTTTACATAACGTTATGTCATGACTCACGATTTTATTATGCCTAATTAACCCGTGCATAGCAGAATACTGCAGTAAAACTAATTGCGTGACAAACGAGGCTATCAAGTCGAATGAAATGTAAACAATACTGTTTGGAAACGAACATACTTTCACGGTTTTTAATACCTTAAATCACTGTCCAAAGTTTTAGGGAAGACCCAGATTAAACGAAGGACTGTCATGTTGCTGTACTTAAGTGATAGCTTTCATTGAACGGAAAGAATAGACACACTCCTGCATAAGTCCAAGAAACAGAGAGGGATTTCTCGGGCCATTGCTTCAGGAATATGGTTACATATATGAGTGTAACACTCATGTAATAAGACTATTTAACATATGTGTATAACATTGTGGTTACATATGTGTATAACATTGTAATTACACATGTGAATAACATTGTAATAAAATTATGTTACATTTATGAATAACATTCTAATAAAATTATGTTACATATGTGTATAACACTTTGATAAAATTATGTTACATATGTGTTTAACATTCTAATACAATTATGTTACACATGTGTTTAACATTCTAATAAAATTATGTTACATATGTGTATAACACTGTAATAAAATTATGTACATGTGTATACCATTGTGATAAACAGGGGGGTGGTGGTCTAACGCATGTGCTTTACATCATGAAATTGATACAATGTTAGCCCCGAAATGACCTAGTTTGTGTCCAGTGGACGTTAAACCCAGTTTCTCTCTCTGTTTAAATTCTATGACAGAAACACTTTGTCTGTGTTCGCACAGCTCAAGAATATAGAAAATACTTTCCTCAGTCATCGTCAGTCATTAGTGCAAGTGTGGGGTGCTTCTAATGCTCTAATTTCCTGATACCTGATCAGACCTGGGTGGCGTTTTACTGCACTGCTACAGCGCATTTAGACAGCCATAAGCGTGGTGGAAACGTCAGATATCGTGCTGGTGTCTTCATGGTCACCAATTTTCGCCGAGTCATGGCGTTTGTTTTTAACATGCTCAAAGCAAACGCCAAGGTTCTGCAATCTGGTCTGGAAAGCTGTGAGTTCGCAACTTTTCAGGACATTTTCTCGCATTGTGTCTATGTTTGTTGGCAACCTTGTATATTTTCTGGTTTCCGTAGGATGGCAGAATTAAGGATGCCAAACACATCTGGAGGGGCCCTGGTGCTATTTAAAGCTATACTTTTATTTCACTTTCTGATAAACATTAAAACATGAAGATTAATGTCAATATTTGATAGTCATCAATTATATTTATCCATTCATTATATTTATTTAAATAATTGACAACTATTTAAATTGCTAAAAGTTACTAAAAATAGTTTTTAAACACTATCCACCATTGTATCTGTGTAAACACTGTAGAGTGATTGAGTAAAGGCCATAATAATTTAACCCTTTGGACCCGAGATCAGCTCGGATGCCCCTTTGGTGCAGTACTGAGCGGCTGGTGTACCAGCTGTCACAGGTTCAGCCAATCAGTAATGAACAAGTACCTGTGGTGGCTGATATACCGGTTGGTCGGTATTGTATCCAAAGTATTCTAGCCCAATTTTAGGCGGCTCAGAGGTCCTAAGGGTTCGTAACATTATAGGCCTAATGTCGTTCAGGTTGTTGTGATTCAAAGGGTTAAATATTTTTCTTCATGGACATCGGTTTTTGTTTTTCTTATTTCATGAGGAAGAACAAATGATTTAAAAGCAGCAAGTGTTTGCTCGTGCTTCTTGAAAGCATTTTTTTTTAGTTCCAGTGTCTATGTTTTTAAATTTTAAACAAAAGAATGTTTTTGAGAATTGATTGGCTATTTATTTATGAAGACCTCAATGAACTAGAAATATAATTGATTGGGCCTTAGTCGCAAGTTATTTTTGTTGTAGCATTGATTTCTTTGTTGTAATTTTAAATTGACAGATTTCAACAAGGACTTTAAAGTGTTGATATAGATAACAATAGTAATTGGAGGAGAACTGCACCACACACAAATAGAAACACATAAGATCTAAGGACAAGACACAAAATATGATAATAATAATAGTTTATTTATAATGCACTATTTCCATCACTAAGCATGCTCAAAAAAACGCAGTCCAAAAAGTGAGTCACTCTGTCACATGGCGAAAGCTTTTGTGAAAAGGTATATTTTGAGTCAAGATCTGAATACTTCTAAACAGGATGAGTCCTTAACGTCCAGTGGTAATTCATTCCATTCTGTTGGTTTTTGGGATAACAGGCATTGCAAGCAATTAACAACAAACATGATTATCGAATAAAGAGAATGGACTAGGGAATGGCCGTAAGTATCCACGGTGTTGTTCTGTTGAAATTCAATGAAAAATAGTGAGAAATACCATACCTATAACTGTATTTATTGTGCTTCAAGGTAAATATTTTTGAAATTTTAATTTTATGGTGTGTCAGTTGACAGACGGTTAAATCCTTCAGATGGTCATTTATATTTCAAGTCAGTTATGACTGGTAAATACGAATGAAGTGAGAGCCCAGACAGAATCCACTTTGTGTTCCCCATCGAAATAACTACTAAAAAATACAACTCGAAAGAGAGAGAGAAATGGGGTTTAACATTCACTCATCACAAACTAGGTCATTTGGGGACTAACATATGGTTCAATTTTATTTCAATAATTTGTTTGCGCGTAGGGGTCTTTTGTAGTGGGAGGAAACCAGGAGACCCAGAGAAAACCCACAAGGCTGGACAGGTGACCCTCCTCCTTGTCACGTACAATAGGGAATCGAAACTACGCATCCCCAGAACCACCACCGGTCAAATTTGATATTTTAACCTTGTCTAATTTGACATTTTAAATTGATCTAATTTGATATTTTAAATTCAAACTTTTAAGGACTCGAATTCCCTGTCCAATATGAATTGTAAATCTCTTGAGAAAGTAGATTTCCAAATCCATTTAAAGTTTTGTGAAAGACTTTATTGGCGTTGAAGAGAAGAAGATGGGGTTGATAATGAAAAGCCTATATAGTTGACATTTATAGTGAATAGAGCGGACTTGATTATTCTGATTTAAAGAGCACTTAGTTCTTACAGACAACATTCCACGGAAACCATCTGTATTTCATATCATCATTATATCTGCTTGAAGTTCTTTTAAAGTCTATTTTGAAAGGAAGGCATAATTTCCATCTTCATTTTTTCAGTGAAATTAAAATGGCATTTTGCATTTAACTCCTAATAAAAAAGATTGTGATTCATTTGATTATTTATAAGGATGTTAGATCGATGTGTATTATTAAGACAGAATCGGTATTTCTTGTTTAACCTTCTTGGTATATAAGATTCTGTCAGTCAGGATAGAGAGAGAGAGAAGAGAGAGAGAGATGTTTATCATCCACGATTGTTTATATCCAGTGAAGTAAAAGTTTAGCTTTAAATACCACCTGCGTCCCTTTAGAACTTTCTCGTCCAACATAGGTTACACTCTGTCTCTCTGAGAAACCAGCCTGATAAAACAGAGGTACTTTCTGGTCAAATACCAGGATCCAACCAATAACGAGCTGGTTAGTGAGGCTGAGCAATACTCACTGAACCACCACGGCTCCCTTAGGCATTAGCTATGTGAACTCCTCCACGAGAAGTGATATTAAATGTTCTATTAAGAGTAAGTAAGCCGCAGCCTTCATCTCTGAGACACTACGGCGTCCAGATATATACTGAATATATCGATCAATGGTAAAATGATCCTTAACATCTTGTAGAAGTCGTGAAATTAACAAGCTAGACGAAGAATTCCTGTGATTATCTTGATCTAATACAAACTACTTGAATCTTTGTCTCATTGTTGCATATTTATGATGTAATTCCTGCGAGAGTCGACTGTTGATTCAACATGCTCCCGCGCATAATTGACTGATTAATTTCTTTAGATATAGAGAAGCGATAGCAAGCCACCGTTGAGACATTTTAAGAAACAAGGAACAAGAGATGAACACGATTTTGGCGACAAAACAACAAGTTGAAAATGTTAACGGAAATGGGATATGCCGTAACCTTTTGTTGGTTTTGATTGATGGAATGTTAAACCTACAAATAGACGGCAGAAACTTGACATTCACGTTTTCTTTTTTTTTGTAAACATGTTTTTTTATTCCATGTCAGAAGAGAGTTGAGTGTTTATCTCAACATCGTACAATCTCCATGTCTGTTTATCAGAAGATCTTCTGTGTCCGTCTGCTAATCAGAACATCTTCCATGTCCGTCTGTTTTTATTTAAGGATAGAATAATAAGTAGACTACATCAGAACCACTTTATAAAACACCAAATAAAACTGTCTCTATTTCTTTAAAACATGCACATTGGATTGTATTTTTGTATTAATATATTCTAGAAACAGAAAGAGAAAACCCTTTTTCTGAAGAGAAGGGGAGAGAGAGAGATGGGATTTAAGGCACAAACTAGGTCATTTGGGGACTAACACATGGTTCAATTTTATTCAATAGTTCGATTGCGCTTAGGGGTCTTTTGCTGTAAAATATTCAATGGTGTGTTGGTTCTTTTTAAGGGTGGTAAAATATCCAATGGAATTATTTTGGGGGAAAAATATTAGAGGGGGGGGGGGACAATATTTGATGAGGTTGTTTTGTTTTGGGAGTAAAGTATTTGAGAGTTGTTTTGTTTTGGGTGGCAAAAAATATTTGATAGTTTTGTTTTGGGTGGTAAAATATTTGAATATGTGTTGTTTTGTCTGTAAAAGTGTGCTTTCTCCGGACAGAGTATTAGAATTGTACAAAGATGAAGAAATTAATGAGTTTGATTTTCCAACCTGTGGTGATGGAGTCAAAGGAAGATGTAATTGTTATGACAAGTCCATAGTTAACTAGTTCATCAGACACCTTTAATAATTATGTCTGGAACCTTGAATCCCTCGATAATATTTACTACAAGAGATCTGTTGAATATCTCTGTTTCTCTCAGAACTGTGGATTAATATTCTCGGACTATAAATATAATCAACTTTCTTGTGTGATGGTTATTGAAAATGAATTTAAAGTATTTAATTAATTTGCATGTCTGGGTTTTAAAAAATTTCCTGTTAAATCCACCAGCTTTTATATGAGAGAGAGAGAGAGAGAGATCTATTTAAAGCTATACTCTCTCTCTCTCTCTCTCTCTCTCTCTCTCTCTCTCTCTCTCTCTCTCTCTCTCTCTCTCTCTCTCTCTCTCTCTCTCTCTCTCTCTCACTCTCCAATCTAACTCTGACAGTATCTTAGAGAGAGAGAGAAATGGCCTTAAATATCCCATCGACACAACTATGTCATTTTGGGACTAACGCATTGTTCAGTTTTATTTCAATAATTCATTTTCGCATCTTGGTGAGAGGAAATCAGAATATGGTAAAAACCCAGGTGGCTGGACCGACCCTATTCCTTGACAAGTACAACCAGGGAATTGAAACCATGCCAGTTGACACAATGACAGACTTAACTTGCTAACCATTCGGCCATTCAACCCCAATCGATGGCCTACACTCATGTAGATCTAACAAGTTATAGTGGGAGCTCACGTTCTATGACGTCAGGTATCAAGCACGGGACATTTGACCCTATAACTCAGTCATTCTATTAACCAATTAGCGACCGCCATGCTTTTTAAAATCTACTTTTGTTTTGTTTTGATTTCTATCCGCTGGTAATATTAACCCACAGTTCCACGCATGAAAAGGTCAAACGGTCGATCCGACAGACCATTTGATTGGCTGACCCCTCATTTCAGGCAGAACACGAGTTAAATAACAAGTCTTCCAGATCCAAGAGTAGTAAAGACAAGTAAAAACGAAATTTTGAACGATAAAAAACGAAACGAAATTGGATCTGTGTTATAATCAGATTGATCGGACCCCCAACTTTATAGAAAATCGTAACAATAGATTAGTATGAGTTCCCTATGCTTGTGGGGTTTCCGTGCAAATGCCCAGCATGCCCACGCGTTATGACTATGGCCTTGACCGTAAGTATAAGTTAAGAATCAATTTCTCACCAATTTCTGATTTGTATGCCTGTTCAATCGTATGGTTGGAATATTGAAAGGAGTAGTTCGATCTGTTAGCTGGCCAGCTGTCTTCCCAACTTAAAAATTCATTCACAAAATTTATTGATTTTAGAATAAAAAAAATAATATATTAGTAAGTTTCTATCAACTTGAGATTTTTATATAAGTTACTATTTTTATGATCTAATTTTGTTTAGATTTAAAGCTGCAATTTCATATTTTTTTGTTATATTTTTAAATTTTTTTAAAATAAAGCCTTAAGATAGATGGTATCCATAAACAGTTCTACCTTGTTAAAGAATAATCCTATTAATCCTATAATTCAATATTGCCAGTTGAGAAATTGGCAAATATGTCATTTTCAACTTCAAATTCAAACGTTTGAAGATAGCTATTGCATGGGGGCAATAGAAAAACAAGGGAGGTAATTGTGTTATCATTTCCTTTGTTAATGAGTTATAAGAGTGTGGAATAATGCCTATGATCGTATAATAGTGAGTTGACATCCTATTAAGCAAAAGACAGAAATAATTATGTTTTGACTTTCTTTGAAAATATGAAATTATTGCTTTAATGCAACAGAGCAGCCTTTTTAATGTCCACTATTTCTAATAATGAATTCCAGCATTATTGCCCTTGATCACTTAACTGAATTGTGTAAGCAGCAAAGTTATAATTCAAGCCATTAAATTTACTTTCATTACTTCAAGTTGTTTTTGTTCCAGAAAATTAAAGTGGTTCATTTGAAAGCTATATATGGCCACGATAATTTTAAAATATTGATCTTGGAAAAGAAACATCCGCCTTTTTCCTAAGTTTGAATATTTTTTTTATTTTTCGTCTGAATGTGAATTAACTTGGTCTATGATGTGCTATGAAGTATTGATTAAATTTCAAATTGGTTAGGTTTTTTATTTAAATTTTTACTTTTGGATTTAATTTGAATAGTTTTGTCATTTTTTGTCTTTCTATTTTTTTCTGTAACTAGATTTAATATCCAAATTGATTACGTTTTTTATTTAAATTTTGAATTTAATTTGAATATTTTTGTCATTTTTTGTCTTTATGTTTTTTTCTGTAACTAGATTTAATATCCAAATTGATTGATTACGTTTTTTATTTAAATTTTGGATTGAATTTTTCATTTTTTTTGTCAACTATTTTCTGTGTGTTTTTTTCTGTAACTTTATAATGACGACCAATTTTACTCAGAGGCATAACATATTATTTGTGAATGTAACATCAGAAATCGTGGAGCCTTATTATTGTTTCGCTTAAACAAGATTCATGTATAATAAGTATCAATTTTACCCAGAAGAAAAATATAATTATTATTTGTAAACCATGGAGCCTATGTATTTCTCAGGTTTCTCGTAAATAGATTTATGAATACTGTATAATAATGATGAATTTTACCCAGAAGAAAAATGTAATTATTTATTAGATGTAAGTCTATAAGCCTTTCATTTTTGTCATGTTATGACATGAGATGAGGTTCTACTCAGACTGGGGGGTTGGGATGGCCTAGTGGTCTAGAGTGCCGCGCTTTGACCTCTAGCTGGCCGATCACCTCTGGCTTGCGGCTGTGGTTTCGATCCCTGGTGTGAGCGTATGTGGCATGGAGATAGGGGCGCCTTCTCAACCTTGTGGGTTTACTCCGGTTTCCTCCCACTGCTAAAGACCCCTACGCGCAAGCGAATTATTGAAATAAATTAAAACCATATGTTAGTCTCGAAATGACCTAGTTTGTGTCGAGTGGAGTTTAACCCCATCTCTCTCTCTCTACTCAGACTAGGCTAATGAAGACGTATATATGTCATACCATGTGGTATGAGGGAAATTTAGCCTGCTACAGCTTACTTTTGTATCAAATTCTAACTGCCAAGGGCACTTTTATGTTCACGGCAATGTCTACATGGGACCTCAGTTTTGTATCCCATCCGAAAGACTAAACGTTGTCCCTTGCAAGGCCCTCGACTACGCCAGATAATGTTGATGAACTTTCTCGATCAACGCAAAGATCGAACACAGGACTTCTAGGCTAGCGACCCATGGGTTCTCTGAGTCTTTCAGTTCCTTCCACTGCTAAAGACCTGTACGTGCAAGCAAATTGTTGAAGTAAAGTTGAACAATATGTTAGTTCCGAAATGACCTAGTTTGTGCCAAGTGGTCGTTAAACCCCATTTCTCTCTCTCTTTCTTGAGAGAAGATCAATTTTTGATTCAGACACATCTGTGAAAGACATCTTGTGTTGATTTCTCAGACATGCCTACAAGCTCTTGTCACTGTTGATGTATCCAAGTGCAGTTATGTTCAACTATCTGATATTCTGTGATGCTTTAACTTAGGATATGTTAACTTAAAGATACATTATAGGAGATTAGATAAAGAGCTGGCAGTTCTCACTATAATAGTTAAAAACTAGATAATGTAAAGGAAATTTGCTGAAAATTTCAGTCAAATTGATCCACTGTGAACTGAGAATTTGGCGTTGATCATCTTTACTAAAGTTGGTAAGATAAAAAATATAGTCTTGATTAACAATTTCATGATTTAATCATGAAAGAAAGTTGAGCAACAAATCGGTTCCTAGTGATGACATTAAGAGTTGATTATGGTCTGGATAAGTTAATTAATGTGTAATTAATAATTTAGATAACATTTCATGCCTAAAGAAAGAACTACAATAGGCAGATTTAGCTCTTGCATAATGTATGTTTAACGTAACTCAACTTTTATCTTAAAGTAACTTAACTTAACACTTTCCTAGAATAATTAAGTGACATGTTTATAGCATGAAATAACATTCATTTAACAATCGCATTTGATAAAAGAAATGAACCACCTACGCAACAATATTTTTAGCCTACGATTTTCGGGTTCAATGAAGTGTTTACTATAATACTGTAACCGAGATCTGCGTGTATTGGATATAAAGTAGGCATCGAGGAGATAGAAAATAAATAATGTCGCAAACTATATCCTGGTTTTCTGTAGCGATATTATTGATAATGTTCATCAAGTGATTTATATCCATATTGTTTTGCATGTCGTGTAATTAAAAGCTTTGCTGCTCCAACGCCGTGTAATTGAAATACCTAACTAATATATTGATTATCTCCTACGATGTGGAAAAACAGATTCTCCCTCGGGTCATTTTACAATTACTATAACTTGATAAGCGTAATAACCTGTTAAGCATGAGTAGCGTACCTGCGTACTATCCCCTATCACTTCCTGGTTTCCCTTGACAATATTTGTTCAATCAGAAACACTTGTTATCAAAATATGATATTATATGTTCATGTTTCCGGAACTCTGTTTTATTTCCAAATGATGTTCGTGTTTTCGGAAATCTGTTTTATTTCCAAATGATCAAGCTATGAAATTATTGACAGAATGCAATTTTATGGGACGTGGTCACTGGTTTATATAATTACCATCTTTCAGTTATATTTTTCATTTTTACTTTTCTTAGTAAATGGCTTCCCCATGTATAGAATATATTGAGTGAGTTCTCAGCGTAAACTTAGAGATGGGGGGGGGGGCCTTCATAACTTTGTTGGCTCAATGCGGGTACTTTGATAACAACTTGTCTGTGATATCATCTTCCGTGGAGTCATGGACGTTAAACACTAAAAACAACAACAAGTGTATTTATAGCCTAGTGGTCTACTAGAGTCTTTCTCACGAGCTGTAGATGGCCGGTGGTCTCTGGTTAGTGGTCGTGGTTTAGATCCCTGGTGTGAGCGTATTTGGCTTAGAGATAGGGACGCCTTTTCAACCTCGTGGGTTTACTCCGGGTACAGGTACCACAGTTTCCTCTCACCGGAAAGACCCTTGCACATTTTTAAGATAATAAGAATGAAAATAAGACAATTTGTCTGTAGAAGCACCATTGACAGAAGCAGACGTTAAACACCATGGACAACAACACTGTATATATAGTAAGTGCAAGGGGACTGCATCTGAAATCTCTATTCAGGAAACCAACATCAAACAATCAGTGTAGTTTATTATGTTCACATGAAATGTTATCATATCTTTAAGTGGCCTTTAGTAATTGAGAAAATAGAACACAATTTCTGTAGGACAATAGCGTGATGTTACAATCATATTGCTCATTCCTTTTTGTAAGTTATAATAATAATAATTGTTTTCTATAGCACTGAACATTCGGTCAGTCTGACTGCTCTGTGGCGCATATCTTTGTAAATGGCCCAATCAGGAAGTTTTGTGAATGAAATGAAATGAGGTGTAATAATATTTTACTTTTCTGCACCATCTGGACTGATCACGACCTGTGCAGTGTGTGGACTGTAAGCATCCACTGCGCTATAAAGTCCCTGACATGTAGTAACACAGTTTTCATTAAAGGAGCTAAATACCTAATATTTGGGACCTAGAAATTGACACAAATATTATAATGTAATATGTATGTATATAAAGTGATTTAACTGCTAGTGAGTAACTGTTAGTGTGCAACTGCTAGTGTGCCACTGTTAGTATGCAACTGTTAATGCACAACTGATAGTGTGCAAAACAACCTAACATCAGATAATTATGGTTACATTTTATAAGTAATGATTGTGATTTCTGTTTGAGTCATTACTAAGCGTAATAAATATCTCACTTTATTTCTTGATTTACAAATTGTCAAATTATTCTGTATTAACTTGTAAAGTACGACTGATAAAGGAAACGTCAATTTGTCTGTTTAATAAGCAAAAAAAGAAAAAATCATCAAAGAGATAAAGTAATAAACAAATAAACAGGAAGATTATCACATCACTTGGAGTTGATAAAAAGAGAAAAGATGGAGAAACAGGGATGAACCAAATAGAACTTTGTTTTGAGACCTTATTTAGATCAAACGATCTCGCTCTGTTGAGGCCGCGTAGTTTTATCCGAAACATCAGCAATCAGAGAGGATATAGGGAAGTTGGTCAATGTCGTGAGATTGTGTCACGTCAATCGCTGGTTTAATAGGGCAACAAATAAACTCATAAAACAACCATACAATCTTCGTTTTTGTCTCGGATTTTCTTATTAATCAAATATTTGACCAAAATTCTTACCCTTTGAGCAATCGTTAAATTTCTACGAGTTAATTATGTCGTCCTCTGTTCTTTTATGAAGATGTTTATTGATGTTTTGTTACTTAAAGTGATAACTGCATATTTTGTTAGAAAGTTTAAAAGTATTTATCGGGTGGTTATTTCCAATAATAGTATGTCAATTTTCATGTATATGAAAAGTAGAAATATCCAATCTTATTAGAAAAATACTGAAAAAATACTCATGGAGCGCATACAAGAAAAAATGTGTAGGTTTCGCTTTGATGTCGCTGCTTGGTGACATCAAAGGTTGCATGCGATATTGATTAGCATCTCAGATTAGGCCTATCAGTCATACATGTCAAGGGTTCTTTTAATAGCACATTTACAATGTATACACATGTGCTCCGTTTATCATTCCATCCATGCCACTAGACACAATCATTGCCTGTGAGCTCTGGATGAACAAACCAGAACGTTAGTCACTGAGACACCACTGTGAATATACCATGTAATAAAAAGACCAGTCTGTTATTCTACAAATGGATGAATTAACATCATTAATCATGATATATTCTCTCTGTACAATCTCAATTTAAATCTTATAAAAAACTCACTCTCATTAGTCATTCTCTTTCTCATTTGTATTCATTTTATAACCTTCTAAACTTATTACTACCAAATTTACATATTCCTGATCCGCTTCATATACAATTCGGTTATTATTTGAAATAAAACCACAAAAGATATTAAGTGTCCTTAAGGCTCTTACTAACAAAAAATAATAACAATAATGTATTTATATAGCGCCTATTATCCAGTAAACTGCTTATGTATCCTTGTACCATCTTTAAAATATACATAGCCCGACCGGCATATACGGCTGACGTGGAACCCATGGTTTGGTTGTTGACTAATAATAACGCATAGATTATCTATCCACATACCTTCCTAGACCTATCCGAGGGTAGGGTAGTTCAAAGCCACAAATATATACAAATAAAGGCTGAACCTTGTGTAATACAATATCATTTGGGATCTAAAATGTAATATTGTATTTTTAATTCATATTCTTAATTCATATTTTATGTTGTAATTTCAATTGTAACTCATTTGGACATATTAAGTGACAAGCTTTAATCCGTTGCAGGTGCGAGCTTATCTGACATAGTATTATGTAAGATGTATTGGTCGTACAAACTTGTATCATCGAAGTGTCTATTTGATATAAGTTGTAAGCTTAACACTTGTTGTTTTAGAGCTAAGATGTGTTTATCTTAATTAATCGTTTTCATTGTTCTCATTTTAATGCTATTAACTATGGCGTGCCTCAGCTATTTGACAGGCATCGTTGGATAGTATATAATGCCTCGTTTAGAGACGAGACGGGAGGACACCAGGGACCAGAGTCAGGTCTTGGGGAGACCTGGGAGAAGTCGGTCCGTCCTGGACTATGGGGTCTGCCCTCAGACCCCCGGAACGAGTTGGGTTTTCTGTGACCTAGGGAGAACATCTTTAGTTAGATATCTCCTGATCCAACCACCATATTTGTATATATATATATATATTATGCAGTAATAAAACGTCTGTTTAATAAAAAGAGTTATGTATTCTATTACACTTGCCCTACTTGTCTGAATCTTGCATTTGCATCTGAGTGGATCTACGTCATAATGGTTGCATGTGGCAAGGAGTAGAGGTTCATCTGTCCAATCTTGTGGTCTGTGGGTTTTCTCTGGGTACTCTGGTTTCCTAACACTGCTAAAGACCTAAAGACCCCTATGACTGAAATAGAATTAAACCATATGTTAGTCCCAAAATGACCTAGTTTGTTTCTAGTGGACGTTAAACCCCATTTCTCTCTCTCTATTTCATAAGGCCAACTTTGGATTTGGTCAAAGGGCACGAAAGGTAAACAGGGCTAGCATTAATCCCAACCCTAACCCTGGACCTAGCACTAATGCTTACCCAAACCCTAACCTACAATCTCGCCAAAAATCATGTGCCAACTTTAGGTTTGGCCAAAGGGCACGAAATGTAAATAGGGCTAGTGTTAATCCCAACCCTAACCTTAGACCTAGTACTAATGCTTATACCCTAACCCTAACCCACAATCTCGCCAAAAATCATGCTCCTTTAGCTTATTTACATCTCAGCAACCTTAACGAAATATTGAGTTGGCCATATCAAATAGATCTAGCCATTCGCTTCTCTAATGACAAATACACCTATGCTTGTTTCATGTTTTTTTATTTTAAAGTGGTAAGCACTGTGATTGATGAATCATCACTACAAATTGCTAAAAAAAACTAATTCTATCATGGTCTCTCTCCCAGTTTAAACATATTTTACATCTACATTAATTCTAGGCCATTCTCTCGCCAGATTTAAATGTGCATTTACATGTGCAAGGGAAGCTCTGAATCCTAAAATAAATGGCATGTAAAGTGAATAAAGCTAATGTATAAACTACTGTGTATAATCTCGACAAGGTTTACGTTAAGGCAACAAGAATAGAACGACTAATTGGTAAAATTGATGTCTTTCTTCTACGTGCAGGGCTTTATTTTATGGAGGCTATCACGGTAATTTTGTATGGAGATAAGATTTTAAAAACCTTTGAGTTGGAATAATGATGATGTGTCAGCTTGATTCGTGGAGGAAATTAAATCTAATGGGATTTTTTATGACATTGTGATGTGTTTCACGACTGGATGTATGGAACCTAGGTGGTGTAATTTTCGATCTTTTATTCTCTTGATGTCGTTTTCTGGTGAATTGACTGATGTGGTTTAGATTGACAGCTCGTTAATTTATATTGACTGGGGTTTTCGGGGAGGGAACTGATGGTGTTACTCATTAGTTAATATTGTATTTGGTTTCTGTTGAGGGGGAGGGGGGTGTTGTTGATTTATATTGAATAGGGTTTTCAGGGAGGGGGAGGATGGAGGAAAGTAAGGATTTTACTCATCGATTTATATTGAAAGGAATTTCTGGGGAAGGGGATGATGGAGGGGGTGGGGCGGTGTTACTCATCATTTTATTTTGAACAAGGTTTCTGTGGATGGTGTAGGCAGGGTCAGTGTTACTGATTAGTTTCTATCCAGGGTGGAGGGTGGAGAGCAGTAAGGGTACTTATATTGATTTGGATTTTCAGGGATTGTGAGGGTGCAGGGCAGTAAGGGTGTTTCTAATTAGTTTATATCGATTGGGTTTTTCATGAGGAGGAGGGTGGAGGGGCAGTAAGGGTGTAAGTCATTGGTTCATATCGATTGGGGTTCCCGAGACGGAGTCTGAGTGGATCTTGGTGTTACTCATATTTGTATTAATGAATTGTCTGTCAGTTTGGAGAGGGGTGTGGTAGAGTGGTTTGTGTCATCCTTTGATCAGTTCTCCTGCGTTTGCATTTTAATGTGGTCTTATATTGGCATCACTCCATCTCTGCCATAATCTGGAAAAACCTAGTAACACTGTCGAATGTAGTTTTGAGTAAACAAAGGAAAACTGTTTTGTTAAGCTACCGAAAACTGTTTTGTCTTTTTAGATGAAGATAATTAGAAGCCTTTCCAGTGATGGAGAAAAAAAACTATCATTATATACATGTGTACTAAGTCTAGATAGTTCTCTATCTCAATTTTAACCAAAATTTGATTTGCTAGGTTTTTCCAGATTACGGGAGATCTGTTGAGCGTTGGTCTGTCATCTCCATTTGTTGATACCATAAAAGAGGCTTCAATGAAGATCCAATCTTTCTGAAATTTTTATCAGCTGTTGAACTCTGATTTTCAAAATTTTTCGATGATCATGTTAGATTTATGCTCCTTTTTTTTCACTTCAATGGCTCTAGTTCTTCTCCTGTCCTGCTTTCTATAACAATGGCACTGTCTGACCCCGATATTTTCAAAGGAATTCAACTTACTATGTCCTGCGCATGCTCAAAGGAAGCTAGAGCCGTGGTTTTTAAGCCAAGCTGTTCAGGCGACCAAGCTAAACTGGTTTAACAGTCCCCAGGGTTTTTTTTTATACCAGTTAAACTTGAGCATCTGAACAACTCAGCTAGTGCTGGATGTATGTTTTGTTAGCTGGCAACCCATGATTCTGATACTGACACAAGTGTACCTGTGCCAAAAGGATGTCGAGACTGTTGCCAAGCTCAATTTGTTTTCTGATTAAAGGTAAATATGTGCTGCATTACGTGTGGTATATCATCTATGTAATGTATTAAGCGTTGTATATTACCCAAGTGGGAGGTTATAAGAACAAGTGTTTTCAATCAGGTCTGTGGAAGATAAGGTAACAGTATATATATTAATATTACCTGATCCACAGGGGTTGTGTGGCTGAATGGTTTAACATGTGCACTTTAGATCATATGGTCTGTAAATGTGGTGGAGGTGTCTAGTCATTCGGATGGTATGAAAAACTGAGGTTTCCATGTACACATTGTTGGTTGGAATTTGATAGGACGTTAAACCTCATTTTATTTCATTTCTGTCAATGAGTGAGTATGACGCTGGTTCGATAGCCTTGATTAAGAAAGTTCTTCGTGATTTTCCGACGTGGTTTCCCCTTGTCAGTGGTGCAGGACGGGGGGGGCTAACAGGGACAGCTGTCTAGTCATTCAGATGGGATGAAAAGCAGAGGTCCTTGTAGGCTACTCATTGGCATGCCCATAAAAGAAATGTTGACAGTTGGAATTTGATATAAGAGTAGGACATTGTGCAGCTGCCCGGGTAAAATTCCCCTCATAACACACTGTATGACATATGCCCATCTTCATTAGCCCAGTCGGAGTAGGACATTAAACCTATTTCATTTAATTTCATTTCTGTAATTGAGTCAAACGTCGTTGTTTTGATTCCTTGCTTATCTGTGACAAGGATTAATGTCCCCTGTCCAACGTCAGAGTCGGATTCAATGGGGGGCGCAAGGGGCGCGCATCCCCCCTTATTTTCGACAGTGCCCTTCTTTTACTACTGAAAAGGCCTTTCAACTAGCTTTTTTGCTCGATTTTGAGGCTCTTTTTCTACGATTTCTGAACGTTTAGACGAAAATATCAGCCAAATAGCTCTTGAATTGGCTAGAGAGGCAATGAAATGACGGATAATTTTCTTGGGGCCCCACCCCCTCTCAGCGGCGTGCCCCGTCTCTGCGGTCAGTGCCCAAATTTTCGACGCCCCCCCCCCCCCTTTTCAAAATTCCTAGATCTGCCCCTGAACGTTGTAGGTTTTCTCAGGGTCCTGTTGTTTCTGACCACTGCTAATGATCTCTTAGTGTAAGCTGTCTCTAGAACAGAAGAGAAGTATGGCTCATCAAGAAATCCCTCTCTGACCATTGCTGGAATAGCATCTGTTTCTTGAACTTATGCGGGAGTGTGTCTATTCTTTCCGTTCAATGAAAGCTATCACTTAAGTACAGCAACATGACAGTCCTTCGTTTAATCTGGGTCTTCCTAAAACTTTGGACTGTGATTTAAGCTATTCAAAACGGTGAAAGTATGTTCGTTTCCAAACAGTATTGTTTACATTTCATTCGACTTGATAGCCTCGTTTGTCACGCAATTAGTTTTACTGTGTTGAGCAGAGGGAAAATTAGTCCCGTAATGACCTAGTTTGTGTTGAGCAGAGTGAAAGTTAGCCCCGTAATTACCTAGTTTGTGTTGAGCTTGAGGGGAGTGAAACTTAGTCCTGTAGTGACCTAGTTTGTGTTGAGCAGAGTGAAAGTTAGTCAAAAAATGACCTGGTGCTGAGTTGATGTTAATCTCTCTCTCTCTAAATATACAAATCATATTATAATCTGTTATACAAGCTTGTCAGTTATTGTGTTTATTTATTCTACAAGATACAATCTACTATGGTTATTTGGTTGACTGTATTTATTATACCAGATACAATCTGCTATCAGGCGCGGATACAGATGGGGGCTCACGCGGCGCACGCCCCCTCTATTTTTTTTGCGGTGGCGAACAATTTTTAGCTCCATATATTCTCGCGGGAAAGGAGAACAAAAACCATTTAGGTTGGAAATCGTAATTTACAGTACTAGTATGAAATTAGTCCTTGTGGGCATTTTTGTCTACTCAAAAATCATGGGTCGGGCTTCGCACTCCCTACTTGGTGCAGCACGCCCCCCCTTTCTGAAAATCATGGATCCGCCCCTGGCTATCGTTAGATAAAGTTATTTGGTCTGTGGTTTTTCTTAATGATAACCATATCCAACAGTTTTATATTCATATCATGTTTTCTGCTGTCAGCGAACTCTATTGAAGAGGCTGACAATGGTTACCCCAAAATTGTTGTTGATTGTGAAGGACCCCGAAAAAAGCAGGTCCACAATTTGTAAAAATCACTGCCCCTGGTGGCCCAGTGAGTAGGACACCTGACAAGAGGAAAACTATAGGGTAAGGTTTTTTTTTATGGGAATCACATACAATATTTTATGTAGGATGTACACAGGACCTCTTATATTTATCACCCCATCCAAAGGACTGGAGGATGAAATAAATGATAAGAGGAAAACTGTAGAGGGTAAGGCTTTTCATGTGAATCACATGCAATATTTTATGTGGAGTGTACACAGAAACTCTTATATTTTTCATCCCATTCGAAGGACTGGAGGCTTAAATAAATCACAAGAGGAAAACTGTTGAGGGTAAGGCTTTTCATGTGAATCACATGCTATACTTAATGTATGTATGTACGTATAGTAGGATCTCTTATATTTTGTATCCCATACAAAAGAAAACTGTGGGGTTCGGCTTTTTATGGGAATCACCTGTGATATTTTATGTAGTGTGCATACAGCACAGGAGCATGATTGTGTAGATGTTTTTTATGTAGAGTGGAGCTATTTTTATGTTGTTTTACAGTAATTGAAACAGGTTGTTGATGAAAATGGGATAAGAAAACAGAGATAGACATGATAAGCAAGGAAGCTGGTTTAATTTATTACCAGGTGGTCCATAAGTTGCATTGAAACCATCTCAGTTTACAAGTCATTCGGTACAAAATACTATAAACCTACTACAACTTCATTTCTATATTTCGTCTATGAAATATCAAGTCATGGTGGCAGTGGACGTTAAACTCCAGAAACGAACCAACGAATTTCTATATTATACCAAAAGATTCTTCTTGGATTTATACCATTGATAATTTTATTCCCTATCATTTATTTATTATTTGTTTATTACACAAGCCGAGAAGGTTCATCAGGATTTTTTTCTGCGTGGTTTCTCCTTGTCAGTGGTGCAGAACGGAGGGCCTGACAAGGACAGTTGTCTAGTCTTTCGGATGGGATGAAAAACAGAAGATCTGAGTATACATTAGGCATGCACGTAAAAGATCCTTGGCAGTTGGAATTTGATGTAAGAGTTGGTCATAGTGCCACTGCCCGGGCAAAATTTCCCTAATTGCATGCTGCATTGCATATGCCCGTTTTCATTAGCCAAGTATAGGAGCAGGACATGTACAGTAGGACATTAAACACCATTTTATTTCATTTCATATTATTACACAAAAAAATAATCTTATTGCATTATATCATTGATAATTTTATTTTCATACCTTATCATAGGCAAGATATTTATTATTTCTTTTATTACACAAAAAATCTGCCTGCGTTTATATCATTGATAATTTTATACCCTGCTGAGTTCATCATATTTTTTATTTCTTTATTACCCCAAAATTAGTTGCTTTTATATCATTGAGAATTGTTAATCTGACTGTATACACATTTATATTTCATTTGATTTTTGTTATGGCCTATACTATATGAAGATCTGACAGGCTGTACTCGGTCAGGGGTTGTACGAGCGGCTTTTGACCCTATGAAATTCATACATTGATTACGAACAGTTCCGTGCATAGCACACCAAGAAGTCGCGGTAACAAACTGTTTCATTGGATTATAATCTCTCTCTTCATCCAAAACGCGGTAATATAACAACTTTACAGATCCTAGTGTAGTAAAGACAAGTAAAACAAAATTTTGAACTATAAAAAAAACCAAACGAAATAGGATCTGTGTTTTAATCAAATTGTGAGAAATGTATACCCTGTTGAGGTAATAATACAACCAGGAAACAATTAACAAACACAAGATGATTGGTGTAAAATGTCGTTTATAAAATGAATGCGGAAGTAAGTAAATTAGATATATATAGCAATTATATGATATATGTTTATAAGAACTATCAAGCAATTACCCTAATAACCTCATTATCTCCTTGGGGCTGGGTGGAAACCAGTCTAATGTTATTAAACCTTTATTAACCTCACCCATGATAATCTATCATAGGTGCCAAGTTCTGGATGAATTTCTATATTAAATAACTTAGATAAAACATGTATATGCAAATATCCAAATTATGTAAAATTTGTATACCGGACAATACCGGTAACAGTTTACCAGGTCATAACAAGATTTTAAAGGGCAGATTGGCTTAGCACCGAGTAAGCATGTTCAAATTCGTTTTTAGGGTACTACCATGTAATAATACATCTGTATCAAGACTTTTAAAACAGCGGGGTTTGATGGCTGAATGGTTAGCGTATGTGTTGTATCATAACGTCTGTCATTGGGTGGTTTTGATTCTTTGGTTGTAAATGACAAGGAGTAGTGTCGCCTGTCCAACTTCATGAGTTTTCTCCAGATCCTCCGGTTTCCTCCAAAGACCCCTACCTGCAAGCGAATTATTGAAGTAAAATTGAAATATATGTTTGTCCCTAAATGACCTAGTTTGTGTTGAGTACTGGACGTTTAATAAACCCCATTTCTCTCTCTCTCTGTTTTTAATTACCTAAATTGTATTTATATTGCTTCTAATTTCCTAGCTTGTAAATTAACTGACACCTACATTCTCCTAAAGGTCAATTTCATTACCAAGTAATTAAGACTGGGAACTAGGATGAACTGTGAGCCCTGACCTGTCCTGAACCTCACCGGCCTTAACCCCCTGTAGATCGTATCCTCATTAAACAGGTGAATCTGCTAAATCATTTGAGTTGTTTATACTGACTTTTCTTCTTACATGTTCCTGGAATATAATTCCAAGAATCCACACGACCCCCTAATACCATAAATCCACGCTGTCCTCATTAAACATGCTGGCGGGAGGGTTTGATGGCAAAATTGTTAGCGTGTGCACGCTGTATCATAAAGTCTGTCATTGAGTCAAAACTGGCGTGGTTTCGATTCCCCTCATTGGTTTTCTCCAGGTCCTCCGGTTTCCTCCCACTGCTAAAGACCCCTACGTGCAGGTGAATTATTGAAATAGTATTGAACCATATGTTAGTCCCGAAATGACCTAATTTGAGTCTAAAACAAAAAAACACACACCTTCAGATTCCCCTCAAAACAACACACCATTGAATATTTCACAGCAAAGTAACATCCTCTCTCTCTCTCTCTCTCTCTCTCTCTCTCTCTCGCATATTAAATATCCTCCCTTGCTAATCATTAGAATTCTTCTAACAGACATTCTCTGCACATGTTCCAGGAATATATGTAGTTTGAGGAATCCACACATCATACTATTGACCAAAGAAGTGAGATATGAGTGGACTGTTGTAGATTATTCCAGATGCCAGAATTGATTGTTGATTCTATTTTAGTTGCAGCTCTCTACTTGATACAGATACCTGATATATGGCTTCAACAATTTTATGCTTTTTTCACTGAAACAATGGGTAGATTGATTGAATGGCCAATTGGTTAGCGCGTACATGTTATATCATAAGGTCTATCATTGAGTCAATTGGCGTAGTTTTAATTCCAGTAGTTCTCTGGTTTCCCCTGCTGCTAAAGAAATAAAATTAAACCATGCGTTAATCCCGAAATGACCTACTTTGTGTTGAGTGAAGGTTAAACCAGATATCTCTCTCTCTCTCTCTCTCTCTCTCTCTTAATCATAAAAACCTGCATCTTTAATTAACAATCGATCACTTCGTTTGGTTTTCTGTGATAATGTTTTTGTAATAAAAGTTTTTATTTGGAAATGACTGTATCAGTAAAGCATTAAAAACTATCTTTATGAGGGAGATAGTAAGTAATAAAACCTTGTCCTGTTAATTGATGGCAGTCAATGAATGAGAAATAAATCAACTATAATAATTACCTCTATGTCGTTAACCGTGACTAAGTCTGGATTTATCATATTATGGTTCCGGTATAAATGTTTACGATCCCTGATGCCCAGCTGGGTGCCGCATGGACTATTAATATTAATTGATCTCAGATGTACGCATATAAACATGTATATATTTCCTGTATTCTGTGGTAACACTGTGCTATCAACCTGTTTAAAACTGGACTAATAGAGGCCCATATACACTTTGGAATAGGAGTAAAACTGTGGAACTGGATGTTCAATCCTGCTTGGGACTACTGGTGATAGTCAAACTTGTGTGGTTCTAGATGTTAAACTCTCGTGGGATAATGAGCCATGACAACTACCGTAAGTGAATAAAATGCTGGCTCGCTAGCCTGGAGGTCGCGGATTCACTCCCATAGTCTTACCCTTGTCAGTGGTTCAGGACGGAGAACCTGACAAGGACAGCTGTCTAGTCGTTCAGATGGGACAAAAAACTTAGGTTATGTGTATTTGGCATGTAAAAGATCCTGCTGCAGTGGCAATGAGATATAAGAGGGGGCTGCAGTGCCACAGTCCACGCACAATTCCCCTTACAGCACGGGGGGTTGGGATGGCCTAGTGGTCTAGAGTGCCGCGCTTCGACCTCTAGCTGGCCGGTCACCTCTGGCTTGCGGCTGTGGTTTCGAGCCCTGGTGTGAGCGTATGTGGCATGGAGATAGGGGGGCCTTCTCAACCTCGTGGGTTTCCTCCGAGCACTCCGGTTTCCTCCCACTGCTAAAGACCCCTACGCGCAAGCGAACTATTGAAATAAAATTAAACCATATGTAAGTCCCAAAATGACTTAGTTTGTGTTGAGTGGACGTTAAACCCCATTTCTCTCTCTCTCTCTCCCTTATAGCACATTGTATGGTGTATGCCCGTCTTCAATAACACAGTCGGGGCAGAGCAGTAGAACGTTAAACTCCATTTCATTTCATCTACTGGGATAAACAGTAAAATGAATTTATTGTTCTTAGGTCTATTTGATGAAAGTGGGGGGTCAAATGGGTTAATACATGCACTTTAGAGCTTAAGGTCTGTCAATGAGTCAAGGAGTAAGCTCACCTGTCCCACCTGGTGCGTTTTTCTATGGTTTCCTCCCACTACTGAACACAAGCGAATGATTGATATATAATGAACAAGTTTGTGATGAGTGGACATTAAACCCCAGTTCTCTCTCATTGTTGCATATTCATGATGTAATGCCTATGATGTAATTCCTTTGATAGTCGACTGTTGATTCAGCATGCTCCTGCGCATAATTGACTGATTGATTTCTTTAGATATAGAGAAGCGATACAGAACCAACATTGAGACATTTTAAGAAACAAGGAACAAGACTTAGTTTGTGTGGAGTGGACATTAAACCCCTCTCTCTCTCTCTCATGAAAACTTAATATTAACCAGTATATACTTAATATAATAACAGGGGCAGATCCACAAGGGTGACTAGGATGACTAGCCACCCCCTTCCCCACCGGTGTATAGGAATCCCAGGTCCTACAAGCTTCCACCGGGACGTTGTCCACGAACAGAAATCATTGTTCGTTATGGCTCAGATGCGAGGAAATCGATGATAATTTTTCAAAATTTTCTGGGGGGAGAACCCCCCTCTACAGTTTGCACTTATGGCACTCGGAGCCCCCCCCCCATATCCCCCTCTACTGCTCGCGCCTACGGCACTCGGAAGCGTGCCTGTGGCACCCATTGCTCCGCAGTCGGTTTTCATCCCCCTCAAAAAAAACTTGGAACCGCCACTAAATAAATGTCAAACAGCATGTTTATTCTATAATCTGCCAGATTGAGGTCAAGAGATTATTAGTAGAATTATCATGGGCTACAGAAATTATTCAAAGTCAACGATTTCTATGACCTTTCTTAACCATTCCTATTGATTCCTTTCTCATCAAGGGATTCATTTGAATTATCAAATTCCGTAATTATGTGCTGTGTAAAATGACACTAATGGCTATTTGAAGCGATCATACCTTCGCTTAAGCTGTACTTCATCAAATTTAGTTTCTCAATTTTAAGGTTTTGAATGTCGAACATTTACCGGGGTGGATCCAAGAATTTTTGTTAGAGGGGGTTTGCCAGGCTCTAGTTAAGGGAATTTGACAGTTGACAATACATGATGTCATCATCGTCTCTAGATTTTGTTTTGAGCTTTTTAAAGAGACAACTCCAACACCCCATTTGATGTTAATTTTTATAATGAATCATAAAGTGTTGTTTTACAAGACAGACGACGATGAAGATAAATTAACGCCAGACTCGACCTATTCAAAATGTCTAGGCATGTTGAATGAAATAAATATTAATGTTTGAAAATTTTGAATGTACAGAAAAGTTTATCATTTTTAAATGGAATAACGTTCTGGTGATTCGAAGCAAAATTATAATAATACTTCCGGTTTTCGAAGTTACAATATTTCCGGTTTTGACAAAACTGGGTATTCCGGATCTCTGTGACATCCGACATTTTGTAACGATCCCGTACGATGTCGGATTTGACAGAGTCCACTGTAGTTGAGCAGAGTGTAGTTTGGACCCCCCAAATCCCCCTTCTGGATCCGCCCCTGATTTAGTAATTATCTCTCAGATATTTATTTTTAATTTAATTATAAACTTTATGTTACTTAAATAAAACTTTTGATTTTCAATAACATACCGTTTTTTAAAGATGCATGTAAGATTTATATAAAAAACTGGCCGTTTCGTGCGATATTAGTTCAAAAATAGATCACGATAAATAAGTATAATGAATATTTCTGTCTCAAATTACATTATTCTGAGCAAAGTTATGAACGACTACTTTTATTGGGTTTCAAACAGCGGATGCAATTGAGTTTTTGTTTAATTTGTTTTGAAAACTGTATGATCAGATCTATTGTCAGACCTTTGAAGGCAGAAAAGCATCGTTCACTAGACAAATAGAATACAGCTTATAACATTTAAATAAAATACATTTTTAACCCTTGTACTACTGGTGAAATCCAATTTATACTTAGCCTTTGCATATTTCAATAAAATATGTCTTAACATTTCAATAAAAGTCTACTTTTAACATTTCAATAAAATACAATTTTAATTTTTACCCTTGGAGTTCTTGTAAAATTGAATATATATTTGATAAGAATACAACTTTAGCTCTGGTGAAATTCAATTTATGTTTTAAAAAAAATCAAAGAAAGTGCAAACAATTGGCTGGCTGGTCGGAGATCTGTTTTAGTTGATTCTTGGGTTAAGCATTATAAGATTGTGGGTATCTCCCAGGAGCACAAATACTGTTTTCCTTGCACCCTGTATGGGAATTCTGGATATTATGCTGATTCATATGATTCAATCGGAAAACTAACTAGCTTTTAAAACCGATCTCCAACCAGTCGGCCAATTGTTTTCACTTTCTTTGATTTTTTTTAAAATATAAATTGCATTTCACCAGAGCTATAGTTAAAGTTGTATTCTTATCAAATATGAAAGTTGAGCGTAAAATCGGATCCTAATTCAGTAAATATCACAGGCTAGAGATGACATCTAGATTTGATTATGATCTGGATAAATTAATTAATGTCTAATTAATAATTTAGATAAGATTTCAGATCTAAAGAAAGACCTGCAATAGGCAGATTTAGCTCTTTCATGACGTATATGTTCAATTGATTTCTAAAGCCCCCCTGCCATTTTGTTTACAATCAAAAGAAAATATGTATGTTTGAGCTGACTAAGGAGATTATGTTAATTAAACAAGAACTTAAATTAATATCAAAAGACTTCTAAAATTACCTGAATTCACAAAATTAATTACTCATAATCTGCTGCTATTCTTATAAATCCCTATAATCTTCTCAGTATGTCGTTGGGATTACAGAGAATGTGAGAGGTGTTTTTTTTTAATATGTTTTGAAATGTCTAAAGAGGAAGAAGTTTTTACATTAACAACAGGTAAAATGTTTATTGTTTTTATACCTCCGCTGTCTGTGCAAAATTCTTCATTTGTATGTTGCACATGTAAGACGTTTGAGATTTACAATATTGTAGTTTTTATGTCCTCTTATAATATACTGCCGCTGTCTGGACCAAAATTCTTCAGACATGCATTGCACACATGAGCATATGCCTGTCTCAAAATGACTGACTCAACGTTCGTAAATTAAACAGGGGTTTGATGGCGGAAAGGGTAGCGCATGCACACTGTATCATAAGATCTTTCATTGAGTCAACTGGCATGTTTTTGATTCATCGGTTGCACGTGAAAAGCAGTAGGGTCCTCTGGTTTCCTCCCACTGCTAAAGACCCCTAAGCACAATCGAATTAAAGAAATAAAACTGAACCATAGGACATTGGACTGAATCCTGTTTCATTTGAACCTATATCATTGTTGATAACTAAAAAATATCTTTATTATACCGCACAAATGTTACTGTTGGCAGTACATCAGAAGAATTTGACTTTTTGTTTGAATCGTCACTCAATACAAGAATCAACAATTGATATTCTTTATTTTATGATCAAAGAAAGTGTTGAGACAGTTTATCTTAATTTACGTTAAATTTAAACTTTTACAAACAAAAGTGTAGATTTACAGTAAGACAATACGGGTTTCATCTTTATCTGTGAAGAAACAGTCAGGACATTGTGTGGCTCAAGTCGATAATGTTGACGGAAACAAAGACGTTTTTACGAGAAAATGAATCGTTTTCGATTACCTATCTCTTTTTATACATGACGAAGATCTCAAGTTGGTATTCGGATTGGTTCTTGTAAACGTGACGAGTTGTTTCGCAAGATGGCTGAAGACGAAGAATTGAGGAAAAATGTTAAAAAGTTTGTTTTTCCATATTCTGTTCTTGAAGACACCGCCCAGAAATAGTTGATTGTCTTTAAATGCCTCGTATTCTTATTAGGAATGTCCATGATATTCATATTTTAACTAGAAATTTGAATGAAAACAAACTAGCTAACATCAGGTAAATCGTTGTAGTAAATACGACAATTGGGTGAAAGCGGCTAATTTTTGTCGTAAATGTGTTTGAAAGGGAATTGCAAATTGATCAGCTATAATCGTTTTCTCGTAAAAACACCTAAAGTTACACAATCTATATGAAATTTGTTCCTTCTCAAATACTTTGATATGACATTATTTCTGATGAGCTCCCCGCATAAGCGAAAAAGTACTTTAATATGTTATTTAACCAAGTGTTGAAACCAGCTTGTATTAGCCGGCCACCTTCTATCTTTTGATTGTTTACTGTGCAACAAAATAATGCAGCCTTACGATTGTACTAATATTTCCAGATCACTGTGGCTAAGTGGGTAAGACGCTGGCTTATCACATGAATAAATGTCTAAATGGTTTATATAACATTTGAAGCCAGATACAAGACGAGCAACAGCAAGCCCGTAACTAATTTGCATCCCCTGCAAAAAGTTTTGCACCCCATGTAAAAAAATGGTCGACCATAAAAGCAATAGATATACTTTGTCGTCAATTTTACAGCACCCCTGAGAACACATCCCGCTCCCATAGTTGCTCTCAGCTAGTTATGCGCCTAGGCAGCAGGCAGACTTAGCTCTTGTAATGTCTTGTATCCTGCATCTTTAAAATTTCTACAAAGACTTTAAGGAGAATTCCCACCATTGTGGTAGACTATGCAAATGTGTTTAATTGTTACTGCAGATTTGTGTAAACAGACAAGTTATACAGTGATTATCATGGTGGTATTTAATCTCCTTCTGTCTTCACAACGAAGATAGAACCAGATGTACCGTATACATCATATTGGCTCATCTCCAGATATGAGAAATAACTCGTAGATTTACATGGGAACTTTCCACCTTATTCATGAAATCGTTGGTTTCAGAATTGTGAAATATGTTGACGTTGAAATCAGTATAAATTGATGTTCTGAATTCAACTGATAATAAAATTCAAGATGAAAATAAGGCTGTTTGAAAGGACCAAAGGTAATAGATATATTATAGGTAATTATATACGCGTCGTAGTGTTTCGTTTGATTAGACCTCATCTTCCGCTCAAACACTGCTGGACTGACTGATGATTCTTGTCCCAAATTATCAGGGAGATTGGATGGCCGAATGATTAGCATGTGCGCGTTGTATCATAACGTCTGTCATTGAGTCAACTTGCGTGGTTTCCATTCCCCAGTTGTACATGTTTAAGTGACATGGGGTAGGGTAGCCTGTCCAATGGGGTTTCTCCGGGTCTGGCTAAAGACCACAAGGCGCAGGTGAAATACTGAAAAAAAAATTGAACCTTATGTTAGTCCCAAAATGACCTAGTTTGTGTCAAGTGGACCTTAAACCCCATTTCTCTCTCTCCCAAATTATGACTAACAACCAATCAATTACACCGTAACAAATCAATCATGATTAACCAGGGCCCTGTTTCACGAAATTTTAACTAAGATACAATCCAAATTTTAGTAATTTGATTGGATAATATTTGATTGATTTTAGGTCTTATCCAATCAAAATTGAAGAATCTACTAAAATTTGGATTTTATCTTTAGTTAAAATTTCATGAAACTGGCCCCTGACCTCTAAATATGTGAATGTAAAAATGTATAACGACAATGACGTCTACATTACGTCACATTATAGGTAAGAATTACATTACAGGTACTAATAGTAAGTGCAGGAGGACCGCACTACACGCAAAACAAAAATTACAGGTACTAATTATTTTACAGGTTATGATTATAAGTATCTTATACTTATGGCAGAGTATGGCAGGGTATACAATAACCCAGTTCACGTTCACCAATGTCAGGGTTTGTTATATTACCGTAGTTCCTCAATAGAAGGGGTTTCTTTTAGCTTTTAGCTTTACCATAGCCCTCGGTCCCGACCGGCATATACAGCCAACATGAAACCCGTGGCTTTAACCCATGATTATGGAAGTTTTGGTTATATAGTTCCCCAATAGAGGGAGTTTATTTTAGGTTCAACCCATGACCATGAAAGCTAATTTAAAATGCAAACTAATTAATACTTTTTTGAATTTCTTGTTCAGCCAAAGTCTGCCAAATTGTTTTTGTAGGTTAGATTACATGCCAGACCGGAATTAGCCAAATAAAAACTGTTTTTTAAATGAGAAAATTACGTATTATTTTGAAAATGGAAATTGAAATACCGGTACAAAATATAAATTAAAGTTCAAAATGATAAATTAAGGCTTGAAATTATATATTATTTTGAAAATAGAATTTAAAGTTTGAAATTATGAATTACAGTCTAAAAAAGATTATAGATTATTATAAATTAAAGTTTAAAGTTATAAACTGATTTTAAAAATTAGAAATTATCTTTCAAAATTAGAAATTATCTTTTCAAAATTAAAAATTTAACTATAAAATTCGAAAAGTGAATTTTGAAATTAGAAAATTAATTTTAAATTTCACAAAATTGAAATCTTAAACAGTAAATCAAAAATGTAAGAAATAATCTATATTTGAGTTTCCGAGCATGACAAGAAATTTAAGCTTTTCGTACACATGTATCCTCTTAATTCTGATAGATCTTAGTAAATATATTTTATCCATCATATGATATTTGTATTAACCATCTTTGTTAATGTATCGGTGAATTATTGTGTCATTTAAAGTAGCTAAGTCTCTAACTCAATATCATCCAAAATCTTCAACATTGAAAACACAAATTATTTGTCAATTTAAATCAACATTGATGGTGTGATCTTACCGGAAAAAGATGGGTTCTGTTATCAAATATTTAAGACAAAATAAACATTTTACCTTTAGTACACGAATCGGTACCATAATGTGTGTCAGCCTCAGTTTAAGCAAGAGACGCGAGGAATGAGGCTAGAAACATTGCACCAAATCAAATGACACATGTAGACTGGAATAACTAGACACTAGAAATTTGCACTCAATTGACACTGCTGGCTTATTTCGCCGAACATAACTGATTTAAAATTAGAGTAAAAACGGAAACCATTGAATGTAAATCAGTTTATATACATTCATATGAGAGTATTATATGCGTTGCAGCTTGCAACCCACTTGTGTCAATTTCTAGGTCCCAAATGTTAGCGATTTAGCTCCTTTAAACCCTGACGTGATGAAGATGGTACTTTAAAATCGTTGAACTAAAAAAATAACTCCCAAAACACCACACATGATGATGTTTGATAACGTTAAGAGACATGTGTCAACATGAGGTGTTATATGTGTATTTAGCCAAATACTTGTCGAAAGGTCATGGTATATGTGTATAAACCAGTGATTGTTTTCTGCATAAATTATCTTGTATTTTATTGTTGCCCAATCTCTAAATCGTGCCACTCGAGAATTATAATTGTTGAACTACATGCAGTTGATACATATACTGAGCGCCATAGAAAACGCATCACTTAGTTTTTCGTATAACAAAATGATCCCGTAAACATATCTTATTTATTTTGCTTCTTATGCTGAACAATATTCAAATGGGAACACATCAATAACAACACTTTTGTACACTTATGGATGTTAAATCTGTAATCAACGGTACAAAGTCAGAGGGGTCAAAACCAAAAGTACGACAAAGATAGTTAATTGTCAGTAGCGTGTGTGTCCTCCACTGGCTCTTACGCACTCTGTGCAGCACAATTGTTATACGAAAAACTAAGTGATGCGTTTACTATGGCGCTCAGTATATTATAAACTGTGACAGGAGTCGCAGTGGCCACGAAAGTTCATCTGGATTTTCCAGCATTGTTCCCCCTTGTGAGTGGTGCAGGACTGAGGGCCTCGCAAGAAACCATGTATTGTTCTTCTGATGGGTACCGTGTACACATTGGTTGGCATTTCCCTCATATCACATTGTATAACATATGCCAGTCTCAATTTGCCTGTGGTGGGGTGGAGTGGGGTGGTGGCTGAATAGTTAGCATGTGCGCGCTGTATCATAAAGCCTGTCATTGAGTCAACTGGCATGATTTCGAATTCCCAGTTGTACGTGGTAAGGAATAGGGTCGCCTGTCCAACCTCGTGGGCAGGGCTCACACTGGCTTTCATTTTTTTCCCGCCAAAATGGATCCTAATTTTTACGTAAAACAATGATGATATTTTTTTTCCGCCAACTTGAATATTTTATCTGCCAAAAATGTATGATAAAAAACACATGTTGTAATAACATAATTTTTTTTTTATTTCTTTAACATTCTTTAACAACCATATTTACAATTTACAAGATTCTCCTTTGATTTACATTAGCCCATTTTGTAAATGGTGTATTGAGATGAGGTTGGTTTTTAGTTAATGTGATTGACATCAAATTTGACAAGCCAAGGGTTGCCAAATTTCCAGTTTTCTTTGAATTTCCGTTTCGCGTGTACAATAGGCCTATTGTTGATTTCGGGAACGGTCACGGTATCAGCATTTGAATCGTTAATCGTAGCATCAAGTTCATTTCGTCTAGAGGAGCCGACGTCAGACTCTTCGTTACGGTAACTTTAGAACACTTCGGCGGCGGTAACGAAAAAAAAAAGGCAGACAGTTTTCTCACTCCAGAATCGTCGCTATTCAACTCGCTCTTTTGTTTTCGACCCATTGCGATATATAATTTGGAATAATAATGTCCAATTAGCCATGCTTTAATATTTATACATGATGTATGAAGCCACGTACACTAAACGAAATTCAACTATCAAATCATGTATAAACTCTCCTTCAAAAGAGTTGCCGGCAATGATCAGCCATTTTGATTACTCCCCTTTGTTTTCATTACACAACATCAAATAGTCACCGCAAATCTATTTGTTAGGGTTAATTAATGATGAACAATAGGCTTTATGATCGACAATTATCAATCAGTTGAAACCATTAATCCTAGACAAGTGTTTAGTGTTACTCATGACACGTTCGGGATTATCAACAAGTTGATTGATTTATAATATGCCGCTATATGGTTAATCAAGGATAAATCCGGTTAGAATTTTATAAAAAAAAATTTCGCCAATTCTAAAAAAGAATCGCCAGTACCCCAAAACTTTATCGCAAATATTTTCGCCAAAATGAAACTTTGATCGCCACTTTCATAATTTAATCGCAAATTGCGACTTTGGCGACCAACAGTGTGAGCCCTGCTCGTGGGTTTTCTCTGGGTCCTCCGGTTTACCTCCCACTGCTAAAGACCCATACGCAAAAGCGAATTACTGAAAAAAATTTTAAAATTTAACCAGGTGTTAGTCTCGAAATTACCTTGCTCGTGTTAAATGGTCCTCAAACCCCATCTCTCTCTCATTATCCCAGTTGGAGCAGAAGAGTCAACATTAAACCCTATTTCATTTATAATGACGCTATATATGATGATAGTATTTTGTTCTGCAGGAAACTTTACAATTGTTGAACTAGTTGAAAATCATTATGTATAATACAATACTCCAGTTTATATCAATAAGTTAGTGATGTGGAAACTGTTTGATATCAGGACCATGAATTAATAATACGATGATCAGAAGTTAATAACTGATATAAAAAACACAAATCAGAAGTTAATAACTGATATAAAAACAACACAAATCATACCAGCACAGGATTTTTAAAATAATGATATGATTGGTGATTTGTGGTGTATATCGAGACCATAATATAACATTCAATTTTATCAGCCCAACCAACAAAATGCTTGAATTTATACTTTTCATAAAATTGAATAATAAGTAACAAACTAAGACTACTGGTTTATGAACATGCAAAGTTTCAACGATGATACTCTTAACTTTAACAACATGGTTTCTACTTGTCAGTGATGCAGAACGGAGGGCCTGACAAGGACGGCTGTCTAGTCATTTGGATGGGACGAAAAGCTGAGGGACCGTATACATTCTTAACTTAAGTCTGACAATGCTTTGTGAACTGAAAACCTGATTTAAAGAGATTGTTCAACAGTTCAATTAGAAGAATTATTGGTTCGAAATTGCTGAGTAATACCTTCATTTACTTTCAAATTGATGTAGTCAATCAAACGTTAATGGTACTTATTAATACATTTACATGGACTGTTGTGTTTTTATTGTGATCAATTGCTAAATGCCATTCAGGTGAACATTAGCCCATGTTGGTGCAGAAAAGTCGGAAATGGTAATGTTATAACGTTTAAAAACTCCATTAAAACAAATGTGCGAATTGACTGTTGGGATGCGGGCATTTAACTTTCGGTTATTCACTTGGTTTGTTGCACGATATTTTATTTGTGATTGCTGACTTAGTTTTGCCTTCATACCAAAAGTTGTTTGGTAAAAGAAGTGGTTGATGTATGGTGTATGTTATTTAAATAATTGATGTATCTATTGTTGTTCTTTCTGGTGTCGTATTACAAAGTCATGGTTGATGGAGTTATCTGGTATAGTTTGTTTGTTTTCGTTTAAGCTGTTGATCAAGCTCGTTTCCAATACCCCCCCACCCCACCCCCCGTAAACATTTACAGATGAAGGGAAACAGTTAACTGGCTTGGCTTATAGTACGCATGCATGAAAGCTATGCGCCCCAGAGTTTTAATGTAAGCATATGAATACTTCATCTTTAAGAATTGTCTGTTTTCTTCTAGTAAAAAAGACTTAAACTGGCTTGTCTTATTGTATGTTGGTGGGTCACGGTGGCTAAGTGAGTAAGATGCTGGCTCGCTAGTGTGGATGTTGGGGTGTTCGATCTACTCCACACTGTAGCAAATTTAAACTAGTCTGATTCCTTCACCTTTAAGAAAGATCTACCTTTAGTAAAACTTGAATGTCTTATATTATTGTACATGTCAACACTCCACACTGTAGCGATTTTAAATTAGTTTTACTGTACCGATAATCGTGTGATTACTGCCCCTTTAAGAAAGATCTACTCCACACTGTAGCAAATTAAACTAGTCATATTAGGCCTACTGCCCCTTTAAGAATGATCTAATTCTTATATAATCAAGCATGTCAACACTACACACCGTAGTGATTTTAAATTAGTTTTACTGTAGCCTCGTGTGATTACTGCCCCTTTAAGAATGATCTACTTCCAGTAAGAATGTTGTATTAATGGTAACTATGATAAATGAGGTAAGAAGAAGACAAACGATATGTGAGGTTGATTATTATAACATATGTTCTACACAAACTGTTATATGATTTAAAATAAACTTATTATTACTAGCTACTAACACACTAGCTACGTACTACCTCTCAATAGAAACTACTCAACTCAACACCACCAAAACTACACAGCTCAACACCACCAAAACTACATAGCTCAACACCAACACCACCAAAACTTCACCACTCAACACCACCAAAACTACATGCCTCAAAAAGACAACAAAAATATACAACTCAACACCAATGAAACTGCATGACTACACAACACAACAACACAACATCAACACCACCAAAACTACACAGCTCAACACTCAACACCAACAAAACTACACAACACGACATCAACACCACTAAAACTTCACAACTCAACACCAACACCACCAAAACTATACCACCAAACTACACAACTCAACACCAGCACAACCAAAACTACACCACTCAACACCAGCACCACCAAAACTACACAACTCAACACCAACAGCACCAAAACTACACAACTCAACACCAGCATCACCAAAACTACACAACTCAACACCAACGCCACCAAAACTACACAACTCAACACAAACCCTGTTATGTACTTGCTAGTTGTCACGTTATTATTTTCTGTAGGCCTATGTTACTTTGTAACCAACCGATAAGTCACGTGGTTATTAAAGTAGTGTCATGGCTTCTATCTGACTTGGGTTATTCTGCTGTTCACGCCTCAAATGGGCTCACAAAAGTCACAACCTTTCTGTCTAGTGCGTAGGTATAACGAAACACTAGTGCGCTTCAGCCTAAACAGAATACCGTCTACTGCATTCAATAGGAATGAAACAAAACTACACGATTCAGATTCAAAATCATTAAAAAATATGTGACTCAAAACCAACTAAACTACACGACTCAAAGCCAACAAACTATTTACTGCACCTCAACACCAATGAAACTATTAAAATGACTTAACACCAACGAAACTTCATAACTCAACACCAACAAAACTACAGGCCTCAACACCAAAGACACTACATGAAGCAACACCAAATAAACTACACTACTCACCATGAATAAAACTCATGTTTGTATGTTGTTATATAGTAATTTATATATTATCTATGACAGCGGTCAGATGTTTTATTGCATGACAACACCTATTTCAGCAGTAGTGTGTTATATGGATACAGCCCACCAATTATTCATACTCGGTCAACAAAGGCAAAAGTTATGTTTAGTCTTTCTCTCGCTTTCTACCCCTCTCCCTTTGCATGGTGATTTTTATTGACTTTTTGGAGTAGAATCAAAGAAAAGAGTTTGAATATACATTTTCCCTCAGGCTTTATTGAATATTCATGATTTTGAGGTGGAAGGATACAAGTGTTAAGCAGGGCTGTATCTAGCGGAGGTGCAGGGGGTACATTGCACCTCCAGAAAAATAAGGCGCCCTGAGAAATGGTGCCCCCTCACCCATCCAAAACAATATAATTTGACAATCTTTCAATTATAAAATGATACACTTAATACATAGTGGTGCTCTTCAGGGCTCTGATCAGTCGGTCAGTTTTAAGGGCGCCCACACGCCAATGGTTTTGTTTGCCCTGACCCAAACTTTCATACATCACTTACGTGGAGGCTATGGTGCCCCACCACTCTTCTGCACCCCCATTTTTAAAATCCTACATACGGCCCTCCTGGTGTTAAGAGTGTGGTTAGGTTGAAATGTAGGGCAGAAAATTGCATGTTTATTTGTCTGTACGTCCAGTTTGTGTATCTCAAGTTTTCCATGATGAACCCAATACATATTTTTGAGCAATAGTTTTCTACATGTTCCTCCATCTGTGGTAGAAAATTTGGGGAAAAGTCAGAGCCTGTCTAAGAGAAGAGAATTGACACTAAAGTCAATGGGGAAAACATTGGTGGTCTGTGGCCAAATACAGTTATTGAAGTTGGTAATGATGTTGATAAAATAGAAGGGTAACTATGGTTACCACTGATCAGTTTGTTCATCATTAGATACATATATAGTAGGTAAAATTGATGACAGCAATGATACTAATATCACCAGTCAATAAATTGGATACTCAACTGAGATATCTGTAATCATTATGTTTATTTAGAAACCATTTTACTAGGGTCTAGTCATTCGGATGGGTGGTAAAACTGTGGTCCACCTGTGTACCCTTTAGTTTGGAAAACTCTGTGGCCCAAAAGTCCATGGCAGTAAACAAGTGACTGTTACGAGGGCCAAGAGGAAACCCCCCAAGGTTAGGCATGACTACGCTAATCTGTGTATAGCAGTAGATACTCGCTAGCCAGCCTCCCAAGTCCATTCACTTGATTTAATATGTACGTTTGTTGTGTATTGCTTGTAATGTTTGTGTGGTGCCTGTTTCTCAATGTTTGTCTTTGTGTATGGTGTAGTCCTCCTCCACAAATCTGGAACCCCAAAACACTTGAGAGGCTGACCTTGGGATGGAAACCACAGACTCTTAAGACAGATCTTATGTTTCAAAGTGGATGCATTAGGTCATGCCACCCTACCTTACCCTCTGGGAAACATGAGAAATACTTCATGAGGTAGGTCGCCATACTCCTTGTGGGATCCAACTGTCATGTGCGGATGAAAAAAATGAAATTAATTGCTGTTTAACAACCTATTTTTTTGCACCGACGGAGATAATTAAAACAAGGCATGTGCAGACAACCACACTACCGTTTACTCTTATTTCGAATTCAAACTCTCAAGGGGTCTTTAACGTGCACACCAATGTGTACATGGTAACTTGCTTTTTCATCCTGTCTGTATTACTAGACACCGTTCCTTGCCAGATCCTCCATTCTGCACCTCTGACATGAGAAAACTATGCCGGGGGGGGGGGGGAATCATGAGGAACTGTCAAGGCCAACACCTGTAGTAAATCTGAGACCTCCTTGTCAGCCTGCCAGTGTCTAACTCACGGAGAAACAGCAGCTTCCTCTTAGTTTGTGTCTGCTCACATCAAAATCAGGAGATTTTGTATTTATCATATTTGCTCTAATTATGTTTAGCCTCTCATTTTAGAATTTGTTTCTAAAACAAAACAAATGCTTGGCATCTGGAATTGAGATATGGAACCATTAGCATCGAAGATATTGAAAGTGTTGTTATATGTAAATGTAGCTGTTGGCATCCTGACGAAATGTTTTTGGCTAACCTGAGGAAGAGGAGTACATCTTCTGATGTATATTTACAAGTTATAGTATAAACTATGGATATATTATAAACATAAACCACATGTTTTACTGACCGTTTAGTTTATATTAATAACACTTAGTTACATTTAACATCTGTTCTCATCATAAACATGGCTACGGAGTCAGGGTTAAAGAGGAGGGGTAGGGGCACCATGGTTAAAGGAGGGAGAAGGGACACCATGGTTAAAGGAAGGCGGAGTGTCACCATGGTTAAAGGTAGGGGGAGGGACATCATGGTTAAAGGAAGGGGGAGGGACACCATGGTTAAAGGTAGGGGGAGGGACATCATGGTTAAAGGAAGGGGGAGAGGCACCATGGTTAAAGGTAGGGGGAGGGACATCATGGTTAAAGGAAGGAGAAGGGTCACCATGGTTAAAGGTAGGGGGAGGGACATCATGGTTAAAGGAAGGGGGAGGGACACCATGGTTAAAGGTAGGGGGAGGGGCACCATGGTTAAAGGAAGGGGGAGGAACCATGGCTGTAACTAGCTGAGAGGGAGGCAGGACGTGTTCTCAGGGATGCTGTAATATTGACGGAGAGTGTATATCTATTGTTTTTATGGTCAATAATTTTTTGACATGGGGGAGGGGTGAAACTTTTTGCAGGAAGGATCTGCTCGCCCCCTTTGTTACTGGCCTGGGAGGGACACCTTATAATGTATACAGTTAAAGAGGAAAGGGAAGGGCAGCATGGTTAAAAGAAAGGAGGGAGACACAATGGTTAAATAGGGGGAGGGGAGGCAGGAACCACAGCTTCATGGTTAACTAAGGGAGATGAGGCACCATGGTTAAATTAGGTGCCACCATTGCTAAAAGAGAGTGAAGAGAGAGAGAGAGAGATAGATTAATGTCCACTCTCACAGACTAGGTTATTTCGGGACTAACTTGGTTCAATTTTATTATAATGATTCGCTTGCTCGTAGGGATCTTTAGCAGTGGGAGGCAACTGGAGGATCCAGACAAAACCCACAAGGTTGGACAGGCGACCCTTCTCTTTGTCAGGACCCTACTCTTTGTCCCGTCAACAGCTGAATCAAAATCATTCCACTTGACTCAATGACAGACCTTATGGATACAGAAGCATGAAGGATGATAGAATTGGGTGTAGAGATTGTGTCTGCTACTGATGATAGAGTAATCTGACCCCTGTAGATCTGTTACAAACAGTTTAACTGTAACATGATAACTCTCTCACAAACTTTCATCCAAACCAACAGCTTTTGTTGTGTAGTTTACATCTGAAGTGTTTCATTTTAACACAGGCTTTCATGTTATTTGGAACTAACAGCTTTTGTTGTGTAGATTATGTAGTAGTTAGTTAGATTACAAGTGTTTTATTTGAACACAAGAGTTTGATTGTGTGGTATATACTGGTAGTTAGCTCCGAATTAATGATTTAGAGTTTTGCTTCTATTGTGTTGGGTGGAATTTTTATTGGAGTTTTGCTTCGTTTGTGCATCGACCCTATAACAGATTTTCTTATAGGGTCTTTGGTTTATGCTTTAGGTTATATGTGAAGGAACTTTTTAAGAAACGTTTTAATTTAAATGAAGAAACATTTCAAGGAACCTGTGATTTATTATTTTTATTTGGATATTCCTTAAAGTTAAGGGTCATTTTGATATATTTTGACTGTAAAAAGTATATATTTATCCTATTCCATAAATAAATTGACTTTATATATTGGCAGCGATAACGTGTGCCATTAGAAATATGTTTTAATTGTATGCCATAAATGAATTCTCACTGATGCGTTGTGCTCTAAGATGTAATAATAATATTCCGATGTCATAAAGTGATATTAAACAAATCGTAATACCAGAAATATCAGATTCAGATTGTAAATTGCACGTCTTGACTTTGTCGAGAATATTCCTGTGGTTTCCAGCGAGCTTTGTCAAGAATGATTAATTCCGCATACAAACGACAGTCAACAAAAAGAGAAGATATGGGATAAGGAAGTGTGAGGGACTACCCATAGACATCATATGTATGTATGCTGTCCATGATGGACGATTTGCTGCAATAAACATAGAATCTATCTATCTATCTATCTATGGTGCTAGTCCGAAGAGTAAAGACTATAAAGATCTTATGGGTCTTGAGAGATGTAGGAATAACATTTATATTCTGGTGATCTAGAAATAAGTGACCCAATGTGAATGTTGAACACTGTAAATGATATTGTTTATAATCGTATCTGGATTATTGTATATCGTTGATAAAAAAACTTGTGTCGAGTGAGAATTACAGGTATATGTAAGTATGTTTTTTTATTGTACAGGCAGATACAAGTAAAAAATAGAAATACTTGATCACTCGAAGAAACACATTTCCTGATGGTAGAAGTATGTTTTATTGTACAAAATAAATATCAATATGTGATCACTGCGAGAAACACTTGTAGTGGGATGTTTTTTATTAGACAGGCAGATACAAGTACAAAATAAATACATGATCATTCCGAGAAACACGATTCATGATGGTAAAATGATGTCTTTTGGGAAGCCAGCTGGCCCGAGTTCACAAAGCGTTCTCAAACTAAAGTCAAGAATTGACTGTTCGCCTTATTTTAACTATAATATAGCCCTTTATAAAACTTTTCTTGTTTTATAAAGTATCAAATACCCTAATAAGAAACTATATGCAAAGTTTTGTGTTTCTGGATCAAAGATATTTCTCATAAACAGTGATTCTTAAGTCTGAGAATGGTTTGTGAACTTGGGGCCAGCTATAAGATGTGTAAATGATAGGGATGTTACTAAAACCTGGTGTCCACCATATGTTGTCTGTATATATATATACCCGACCATGACTTATATATATATCACATGTTTATATATAATAACTAGGGATATATGAAACTATTATAAACATATTGATCCCGTATCGCTGTCAGACATCTATTAACACATTTTACGTCATTGTCGAGAATACCATTTCTGAAAATATCAAAAGTACAGAAAGTTTAACTGTGTTAGTTTGAGAGGTGTTACCAGATGTTCTACAGAAAAGTTACTTAAAAAACTAATATAAATTAAGTCAAGTGCTGTGGTTTGGATTACCGACTTGAACATAACATGGAGTAGGGCTTCAGGGTCCTCTCGTTTCTTCCAACTGCTATAGATCCCTACGAGAAATTGAATTATTAAGATCTAGGTGTGCCGAATGGATGTTAAACCCCATTGCTCTCTCTCTTCATATAGAGAATATTGATGAAAAATAAGAGTATAGATTTCTAAAAAAAGATATCAAAGGTAACTGTGGATGTCGTTGAATGTTTGATGAAATTTAAAACGTGTTCATGAAGAATTATAATGAATAAGGTAGATCAAACGTGAAAACTGATGTTAATTCAAAAATATTGATCACTATTAAAGTGGCTTTATTACTTCATTAAACATCAAAGATACTGGATATCAAATTTCAAACTATTTCGTTTCATCTTCTTGGCTGTTTTCTTGTTTGTTATGATTGTATTTATTTACGGATTGTAAAAGTATGTCACTGCCTAGATATCGATCCAAAAGTTATTTTGTTTCATGCTCTCTGCTGTATTGTTTGTTCTGATTGTGTTTATTTTTACAGTTTTCCTAGATTTCTATTAGCAAGAGAAAACTAGGAATATATATAAATATTTGTGACTGTCTGTTTAGGGTTGGCTGCTACACTAGGGTTTTTCTGCTGGACGCTGGTGCATAGTAGTAGCTCGAACTGGGGAGTAACAGCCAGGGCCCCGTTACTCAAAATCTTAACTAAGGAGAAAATCCAAATTTTAGTAGATCTTCCATTTTGATTGGCTAAGCATTAAAATCAATCTAATATTATCCAATCAAATTACTAAAATTTGGATTTTTATCTTAGTTATAATTTCGTGAAACAGGCCCCTGGTGGTGTTGGCCTACTGCTTTCAGTTTCAGAGTTATAGGCACAACCCATGCAGTGCCTGGTCATCCACTAGCTGTACTAATATTAATATAATGATGTTAGTTCCGTCCGTTTCAGGGGGGGTTGGAATGGCCTAATGTTCTAGAGTGCCACGCTTTGACCTCTAGCAGGCCGGTCACCTCTGGCGTGCGACTGTGGTTTCGATCCCTGGTGTGAGCGTATGTGGCATTGAGATAGGGGCGCCTTCTCAACCTCGTGGGTTTACTCAGGACCTCCGGTTTCCTCCCACTGCTAAAGACCCCTACGCACAAGCGCATTATTGAAATAAAATTAAACCATGTTAGTCCCGAAATGACCTAGTTTGTGTTGAGTGGACGTTAAACCCCATTTCTCTCTCTCTCCTTCCGTTTACTTTCCTAATTACCTTCATTAGTGCTCTCCACACATGTATGTTGGAAGGAGTTTGGTCACCTCTCCAAGACCGTGGGTTTCCTCTTGGTGCTGTAGTTTCCTTCCACAGCCAAAGACCCCTACATGCAAGCTCTTTGTTCATATAAAGTGGAATCTTGTGTTAGACCTGAAATGACCTAGTTAGTTTCAAGTGGGCGTTAAAACCCATTTCGCTCTCTACCAAGTACTCTATAGCACGTATAACTTTATAAAACTGTACTTGCATGTTTATCTCAGAAGGAAATGTCTCGGGGCCAATGCCATTTTTTTCGTCCATTGTGAATTGGTTTTAATGGCTATCTCAAGTTTGATGAGTAAAGTGTTTTTTTTTTTACCTGGTTGGGATGACTCCCTGTCACTTCAGACTGTCTAAATCGTGCATTTTGATTGGCTGTTGGACCGATTTAATAGAAGATTATTGATATTTTTCTTTCTTGATCCCTGAAGGAAAAAAACAAAAAATGATGAATGATTACTTTACTTTTTACAGAAAAATCCCATGATATTAAAAAATACGTCTTGGTTGTTTTGTAACTTGTCACTGATAATAACAGCACAGATCGTTTTTATAAATGAACTCAGCTTTAAGGGTTTTATTTTTCCTTTTAAAACTATTAAAGTGTATGATTATGGTTCTATCTTAAAGTGGTTTTTCTTTTCCGATTTTTTTTGTGTATGACAATTTTCTTCTTTTGATTTATTATTACAAAAGGTCTAGTGTTTTCCATTTTAATACATTTTGCCTATATGTGCTTAAAAACATTTTGAATTGTAGCATCTGACTTCCTCGGCATTTTTTATACACCCACATTTTCATTTGGACTTTCATTGTTGTCGCCCTGTCCGTCCATGCGTCTGTTCACATTTGGTTGTGGACAGTCTACAGGTCACAATTTTTTTATTTGATTTTGATGAAACTTGAAATATTGGTCTATCTTCCAAAAAGGTCTTGGTTCCTTTCAAAATTGGCATATATTGGCCCCTTATTGTACAACAAATCACAATTTTAGCTTGTGAACACTCGTGAGGTCTGAATTTGATGAAACTAGAAACGTATATTTATAACCCAAAGATCTTGATTCCTGGTCATATTTGTTTGATCCCTGTATTGGCCGTTCATCCCGATTTCCCCTTGTCAAAGATGCAGGATGGAGAGCCTCACAAGGACAGCTGTCTAGTCGATCGGATGGGGAAAAAACATTGGCGTGCACATAAAAGATCCCTTGGCAGTTGGAATTTGATATAAGCTGCCCGGGGAGAAATTAAACTCATAGCACACTGTACGGCTTATTCACATCTTCATTAGCACGGTTTAGGTGCAAAACAGTAGGATGTTAAACCCAATTTTATTTCATGTCTTTCGTTGACGAGATAAATACGTTTTTGAAATGATTAGATCTGGTAAATATGATTTAGAGATGTGACGTCTAGACCCCGTTTGATGCTAGCAGAAAGATCCATTGTTGTCATATAACTGATTGTTTGGTGAACTGTCAAGAGTTTAAAGGAGCAGAATCTCTTTGATTGAGGACAAAAAGTATCATATTGGGTTGTTCTGATGAATTTTTACAATTAGTTAATAGAACAGTCTCCATCTTACGGCCTGGCCTGTGGCCATAAAAAGAATTAATTTGATATATAAAAGGCATCATTTTTATAGCCGACATGGCTTGTTGACATTCTAGAGGCTAAAGTTTTCATCCAGTAAACCAGCAATTTATACAAAGTGTTTATGTTCATGAGTCGAAGAAGCCTATTGATTTCTGGTAATCACTGTTGATTATTTTGAAATCTTGAGGATGGTCTAGTAGGAACTATGTATATTATCCTCCGATTCTACACATTGTTTATGAGGTTAGGCCGATTGATTATGAGAAATTGTCAATAATTACTATCAGAGTTATGGCCTTTGATCACTTTGACATTGTTATCACCTATTTTATACGAAATACATCGTTCGTTCGTTCGTTGGTTCATCGTTCCTGGAGTTCTACATCCACTTCCACTGGGGGTGATATAACGTAGACAAGTGTTGCCTAGGAGACTTGCCAGAGGAAGCCACAAAATAGGCTTGATCAAGCTATTTTGGGGTCAGACATATTTTCTTTGCAGGGAAGTGCCCAAGGGCGAAATACATACCAACTAGCACAAGTTATTACAATTTAATTTAATTGTTTCTGATAATTACTTCATGGGTCTTTACTATCTGTCTGTTTTTATTGTCTTGAATATATATGTTCTCCAGAATAAATATATGTGACAGCCTTTCTGAACGGCTGCCATTGGCCATATGTTCAGTTTTGGTACTTGGCAACAACCCTTGTGAACGGCTGCCATTTGGCCATATGTTTCGGTACCTGGCAACCTATCTTTTCCGTTGTTAAATGTAAAGAATCAATAAATAAAAATCATATAGATTGATTATAAAGATTTGTTAGATTTTAACCTAAAAGACGTTTGTAGTAGGATGTCCGAGAAAACTGTTTGCCCCGGGATGACCCTGTCTATATGTCCGACTAAATAGGTTTATAGAACACCCATCCCCTTCTCATTATCTTTTCCGGAGTCAAATAAATCGCAAATTATTACAGACATCAAATAATCCCGGGAGATTTCAATATCTGACAATCAAGTTCTGTGTGTATATATAATTCCCTGCAGTCGATCTACGAGAATATTCCTAATAAAACCATCACTGTCGTAATGAACGAATAAAGCTCAAGATATTCAATCAATTTGGGTGTTTAACGCTTCTCATTATTCGCAGGTTTCTGTGGCGTAGCGAGGATTTGAATTACGAAGTTCATGACTCTGTGGAGTTTGGGTGGCTGAATGGTTTAGGTCATAAGAACTGTCATTGAGTCAAGTGACGTGATTTAAATTCTCGCTTGTATGGACAAGAAGTAGGGTCACCAGTCTAACCTCGTGGATTTTCTCCGCTTTCTCCGGGTTCTTCCAACTGCTACAGAGCCGGGCGCGCAAGCAAATTATTAAAATTCAAATTGAACCGTATGTTAGTCTATTTCTCCCTCTCCACGACAATGCTGAGGTGTGTCAGGAGAGCATGTCTATGAGACCTAACGATCAAGTCATCAAAATATATACGACTACGTGTGACAAAGTAATTTATACATAGAACTTTGCTAGATTTGACATTATATTATATTGGACGTTTTCAACTATATACAACTTCTACTAATGTGTTCAGTATGTTATTTACGGGCAACACATGAATGACCTCTGCTCGTTTTGACAAAGCGCACGATCTCATTAAATATCTTATTTATTCATATGTTATTTATAATCTACACATGTTCTATGTGTTTAACACTCAGCAGAACTTCGTGACTTTAAAGGAAAGATGCGGTGCAGTTATAGAAACTATAATCTCAATTCCAAATAAGTTAATCTGTCATGTATCATTGTTCTTAATAGTAAGTGCAGGAGGGTTGCACCACACACAATCTTACACAAAAACAAATATACGGACAAGACATCATACTCAAAAACCACAAACATAAACAAATCAAAGAGAGTGAATGGATCCGGGGGCTAGCCGTAAGCGTCCACTGCGCTGTACAGTCCCGGGCCTGTGGTGACACAGACTTCACTCATATTTGAAAACAACTGGGAATGCAACCCAGAGAAATAATTATATAGTGTCAGCATGAGTCATGATCTATTATATGTTGCAAGAATTACGAATGCAAGCATATTGTTGTATAAATTTCGCTACACAAGTAACCACATAGTTAAATGTATCAGAAGTAGGCCTAGTTCAAAACCAAATCAACAAAAGGATTGAAGTATATAAATGCATCTAGGACAAACATTGCAATCGACACAGAAACAAAAACACAACTGAATACAAAGAAGCAAAGGAAAAGACTATCTAGGGAGACAGCCGTCTGCTGACTGAGTGGTGTGACGTGAATCTGCCGTAATAGTTGTTATGACGTCGTGGTTTAGAAGGTGCAATTTCCCGATAAAAGGGCGATAATCTAGATAAAATTACGTTAAAATATAAAAACTATTAGTTTTAAAGACCATGCAATTGTACAAACCATAGTATAATTATTATATAATGTCCCACGTAAGAAATGCAAAACAGGAATGCTAAAGAAATCGTAAGTTATTAGTGTATTCATAAAGGCCTAAAAATAAGGGCAATGATCCAGATAGGACTAGACATCTAGAAGCAATTTATATAGAATCATTATCCAATATGTAGTCAGTAATATCATTATAAGAAATGTAAAACTTATTATGTTGAAGAAATGGAAGTTTTGAAATTTCTTTCAAAATGCGTAATTGTGTACCACCTTTGGCCGTGCACTTAAAATTAAGAGTTTTTATTCGGGAAAGAAATAGTTCTTTATTGTTGCATATTTTTAAAAATCGTAATGCCTGTGAATAGAAAACATTATATAGTGTCGTATCTGGTATGTTACTATGAGCTGACGGGTATTTTACTACTTCAAAACCAAATTTGTCCGTTTTATCGAATATACCGACATTAAATTTATTATTAATTATATTGATGTCCAAGTCAAGGACAGATGCATTTATAGTGCCCGAATTTTCTTTATTTAATATAAGTTCAGGAGGATATATTTCATCTTTGTATTTATTGAAATTACCATTATCATTGATTGGTGTTATGTCATCAATGTAACGGAAGGTATAATTTAGACTTTTTGCTACCTTGTAATCTGTTTTTCTTTTATGGTCTTGAAAGTCGAATTCGTATTTATATAAATGTGCATTTGCCATAAATGGGGCGGGGTCAGTTCCCATTGGTAAACCAATAGTTTGTTGTATAATCTGATCCCCAACCTCAAATATGGCATTGTCAATGAGAAAATGTATAATATTTTGAAATTTTTCTTTATCGAAAACTACAGTATTGGCATTGCGCCGTTTTATGATCCATCTTGCATCTTGTGAGTAGATGGCCATCAGATTTCTGCCTTTTCCAAAAGCACCATTAAAGGCCTTATCCACGAACCAATCCAAATTCTTTTTAAGGTCTGCATGTTGTAGCATAGTATATAAAGTAGAAAAGTCGAAAGTTTCTATTGATTTTGCATTGTCTTTTTGATTGATTTTATCTAAAGTGTCTACTATTGGTTTATTTTTATCAATTACGAAAAAGCTATTAATCCCAGTATAATTGCGAAGTGTTTTGCACCAGATGGCATGTTGGGCCTGGCATAATTTAAGTCCTTTAGTAATAGTCACTGCTAGAGGTTTTGTCTGGCAGATGCTGGAGGAAATTATGTATCTGAATTTTACTGGATTTTTATGAAATTTAGGTATAGAATAAATATATGGAAGGGCATCTACTTTTACATTGTCTTTTATATCATTACTCCTGTTAAACGAATATTGATTTTGTAAAATATCTAGTTTAGATAATTCCGTAATACATTTATAAGTGTTATTATTGGTGTTAGGCCAAAGTCCAACTTCGGTAAGGATATTTTTAATATAGTACTTTTTACAGATAAAGGCAATGTTATTGCTGGCCTTATCGACAGGTGTTAGAACAAATTTCTCTTGAAGAGCAGAAAGGCATTCAGCTGCAGATGCATTTTTTAGGACTTCGGGTGGTGGATGTCTTGGGTTGTTTTTAATATGTTTGATTCTCTTTGATAAGAGGTCAAAAACAGTGTTTCTCCATTCTCCAAAAGATTCTATTGGTGCACGAAATTTATCTGACCAAGCTACTATGCATTTCCGGATTTCTGATTTTAGATTATTATGTAATTTTTTGAAGTTAGTTTTATTAGGTTGTTCTCGAAATTGTGGTCCAAAGCGAAATAGTTTTTTAAGATTATTGTCTTCAACAATATCGAAGTTTCCAGTCAGTACATGGTCGTGAAATTTATCTTTAAAAGGAGAGTTATGACATTGACATATTGTATTGTCGTAACTGTTAATAAATTCTTGAACGTTAAGGTTTGCTATAGTTTCATGGTAGTTAAATATTTTATTACGAATTGGAGGTAAAAATTTGTATACGACTGTAGGTGAAATTTTAGGAATAGTATCTGGTATAGATTTGATTACAGATCTATCTCGGAAAATTCTATTTAGTCCAATATCTTGTATATGTTTATCTGTAAAAAGTATTTTACATAAAATCTCGGGTTTTTTCTTATGTACTTTATTTTGCTGTGCTGAATGTTTAGGTGAAAATTTACTATTTATCAAATCGGTAATAACATCGTAATATTGAGGAAGAAAGCTTTCATTAAGTTGATTAGAATAGATAATATCTTGTATGAGGACACCAAGTTTTTTAGCTGTTGATTTTTTCAAGGTATGTATAATTTGTCGAGCTAGATTAAGAACACAAGCTGCACAAGACAATTTGTCGGAAGTATGGCATTGGCATGCAGAATACAATTCGTTCAAAATACTTTCCGGATCTTTTTGAAATTTCGATTTTTTAATGGAACGTTTTTTATTTTTAAAATTATGGTCAAGTTTTTTATAGCAATTTCTGGTGATCAAAGTGTTTTCATTCCGGTTGTTATAATCGATATTTTTGAATCTATCATTAAGACCATAAGGGAAAATGGTCTGTAGTTTTATAATCCAAGTTTCTTCTGTCGTATGCTTTATAAAGCCAGAATTAACTGACAGTAAGTCAGACTTGAATAGAGCTCCTTCCGATCTATGTCTATTCTATGTTCTCAATAAAGATCTACCAACTATGCTGATCGTCTGTTATCTGTAGTGTTACATACCTCATAAGTGTTGTATAAACAAGCCAGCATCATCTGTGTTAAGTATAATCGTTTGGTGAGCCTCTTATTAATCCTATTTAATCTCAGCTGGCAGATTATCTTCTGTTCAAATTTTGATTTGGTTTTTCTTAATTAAAGATACATTATGGGAAATTAGATAACGAGTTGGCAGTTTTCACTACAATAGTTAAAAACTAGCTAATGTAAAGGCAATTTGCTGAAAACTTCAGTCAGATTGATCCACTATGAACTTAGAACTAGGCAAATGAAAGTTCCTCTTAGCCTCGGTCATCATTACTAAAGTCGGTAAGAAAAAACTAGTAGTCTCAATTATCCATTTAATTGGTAAATCACAAATGAAAATATTGTAGCAAATCAAACTACAATCTAACAAAAATTTCATGCTAGCCTTGACATCGAGAGTTGATTATGGTCTGGATAAGTTAATTAATGTGTAATTAATAGTTTTTATAACATTTCAGTCCTAAAACCTACAATATGCAGATTTTGCTCTTGCATATTGTATGTTTAAATAATCAATTTGGGAACCGTTTAACCTGGATTTTACCAGTGGAAAATTGCACTTTGTCTTATAAAATGCGAACGCGAATCATTTTATTTTTCAAATAAATCCAAGACTGAAGAGGTCTGGTCATTTTTGAGATTTGACATTGGTCGCATTCTCCTTTCAGTCTGAGTTAAAGCGGTTTTTAACCTCATGGGTAATCACATGACAAACTGAATTGAATTTTTATCGGGCTGATAACTTTTATTTGATTGATTTCTTTTGTCTTTCCTCCCACTACTAAAAAAACCCCCCAGTATGTGCAAGCTAATTATTGAAATAAATGGCACCATCTCTCTCTCTCTCTCTCTCTCTCTCTCTTTCTCTCTCTCTCTCGCTCCCTCTCTCTCATATTCATTCATTCATCAATGACTTGTAGATGTAAAATCACATAATTCTCACATCTACAAACAATGTTGTATGGCTGATTTGAATTGTGTGGGCAGGGAGAAGTCTGGGATTATCAGCCGAATAAACAGACCATTAGATTGACAATTAACTTGTTAAACGAAGACAGACAGAAAGCGGTGAGTGAACACTGATTAATATTGTCATAAGATAAATATCCAAATTAGTATGGACTAGAGTCAGGTTTCAATTCTCTCTTTTAATTCTCTGCTTGAGTTGCTGTACAGGAAAAAATATGATCTCTTCTGTAGCATTTATTTTCTGGGTGATGTGCTGTACGAGGATTAGAAATGATGGAAATACCCTAGTGGCCCCATAAATAACTTTATAAATACACGTATTAACCTGTCTGTATCAGATCTTAAAAATTGTAGCTGTACATCACGATTGGCACCACAATCTTTCTAAATTTTTAAGAGGAGGAACCCCAAGCAACTGTATGGGTTGGATCATCCAACTTGGATGACAGATCCTCCTAACGGGCGCTCCCTGACCAAATTTTAATGGAGTTGGTGTTTTAAAGTTATTTAAGCAAAAAAAACGAGTTTGTAAACGTGAACGAAGGGCCTCCAATGGCAGACCCCCCAAAAAAGACATCCGACAGACCAATGTTATTATTAAAATGTTCATAGCGATTCTTCCATTGATGCATTGACCATATGATCGTAAGGTATAACATAATCCATATTAATTCTCCAGATGATTCTTGAACCGTGGAAGTTAGCTATAGGCTAACATGTAAAAACTGACAAGTTCTGAGAGCAGAAACGTGGAACATGAGCCTGCAATAAATTATAGTGTTAGACATGTGTAAATGATCTTCTTAGTTCTAAGTTCAAAAGTTGAAATCAAACCATATATGGTATGAATGACATAGAAATAAACCAATAGTTCTGAAGAGTAAACAATTTATCTAACTTGGTTATTGACAGTTCTGATCAAATGATTGACATGATATTCTGATCCAGTGTTTCCTATTCAATAAGCTTTGATTCATCCAATACTTTCTATGTAATTAATATTTCTTTTAAAAGCAAAATTCAGTATCCTTGGACCTCAGTTTTGGTCCCATCTGAATGACTACTAAGTTTTGTTTTAAGCAGAGTCCTGATTGCTTATGTTTGTAATAAATAAATTTATTACATATATCCCAAAAGTCAATAACCCTGGGCCTGGACCGCAGGTTTTTTTTTCCATCCCAAAGTCTAAAATATTTGCTGGTAACTGGCGTTTCTGGTGTTTGCCTATTATCAGTATTAAAAATGATATAACCATATGGTGCAAGATGGAGAGCCTTCATTTAATTCTTCCCTCTCCAACCCGTCCCCTAGTGAACCAGCGCATTACTGAATAAACAATCATGACTCTCAAAGACACAATGATCCACCATGGATCCAAAAGACCCAATGAGCCACTAATGGGCCCGTAAAGTCATAATGAACCACCAATGGACAATCAAAGTCACAATGAGCCACCATGGTCCCCAAAGACACAATGAGCCACCATGGCCCCAAAGACACAATGAGCCACCATGACCCCAAGGACACAATGAGCCACATGGTCCCCAAAGATACAAGCCACCATGGCCCTCAAAGGCCCAATGAGCTAACATCCCCTCCCCCAAGACACAATGAGCACCCATGGCCCTCAAAGACCCAATGAGCTAACACCCCCACTCCCCCAAAGACACAATGAGCCACCATGGCCAACAACGACATAATGGGCCACCATGCCCTCAAAGACACAATAAGCCACCATGACCCCAAAAGACACAACCTGGAAAACCATCATAGAATTTTTTCTGCCGCATTTAATGATAGGCTACATATATATTTGAATAAGTATGAAAAATGTCAACTACATATACCTTGATGACATAATACCATTATTCAGATTACATTACCAATTATGACAGATTTGGATTGATGAAATATATATGAGAAAACATGAGTTACCATAGTAACAGATGAATATATAGCATACCGATGTAGAATTTAATTGTTTGTTGTAAGGTCAATTGAATGCCAGACATAGATAGTTATCATGTTCTAAATGAATTATGGATATGTGATTAAGAAATTATATGTTGACCAGGGAATGTCAAAGGTAATGATCATGATTTTAAATGTCTAGTGATATTAAAGTACAAATTATATAAAATTGGCTTTAAAGTAGCTAAGTCTCTAACTCAATATCATCCGAAATCTTCAACATTGAAAACACAAATTATTGGTCAAGTTAAATCCACATTGATGTTGTGATCTTACCAGAAAAGGATGGGTTTCTGATATCCAATATTTAAGACAAAATAGGATCAAAGCCAGGACACTTGATTCAATGACAGATCTTATGATCTAGATAACATGTGTTAAACCATTCGGCCATGGGGTAAAACTCTGAAAACGGAGGCCGTAGTCCTAATCCATGTTACTCTGCTACCTCTCTTCACCAAATTTCAGCCCCTGGTGTAACAGCAATTAAAGCCTGAACAGATAAACACAGTCACAAGTACTAATACTATAGAAGAAACTTAATCGCATAAAAACCTTACATATACAAATAAAAATAATAGAAATATACATGAAACAAACAAAGGATACATACATGGACATAATTATACAAAGATACACAACTTTACAAAGACATGAATGAATTAAAAACAAAAGCTCTTAAACATTTTAAAATTTCTATATTTTTATACATAATCAGTATTTTAAATTGTTGTAAATCATTCAATTTACAAAAATTTGGTTCACGAAATAGAATTAATCTGAAAAGTTTATGTGGTACTGATTCGTACCTATATACTACTAAACCCCATCGGTCGAGGTGGGTGGGTGGGAACTTCTAGTGATCTAGAGTGTCTCGCGCTTCGACCTCTAGCTGGTCGGTCACCTCTGGCTTGCAGTGGTGGTTTCGATCCCTGGTGTGAGCGCATGTGGCATGGAGATAGGGGCGCCTTCTCAGCCTTGTGGGTTTCCTCCGGGCACTCGGGTTTCCTCCCACTGTTAAAGACCCGTACGAGCATGCGAATTGTTGAAATGAAATTAAACCATATGTTAGTCCCGAAATTACCTAGTTTTTGTCGAGTGGACATTAAACCCCATTTCTCTCTCTCTCTCCATCTTTCGGGCTACATGTTGAATTACACAATATTTTATGTTTTAAAACATAACTACTTTATGGAATCAACGACAAATCTAAACTTGGACACTCCAACCATTTTCAATTTTATTTTAGTATAATATGTTACAAAATTCAGTGTGACTGATCAATGGTTGAGAATCTGATGGCTTTATTGTTGTCATTTAGAGATAAAAGACTGAGAAATAATTAATAGAGTTAGCGATGTTTTCAGAGATAACTTTATCTGTGAAACAATGACTTGAGTATATTATGACTTCAGTTAGTCAGTTGCTTTCCACAGTGGAAAAAAATAATCAATTATCATCTCTGGTAGTACTGGCGTTACATGAAGCGTGGTGTGGTTAGTTGGAGACCGATATTTGATGTTTGATTCAGAGTGTGGTTGGTCAAACCTGGCAGTTAACTTCTGAACTAGACTGTTCTTTGGATAGGAATTGCTCTAACTCTAAGTGAATGTAACTGATGGTTCGCTGTTTTATAGTGAACTTGCGAGCTGCATTTTTTAGAATAATTACTGTGAAGGGTCATAGTTTCTATGAAGGGTTATAATTTCTGTATCCTTTCAAGGAATATACAATTACCTCAAATCTGTGGACAAAGCTGATTGTTTTGTTATATCGAGAACTTGTAAGATACAATTTGGAAATAAATTCTGTAAAGTGTAAAGGGTCATATTTCTGCACGATTTCATGAATAAACAGTGGATGAACTTGCAAGATACAATTTTGGAAATAAATCTGTGCAGGGTCATAATTTCTGCATTATTTCAAGAAATATAGTGTAATATTGGCTTTTTGGACGAACTTGCTATTTTGGAAATAAATTTCTGCATCAATTCAAGAATATACAAAGTTATCTTGGTGCCGTGGATGGACTTTCTCGATGTCATATGTTGAACTTTCAACATAGATTGCTTTATAGATTTGGATTGCATTCAAAAATATTTCCAGAAATAGGGTAAACGTAAGTAGGAGCCTTAATCTTTCATTCATTTTCATTTTAGATTTAGGAATATCGAAGTTGACATAAAATTCAAACTTTTAGAGATTAAGGAATATTGAAAGTTGACATACTGGAATTTAAAGAAAATTGAAACTTTATTTTGGCAGGTTTCAAAATTAAGAGTGTTTGGGGGGGGGGGGAATTTCAGAAAAAATCAGAAGACTATAAAAATGGGTCTTATCTGCCTATTATACTTTTTGGGATACAATAGTTTAATCTCAATGATTAGTATTTTTTGCAAAGGCTAGAAGCAGAGCCAAGTAGTAGACTAATTATTATAGATAAGCAGTTTGATTGCTTGATGCGCTATAAAACGATAAATGTTGTAAATACCATGATTGAGTTCCATCATGAGCATTTTCTGCTTAGACTAGATAAGAAGGATAAATGTGCTGTTCATTTAATTTTAAATATGTATCATCTATTTTGGAGGGGAGGGATTTCGGAGGAGGACATCAGCCTCACTGTCGGCTTGTTTGAAATAGACAGCCCTGTACCCTGGTGACCACTTCTGATTAGACTAGATAAGCACTTATTTCATACTTGATGCTTTATAAAGGATAATGTTCTGTTCAATTAATTAATATGTATCAACTATTTAGGGGGGATTTTGGAGGCGGGGACATCAGCCTCATTGTTGGCTTGTTAGAAATAGACTCCCTTGGTGACCCCTGTGACCAGTGATAAATGTGTTTAACCAGAATTACTATCCCTTCATTCAAACAGATGCTGACATTTTGTGCTGATACAAAAACATTGACTTTAAACAAGATCACCGATGTGAATTAGTAATAAATGGAACAAGTTGATAGAAATACCAACTTCTGTGAGCAGCTATCTAAACAAGTTTCTACACTAGATTCATAGTCAAACAACCTATATCAACAATATTAATTGATTCTCTGAGTTCGATAGCCTCTTGATGTAAATATTTGGTTGAATCTTAGGAAGGAAACGGTTATCTGTTTTAACAATTCGTTGATTGATATAACATGGTTTTATTTGTGTCAGACCAAAAATATCTCTTCTTCAGAAAATTGTCAATTTATCTTTGACAACAATAAAATTTGTTGTCTAATACAATTGTTAAGTTGATCCCAATCACTTATCAACACTTGCCTTTTACTTATATAAAGGCAATCTGTTTCACAGAGAATTACTTACGAATTATCTCTGTAACAGATGCCTGTCCATAGCACGTGCGTTGCCACACGCGCCGGTAGTCATTGGCTCATCGGCTCGTGCAATGTTTACTTAACACCTAACTGCTTTGGGCAAAATGATGCATTTTACTCATTTTAATACCCATTTACACTAAATAGGAAATATTTTTTAACTACAAATACTTCAAACTTCTTTATTTATTTTTCTTTTACCTCAAAAAAATGTTTGAGAATTTAATTTGTCGGAGTAAAAAAGTTAATATGCCGTACTCATTAAGCCTCGTCGATGTCATGCTTATCAGTGATTGTAGCGGCCAAGCGAATATTCACTGCAGGATCAGTTTGATATAAAGGTGGAGAGTTGGGTGGCGGAATGGTTAGCGTGTGTGCGCTGTATCATAAGGTCTGTCATTCATTCCCCGGGTGTATGTGATAATGAGTAGATTCACCTGTCAAACCTCGTGGGTTTTCTCTGGGTCCTCCGATTTCCTCCCACTGCTAAAGACCCCTTAGCACAAGTGAATTATTGAAATAGAATTGAACCATATGTTAGTCCCAAAATGATCTCTTTTGTGTCGAGTTGATCTCTCTCTCTTTCTCTTTACCTCTCTCTCTCTCTCTAAATGAAGATAACTAATTCAATATTTTATTTGCATAATGTTCATTAGTTAAAAAGGTCAGTAACCAGTGGGTACTCATTAAACATGCAAGAGCTAAATTATACTTCTAGTAGGTCTTAAAGGTTATATTATGTACTGTTAATTAGACATTAATTAACTTGACTTACTATTAATTAGACCATAATTAAAATGATAATCACAACTTTTTTTGTAACTGGGGCGGATCCAGGAATTTTTGCAGGAGGGGGTTTGCCAGGTTTCTGTCACGGAAATCTGCCATCATCGTCTCTAATTACATAGGCATACATACAAATTGAGCTTTTTAAACAGAGAAATCGTTTTTATACTGATGTAGGATCACTTTTTGATGTAATTTCATTGATGCAAGGCATTTTTTATGTAGCTGAGCAGGGGGGGGGTTGGGGGTTGGACCCCCCCCCCCCCTCTTCTGGATCTGCCCCTGATTGTAACAACAGTAGCAACAAGGCTGGAAATAAGGCACCTGTCACAATGGCAGGCACAAAAACTGATTTGTCTTTTTTTGATTTTATTAATGCATGTCCGGCACTAAGTTGAAAATGTCAGGTATTATTTCATTAGTGGCTGACATTTTATCGGGTACATCTAAAACCGTTATTTACATACTCACTTTTCATTATCTTTATTTTATCTATCATAGTGAGAACTGTCACCTCTTTATCTAATCTTACTTAATACCCCTTTATGTAGGTATGTATTCAATATTGGATATTAGAATCCGCCACCCTTCTAATTATTAACAACTACTGTATAATTTCTACACATACTAAACACTATACGTCACAATTCTATGGAATACAATTACTGCTTATTAATGAGTGACGTTTCTCATCAATATCAAATGCTTGAAAAATACCAGATAAGTCTAGTCGAAATGTTGTTCAGTAATAAGTAGTAATTATATTCCATAAAATTGTGAAATTAAACTAAAAACATAAACGATTGAATGTAGATCAGTTTATATACATTCATAGTTCATCATTATTATATGCTTGCAACCCATTTTTGTCAATTTTTAGGCCCCAATTGAGAGAGACTCAGCTCCTTTATGTAGTCATTGTGTGGTATATCTGATCCTTATATACACCATCTAAGACCAATACATGGTGTTTCAATGATGGCAGCTTTATTCCAACTGCATGATCAAAGCAGTCGTGTAACTAATGACAATACAAGTACACATGCGCATGATGCAACACTTTAAATTGAGATTTACGTGTGATGCACAATATACCTAGTACACTGCCAACATCATTGAAACACCGTGTGTTGGTTTAGAAATGAAATGAAATGAAAATGGGCTTACAGAGCGCTATGAGAAAAATTTTGCCCGGGCAGCGACACTACGGCCTACTCTTATATCAAATTCCAACTGCCGAGGGATCGTTTATGTGCACGCCAATGTGTACATGGGACCTCGGTTTTTTGTCCCATTCAAATGACTAGACAGCTGTCCTTGTCAGGCCCTCCTTCTGCATCACTGACACGGGGAAACCACGCCAGAAAATCAAGATGAACTTTCTCGGCCAATGCAGGGATCGAACACCCGACCTCCAGGCTAGCGAGCCAGCACCTTACCCACTTAGCCACCATTATTCCCTGTTGGTCTTAGTCTGTATTATGTGGGAATAATTAGAAAAAATCAATCTTTGACACTAGTAATGGCATCTTTTACAGCTAATTAATGTTCATGAATAAAAGACGTTGGTTCATTAGTGAATAGTATCAGTTTCATACGGAAATTGACTTAGGTTATTATAGGTCTGGGGTGACTGCTCCTTTTGTATAAAAAATGATCCTGTGGCAACACATAAACCCTCATTAACTATAAAGTATTAAAATGTATTTGAATTTCCTGTTTTTGTGGCTAAGTAACCATAAACACATGTATGTTTTATGTGGCCTTACCGTTAATAATACTGTAATTAAGCTCAATGTAATATGTTTAATGTGATATACAATATGTAATGTGATATACTATTTGTTCTATATCCCCCAGGTGATATGATAATACCTGTATACTGTTACCTTCTATATATTGATTAATCATGATGAAATCATTTACTTTCATAACTCGTAAATCATGATGGAATTATAATGGAATAAGGATCTTTCATAAGATGTAAATCATGATGGACTAATGCTCTTTCATGATATGTAAAACATGATGGAATAATGAGCTTTCATAAGATGTAAATCATGATCGATCAATGAGCTTTCTTAAGACAAACATCAAGTTGGAATAATGAGCTTTCATACGATGTAAATCATGATGGATTATCACGATGGAATAATGAGCTTTCACAAGATGTAAATTATGATGGATTAATGAGCTTTCACAAGATGTAAATCATGCTGGAATAACGAACTTTCATAAGACGTAAATCATGCTGGGATAATGAACTTTCATAAGGCGTAAATCATGATGTAATAATGAGCTTCCCTGTGATTTAAATCATAAAGAAATAATGAATATTCATGAGATGTAAATCTTGCTGGAATATTGAACTTCCATAGGATGTAAAATGATGAACATAAATCATATTTCCAGCTTATTCTGTTGTTCAGTGGCATATTGTTCTTTGGATCCAGAACAGTAACAAATAAGCATTACTGTTCTTATCTGGAAAGAAATTTCCACACTTTACTAACACCATCTTAACCAGCACCAAAAATAAAAAACAACACAAAACAAAACAAAAGAACTGGATGATCTAAAATGTCATTTATCAGTAAAACGGAAAACTGTCAGTGAAAGGTATATTAAGACTGATAACACAAGCTGTGAAAAATGTGAGTGTGTCATGCAAGCCGACATCTCAAGGCATATGGAGCATGAATGCAGGCCCGGATCCAGGATTTTGTCGAGGGGGGGGGGGACACATTGGAGCAAAGGGTAATATGTTACAACCTTGGATTGCTTTGGTGGAGACAATGCATAAATCATGTTTATATCATCTATTAAAGAGCAGATATGTGAACTACAACAGTAACAAAGCAAAAGAAAATAAAAATCAACTATGCCACTGGGGCTGACGGGGGGGCCACAGCCCCTTGGGCCCCCCCTGGATCCGCGCCGGTGAATGAGTCTTGTAATTTTCTCCGATATAAAAACTGAATGTTTGGTTAGTATTAACGAACAATTTACAATGATTTATGAGCTAACCAAGAGTAGAAAAAGAAGTTTTTCTTCAGTCAAACTTTGATAAATTGAGTGAGAATAATCAATTTCATACAATACCGTTGGTTATAATACCAGATTCTAATCAATACTGCACACTAAAATAACGTAACAGCCACGATAAGTTTGATAAATTACGGCAAATTGTGTCTCATTCTCTATTGAACGATTAATTCCAGTAAGTTATTCCACCGTAAATCACATTCAAACAAAAGAGCTGTCAAAATTTCCATAATATCAAATATTTCTCATAGAGAAATTGAACAATTTGTTTGCCTCGAATATTTGTCAGAATTTGTAATACACAGATAGCAGTGTTTTTCTAAATAAGAAATATAGTATCTAATTGTTTTTATTGTCTGTTCAAGAAAATGAACAAATTCTTTGCTTCAAGTAATGGTTTCTATTATCAGGACTTGTCAAATCTTTTTTACTAAGCAATTCAGATTTGTGTGGCATAGGCCTGATATGAAACAATTGTTATGGTGCATTTATGGATGAGAGACTGTGAGAAGAGGGAGGAAGGGAAAAAAGAGATGGGGGGGGGGGGTTGACGTCAACTCAGCACAGACCATAAATCTTATTCGGACAAATGTATGGTTTAATTTTTAGCAGTGGAGGGAAACTGAAGGACCCATCGAAAAACCCCAGAGACAGACGACCCTAGTCCTTGTCACGTGCAAGCAGGAGAGACAGGTGACCCTACTCCTTGTCATGTACAAGCAGGAGAGACAGGTGACCCTACTCCTTGTCACGTACAAGCAGGGTATCTAAACCACACCTCAGACTCTATGACAGACCTTATGATCTTAAGTGCTTGCATTAAACCATCCAGATCTCCCACCCCCCCCCAGTTTTACTACGACACGAGACATTCTATATTAAATAGATTTTTTATAATTGTGATACAATAGCCTGGCGTACATCTGCTGCGGGCTATATCTTCTCCCCTGGTGCAGATTGCCACACAGAGATGAAAGAAACTAAAAAAGCATGAAAAGAAACCTGGACAAAAGAGGCCGTCTGCTGCCTGTAGTCTCTTTATATCCAGTTGTAAACGACTTGTCCCCCGAGGATAAAATGAGAGATGGTTTCTTTAACATGAAGAATCCTTGAAAGTGAAATTAAAAGATCTACCTCAAGGGACGACAGTAAATATCTGAGTTAATTCAATTTGTGTATCTCTTGTTTTGTATTGAGAGATGGAGAAATAATTTAGATGTTTTTTTTGTTTGTTACTAGACAGTATGAAGTTAATTCAGTTAGCTCTGTAATGAATTTCAGTAAGCCTGACGTTGATAACACAGATTTCAAAGATACGATATGTAGGATCTTTGTAACTTTAATTTCAATAAGCCTGGTCTGGCGCTGTAGATACCGATTTCAAAGATACACTATATCAGATCTTTTGTAACTCTAATTCCATATAGACTAGATAAATGTGTAGCCATTTAGATCTTTCTTTTTTTTGATTTGTATGAACTAATCAATTTTTATACCGATTGTTGAGCTATATATAGTGTTGACAGTAGGTTCTGCTTGTAAAAGAACTGTAGTCCCGTCTTCATTAGCCATGTTGTAGCAGAACAGTATTTGAGGGTCTACAGGGAAGAGAGAGAGAGAGAGATGGGGTTTAACGTCCACTCAACACAGACTAGGACATTTCGGGACTAACATATGGTGGTTTTTATTTCAATAATTCGCTTGTGCGTAGGGGTCTTTAGCAGTGGGAGGAAACCGCAGTTCTGGGAGGAAACCCACGAGGTTGAGAAGGCGGCCCTATCTCCATGCCACATACGCTCACACCAGGGCTCGGAACCACAGCCGCAAGCCAGAGGTGACCGCCCAGCTAGAGGTCGAAGCGCGGCACTCTAGTCCACTAGGCCATCCCAACCCCTCGTATCTACAGGGATCAGTAGCTCTATGCGGTCAATGCGCTAAACAGTTAAATATTGTTATTAGTGGGGTGTATCTATTACACAATTAGTTATGATTTGATAAAGTTATAAGAATTGGCAATTATATTATAAGAATGGTTAGAGCGTGCATGTTGTATAACAAGGTCGGTCATTGAGTCAACTGGCGTGGTTTCGAATTACCTGGTTGTACGTGACAAGGAGTAAGGTTGCCTGTCCAACCTTATGGTTTTTCTACGGGTTCACTGGTTTTCTTCCACTGCTAAAGATACCTAGACGCAAGCGATTTATTGAAATAAAATTAAACCATATGTTAGTCCCCAAATTACCTAGTTCTTGTCAAGTGGACATTATGCCCCATTTATAAAGTAAAAACTGCTGAGCTTGCATGTATGTGTTGTTACCTGGCAACCTATCTTTGAAAGATTTTATAAACTTTTTCTCTTTTCTATTTTCAGGTAGACTAGCTACATGGCTACCATTTCCACCCAAGATGTGTCCATCATCTGTCTTCTGGGTTACTGCCCTTTTTATATCCGGGCTCCAACAACAACCAATGGTGTCTGCTGATCCAATCACTAACGGCAACCATATATCATCTCAGGGAAATATAACGAGAACAGTTAGTGATAGTGAATCAGAGGCTACGCGGGAATTAATCAGCAATTTGATTGGTGCTTTGGAAAAGTTGGATATTTTAACAACAAAATCATCTGCGTGTCACACGTTAGACAAAATCGTGCGACAAGTGAAGAGTCTGGATCAGACACAAGACTCAAGAGAAATCAGAGTAGTTTTGTATTTTCGTGAAAATTCCTTAAATCATTCTTCACAGGGTAAAATTCGTCAAACCAAAGATTTAAATTCATTGTCTGAGTGTAGGAATGTGTTGCTAAGTGACGCTCATTCGTTATTAAAGGATCGTGATAATTCCAATAATTCCAGTATGATCAACACGACCATGGGTAGCGGAGCTCAGAGCGAGCAGAAGGAAGAAGAGGACCAATATCAGGGATTCCGTGAGTAAAAAATCAATTTATTTTCAATCAAACTCTGCACCATGTTGTAATCTAATGCATTTGTTTGCATCACAAGATCTGTCATGGATTCTCCAACCTCGTAGGATTTTTCTGAGCCTTCCGGTTTCCTCCCACTGCTAAAGACCCCTATGCTTAAGCGAATTATTGAAATAAAATTAAACCATATGTTAGTCGCAAAATGACCTAGTTTGTGTTGAGTGGACATTGAACCCCATTTCTCTCTCTCTCTCTCTCATTGATTCAAGTGGCGTGAATTCAATCCCAAGATTTTCCGGTGTGATTTCTCCTTGTCGGTAATGCAGAAGGAGGGCCTGACAAGGACAGCTGCCTAGTCATTTGGATGGGACAAAAAAACGAGGTCCCGTGTACACATTGGAGTGCACGTAAACGATCCCTTGGCAGTTGGAATTCGATACAAGAGTAGGCCGTAGCGCTGCTGCCCGGGCAAAATTTCCCTCATAGCACACTGTATGGCGTATGCCCGTCTTCCATTAGCCCAGGTTAGTTGTAAAAGAGTAGGACGTTAAACCCAATTTCATTTCATTTCATTTCAATCCCAAGATTGTACATCACAAGGAGTAGGGAATACAGCAGAAGTTGATTGTAGCCATGTTGGAAAATGGGAGGAGGTAAAAATATGTAACTTCTATCGCGTGTAAATTGATTGATTGGTGATTCCTGAGACATTTCAAATGATAATAACAAAATTTATATTGCGCAACAATTCATCCCACTTGGGGTTGCTTTAGGCGCATCAATCAATTTTCGAACACAAGCGGTCATGGTAATGAATATGAAAGAGGGTTTAAGGTCCTACCGTTCTGCCCATACTAGGCTAAAAGAAGAAGGGCATACGCCATGCAGTCTGTTGTGAGAGAAATTTGGTCAGGACAGTGGCCCAATGGCCTACTCTTATTTCAAATTTCAACTGTCAAGGGTTCTTTTACCTGCATGCCAAGAAGTACATGGGATCTCGGTTTTTCATCCCATCCAAATGACTATATGCTGTCCCTCCATCCTACACCACTTACAAGGAGGAACCCCCAGTAGCGGATTATCAGCGAGGCTGATGAGGCTGCAGCCTCAGGCCCAAAGATTTTGTAAAAGAAAATATTTTAGACGTGTCTGATACGATTCAAAATGCATAGACAATGAATGTTAGGGAGGTGGGGTTTAGGCCCAACGGGAATCAACATAGGCCCTGACCCGAAATTAATTAGGCCCATGCCTTTTTAAATAGGCCCTCCTGAAACTGCTGCCTCAGGCCTTGGTGGAGCTTAATCCACCACTGGGAACCCCGGCAAGAAATCCTGCTGAACTTTCTCTGCCAACACAGGGATCAAACACAGAACCTCATCTTAGTGAGTCAACATTTTACTCATTTGTAACAGAGAGAGAGAGAAATAGCATTTAAAATCCACTCAACACAAACTAGGTCTTTTCGGGACTAACATATGGTTTAATTTTATTTCAATAATTCGCTTGCGCGTAGGGGTTGTTAGCAGTGGGAGGAAACCGGAGTACCCGGAGAAAACTCACGAGGGTGCACAGGTGACCCTACTCCTTGACACATATATTTGTAACACAAGCAATCATGAGCAGCCTGTGTGGTTTAGGTAGACCTCATCGTGTCGTAGTTAGATTAATTATTTGCACGTCGTACTGCATTTGCTAAGATAATTATTAGCTGTCTCAGCTTTCTCGAAGATGATGTCCCATTGGTGCACACATTGAGAACGGGAATAAATTGGTTTCCTCACATTTCTAAATGAAGACATGCAATGTAGACATGTCTTGGGATTTCATAAAGGCAGAATCACACCAGTGCATGGATTCATAAAGACAGATCTATACAAATGTCTTAAAGCTATCAATCTTCATTTGCATTATTATCAATTATCAAACGATGTTTTGAAATTAAACTTTATACCAATTTTTAAGCACTATAAACCTCATATTAAAGGATACCAGTTTACCAGTGTTCATCCACGCTAAAAATCAAAATATCATTTCCCTGCTTAGATTCAATCCTATTATGAAATGACATAGTTTGTTTCGAGTGGATATTAAACCCCTCCCTCTTTTTCTCTCTCTCCTATTAAAACGATGGACATCAAAAAAGTTTAGTGAAACGTAAAAATGATGACAGTTTGCTTGATAGGGTTGTAGACAGCCTTAAACAAAAATGGATAAAAAATTTTGCCCAAAAGAATTTTTACAGATTGCAGTTTGTTCAAAAATGGCCATAAATAGAATCAAACTGACCGATTGAATAGTTGCTATTTAATAATAATCCACAACCAAATTTTTAGTTGTTTTGACATAGGTGAGGTTATACTGGGTATAGAAGACTGAAGAAAATAACCTGAGAAAAAGAAAAACCAAGGCTGGTACATGTTGGTGAAGGTTTTTCTTAAAGGACTTTTTCTGATGTTTTTTCCCCCAGCATAACCTAAATTGAGGAATTTATCTTGCTTATAAACCGTCTATATATGTACGTAAAATGAGAATATCCCAGAATTCCCGTAAGAAAAACCTTATATCGTGTTTTCTTATGAAAAAAACCCCATAAACCTGGAAGAATAACCCATTACAGGTTTAAAGAAATACTTTCAGAAGAATAACTCCAAATTCCTCTATATATATTGAGATCGCAAGTTATTCCGGGCATATAATATCAAAGAGATTTACCGTTTATAATTTATCAGAACAGTTATTGCTTTGAATACGTTTAACGGTTAAACTTTAACCTGATCTCCAAATCTATTGAATGTAATATTCATTTATTCCAATTTCTATATGCAATATCTTGATCTCATATTCGATCAAGCAAAACGTATTCCAGATACTTATAAGATTGCACTCGTAAAATAACTCATTTAGCGACCCGAAGTCAATCTTCTTCGATCATTCTATTGACTTCTTTGTCTGTCAGTTTCTATATAGGCCTATATAAAAGGTTGTTTTTATATTAAAAATCACATCTAGAATAAAAAGTGATGGAATAGATCAATGATTAAATTCATCACAGAAAAAAAAAAAACACGTCCAAGAAAACGATAAAACAGAAATTTCTTCAATTTTAATTTGAAAGATTTGTATTTTTCAAATTGTTGCTTTAGCTACGTACAGTACAGGGGAGTTTAGTGGTCTAACATGTGCATTTTAATTGACAAGGAGTAGGGTCATCTGTCAGATCTTGTGTGTTTCCTCCAACAGTTAAAGACACAAACACGCAAGCTGAACCACTGAGTTGTATTTGCTTGTCTTCATTAACACAGGGTATGTGGTTGTATGGCTGAATAGTTAGCACGCGCACGCTATATCATAAGGTCTTTCATTGAGTCAACTTATATCAGAAGGTCTGTTATTGAGTCAACTGGCGTGGTTTCGATTCCTCGGTTGTATGTGACAAGGATTAGTGCCGCCTGTCCAACCTAGTTGTTTCTCCAGGTCCTCTGGTTTCATTCCACTCCAAGGACCTATATTATTGAAATAAAACTGAACCATACGTTAATCCCCATATGACCAAGTTTGTGTAGAATGGTCGATAACCACCTTCTCTATCTCTCTGAAACCTGGCGCCTGTCAAAGCGGCTACAGTTGCAAATTCTTCCTAAAGATATTATATGCATTAATGATTTTTTTCTGGTTCTCAATGTGCCACTAATGCTACAAAGATCTTTTGGGAGATTCAATAAGAGGTCTCTCTCTCTCTCTCTACAAGTTGTAACCATATTATTGTTGTTCCATAGTTACATGCAAGGATACATGCATTCTATTTTGGTATTCTTCACATCGAGTTAACCATTAAAGATAGGTTCCCAGAAAAGTATTTATCGGGTGGTTATTTCCAATAAAAGTATTGGATTTTTGGGAAATTAGAGATATCAAAAATTACTTCAATATGTTTTTAGTCCAAATATATCACCAAATCACCCAGTTTGTACATGGGAAAGTATCTTTAAATGATACTATTACCTCTTTAAATCACCATTTTTTTCTTTTGATCAGAAGAACCCACGAAAGTCATGCAAGCTTTAATACAGTTGTCTGCAAGCCATCTGATCAATCAAGGCCAACTTAACTTTTCATGTTTTTTTTTCAACGAACTGAGGAACACGTTAAGTGGCCGCGATTTCTCTACAGACGTATCCAATGAAAAGAAAATATTTAGGCAGAAACGAATTCAATTTATCTTGCGTGTTTTTATCGGAGTTAGGAATAAAGAGCTGGTGGGAAAACAAGATGAAATCAATTTGATGTTAGGGAGAAGGTTATTGGACAGAGAGTAATTCTTACTTATTATATAGATCTTCATTTGTGTGCTTGATTAAGTTAATTAGACCACTTCCTCTACGTTCTCCATTATTCGACCCCTCCATTTTCTACGATATCTTCAGATCAATTAATTTAAACCCGAGATTTTCTGACCAAATCTAATCTTCATGTGTGTACTGTTCCAAACAAATTCAATTGATTAAAAGGCCCGCTCAGTGATTCAATAATTCCCGCTGTACGAACCAGATAGCAATAACTCTGGTCGTAACTAGTCTGTTGTCAGGGAATTATGACCAGTTTTCACCCATTCTTCTCCCACCAGACGTCTTATTAACGTATCGCAAAGGCTCGTAACGACCAATTTTATGCTTTCCATGGCTTTCTCAATAGTTCTTCAAATCGTTTGACCACATTTGCTCAGGAGGGAAATTTGATCGAGAAACTGCTTTTGTGCATGTCTCTCGGAGAGTAGTTTATCCGAGAAAGTGCTTTTGTGCATGTATCTCGAAGAGTATTTGGAAAATTGGACACAAAAACAATATCTACTTTTAATTAGAAATTGGTAATCACACAACAAAGTTTCAAAACGGCAAGACTTTCAAAATGAAAAAAATCTTAATAAAATTTCACTCTTTAATTGGATGCCCCTTTGAAATGGATCTCCAGGACCATCACCCCTCTATCCCCCCCCCCTCCTTTCCCCCTTTTTGCATGTTTCCACAGGGTCAAGAAAAAAATGTCTTCTTCTCAAAGGCAGTCTCTTGCTGGCAAGACGCAATGCCATGTAATGTTATGATGGCGAAGGTTAAAGAATTATAGCTTTTTTTTTACCCCGTCCAAATATGATATATAAAGCGGTAATTCTGAACAGTTTATATTTTATTTGATCGATTTTTTGGTTTCATGGGATATTAAATTTCAAATAAAAGAGAATAATGAATAAACTAAGTAGAAATACTCGCCACTAAGTCGGAAGTTTAGATTAATTTTGTTCTCTTTGCATAAAATAAAAAACAAAATCTAGGTATATTATCTCGTATTATTTTTAAAGAAAAAAATTATCTCATAGTATTTTTATCTAAAAAACGTCTGAACAAATAATTGACTTGATTATTCTTCATAAATGAAGAATTATGTTTTTAGAAATTGTCGAAATTACAAATTTATCTGCGAGACGAAGAAATAGAAATGGATGGAATGATGAGGATAATTCAGGAAAACATGTTTCTATTGGTTTCATATTCATTGATCAGATCTGGTAATTATTGATTTGACCGTCTGGATTGATCTTTTGACAAGAGAAACATCAACAAATATAATTGATCTTATTACCAGGTCCTTGACCTTACTTCATGGACCTAACCCTGAACCCTGGTCTCAAGATGTATGGATGGAACCTTGAGCAGTTAGTATGAATCGAATGTTATGTCATACTGGTTATAGTACTTGTAGCCTACACAGGCCTCTATAAAATACATTACACATATTAAACCTACATTATGCAAGGGATAAATCTGCTTATTGTGGGTCTTTCTTTGGGCCTGAAATATTATCTAAATTATTAATTAGATATTAATTAACCTATCCAGACCATAATTATAAATCATGTCATTGAGTCAACTGGCATGGTTTCGAATCCCTGGTTGTACATATACAAGGAGTTGGGTTTTATTGAAATATTATTAAACCATATGTTAGTCCTGAAATGACCTAGTTTGTGTCGAGTGGAAATTAAACCCGATTTCTCTCTCTTTCTCTATAATCAACTCCCAGATGTCATTGCTAGCCTGCGATATATTTACTGGATTAGAACCTGATCTGCTGCTGCTGATTTATCAAAAAATGGATAATCCAGACTACTTATTTTATGTACTGACTTTAATAATGATGATCAGGCTAGGCCCAAAATTCAACTATTATATTCAACTATTCTCGGTTCAGAGTGAATCAATGTGAATGAATTTTTCTGCAAATTGCACTTACATTATCTAGTTTTTAACTGTTATAGTGAGAACTGCCAGCTCTTTATCTAATTGCTCATAATGTATCTGAGAGAGAGAGAGAGAGAGAGAGAGAGAGAGAGAGATTCCAGTACACCACAATTTGCAAGGTACACATCCCCCCTTGTATAACAGTCTTCTATTGTTATGTAAATTTGAGCTCCATGGTAGTTGGGTTGATGGGTTTTCAAATTGAATGTCATATTCTGATTGAGATATATGATTGCCAAGAGAGACAGATTTTAAACTCAAATTGAATTCTAAAAGATCGCCAAAGACACTTTGACACTTTGAGAATCAGAACAGATTTTGTTTAGTTGCCCGATTATGCAAATAACACCAAACCAGAACCATGTCGTTAATGTAGAAAACATGTTAAAGAAAGAATTTCCATGAAAGAGACCTGCTATGTAATAACAATTTATCACAGTTATTTATCGTGGAAGGACTTGTTACATAAAACGGAGATAAAATATAAGTTGCCTTATTACCCGCTGGTTTACGATACAGACCATATTATACACCATAAAGATAAAGAAGAACAAAACCGTTTTATTAATATTTGACCCGGACAATGAATATTTCATGACAGATATTCTGTAGAAATTAATGCTGGCACGATATTTGGTAGAAATTAATGCTGGCACGATATTTCGTTGTATCACAATTCAGCTTCTTACCATTTGCATATTGAATCACGAGACACTACATCGCAATTCTTTTTTAATGTCTTTTATGTCGCTTTATAACTTGTCACACTTCAGTATACATGTCACACATTATCCAAATATACATAAACACTCTTAAATTGTTTTGGTTCTTATTGTCCCCCGTCTTTCGAAGAAAGTTGGGGGACTATTAAAATGTGTTCGTCCGTCTGTCTGTCTGTCCTGCTGTCCGTCTGTCTGTCTGTCACACTTTTTGGGACACAATAACTCTCTTCCTAATTGAGCTAGAATGTTCAAACTTGGTGTATGTGTTTATTAGGTCAATGCCTTGATGGAGTTCGAAGATAAGCATTTTCTGCTTAGGGTAAGCAGAGATAAGCAATTTGATTGGTTGATGCTTTGGGACACGATAACTTTAGTTCTAATTAAGTGAGAGTGATGAAACTTATGTATAGTTTCATTACAGTAATACCTTGACTAACTTCAATAATGAGCATTTTCTGCTCAGGGTAAGCAGAGCGACACGCAATTTGGGACAAGATAACTTAGGTTCATTTTCAATGATGATTTTTATGTCAATACAATGACTGCATTCTCATTCAGTAATGGATTCGACAGTAACAGTGTATAGAAACGATTGACTCGGACACAAGGGCCCTTTCCCTTGGCCAGAGGGGCCCTTTTGTCAAGTCTGGGGGCCCTTTTGTCTGCCTTTAGGGTCCCCCTAACTAGGGTACATTTTCATTTTTCTCGTCGGCTTTAGCATTTTTCTTTATAAAACACTTTTAGATGACACTTCGTGTACAGTTTGATTGCTCGATACGTTTGAAAAAAATAGATGTGCGATTAATTAATATGTGTCATCTATTTATTTGGGGATTTCGGCGGGGGACATCAGCCTCACTGTTGGCTTGTTTTGATTCACATCAATATCGTGATAAAACCAGTTGATAAATATAGATCTGATTATGAATAGTGATACAAATCGTATCGTAGTATCTAAATCGCAATACGTATCATATTGTGACTCGGTGATGCAATTTCACCTGTATATTCCGGACATGTCCGATGCTATCTTCCAAAAGTCCTAAATTTTCCGACCAGGAATATGCCCATTAGAACATAATGAATGATATTAAGAATTAATATACCGGTAGTATACTGGGTGTATATCTACCACACGTATCGATTATCGTTGATAATAGTCTGGATTGATTGAGTAATTAAAAGATGGGTAACGTTACTGCAGAGACAATACCCAGCGCAAGTAAAAATATGGGATAATTAAGGATCTTGAGCTAGTCTCTTGGTGTATTGGATACAAATTGGTAAAAAAACGGTGCTAAAACACGATCTGAGGATGTGTGAAGGATATTTACTTTATACTCATAAAAAAACTAATTAACAATCAAGTACCAAGAGTTTTTATTGTCAAAAGCACCAAGAATTTGATAAATGATTTCATAAGATATAGACACAATGTAACTTTAAACCCATGGAAACTTTTACAAAAATATATTAAGGATGCAGTCATTTCATTAGTTGAGAGTTAGCTCTAGACCAATGAAAGGGTTGAATTCTTAAAATTTCCTAGTTTTAGTTTTTCACGTATAAGACTCCAGATATTACTTGTGGTGTGTATAAACCCGAAGTAAAATAAAAACAAACCAGTAAGCAACTGGACAAGAAAGAGAGAGAAAATGAGGTTGGACGTCCACTTGAAACAAACCAGGTCATTTCAGGACTAACATATGGTTCAATTATATTTCTATAATTCGCTTGCGGGTAGGGGTCTTTAGCTGTAGGAGAAAACCCACGAGGATGTGCAGGCGACCCTACTCCTGTTTATGTACAACCTGGCAATCGAAACCATTCTGCCATTCAACTCCCCAGCAACTGAACAAAGTGTATTCAAGACTAAGTGAAGTGATATGACCCTGTATCAACCTGTTCAATTTTCTCATCCACGCTACAAAATTGTGAATGACATTTACACCCTTATAAATATTTTACTCTTCACACCAACAACACTGCTGTGTCAAAATAACACCTAATATCAGAGGTGTTGTATATCAGTTGTATGTTTTATCAACAAATCAGACTTTGTCACACTTTAACCAATGTCTGCTTCAATATGTATCACTTGGTTTAAAAGGGAGATTGGATGGGCGAATCATCTTACACCAGGGTAGTGTGCAGATGATCAGGGTGGGTGGGGGTGGGGCTGTTCCGGAGGAAACAGGAGAAAGCCCTTTAGTTTGGATAGAGGACCCTACTCCTTGTCAGGTATGAGCAGAGAATCTCGAAACCACTCCACTTGTTAGACAATTTGGTCACCCAGTGCCACCCCTTTCATCCTTGAAACTGAGTCCCTAGGTCTGTGTACTAAGTCTAGACTACTTTGTACCAATGGATATTGAAATACATGTAGGCCGTAGAGCTCCCTGGACAAAAATTTCCTGCATAGCTCACAGTCTGTATTTATTAGCTTGGATGAAGCAGAAAAGTATACGTAGGACCCAAGGACCTGGTTTCATTTTATTGTCCCTCGTCTGCCTGTCTCTCCTTCCATCTGTCACACTTTTTGGGACACAATAACTCTCCTTCTAATTGAGCTAGAATGTTCAAACTTGGTGTAACTTTAGTTCTAATTAACTGTTTGCTTGTTATATTTTAAGATTGAGATTTTAAAGAAATAAATGTTTATTTAACTGTATATATATTTGTCTATTTTCAGTTGGTTTAAGTCGAACCCAAGTGGTAGTTATCTCCACCTGTTCAGCTATTATTGGTACATTCTTCTTTGTAGCTGCTATAATGAGAATCAGGTACGATTATATATATCTTATGATCTTAAAGGTGACTCTTACTTCTTGTCTTCCTCTCACATTCTTTCCCTTTGTCCCTTCTGTATCTTTTCCCTCTTTTCCCTCTCCTCAACTCCCTTCTTTCTCCAATGTCCCATTTTCCTCTCCTTCCTTTCTTCGCCAACATCTCCCTCTTCTCCCTCCATTATCCAACATATCCCTCTTCCTTATCCTCTCTCTCCTTCATCCCTACCTTCTCCATCTTCCCTCTCCCCTAACTTCTTTATCTCATCCCTATCCCTTCCTTCTCCACTTTCCCTCTCTTGTATAACTTCCCTCTCTCATATCACGCTTCCTTCTCCCCCTTTCCTCCCACTAATTCCATCTCCAACTTCCATTCTTATATCCTCCCTTCCATCTTCAACTTCCCTACTATCCTCCCTTTCTTCTTCCGTTCCTTTTCCAATTTCTCCCTTTCCTCCCATCCAATCCTTCTCCTACTTTTCTCTCTCCTCCCTTCCTCCTCCATCTTCCCTCTCTCTCCTTTTTTACCCCCTCCCTCCCTCGTCAACATCCCTCTCTCGAACTTACCCCCTTCCTTGCCTCCCTTCTTTCAACAATTTCCCTCTCTCAACTTACTCCTTTCCTGGCCTCCCTTCTTTCAACTTCACTCTCTCCAACCTCCTCTCCCTCCCTTCCTGCTCCATCTCCTACTTTGTGACTCAACTTCTCCATCTGCAGGATGTTGGATTATAAATTCTACAATAACACTAGTGTTAACAAAACTATGGAACAGCAATCACTGATTTATTACATGTTAAGAACAGTGATATCGTACCAAATGGTTAAATACTCAAGGGTCTAGTTACTATCATTAAACTGATTAAAGTCTGTGGTTTCACCATATACCGCATAGATCTAATGATTTACGGAATTCTCCTTTATGCTCGATAACCATAAGAGTATAGACGAGGAAAAACACAACAACAATTTACATGGAATACAATCTTCATATAAATTGGATAGCTATTGACCAAGTTGGTCTCCCATTGAGTCAAGAGTTGTAGTTTCGATCGAAGGCTGGTATATGACAAAAGAGTAGGGTAGTTTTCATCCAATGCTAAATACCCTTACAAGAGTGGAAATGGGATGGGGGGGAATTGGCTGAATGGTATAAAGGGTGCACTTTAGATAATGATAATAATAATGATATTTGTATCGCGCAACTATTCAATCCACTAGGGAATGCACTAGGCGCTAGAAAATGTTCTCATTTTGGAGTGTTGATGATAGTGACTAAATAAACAGGCTTTCACTTGGGATTTAAAGACACAGATTCACATTGTCTGAAGTGTATTCTAAACAATTGGTGCGCTGTATCGAAAAGTTCTAGATCCAAATGATTTCAAATTATAGGCAGGTACATCCAATAATAGTTTCCCTTTTGACCTTAATGATCGTTTAGGTTGATACAGTGATTCTAGATTTTGAAGGTAACCTCGTGCAGATTTGTTTATTGATTGATAGGTTAACGATAAGACTTTAAAGTTGATCCTTTCTCGAACGCAGAGCCAATGTAATTTGTTCAAGACTGGTGTGATGTGTGATCTTTATTTAGTTTTTGTGACAATGTAAGCAGCGCGGTTTTGTAATCTGTTCTTTCATACAATCTGTCACAGAGTCAAGTGCAGTGGATACTATCCCAAATTTGTATGTGACTATGATAACCTACTATTGAGGCTAAAGTTAATATGATAACCTACTATTGAGGCTAAAGTTAATATCTAATTGACTTAAGATAAATACACAGTATATAAGGTCAACGATGTCTGATAATTACTACTAGAGTTATGGCCCTTGATCACAAATTCTGATGATTTTCTGATAATTACTTTATGAATTGTTACTCTTAATCAGATTTTAGTGTAAATATGTGACAACTGTTATTGACTGCTCGAACGATTTAGCTGCTTCGTGTGCATGCCTCGTTGTCTGGCAACCTATCTTTTCCAAGGTTGTCTGCTTCGTGATCTCAATGTTAAGTTGAAAAGATTAAAAGAATTTAGAAATCGCTTACAATCTCTCACGTAACCAATCACACCGTGTAAAAAACTAGTTTAATCTTGTTGATGATTGGTCGGGTTATTTATAACTTTGTTCTCTCAACGTTAATACCATCTAATGGAACTTTAATGTCTCTATAGATTAAGACTTAATGCACTTTAATCTGGTGTAATCCCTGATACAAGCCTGCATCATGTCAGCTAGCAAAGGACAGTAAGGTTATTTAATAAATGAGAATCTATTAGGTATTAAGGGTACAGTGTAATGGTTTTATGTGAGATTTATTGGAGCTGTTGTCAATCCTCTGTTAAATCCCTTCTCATGTAAATAGATTTTTTTTAACAGAATTTTTATCACAGATAATCAGAGGAATTCAGATTATTATAAAGGATTTAGAAAAAGCCTTGACATGTATCAAATATCCTGAACTAAATCATTTGGATGTTAGGATCAATTTGATTATGATTGATTTTCACATAGTTTTAACTACCTGTTACATTTCACCTACGTGACAGAAAGGATGATGGATGGTAGATATACATAATGTAACACATGGTAGACCTACATGACATAACATGTGGTAGACTTACATGACATAACACGTGATAGACTTACATGACATAACTCCTTGTAGACCTACATGACATAAAACGTGGTAGACCTACATGACATAACATATGATAGACTTACATGACATAACACAACATGGTAGACTTACATGACATAACATGTGGTAGACTTACATGACATAACACGACATGGTAGACTTACATGACATAACACGACATGGTAGACTTACATGACATAACACATGATAGACCTACATGACATAACTCCTTGTAGACCTACATGACATAAAACGTGGTAGACCTACACGTCATAATATGTTGTAGACTTACATGACATACCATGACATAACATTTTATAATTATTTGATGATATGATATATTTTCATTGTAGGAATTATGTGAAGCGAATACAAGCTGAACAACAGTTACAGCGTCGTCAGACATTTAGAAGTTGTAGTTTTACACTTGCCAATAATAACAGCCCATCTCGTGACTCTAGTCATAGTAAAGCCAGTCCTAAGGTAGGTCATTGTATAATCTTTACAGGTAGCAAATAGCAGACAAAGATATTAAATCAACAGGTAGTAAATAGCGGACAAAAATATCGTAATAACAAATATCAAATATTGGACACAGATATCAAATATTGGACACAGATATCAAATATCGGACACAGATATCAAATATCGGACACAGATATCAAATATCGGACACAGATATCAAATATCAGACACAGATATCAAATATCGGACACAGATATTAAATTAACAGGTATCAAATGGCGTACAATTTATCAGATAAGAACTAAGATATCAAATGGGGGACAAGTTTATCAAATAAATGAAATGAAAGAAATAAAGTGGGATTTAACGTCCAACTGGACTAATGAAGACGCCATCGCCGGCCATACAGTGTGCCAATAGGAAAATTTTGCCCGGAAAGCGGCAACTAAGGTCTACTCTTATATCAAATTCCAACTTTCAAGGGATCTTTTATGTGCGCCCCAATGAGTACTTGAGATCTTGGTTTTTTGTACCATACGCATGACTAGACAGCTGTCCTTGTCAAGGGGGAACCACACAAGAAAATCTGGATGAACATTCTCAGCCAGTTTAGCTTTTAATAATACAGGTTTATAGCTGTAGAAACAACCATATTTGATGATATAAACATGCTTTAGGATATAGAACTCAACATGTGAATCAGAAGACTTGACCTGATCTCATACTACACAACTACTTGTTCCGAGTGGATTGTCTGTTCCTAATTATCTATTTGGTGCACGATGGCCCTTCAGATGACAGGCCGTGATTAGAATTCCTAATAAATTTCTCCGAAGGGGGATATACCTAGATTAATTGAAGAAGCTGACATAATGGAACCCTGAAGTGATTTTGTGAAGTAATCCCAGAGATTGTTCTGAAAAACCGTTCTAGTAAAATTCCTCTCGTGATAGGATTATATTGAAGAGCCAGAGTTTAACTGCCAGGTTTTTTGTAAATCTCAAAATTTAGACAAACTGATTAACTGGTAGACCAATGATGTCAGGAGCGAATACAGTGGGGTGGTGGGGGTTGGGGTGTCCAAACATCACCCTGCTCAGCTACATAAAAAAACCCACTTATCATCAGATGGTGGGAATGGGATTTGCATTCAAAAATGAAATGAAATGAAATGAAATGGGGTTTAACGTCCTACTCTTATGCACCTGAACTGGGCTAATGGAAGATGGGCATACACCATACAGTGTTCTATTAGAAAACATTTGCCCTGGCAGCGACGCTACGGCCTACTCTTATATCGAATTCCAACTGCCAAGGGATCATTTATGTGCACGCCAATGTGTATGCGGCACCTCGGTTTTTCGTGCCATCCGAACGACTAGACAGCTGTCCTTGTCAGGCCCTTGTCTGGGCAAGTGCAGGGATCGAACAGCCAGCACCTCACCCACTTGACCACTGTGATTCCCGATTTGCATTCAAAGCACAAGATAATGAAATAGACATGTATGATATCACATTTAATTCTTTGCATCATTGAAATTGAATCACAATATGAATTTATTAATTCATTATGAAAAATTGACATCAAACGTTGTGTGTTGAATTTCTCTCTTTAAGAAGCTCAATGTGTATGTATGCCTAGGTAATTTAGAAACAATGATGGCATCATGCACTGCCAACTATCAAATTTCCTTAACAGGAGCCTGGCAACACACCACCTACAAATATTCCTGGATCCGCCCCAGTATGTTCAAACTCTACTGGAGCTGAACGTCCTACTTTTTTGCATCAACTGGGATAATGAAGACAAGCACGCTCTATGTTGTGTGCTATGAGGGAAATTTTGCTTGAACAGCAGTACTACCACCAATAATTCTGTTGATTGCAGGAAATCCGAGAATCAAAAGTTTAGGCAGGCAACCCAGGTGGTTTACGTCCAGGCTTGTTAATCCACGCTGTGTATTATTTTTACTTAAAATACAGATGTGCCATCATCCTTTGATGTTGGGTATCATTATTTTCAATAATTACGGGCAACTTGCCAATCGCACATGATCTATACTAGATGAAGTATTGGACTCCGTGACGTATTTAATTGAAAAGCATTTGTGGGATAGTTTCTGTATTATAAGTTGTTTAATGGTCTGGAGCTAAAGATATTGCGTAATATATTGAAACAACACTCTGCTAACGCCTCGTGCAGTATCAGTATATTACTTAATTAATGTGTCACGCTCGACCACTAAACCATTAACAATTAGAATGAGTTATTTGAAAATTATTTATTTTTGTTCCTGTGATGAGAACTTGAAACGATAATAATGAACAATATTTTTGCGTCTTTCAGGGTAGTTATACAGTTCGAATGCCGAAGGTGAACAGCTCGGGTAAAATAAGTTCCAATGGTTCCCGTACTTTACCTGATACTAAACCTCTTCTTACCGTTAATCCTATCACCACGACAACCATATTACCATCCAAACTATCCAACCAATCACTAGACTATATTGATGAAGATCCCAAAATAATGGTAAAAATATTATTTTGTTCATTGCACAAATTTTCACTGCATCGTCACCATGGGATATATGGTTGATCATATATATCGGTCATGACCGGTTTCCTCCCTCTGCTGAAGACCCGTATGCATAAGCGAATTATTGAAACTGAACCATGTGTTAGTCCTGAAATCACCTAGTTTGAGTTGAGTGGACGTTAAACCTTTTTCTCTCTCTCTCTCTCTCTAAATAAAGGAAAACACTGCGCAAGCAAATTATTGAAATAAAAAATCTAAGCCCATATGTTAGTCCCGAAATGACCTAGTTTGTGTTGAGTGGACGTTAAACCCCATTTCTCTCTCTCTCTCTGCTATGACCTTATCAGTGAATACTCAATTTCACATTTTCTGTTTAAAATTTCGAGGCACTCTGGTCGAGAATCACTGGTCTAAGCAGATACAGTTTTCAACGATCTTGATTATTGATTGCCATGGGAATAAAATAAAAAAATAAATTCTTAACAATATCTTTGATAGAATAAAACAGAACTGAATGAAGATACGAAAGAAAGTAATAATCAGAAATCAATTTATTCTTGTTCAAGATTAACGTATTTTATACAAACCAGAATTTGATATTCATTATCCAATTACTGACATTTTGTGAGTAAATTGTCTTCATTAATGGAATTTCATTTTTTAAATATTTTTGTATAAGTGAATATTGAGTTAGTTATTGATTTAAGACAAAATTTTAATACAAAATGAAGACATTTAGAGGACAATAGATCTATTCCATCTGTTTAGATTTATGGTTCATTAAAAGAAACAAATTTTATTGACTTATGGATTCCTGATTGAGTGGTGCTTTTATCTCAGAAACAGTTGATTTCTGAATGCGTGGTCCTTAATTGACCTTGGAAATAATAAAATAATCAATTCTGATTAAAGTGCAATATATACCTGAAAGATATCTTCCCAGATACAAACTGGATGATTTGCCGATATATTTGGACTAAAAACATATTCAAACTAATTAATAAAAAATTTGTTTCAAATCCCATCTCAAAACTTTGTATTTGCAGGGAAATACCCCAAGTTTTTACGAAATCCAGTATTTTTCTAGTAAGATTGGCTGTATCTACTTTCCATATATATATACCGAAATTGCCATACGTTTATTGGAAATAACCACCCGATAAATACTTTTGTTGGGGAGTATCTTTAATAAGATATAGTGATTTATTAACCAAGAATCAGAACGTTTTTCTCTAGTTATACGTAATTGGATATAAAAAAAAGATAGAAATTATGAGGTTTCCAATATTGCCCAAAATGATCTGATTGTTTCGTGTTTCTTCCTTTATGAAACTAATTTTAAGATACTGTCTTGAAACATTATAAATATTCCACGAATTGAATTGAGATAAAATATATAAACCCCGAAGCCTTTTATGGAATAGAATATTTTATTACATTTGGGTTAGCTGGTTAAGCTAAAAGGATCATGCATGAATGAATGAATGAGGGAATGAATGAATGAATGAATCTTCTACTCATCAGCATCAATCCAGCTAATGAAGATGTACTTACAGCATGCAATGTTATGTGGACAATTTTTGCCAGAATTATTTCGAATTTGAACTTTTTGAGGAATCTTTTTCATGTCACATCTGAAAAACTTGTCACTCTTAATCCTGCACCACGCACAAGGGGAATCCTGAGGATTTGTCTGTCTAACCCGGGATTGAGCCTGGGACCTCCCATGCTACAGAGCTACCACCTTCTTCACTGATCCACTGTGACCCCTAAAATCTTGAGGCAGTATGATCCACCGTGACCCCTTACCTCTCAATATCTCGAGGCAAAAAAAATATGATCCACTCTGACCTCCAAAATTTTGAGGCAATACAACGATCCACTCTGACCCCCCGACATCTTGAGACAATAAAGATGATCCATTCTTGCCCCCACTATCTTTAGGCAATATGATCCACCATGAACCTCATTATCCTGAGACAAAAAAGATGACCACAATTTGTAATAAAAATTAAATGTATATCAAATCAATATAAGAATTATTTTTGTCTCTTTTTGATATCTTATTTTAGGAATCATGAAGAACTTTCTTAGTTAAAACAGAGATTAAGCTCTGGACTTCCATGATCCACTGTGAGTCTGTGACTCCCAATTCCAGTTTGTAATGAAATTAAATGTAAATCATCAAACTGATGTGTTAATTTAATCATTTCATTTTTTTGAAATTTTATTTTAGGAACCAAGCGTTGAAACGATCAAAGAAGTTGTAAAAGACGAACCAAAACCTGCCGATAATCAGCCTTTAATAGAACGAGAATCATCCCTTAAAAATAACCAAAACAAGGGCATCAAGCTAGAAACAACGCGTGGTTGGACATTTGACCAGGACATTACAGAAGCTGGAAAACAGGGACTACTTCGCGCAAACTCAAGCTTTGATCACACTGACAAACGTTACGGTTTGTTGCGTGGTAATTCAAGTGCAGATAGGCCCACAGGCCTTGTGCGAGCAATTTCTGGTTTCGACAAAGATGATGGTGTCTGTGACACAGTTATTCCCCTTACAAGATCAGGGGAGGGAACTCTACATAACAATGTTAAACAATTTCCTTTAAGTGGGGTATCCCCTATAGTGGAGGAACTTCCTACTCCTGAAATAGTTGAATATTCAAACTTTGGATTAACCCAATCGGATGAAAGTTTGTCCACAAGTGGAAGTTCGCCGTACAGTTATGGCAATCAATCAGAATATAAAAATGGTTACATGTTTTGTATTCCGGCGCGAAACATTATGGTTAACAACCAAACTCCATCCCCTTCTCAGGACATTTCAAAGGAAGTGGTTTCCATGTGTCCAAACACAGTTGTAACGCAAGATTCGGTTGGTTCAGGTGTAATAAATAATGACAAACATTCCACTGAGAAAACAGGTGTCATACTAATTCCCTCAAATGATTCTATGGAAACAGACACTAACATAGGCCCCTCTAGTGTAGAGAGGGAAACGTTGCCTAATACCGCCAGTGGGCAATTTGACAATATATCCCCACATCCGGAGGGTTCTTGTGAATCGTCTCCCCTTAACCAGGAAAACAAATCTCCTCAAACTGAAAAACAAAAACCTTCATTACAGAGACTATTATCTGTGGATGATGAACGAACGACCTTTTTATAAAAAAAAAATCTTTTAATTTCCATTTTTGTAAATAGTTGCACCAGTACGTTTGCTTAGATCTTATAGGAAAAAATAGCAAAAATCTCCCATTTTAAAATTTATAGAAAGTAGAAAATCAGCTGCAGCAAAAGTTGTGTGAACTCTCCAAAGTGGGGGAGTGGTATCAGGTGTTCTAGAAAGATTAAGCATACCATGCCTCATACACTACACTCCTCACTAGTTATAGCTAAATAGAGTAATGATTTGGATTGGATTTCAGAAACTTTTGGTTATTAGACAATCTCAGTGTGTGTGTGTGCGTGTGTAGTTGGTGTGCTGATGGATGTGCTGTGAGAACACACAGCATATCTCGGCTACAAATATATATATATATTGACTCAGGACTGAAAATGAAGGGCCCACGGCGACTGGACGTTACTATAGTAACACTGATGTTGGGATGTACATGTATGTAATTAAACCAGTCAAGGAATGAGAACTCTATACATGATATCCTTCACTGAAAGGAGTCCCGAAGTAGCGAGCAAACTATGTTACATTTGTTATGCTAGGTTCCTACTGTCGTGTGATGCGTTACAATAAGAATGACCTTATTGCATCTACGACTTGGTGCGTGCAGAAACTTTGGATACGTTTCGATACGATCAACACGGTTGCTACGACTGACCTCAAAATATGATAAAACCTGATAGGATCACCACAATCAAAACCACGATTTCAATCGTACCACGAATCGTGATAATGGGAACCTAGCATTTAATTCTTCAGTAAATGAATGACATGTTGAATTTTTCACTGTGCATCCTGTTTTTGTTGGAATTTGTGTTATTTGATTGTTTATGAATTTTTTAACAGATTTACATTTTCACATCACATTGGATGTTTTTAATCTTACAAACGGAAAACATATTGATTTCTGTTTCACAACATAAAATCAACCTGTGTGAATGTGCAAGTTAGACGATGTCTTCAAATTACACACAGAGTACAATTCTGTGGAGTATTGGGGAGTGGGGAAAGGTGTCCAAACATTTGGATTGAGTGGCTTGGTTTCATTTCCCTGCTTGAATGTGACATGGAGTACAGTCCTCTGTCCACGCTCATGGGTCCTCTGTGGTCCACCAGGTTTCCTTCCACTGCTAAAGGCCCCATTTGTTAGTCCCGAAATCACCTAGTTTGTGTTGAGTGAATGTTAAACTCTCTCTCTGGGATACAATTACGATTGACAAAAATATATAGATGCCACTAATTACTTTGATGTTGACCTAATTTAAATAATGTGGGATGTGTCTGCCCTTCAGTACTACATAATGTAGGATGAATCCGGCCTTCCTCATTATCTGTCACTCAAACATGTCCCTTGAAACTAGAGTATCTATAATCTCTCACACTTCAATTCTGTATTCATCTGATATCAAAACCTAATTTTACTGTTGAATTGGCTATTTGATTCATAAGGTTACAAAAGTGAGAGAAAGAGAGGCAAATGGGGTTTAACGTCCACTTGACACAAACTAGGTATTTTCAGAAACTACATTATTCTAGTTTATTTCAATAATTTGCTTGTGCTTAGGTGTCTAGGAAACCAGAGGACAAGACAAGTGACCTTACTTCTTGTCAAGTACCACCGGGGAATCAAAACCACACCAGTTGATTTACATACAATCTGCACATGTTAATCATTCAACCATCCAACCAGTCCTACAAGAAGGAGGTGGGTTAATATCAATGGCTGCAATGCTGTTGGAAAGTATTTTAACAGTGCAATTCATGTTCTAGTGGATTATGCGATGGCGAGGTTCCAGTTTATCAAATATTTTAAGTGGACATTGAACGGGTAATAGACATGTAAATGGCAAACGATTTATAAAGAAGGATGAACAATAAATGGACAGCATGTTTACAGCATGGTGATTAGCCTATAGCCATACTTAAATTCTGGGTACAGTGTATTTAGCAAGGATTTCCTCTAGAAGCCAATAAAGGAGCAATTGGCACACATCTGAGGACAGATAATGGACAATAGCTTACGTTCATGGGAATGGGGCAAGGGGCTCTTCGCTGTATGACAGATAAAAATGAACTGTAGGGAACCCTCTCAAAATGCTAACACTTGTACCCAACCGAATAATCCATGGATCGACCTGTCAATATTAAATAATCTACACTTAATTTATCATTCTCTATCCCTGTATCGTGCAACCCATCCACCTAGTTCCGTGGACTATTCACGTTGACGCAAGTGTTGAAATTTTGATACAATCCCTAAAACTGGCAATTTAAATTATTTAGACATCTATAGCTGTTAATGTTATTCTACATAAAGTTAATAAATTGTTTTTATCTCTTAAGAAAATGATTCTTTTATTGCTGTATTGAAATGTGTATTTTATTATATTTTTTCTATTCTGAATTGCGGATCACGGTGGGTAAGTGGAAGTGGGTAAGACTCTGACTCACTAGTCTGGAGGTTGGGCGATAAATTCCTGCATTGTTCCCCCATGTCAGTGAAAGTTCATCCAGATTTTCCAGCGTGGTTCCCCCTTGTCAGTGATGCGGGACGAAGGGCCTGACAAGGACAGCTGTCTAGTTGTTTGAATGGGACAAAAAATTGAGATCTGTGTACACATTGGCATGCTGGTAAAAGATCCCTTGACAGTTGGAATCTGATATAAGAGTAGGCCAGAGCGTCGCTGCCCAGGCAAAATTTCCCTTATAGCACACTGTAGGGCGTATGCCCCTCTTCATTAGCCCAGTTCAGAGCAGAACAGTAGGATGTTAACCCACATTTCATTTCATTCATTTGTCATTGTATCATGTGGTGCTAAATAAGTTATTCTTCTGGATCATGTAAAACAGCCCTACTCTTAACATAGACATGTTACTCCATTTTGGATTCAGAGAGATCTCTAGCTGTCAACAGTAAACTGATTACTGTCAATGTATTCTTGCTACTGTAGCTGTTATTATATAACACAGGATTATAGACCATTATCAATACTAGGCTTTCTTTGATAAGGTCATACAACTGAAATTCTTGTTAAACGTACATTATGCAAGAGCTAAATCTGCCTATTGCAGGTCTTAAGGGGCCCACACACGTTCAATAATTCCGTCAATATTATTGACTCAATATATTGACTCAATAATATTGAACGTGTGTGGGCTGTATTGATGTAAAATAGTGTCAATAACCATCATTGCATCAATATATTGACGGATCAAAACCATTTTGATTTTTATTGATGGTAAATCAATATATTGGCGGACGGTCAATTTATTGAATGACAATATTGATTGTGTGTGGAAAATCTGTAAATAATTGCGTCAAAATTTCATTCCATCGCTGCATCCATTTTGAAAAAAGACAAAAAAATAATGAAATTATAGATGGAAATATTGAATCGTGTTTGGGCAATTCCCGTCAATATTATTGAGTCAATAATACTGATGGTTTTATAAAACGTCTATAGGCCGCTTTAACATAATATGCTGCAATTTTGCGAGTAATGGTCTTTAATAGTGAGAGTAAACTTGAGAACCGAGAGAAACCCTATGTCTTGTAACATACACGCTGTGGATTGAAAGCACGTCACTAGACTCATTGACAGACCTTATGATCTAAAGCGCATTTGTTAAATGAATCTATCACTAAATCCCTCCTTTGAGGAGAAAAAGGGGGTTGGGATGGCCTAGTGGTCTAGAGTGCCGCGCTTCGACCTCTAGCTGGTCGGTCACCTCTGGCTTGCGGCTGTGGTTTTGATCCCTGGTGTGAGCGTATGTGGCATGGAGATAGGGGCGCCTTCTCAACCTAGTGGGTTTCCTCCTGGCACTCCAGTTTCCTCCCACTGCTAAAGACCCCTATGCGCAAGTGAATTATTGAAATAACATTAAACCATATGTTAGTCCCAAAATGACCTAGTTTGTGTCGAGTGGACGTTAAACCTCATTTCTCTCTCTCTCTCTTGAGGAGAAAACAACAGATTTAGCTATTGTAACCAAGAGAGAAATTGATTTTATCATCCACTTGACACAAAACAGTTCATTTCGGGACTTATATACGGTTCAATTTTATTTCAACAACTCCCTTTTAGCAGTGAGAAGAAACCAGAGAACCTAGAGAAAACCCACGAGGTTGAGGAAAGGCGACCCTACTCCTTGTCATGTACAATCGAGCAATCGAAACCACACCAGTTGACTCTATGACAGTCCTTTAATCAAACGTGCAGACGTAAAACATTCAGCCACCCAAACACCCCAGATATTTAGAATATCCACATAAAATAATGTCCACATTACATTATGAAATATTTCCAAAGTTTTGGTTGAAATATAATGTGCTAGATGTGTAATAGAGACATCGGGAAAAAGTGTATGCCGTAATCAGAATAATCAAATAATTGTTTGAAATGATGTATTTGTAAAATGGAATAAAAACAACTTTAATAAGCAAATTAAGATTTTTATTCAAAATAGAGTTTTATTCAAAATATATAAATATCAAATATTTAAAAACGGACCAATAATAAATCTATTAACACAATAAAATTTCAACACTAGATCTTGACCCACCCATGTTCAAAATAGAGTTTTATTCAAAATATATAAATATCAAATATTTAAAAACGGACCAATAATAAATCTATTAACACAATAAAATTTCAACACTAGATCTTGACCCACCCATGTTGACGTAGTAAGAAATCAAAATGGTGACATAATTCTATTTATGATTCAATAATAACCAGGTTATTTGTTTGGATGTAAGTGTTCAAATTTTGCTGTGGTCCCTTAATGGCACTGAATAACTTGATAGCATATAACATATTTATGGAAATGGCTATTAGACAATGTTTTAAATGATCAAAATAACAGTTTGAAAGTATTAATTTCATTGAAAGGATATATTCATTGGAGACAGTTCACAATAGTATATTATATAAGCAGAGAGGCAACCCCAGGTAGTATATCAACAAATTTATTCGTGGAGACGTTTCGGACAAAATGTGTCCTTCACAGTAATATATCATATATTTATTGAATGACAAATGGGATAACAACACCCGCAACTGGAATTCGGTGGCATGATGGTGGAATGTAATATATAGTTCATAATCATATTCATATATACATTGTTTGAATTTCTATAGAAAATGTGTACGAAGATTCAACAATGAAATAAAACATAAAAAATGTGTAAATATTTATAAAATAAAGGCTTAAATTGATGACAGTATATAATATTACAGTTAAAATACAAATTCATTTGGAGACTTTTCGTTTACTTTCAATATGACTATTTCTGCTTTAGTTCAGATCTTTAACAAGTCTAATTGAATTAAAGATGTATTATGCAAGAGCTAATTCTGGCTATTGCAGATCTTTCTTTTGGCCTCAAATGTTACATAAATTATTAATTAATGAAATTTTCAATATCTTTATCTTACATTATCTATTTTTGGGCTACTGTAGCAAGAATGGTCGTTTCTTTATCCAGATCTTACATAATGTATCTTTAAATTAATTATTATGTTTAGTCTGTGGTAATTACAGTCTGTTCAGATCTTTGATTCAACAAATAAAAATATTCAGAAGAAACACATGTAGATTAAATGCAGATTTCCAGATCAAAGATCTTTCAAAAACTCAAATGCAGATTTTTTGCAATTAAAGATCTTTAAATAATTCAAATGCAGCTTTCCCAAAATCTTAAAAAAAGCACCCAAACTTGAATTTTCCGATTAAAGATCTTTTAAATAATTCAAATGTAGCTTTCCCAAAAACTTAAAAGACCACCCCAAATTGAAATTTTCCAATTAAAGATCTTTTAAAGGTTCAAATGATTCGAAACCACACCTCTTTACTCAATGACAGACCTACCTAACGTGCACACGTTAGTCATTCGACCCCCTCCCTGGCTGTCATTTAGGCCAAACGAACTGAAATTACTAGTTTTTCTTGGTATTGATAAATAAGTGGCTATGTGAGTTCCTTCTTAAAAAGTTTAAACCTTAAAAATTGCAACTGAAAAAGAAAGAAGCAAAATTCTTTAAAATGGTGTGGTCTTTTAGTCTGTAATTTTATGCCGTTAACATGAAAAATGCTAACGAATTAAGAATTCTCATGAAGAGAATTCCCTTTAATACATTTATATACATGTACAAAAAATTATTTCTCATTTTCTAAGCGCTTCGTATAATATGAATTTTTATATAACATTAAAAAAATTATCTGAGATAAATGGTAAGCAGCAGACATAATTTCCTCCAAGCGTTGTCCATTCTGTCGTTTCAAACTACTGTATACCAACACCTATAAATAATAATTGTTAAAATCTTTCAACATGTATTATACAAGAGCTATATCTACCAATTGTAGGCCTTCCTTTATTAACAAAACAAGACCATAATCAACTCTCGAAGCCATCGCTAGCCTGCGATATTTTCTGGAATAGAACTCGGTTTGCATGGATAATTGAGACTACGTTTTTTTATTGTACCGACTTCAGAAATGAAGATTGAGGCCAAGTCCAAAATTGAGAGAGTGAGTGAGAGAGAGTGAGTGAGAGAGAGAGAGAGAGAGAGAGAGAGAGAGAGAGAGAGAGAGAGAGAGAGTGCACACATACAAACCATTCAGGCCATCTACCCCCCCACAATGAATCAAGATTATTAAATAAAGTTAAATTTACAGTTTACATAATCAAAATTATTTTAAAAACTTAAAAAAACAATTTGGATAATCCCTACAATCCTCATTTTTATTTTTAAAAAAAAATTAGCGGAAATAGTCTTGATCATTCATGAAAAATTGTCTGTCTTACAAAATTTTAAAGTTAAAGATACATTATGGGAGATAAGATAAAGAGATGGCAGTTCTCAATATAATAGTTAAAAATTAGATAGTGTAAAGGTAATTTGCTGAAAATTTCAGTCAAACTGATCCACTATTAGCCGAGAAATAAGCGTTTGAAATATTCACATAGCCTCGGTCATCATTACTCAAATCATTAATATAAACAGCATAGTCTTGATTATCCACTTGATTGATTTAATTATCAACGGCCATTAAGTGGCATATAGGATTTTAATCCGCCAACATCAAAGGCTAGCCTTGACATCAATAGTTTATTATGGTCTGGATATGTTAATTAATGTCTAATTGATTATTTAGATAACATTTCAGGCCTAAAGAAAGACCTGTAATAAGCAGATTTTGCTCTTGCATAATGCTTTTTTAAAGGGACGAAGTATGTCAACAATCAGATTTCGTTTTCCTTTTTATACTCTAGATGGATTCTACTACATGAAAATCTGACTGGTTGAAGTGGGAGGTCGAGTCAGAGGCCATACAAGCAGCTTTTGACCCTATGACATCAGACATTTGATTAACCAATCAGAATTGATGCTTCTAGTGGGTAGTTTGAAATACAACTTTTGCTTTGTCTTTGCTACGAATGTCTACCCACAACTCCGTGCACCGCACACAAAGAGCTCACCACATCAAACAATTTCATTGGCTTATAAATCAAATCAACTACAACGCAGGTTATATAACAACTCTTCTAGATCCTAGAGTAGTAAAGGCGAGTAAAAAGAAATTTTGAAATATAAAAGATAGGCTGGCACTGCCAGGCAGGATACGCCCACATTTTCGAGAGATGGATAGAGAACAAGCAATATCGAAAGTGATTTTTCCTACATCATTAAGTTAGAATTTGATATGTGCAAATATTGAAATGAATTAAGATATTTGGGTTATAAAGGTTCATTTCAGTAGGCTTCAAATTTGACTGGGGATCATGTTGCTAAGTGGGTAAGATGCTGGCTTGGTTGCCTTGAGGTTGGGTGTTTGATCCCTGCATTGGGTGACAAAGTTCATCTAGATTTTCTAGCATGGTTTCCCCTTGTTCGTGATGAAGGATGGATGGCCTGACAAGAACAGCTGTCAATTTTAGTCCAATTTTCACGAAATTCGACCTCAACCTTCATTACGATGTAACGGTGATATAATCAAACGTTTTTTTAAATGGGATAATAATTCTGACCCCAGAGGGACCACAAGCTAAAAAAAAAGGTCATTTTTCGTACAATCAGGGGCCATAATTCAGGAAGTTATGATCCAATGGGCGCAAATATCAAAAAGATCCAAGATCTTTGGGTTATAAACATGCATGTCATGTTTCATCAAAATCGGTTCAAAATTGTGACCTCTATAGGGTCCACAACCTTGACATAACATACTTTCACACTAATCGCGTACAAACGGCGGCCATTTTGTCTGTCAATTTTGGTCCCATTTTCACGAAATTTTACCTCGATCTTCATTACCATGTAACGGTGATATAATCAAACGTTTTTTTAAATCGGATAATAATTTTGACCTCCAGTGGGACCACAAGCTAAAAAGGGTGATTTTTCGTACAATCAGGGGCCATAATTCAGGAAGTTACGAATCAATGTGCGCAAATATCGAAAGGAACCAAGATCTTTTGGTTATAAACATGCATGTCAAGTTTCATCAAAATCGGTTCAAAATTGTGACCTCTATAGGGTCCACAACCTTGATATAACATATTTTCACACTATTCGCGTACAAACGGCGGCCATTTTCTCCGTCAATTTTGGTCCGATTTTCACGAAATTTGAACTCAGCCTTCATTACCATGTAACGGTGATATAATCAAACGTTTTTTTAAATCGGATAATAATTTTGACCTCCAGAGGGACCACAAGCTAAAAAGGGCAATTTTTCGGACAATCAGGGGCCATAATTCAGGAAATTACGATCCGATTGGTGCAAATATCGAAAGGAACCAAGATCTTTGGGTTATAAACATACATGTCAAGTTTCATCAAAATCGGTTCAAAATTGTGACCTCGATAGGGTCCACAACCTTGATATAACATATTTTCACACTATTCGCGTACAAACGGCGGCCATTTTGTTTGTCAATTTTGGTCCGATTTTCACGAAATTTGAAATCAACCCTCATTACCATGTAACGGTGATATAATCAAACGTTTTTTTAAATCGGATAATAATTTTGACCTCCAGAGTGACCACAAGCTAAAAAGGGCGATTTTTCGGACAATCAGGGGCCATATTTCAGGAAGTTACGATCCGATGGGCGCAAATATCGAAAGGAACCAAAATTTTGGGGTTATAAACATGCATGTCAAGTTTCATCACAATCGGTTCAAAATTGTGACCTCTATAGGGTCCACAAGCTAAAAACATGATATTTCGTACAATCAGGGGCCATAATCCATGAAGTTCTTATCCGATACATGCCAATATCGAAAGGAACCGAGATCTTATGGGGATAAACCTATATTTCAAGTTTCGTCAAAATCGGATAAGAATTGTGACCTGTAGTGAGTCCACAAACAAATTGTGGACGGACGGACGGACGTCCGGACGGACAGGGGCGACGACATAATACGTCCACATGAAAATGTGGGCGTATAAAAACGAAATGAAACAGGATCTGTGTTATAATCAGATTTGTATGTCAATGATGTTAAGTAAAACTAACCTGCATGTCCATTGCCCAACAAGTTAACCTGGTCATCCTCAGGAACAGCTGCTGCTCGACAACATTTCGGTCTGATGCAGCGAAAAATATACATAAATACCAGATCAAAATACATCAAGAAACCAATGACAACAAGAGGAAAACCAGGAATAAGGTACCATTTATATGTTTCCCATTTCAAGAGAAGAATTATCCCCCAAGTGGCAGCATAGGCGATAGAATTGATGACCATTCTTGGTGTGGCACCATAATCCTTGGTTATCATTAGAGCGAGTAAGTAGTGGATGGTGTTGAATATCATCATCCCTATAAAAAAAAAAAATAATCATCCCCATAAAAATAATAATCAACATTCCTATAAAAATAATATAACATAAAAACAAAATATCATCCCTATAACAATAAAATCATCATTTCTATAAAAATAAAATCACCATTTCTCTAAAAAAAATAAAATAATGATTTATAAAATCATCATTTCTCTAAAATAAAATCATCATTTCTGTAAAAATAAAATAATGATTTCTATAAAAATAAAATCATCATTTCTATAAAAATAAAATAAAAATAAAATAATGATTTCTATGAAAATAAAATCATCATTTCTATAAAAATAAAATAATGATTTCTATAAAAATACAATAATCATTTTTATAAAAATAATACTTCAACATAGTACTTTCAGAATTTCTAGTAACTCAACACTGTATCATTCATTCTCTATCGATAAATCTCTATGGCAATCTGGGTGATAACCCAGGACAAGGGAGGTAAACCTCTAATTGACAAGATACAGCATGGTTATTTAGAAAGGGAGAGGTTGTTGCAGAGAAATTTAATATTAGTCACTGCCTATTGATTCCTTTGACCAACAGATCAAGCAAAAAAATCAAAATGGTCACAACTCCTTTCAATATTTTTATCAATTGTAGACAGTGTAAGTTTGGTATGCCTGTTGATTTTTATACAGGGGGTTGGGATGGCCTAGTGGTCTAGAGTGCTGCGCTTCGACCTCTTGCTGGCCGGTCACCTCTGGCTTGCGGCTGTGGTTTCAAGCCCTGGTGTGAGCGTATGTGGCATGGAGATAGGGGTGCCTTCTCAACCTCCTGGGTTTCCTCCTGGCGAATCATTGAACTTCGTGGGTTTCCACCTAGCGAATTATTGAAATAAAATGAAACCATGTTAGTCCCAAAATGACCTAGTTTGTGTCGAGTGGACGTTAAACCCCATTTCTCTCTCTCTCTCTCTCTCTCTCTCTCTCTCTCTCTGATTTTTGTACAGTTATTCTGACTGGCAAACTCTTGAATGTAGAAAATACAGATCTATATTTCATTCTTTTATACTTTCGATGGCCTACACTGGGGCGGATCCAGAGGGGGGGGGGGGCCCCCCCTTGCTCAGCTACATAAAAAAAATAATAATGCCTTGCATCAATGAAATTACATCACAAAGTGATCCTACATGAGTATAAAGATAGGCTGGCACTGCCAGGCAGGATACGCCCACATTTTCGAGAGATGGACAGAGAACAAGCATACCGAAAGTGATTTTTCCTACATCTTTAAGTCCTGTATTTCATACTGTATTGGGAGCAGCCATTTAGTTGGTCAGTTCCAGTCTGATATTAATGAAATTCGAAACCGACAATGATTATGGTGTGACGGTACACAACCTAGAAATGTGACTTTTCATCAAAATCGGATAAGAATTGTGACCTGTAGAGAGTCCACAACCATGATATACCATATTTTTACACTATTCGCGTACAAACGGCGACCATTTCGTCCGGCAATTTTGGTACGATTTTCACGAAATTAGAACTCAACCTTCCTCATCAAAATCAAATTAAAATTGTGACCTATACAGGGTCCACAACCATGATATATCATTTTTTTAACAGTATTTGTGTACAAACGGCGGCCTTTTTGTCTGTCAATTTTGGTCCGATTTTCCCGAAATTCAAACTCAACCTTCCTTACAGTGTAACGGTGATATAATCAAACGTTTTTTTAAATTGGATAATAATTGTGACCTCCAGAGGGACCACAAGCCAAAGAAAGGGGGATTTTGTGTATAACCAGGGGCCATAATTCAGGAAGTTACGATCCGATATGCGCAAACCAAGATCTTTGGGTTATAACCATGAATTTCAAGTTTCATCAAAATCGAATTAAAATTGTGACCTTTACAGGGTCCACAACCTTGATATACCATTTTTTAACAGTATTCGCGTACAAACGGCGGCCATTTTGTATGGCAATTTTGGTCTGATTTTCCCGAAATTCGAACTCAACCTTCCTTACGGTGTAACGGTAATATAATCAAACGTTTTTTTAAATCGGATAATAATTGTGACCTCCAAGCTAAAAAAAGGGCGATTTTGCGTATAATCAGGGGCCATAATTCAGGAAGTTACGATCCGATATGCGCAAATATCGAAAGGAAGCAAGATCTTTGGGTTATAACCATGAATTTCAAGTTTCATCAAAATCGAATCAAAATTGTGACCTCCACAGGGTCCACAACCTTGATATACCATTTTTTAACAGTATTCACGTACAAACGGCGGCCATTTTGTATGTCAATTTTCGTCCGATTTTCCCAAAATTCGAACTCAACCTTCCTTAGGGTGTAACGGTGATATAATCAAACGTTTTTTTAAATCGAATAATAATTGTGACCTCCAAGCTAAAAAAAATGCGATTTTGCGTATAATCAGGGGCCATAATTCAGGAAGTTACGATCCGATATGTGCAAATATCGAAAGGAAGCAAGATCTTTGGGTTATAACCATGAATTTCAAGTTTCATCAAAATCGAATCAAAATTGTATGACAATTTTCGTCCGATTTTCCCGAAATTCGAACTCAACCTTCCTTTGGGTGTAACGGTGATATAATCAAATGGTTTTTTAAATCAAATAATAATTGTGACCTCCAGAGGGACCACAAGCTAAAAAGGGTGATTTTTCAGACAATCAGGGGCCATAATTCAGGAAATTACATTCCGATAGCCGCAAATATCGAAAGGAACCAAGATCTTTGGGTTATAAACATACATGTCAAGTTTCATCAAAATCGGTTCAAAATTGTGACCTCGATAGGGTCCACAACCTTGATATAACATATTTTCACACTATTCGTGTACAAACGGCGGCCATTTTGTTTGTCAATTTTGGTCCAATTTTCACAAAATTTGAACTCAACCCTCATTACCATGTAACGGTGATATAATCAAACTGTTTCAATGGCATTTAGTAATTGAACTAGAGTATACAGGTCACAATTCTATGGAATACAATTACTGCTTATTACTGAGCGACGTTTCGACTAGGCTTCTCTAGTCGTTATCAAGCAATGATAAAATCTAAAAAATAAGACAAGTCAATATATACATGTACATAACAATACACTCTCAATGCTAGGGTTTTGTCAGCATTGAGAGTGTATTGTTATGTACATGTATATATTGACTTGTCTTATTTTTTAGATTTTATCATTGCTTGATAACGACTAGAGAAGCCTAGTCGAAACGTCGCTCAGTAATAAGCAGTAATTGTATTCCATAGAATTGTGACCTGTATGATATAATCAAACGGTTTTTTAAATCGAATAATAATTGTGACCTCCAGTGGGACCACAAGCTAAAAAGGGTGATTTTTCGTACAATCAGGGGCCATAATTCAGGAAGTTACGAATCAATGAGCGCAAATATCGAAAGGAACCAAGATCTTTGGGTTATAAACATGCATGTCAAGTTTCATCAAAATCGGTTCAAAATTGTGACCTCTATAGGGTCCACAACCTTGATATAACATATTTTCACACTATTCGCGTACAAACGGCGGCCATTTTCTCCGTCAATTTTGGTTCGAAATTGTGACCTCGATAGGGTCCACAACCTTGATATAACATATTTTCACACTATTCGTGTACAAACGGCGGCCATTTTGTTTGTCAATTTTGGTCCGATTTTCACGAAATTTGAACTCAACCCTCATTACCATGTAACGGTGATATAATCAAACGGTTTTTTAAATGGGATAATAATTTTGACCTCCAGAGGAACCACAAGCTAAAAAGGGCGATTTTTCGGACAATCAAGGGCCATAATTCAGGAAGTTACGATCCGATGGGCGCAAATATCGAAAGGAACCAAGATTTGGGGGTTATAAACATGCATGTCAAGTTTCATCACAATCGGTTCAAAATTGTGACCTCTATAGGGTCCACAAGCTAAAAACATGATATTTCGTACAATCAGGGGCCATAATCCATGAAGTTCTTATCCGATACATGCCAATATCGAAAGGAACCGAGATCTTATGGGGATAAACCTATATTTCAAGTTTTGTCAAAATCGGATAAGAATTGTGACCTGTAGAGAGTCCACAAACAAATTGTGGACGGACGGACGGACGGACGGACGGGGCGACGACATAATACGTCCACATGAAAATGTGGGCGTATAAAAAGCTCAATTTGTATGTATGCCTATGTAATTTAGAGACAATGATAGCAGATTTCCGTAACAGAAACCTGGCAAACCCCCTCCTGCAAAAATTCCTGGATCCACCCCTGCTACATTGCATGAAGATCTGACAAGTTATAGTGGTAGTTCATGTCAGGGGCCACACGAGCGGCTACTGACCCTATGACATCAGACATTGATTAATCAACCAGCATTGATATTACTACTGGATTACCCACAGTTCTGTGCAAAACATGCCTAAAGCTCGCCGTAACAGACCTTTTCATTGGCTAATACTTCACATCATTCAAAACACATCAATGATAACAACTCTTCCAGATCGAGGGGTAGTAACGACAGGTAAAACAAAATTTTGAACTATAAAAACGAAACGAAATAGGATCTGTGTTTTAATCAGGATGTTCCTGACTGGCACGAACAACACAATTAACATTTAGGAGATAAACCCCTCCTGTTTCGCATTTAGAGGGGTGTTATTGTCCAATAGACATGTCCTGAGATCATTAGGACCCAAGACGCGTTAGCGTCGCGGGTTCTAATGTAAAATCTCAGGACATGTCTATTGGACAATAACACCCCTCTAAATGCGAAACAGGAGGGGTTTATCGACATTGTAACATGCTATTTTTCTGGATTTTAAAAGGACTTATTTTATTGTGTAAACTTTAAAATTCGCAAAACAGAAAATCGGTTTGAATGACGTAAAAATCAAAAAAATCTATTTTGACGTCAGACAGGGTTGTGACGTAACTTGATAACGGACTGCCGTTTTACCGAGGTGTGCCGAATCCAAGCAAAGATAAATTCAAGTTTAAAATGCTTCAGTCTTTGGTCTCTGGTAAATAAATTATGGAAGAAAATGTTTTTCGAATATTTCAAATAGAATATTTTTTTAAAAAAACGTTTGAAGACTTAAACAGATAAGTAAATTAGCCTTAGTGTGGTCTTTTTGACCGACAGTGCCAGTCGTGAACGAATTAGTTACGGCCTGTTAACCGAGACTACACAGAGGTAACTCTTCTTGGCAACAATGATGGCTTCGTTTTCGCAGTTTGTGATAACATGGGTGAGTTTTTAGCCTTTTATTTTATTTGCAGACTGTCAACACAATTTTATTGCTGGTTCTTGTTCGGAGTAGAGCAGTTCTTACATACCTCCCTCAAAATACCCTATAAAACTATGCAATGCCTAGGATTCATGTGGTTGCTATGTATATCGTTCTGATGTGTTGTCAATCATTGTCAATTTTGGCATAATTTCCCCGTTATTCTATGCCCATTCTCAGCTGTTATTTCACATTCCCTTGTGACTATATTTCCAAACACTTTCTTTTGACTAATGACTCATTGTGACATTGTCAGGCGGATCATGTTATTCAGAATTTGAGCAAACTTTGATTTAAAATTTCCACTTTAAAGTAAACACTGCAGAGTGCAATAAACAACAACAAAATTGTCCACACTGCTTAGTTACGAATAATTTATGTTGCCTGAAAACGGTTTTCATTAATTCATGACTGATTTTCTTCTGTTTTATGTATTTCAGAGATGTGTTTGTATAAAGAATGAAGCTTGAAAATAGTGTGATGGTCATTTGAGCAGAATTTCATGAAGATATTTGCCAATAAAAATTTGAGTTGAGGAAGATGGCTGAGGACAAAATGAAAAAAAAGTGCACTGTAATATTTATACGCAGTTATTTGCCTTGCTAAAACAGAGGGGTGTTATTGTCCAATCGACAGTGTCTAATCGACCAATCAAAACGCAAGATTCACCCTTAAGCATGTTACAATAATATACAAGTTATATGTCCATTAGAAACATTTGTATATTCGTTTTACTAATAAATAATAATTCAGTTTGTTAACTAACCTATAACTATAATGGAGACTTTCCATGAGTTCTTCATCTGTTTCAAGGCATCGAGTGGTGCTTCCAGATAATGGTCTGGTAAGTTACTGAACGCCCCAGCATTGACAAATGAAAATATGATCAGCAGAAAGAATGAGATGCAAAATCCGTACAATCCTGCAAAAGAAGCAAAATAAATCAAGTAAACTTTCTGGAGGGGGGGGGAGTGATGATGGATGGATGGATGGATGGATAGATAGATAGATAGAAACAAACTAGGTCATTTTGGGACTAACACATGATTCAATTCTTTTAGCAGTGGGAGGAAACTGGAGAAACCCCGTGACGCTGGACAGGCGACCCTACTCCTTGTCACGTACAATCAGGGATTCGAAACCACATCAGTTGACTCAATGACAGGCTTTATGATACAGAGAGCACATGCTAACCATTTGGCCATCCACCCCCACCCCTGCCCCCAGTTCTAAATAACAGACAATCTAGTGTACAAAATATCTTACCTTCGAATCCGAGAGTTTCTAGAGGCGTAAGATTTGTGTAACGAGTTAGAAGCTTCTGTTCGATGACCGCCTGGATAGAATACATTATCTGAGCCATCACAATCAACAAATCTCCTGGATGAACAAAGAAAAACAAGGGATATAACTGCAAATAAAGACAGGGGGACCGATGTTTTTTATTTTCAAAATTCTGCCTGTTAGACAATTTTGTGGGGGTTAACAATTTTGTGGAGAACCCCGAAAACCCCCCACAATGTTGGACAGGCGACCCTACTCCTTGTCACACACATGCGGGGAATCAAATCCAAGCCAGTTGACTCAAAGACAAAACTTATGAAGATTGCCCTTCCATGGGTGTGAATGCAAAAACAAGGGAGGCAATTTACTTATTATTTCCTGTGTCACTGATTTTAATGCCTGGGAAATAATGCCCATGATTGTATGAAAGTGAGTTGACAACCTTTTGAGCAAAAGACATAGAAATAATTATGTTTTAACTTGCTTAGAAAATATGAAATTCCTGCTTTAAAGCCCCAATAACACTCTTGTTGTAACTGAAAAATATGTCCCAATCTTCATTCTGGTCAACAAATCGTATTATTTTAGAATATTCCAATTAAATGATGATATAAATTTCATCTTAACACACCTAATTTAAAAAATTGGAAAAATTCAACCAATTGATTTGAAAAGTCTAACGTAAACCTTTTCAAATGTGACTTGGATTTTAGAATATTTTCGAACCCTCTGGACAAATAAAATAGGTTGTAATGGATAATTTACACAACAGGTAGGACATTTAAACATCTAGTACTTAGAATAAGGATATTATTTTTTTTCTGGAACTACCAAGCCAGCAAGAATGTTATTGTCCCTTTAAATTCATTTATAGCAAGGACAACCAGCTCTTACATATTACAACTTTAGTCACCCCTTTTGATAATTTGTTTAAGACAATCTGATTAAAACACAGATCCTATTTCATTTCGTTTTTCATACTTCAAAATTTCACTTTACTTGTCTTTCAACACTAGGATCTGGAAGAGTTTTTATATAATAAGTGTTCTAATTGATGTGAGGAATTAGCCAATTAAATGGTCTGTTACAGCGACTTTTTACACAGACTCTGCACGGAACTTTGGGTAAAGCCCTAGAAACGTCAACAGTGGTTGATTAATCAATATCTTACATCATAGGGTCAAGAAATGCACATTTGACACCAGACGTGACCTTCCGTTCGTTATAAATTGTCAGATGTAGTTTAGGCAATCGAAAGTATAAAAGAAAAAACTAAACGAAATACAGATCTGTATTTAAATCAGAGCATGTTCAGGAATATTATAAATGTAAATATCAGTTTACCTGCCACGATTCCATTTGTATCATAATCATTCTTGACCAAATGGATATAATCGTGAATTCCTAAATTCGCCAATCCAATAATACCAATGACAACACCAATCCACATTCGCGGATTCATGTTTCTACCCAGAAATGCCACGGACAAGAGTGACGTGAAAAAGAGAATGGCGCCTGAAACAGAAACAATCTATCACACTACAAAGACTTTAGTCCAGAAATCAGAATTAGTCAACCCCTGCAGAAAGAGAACGCTAGAGCAGAGATGGTCCAGCACATATGACGTCATATGTGGATTGTGCGTTAGGGTTAGGATAAGACTTGGTCCAGGACTAGGGTTAGGGTTAGCGCTAGCCCTGTTTACATCTCGAAACATTGACGAAATCTGTAGGTCCTAACCCCAGCACACATATGACGACATATGTGTTAAAATCTCCTTCAGAATGAATCAGACCGGCAATCAGCTGTAAGCATCAATAACTCAGAACTGTTTCAGGCATGTAGAAATACAGACTTCATTCAACATGAAAACAGCTGTGTGTATTATTCTAGTACATGACATAATAAGCCATGTGTTTACAAAATAATTAAGCAATAGAATTACCTTTAAAGAGAATAGTACTTGAGGGGTAAGTGAGATTGAAGCCTACATAAAGCAGACATGTTGCTGCGTAATTAAAAATGGCGGGAATGACAAAAATCCCTTTACTGTAACGCATATCCTGCTCTACTCGTCGGTTATGGGGGCGACGAGCAGCACCTCGAGGGTTCTGTTCACCTTCACCAGCATTTCGTTCTTGTTCTGGGTTAAGATAACGTCGGCCACATCTGGTCCCATTCATTATATAAAATAACAACAAACAGAAGAGTTGGGGTAAGTACAACATTGGTGCCTGAAAACAAAAATAATAAAACATTGACATTGTTTAGTGAGAAAGAGAAAGATTGGGGTCTAAGTTCCATTTGATACAAATTAGGTCATTTCGGGACTAACATATATAGTTCAATTCTATTTAGCAGGTGGGTGAAAACTGAAAACTCATGAGGTTGGACAGGCTAATAATGCTATATCAAGTGGGACATGTTGTTTAGATTAACATACCAGCAATTAAATGTCAGAGAACTGGACACAACACAAACATCCAAAATTTAGCCCTTTTGCGGTACCTGGTCTCCACACTGTATATATTACCCTACTCCTTGTCAGGGGAACGAAACCATGACACTTGACTCAAAGAAATACCTTATGAACTAAATTGAAGTGATCAAGGGCCATAACTCTGGCAGTAGTTATCAGAAATCGCTGAAAATCAATAGGATACTTTGTCTCATGACCTAAACACTGTGTATAAAATTAAAGTCAATCAGATATTAACTTTGGCCTCTAGAGCATCCACAAGATTTTTTGAAGCGATCAAGGGCCATATCTCTGGCAGTAATTATCGCAAATTGCTAAAAATCAATAGGTTTCTTCGTCTCATTACCTTAAACACTGTGCATAAGTTTAAAGTCAATCGGATACTAACTTTAGCCTCTAGAGCATCCACAACCGGTCGGACAGGTTGATCGGATATTAACTTTGGTCTCTAGACCTCACACAAGTTTTTTCTAAGTGATCAAGGGCCATAACTTTGACAGTAGACTACTTCGTCGCATGACCTTAAACACTGTGTATAAATTTAAAGTTAATCGGATAATAACTTTGGCCTCTAGAGCGTCCACTTTATTTTTGAAGTGATCAAGTAGTGCCTTAACTCTGGCAGTAATTATCGGAAATCGCTGAAAATGAATAGGCTTCTTCGTCCATGACCTTAAACACTGTGTGTAAGTTTAAAGTCAATTGGATATTAACTTAGCCTCTAGAGCATCCACAAGCTATTGTGAACGCCGGACATTTCAATGTGGGCGTATAAAAATCATCTTATTGGTAATTATGTCGAGTTTAAAGCCGACTAATTAATTTTGCCATAGATCTTGGAAAACTAGGGTCGGTGTAAAGAGTGCTAGTCATTAGGGTTTCAGGAAATCCAAGGGCCATAAAGGGTTAAAGAAGTCTTAGTCATTAGGGTTTCAGGAAATCCAAGGGCCACAAAGGGTTAAAGAAGGCCTGATTATTTACCATAAAGAAAGTGTGCGAGAACTTATGGGGCTTTTTCCAAATTCCAGCACCAAATTCATCAAAATGGCCGTCACTGTGACCAGTATACGTATCTCCATCATCATTTGGTCCGAATGCTCCACTGGAACCTGGAACCCTAATCTTCGTACCCCATCTAGAAAATTATATAAGCATGATCTTTAAATGGTGTATTGATATAGGATACTGCCACATCTCCATATATAACCATGGTTACAAGAAGAAAACAACAAGGCGTGTCCATGTGGGTATATGATCAGGGATGCTTCATTAACAAAATAATTAGCTTTTATTATACTATAAAGTGCTCACATAAATATTTGAATCAAGCCTGGAAATATAGTCACCTGTCACAGACAATGTCAGACACAGATTTAGGCTTTGTCAGACACAAAATCTCTGGTGCCTGTTATTTTGTCCGGCATTGATTTGTCTGTTTTATTGATATTATTAATACATGTCTGGCACTAATCTAAAAATGTCAGGTACTATTTCATAAGTGCCTGAAATTTTTTCAGGTATAAAACCGTTATTACCAGGCCTGCTGAATATTAGCATTCAGTATATATGCTAAAACAATTAAAAGTACTAAAATGTTTTTTTTTCTCCTATAGGCAATATTTAATAACATTAGCCTATTGTTAGTTTTTGTCTCATATAGGAAATATCCCATTACCAAAGGTTTTGTCTCCCAAAGGAAATGTCTACAAATGAATGAAAATGGGCATGCACCCTTCAGTGTGCTATGAGGTAAATATTATCAGGAAAAGTAGCTATATACAGCCTACTCTTATTTTTAATTCCAACTGTCAAGGGTTCTTTAACGTTAACGCCAATGTGTACACAGGTTGCTAGATTTTACGTACCATCAGAATGACTAGCCACTTTCAGGTCCTTCGTCCTGCACCAAGGTTCCTTCTCAAACCTGAGACCTTCTGGTTAGCGAGTGAGTGTCTTACTCCCTAAGCCCAACCTGTTTCACAGAGAATTACTAACGAAATATCCCTGTAACGGATGGCTGTCTAAAACACGTGCGTTGACTTGCACGCCTCGTAGTCATTGGCTCAACGGCTCGTGCAATGTTTACTTAACACCTAACTGCTTCGGGCAAAATGATGCATTTTACTCATTTTAATACCCATTTACACTAAATAGGAAATATTTTTTAACTACAAATACTTCAAACGTCTTTATTTATTTTTCTTTTACCTCAAAAAAATGTTTGAGAATTTAATTTGTCGGAGTAAAAAAGTTAATATGCCGTACTCATTAAGCCTCGTCAATGTCATGCTTATCAGTGATTGTAGCGGCCAAGCGAATATTCACTGCGGGATCAGTTTGCCCTAAGCCAACACGGCTCCAATAGGAAATATTATTACTTTGAAGTACCAAATCATAGGAAATATCATTTCTTCAATTTTTTTTATCTTATAGGAAATATTATAACCTCAGTAGGTTCAAATTTTCAAATATATACAAAGATATTCCACTTTCGACAGAGGAGGAGAGAGAGAGAGAGAGAGGGAGAGAGAGAGAGAGAGAGAGAGAGAAGAGAGAGACAGAGAGAGATTAAAGTCCACTCAACACACATTGGGTCATTTTGGGACCAATAATGATTCAATTCTATTCCAGTAATTCCCTTGCGCGGAGGTAGTTATAGCTGTGTTGACCTGGAGAAATCCCCAGTTTCTTTTCATTTCCATAGCTTAGCTGTCAACCCTAAACAGACAATCTACAGTCAGAAATATGTACCAGTAATAAACTATTATATCATCAACTTTACTTTCAAACAGGAAACATTACTCATATTCTATTTCCTTGCATTATTAATACTAACATAATAGATATTGTCTAAATTGAAAAATAGGCCTACATTATGTAAGACTTAGATAACAAGCTCACTATTCTTGCTATAACAGTTTAAAAATACATAATAAAACATCATGAATATATTGTAAATTTCAGACATATAGTATTTTATTCCAGACGAAGTTATGAATGCTTTAAGTTTTAACAAGAAACAGCCAACTTTGAAGAAATGTATAAATCACTGATGCGCGTAGAGATCGAGGAAACCAAGAGCTCATGATGAACTTTTCAAAATTTCATTTTAAAGTTACAATTTCATATTTTTAAATTATATCTTTAAAATGCATTAAAATAAAGCCTTAAAGCCCCAATAACACTCTTGTTGTAACTGAAAAATATGTCCCAATCTTCATTCTGGTCAACAAATTGTATTATTTTAGAATATTCCAATTAAATGATGATATAAATTTCATCTTAAAGGGACAATCCCGATAAAAACAGAGTCTCAAAATTAAAGTCCGAGTATTTATGAAATTTATGGACCAAAATATAGTGGCATGGTGTATTTACCTTGTCTCAAAATTTCAACTCAAAATATTGAGTCGTTTGGACGTGAACGTCAACACTGCTTATCCGGACACGTAACCCTTTTAAGATTTCGGGTCAATTTTTTCATTGGGCGACCTGATAATCGATTAATATTTCTTGAGAGGTCTATACAGTGAATGACCCATGGCCTGTACTTGATAACAAAAGGTAAATTTCACTTACATATTATTTTTATAGAAAAGTCTGGTTTTATCCAGATACTGTATAATAAAACGTTATCCATTTCCAGATGAAGACTGTCAGGTTTAAGTTATTAACAAGTGTATCACAAATATCGGGTTAGTAGGTGGGCCTTAGGTTATGTATTTTAAAGGATTTTAACACAAAATTAAGCAGTTTTATTCCCCAAAAAGTTATCGGGATTGGCACTTTAACACACCTAATTTAAAAAAATTGGAAAAATTCAACCAATTGATTTAAAGAGTCTAACGTAAACCGTTTCAAATGTGACTTGGATTTTAAAATATTTTCGATCCCTCTGGACAAATAAAATAGGTTGTAATGAATAATTTACACAACAGGTAGGACATTTAAACATCTAGTAGTTAGAATAAGGGTATTATTTATTTTCTGGAGCTAACAAGCCAGCAAGAATGTTATTGTCCCTTTAAAATGGATGGTATCTACAAACAGTCCTACCTTGTTAAAGAATAATCCTAATAATCAAATAATTTACAATTGCCAGTTGAGAAATTGGCAAATATATCATTTTCAACTTCAAATTCAAACGTTTCAAGATAGCTATTGCATGGGGGGGGGGGGATAGAAAAACAAGAAATTGTGTTATTATTTCCTGTGTTAATGAGTTATAAGAGAGGGGAATAATGCCTATGATAATACTAATAGTGAGTTAACAACCTACTGAGCAAAAGACATAGGACTGAGAAATAATTATGTTTTGACTTTCTTTGAAAATATGAAATTCTTTCTTTAAATTCATTAAAACTCTTATAAGTTATAATATAAATCCACCATAGGGGCCTAATCATAAAACACCTTTCGTGCAGCATGTAAACTATACATCATGACATTTGGGATAAAAAATAAAGCCAGTTAAAGGGACCCTCCCAATAAGAACAGAGTCTCAAATATTAAAGTCCGAGTATTTATTAAATTTATGGACCAAAATATAGAGGCGTGGTGTATTTACCTTGTCGCAAAATTTCAGCTCAAAATATTGAGTCGTTTGGACGTGAACGTCAACACTGCTTATCCGGACACGTAACCCTTTTAAGATTTCGGGTCAATTTTTTCATTGTGTGACCTGATAATCGATTCCCGTTTCTTCATAGGTCTATACAGTGAATGACCCATGTACTGTACTTGATAACAAAGGGTAAATTTCACCTACATATTATTTTTATATAGAAAAAAATCTGGTTTTATCCAGATACTGTATAATACAACGGTCTCCATTTCCAGATGAAGACTGTCAGGTTTAAGTTATTTACAAGCGTATCACAAATATCATGTTAGTTGGTCGGCCTTAGGTAATGGGTTTTAAGGGATTTTAACACAAAATTAAGCAGTTTTATTCCCCAAAAAGTTATCGGGATTGGCCCTTTTTAAGGGGATAATCAGTAAGTATGTAATTTATTGTAAAACAGGAAAAATTATGTATGTGTGCACATCTGACAAACTGTTCTAAAAACAATTTTAACGTCTCCTATAACGCATTTTTTGATCTCATATCAAATCAGAAAAGGTCGTTGGCTATATAGGCCTACAATTTCAAAGTAAATTCCAAGCATCATTAACATTCTAAGTAACAGTTTCCAATTTTTCGGCCAACGCCAACGGCAACAGCAACAGCCTGTTGGCATATCCATGTCATCATAATACTTCCAAAAGTGGCATTTAAATTCCTTGATATTATATTGGGCTACAATGGCATTTAAATTTCATGATATTGGGCTACAAGTAAAACCCCAGTCAAGTCGGAAATTTTATAGTATTTATTTGAACATATAAGCTTTTATATCCAGTTGCTAATCAGATCTAAATTGATATAAATTAAATATGATTGTTTTTAACCTCCAGTCCACGGACACTTTCGATTCAGAAAAAAGAAGTGAATTAGATTTAGAATTTATCAATTTACTTACGTGCTAGCAAGTGATGTGATTATTTCACTGATAATTAAAGTACAACCAATAATTGGATATCTGAAAATACTTTGATGGCCTTCTGGTTCCATTTTTGTTCAAACTTAAGTTTTTCTTCTCTCAAACACTCGAGGCCTTACTATATTTATTTATTTCCTCATTGAAGGCTTCCTCTTTACTGGGAATTTCCAGATAAGACAATGATGTCATTCAGACACTTATAAATAGCCCTAACCTAGATTTATACCGTTATATGAAAGTGTTATTCGTCGGCTTGGTGGTCTAGGGGTATGATTCTCGCTTAGGGTGCGAGAGGTCCCGGGTTCAAATCCCGGCCAAGCCCAACTTTTTATTAACTAGTTTAAAATCAAAACATTTTGATGATCTCTCCCAAGCAAGAATCATCAAAGGACAACTACATTTAGAAGTAATAGTTGTAACGTATTAAAAGTATAGACTTACATGGCAAAACAGCATATTGGACTGGTCTAATAATGGTTGTACTTCACACTTGTATACTAAGTTGTGTAGCAAGAAACTTAATTAAGTGGGCTTGCTAGGTGGGAATGGGGGAGGGTGCGATCCACGGTGAGGAATAATTGCCACAGCTATTTCGGAATAATTAGGCTACCCAAACTAATTAGGAATAATAGCCACAGCCTGGAATAATTCACCACAAGATTCTGTGAGATTAGTAATAATATAGGATTGAAATAAGTAGATTATGGCTGTGGAAAATTCTTAGGTAGGAAATAATTTAGTACACTTAAAAGTTAAAGTTTGTCCCCGAAATTGCTTGGTGATGCAATTCAAGCAAGATATGCAGTTATAAGATAAATAATTATACAGATAGGCTTTAAGCTAGATTGGCCTAGGCTACTTACTACTATCCACGTAATTTTAATTGGTAAGTTAGTGAGAGAGAAATGGAGTTTAACGTCCACTCGACACAAACAAGGTCATTTTGGGACTAACATATGGTTTAATTTTATTTCAATAATTCGCTTCCGCGTAGGGGTCTTTAGCAGTGGGAGGAAACCAGAGTTCTCAGAGGAAACCCACGAGGTTGAGAAGGCGCCCCTATCTCCATGCCACACCAGGGAACGAAACCATGCACAGGCCAGCTAGTGGTCGAAGCGCGGCACTCTAGGCCATCCCACCCCCCTGATAAGAGAGAGAGAGCGAGAAATAGGGTTTAACGTCCACTCGACACAAACTAGGTCATTTCGCGTAGGGGTCTTTAGCAGTGGGAGGAAACCGAAGTGCCCGGAGGAAACCCACGAGGTTGAGAAGGCGCCCCAATCTCCATGCCACATACGTTCACACCAGGGATCGAAACCACAGCCGCAAGCCAGAGGTAACCGGCCAGCTAGAGGTCGAAGCGCAGCACTCTAGACCATCCCACCCCTCCTGATAAGTTAGACAAAATTCTTTCACATAGGGTCTACTCCATAAAAATATTTAATTACCATACATACCTAACACGTACATTATTTCATTTCAATAATTCGCTTATAAATATATATAGCAGGGGGTTTTAAACATGAGGTTGTGCAGACAACCTACTTTGTCAGGTTTAAGCTTGGCATTGAACCACGTCAATTGACTAAATCAGGCGCAGATCCAGAGGGGGGCGCATCCGGCGCACACCCCCTCTATGGTTGGAAATCGTAATTTACAGTACTAATATGAAATTAGTCCTTGTGGGCATTTTTTTCCACTTAAAAATCATGGTTCCGGGCTTCGCACTCCCAAGTGGGTGCAGCACGCCCCCTCTTTCTGAAAATCCTTGATCTGCCCCTGTAAATGACCGACCTTATGATCTAAAGCTTGACCATTGGACCACGCACCCCCCCTATCTGTAAGAAATGAAGATTGGAATATGGTAGGGGCCTACACAGCCCGGACAGCAGCCTACTCTTGTTTCGAATTACAGTCAAGTGTTCTTCAAATCAGTGGTTCTCAACATTTTATTTGCAAACGGCACACCTTGGAACACGATGAAAAAATAGTGGCACCCCTTGGCTACTAAATATATATGAACAAGCCAACAGTGAGGCTGATGTCCCCCGCCGAAATCCCAAAATAAATAGATGACACATATTAATTAATAGCACATTTATTTTTTTCAAACGTATCGCCCAATCAAACTGAACACGAAGTGTCGTCCAAAAATTGCTTATCTCTGCCTACCGTAAGAAGAAAATGCTCATCTTCGAACTCCATCAAGGCATTGACCTAATAAGCATACACACCAATTTTGAACATTTTAACTCAATTCGAAGGAGAGTTATTGTGTTCCAAAGTCTCGGCAAATCAAATTGCTTATCGCTCTGCTTACCATGAGCAGAAAATGCTCATTATCGATCTTAGTCAAGGTATTACTGTAATGAAACTATACACCAAGTTTCATCACTCTCACTTAATTAGAACTAAAGTTATTGTGTCTCAAAGCATCAACCAATCAAATTGCTTATCTCTGCCTACCCTAAGCGGAAAATGCTCATCTTCGAACTCCATCAAGGCATTGACCTAATAAGCATATACACCAAGTTTGAACATTTTAACTCAATTAGAAGGAGAGTTATTGTGTTCCAAAGCCTCGACCAATCAAATTGCGTATCGCTCTGCTTACCCTGAGCAGAAAATGCTCATTATCGAACTTAGTCAAGGTATTACTGTAATGAAACTATACACCAAGTTTCATCACTCTCACTTAATTAGAACTAAAGTTATCGTGTCCCAAAGCATCAACCAATCAAATTGCTCATCTCTGCTTACCCTAAGCGGAAAATGCTCATCTTCGAACTCCATCAAGGCATTGACCTAATAAGCATATACACCAAGTTTGAACATTTTAACTCAATTAGAAGGAGAGTTATTGTGTTCCAAAGTCTCGACCAATCAAATTGCGTATCGCTCTGCTTACCCTGAGCAGAAAATGCTCATTATCGAACTTAGTCAAGGTATTACTATAATGAAACTATACACCAAGTTTCATCACTTTCACTTAATTAGAACTAAAGTTATTGTGTCCCAAAGCATCAACCAATCAAATTGCTTATATCTGCTTACCCTAAGGGGAAAATGCTCATCTTCGAACTCCATCAAGGCATTGACCTAATAAGCATATCCACCAAGTTTGAACATTTTAACTCAATTAGAAGGAGAGTTATTGTGTTCCAAATTCTCGACCAATCAAATTGCGTATAGTTCTGCTTACCCTGAGCAGAAAATGCTCATTATCGAACTTAGTCAAGGTATTACTATAATGAAACTATACACCAAGTTTCATCAATCTCACTTAATCAGAACTAAAGTTATCGTGTCCCAAAGCATCAACCAATTAAATTGCTTATCTCTGCTTACCCTTAGCGGAAAATGCTCATCTTCGAACTCCATCAAGGCATTGACCTAATAAACACATACACCAAGTTTGAACATTCTAGCTCAATTAGGAAGAGAGTTATTGTGTCCCAAAAAGTGTGACGGACAGACAGACGGACGGACAGACGGACGGACAGACGGACAGACAGACAGACAGACGGACGAACCCATTTTAATAGTCCCCCAACTTTCTTCGAAAGGCGGGGGACAAAAATATTTGAATTCTGCAAAATAAAACATAAGTCATAGATGACTTACAACCATAGACAAAGACTAGACACATGGACACATAAAATAACTCAAACTGAATAAAGAAAAACACAGCCATGAACTTGCTTTACTGCAGTGTTTCAAATTTCATCAGTCAAATAGTTGGCTTCTTTAGGATGATTTGCAGCAAACCTGTGTGGCGTGGTAGGCCTATACTCGTTGAGAATCACTGTTTTAGATGCATGCCAATTTGTACACAAGACCTCATTTTTTTAATATCATCCTAACCACCACACTATTCATTGTCAGACCCTCCATACTGAACCACTGACAATGGGAAACCACACTGGAATCCTCAATAACTTTCTCTGCCAGCACTGGGATTGAACCAAAGACCTCCTAGTTCAAGCCAGTGTCTTACGGAGCCACTACAGTTCCCTGTTTATCAGAAGAATCTATAGTTGATCTAATTATTTTAAATGAATACATCTTTATTTAATTCTCATATTGATAATCACATTAACCAGTATTTTAAACACCAACACCAGGTTTCATATTTACATGTGGTTATCTCCCTTAGCACACTGAAAACGATAAGATAAACTTTATTCCAAGAAGAGAGAGACAGAAATGGGGTTCAACGCGAAAGAGTCTAAGCCATGGGAGTAACCCGGAGAGGTTGGACAGACAACGATACTCCTTGTCACGTAAAAGCGGGGAATCAAAACCATGCCACTTGACTCAGTGACCTAGACCTTAAGATACAAAGGCACGTGTTAACCATTTGCCCCCTCTCCACCTCCAAGACACATGAATGATAAACAGAGCAGTCAAAAGCTAAAGGCTGAAGTATTTACCAGGGGGTGTAATTACTGGGGAAGAGTGAGAGGTAATCTAGAACAGTCAGTCAAAGAAAAAGGCAATGGCTTCAAGTACTTTTGATGTTTATGTATCCCCTTCGTTTACATCAACTGCATATTTGAGAGGATGGGGTTTTATGTCGACTTGACACAAAATGAATCATTTTAGGACTTCGAATTTTGTCTAATGGTTTGGATTGTTCGTACTTGGTTTTATTTTATTTTATTCCAGACTACCACATGGTTCAATTTTATTTCAATAATCGCTTGTGCGTAGGGGTCTTTAGCAGTAGGAGGATAGGGAGGACCTGTAGAAAACCCATGAAGTTGGACAGGCGATCCTACTCCTCATCACATACAACCTGGGAATCGAAACCACAGACCTTATGATACAGAGCACATGTGCTAACTATTTGCCCATCCATTCCCCCTATATCCTTTAAACAACGTAGTGCCTTTAAATGTGATGAAAATGAGAAGTCACACAGAACAGTTGTGATTCTTTCACAAGACAAAACATCCAACATATTTTTTGTATATCCCCAGGCACAGATTTGGGATTTCTCGGGCACAAAACCTCTGGTGTCTGTCATTTTGTCAGGCACTGATTTGTCATTTTTATTGATATTATTAATACATGTCCAGCACTATGTTGAAATTGTAAGGTGCTATTTCATTAGTGCCTGAAATTTTGTGTGGTACATCTAAAACTGTTATTTCCAGCCCTGAAAACGATGTCTATTATATGTACAATAACAGATTTTTTCCAGATTTTTTTCGAGGGGGGCAATTTGCCACCCCTGGCCTACTTGACATGGAATGATTTAACGTATATTTTAGAGACTATAATTAAAGGATATGAATAAAACAATGGCCATTACATGTGAATAATTATATTTTATTGAAATGAGAAATTATTTACAAACATGACATAAATATACAGCACTTTAAATAATATACATGTGCCTACATAGGGGATTTATCGTGATGTCATCCTCGGCGTATCATTATTTCAAATAACAGTTTGGGCAATGTGCCATGCGTATCTCATTTATACCAGTTGCAATATTGGACCCAAGTGGCGTATTTCATTGCAACGCACATGCTAGAGTCTGTATTTTAAGTTGTTTAATGGTCTCGAGCTTAAGACATTGCGTAATATATGTCACTCGTGTTGTTTAAATATATTACGCAATGTCTCGCTCTCGGCTATTAAACCACACTTAGAAGTCAGAGACGGTCAAACTAAACTTAGGTTGTCTGACTCCGCTTGAGAATGAAGTAGATAACACTCTGGGTGCATAATGAGGGACAGTTCCATAATATATAATAGAGGAGTCTCAATGACCAATTTATATAAACTACACAAGATTTATTGTTACATAGATGTCATAGAGACAGATACTTAATATATATTGCATACCGATTGCGGTACATGGGCCTTACTGACCAATACATATCAACTACAACATTTATATAAAAGTTAAATTTCTTTAAATCAACACTTAAAACCGACACTATGTTACTATAGTCCCTCCTGAGTTGGAGTACAACAACTAACATAGTTGGAGTTTAATTCATAATGTTTTGGCTCTTCTGACTCTTTGTATTTGTCGAAATGGATATTAAAGACAATGAAGTTTTTCATAAATAAAGTCACTAGTGGATTGTTTGAATATTTCAATTTTTCTTGAATCAAATCTGAAGTCTTTTAGAGTCTTTGAATGAATTTCATAAAATTAACCAACCATGTTAATAATCGATCAAACTTTCTTGTGAATTTTTTATTTCTGAATATTAGATACATGAATATTAGAATCAGGACTCTGTGGTAAGAATATTGGAATTAGGACTCTGCGGTATGAATATTAGAATTAGGACTCTACGGTATGAATATTAGAATGCGTTATCAATTTGCTGTAGTTGTGAACGCATAATCTGGCATAAAGTGCGTGTTGAAACTAAATCGTTCCATCTAACTAGTGTTAGTTTGGATATACACACACATATATATAGAACCAAGTCTGACAGTACAATGTAGACCGGGAACCTACTCAGTCTGACGTCATCGTTGCCATATTGGAAATGGGACGCCATATCGAGAATCGAAGTTTTTCCTTCAGTTGATGCACAATTGTTAAGGATCTTGGGGCGCAGTTGGCCTTAACATTTAGACCTGACTGACTTGTACTGTAGTAGACTAAACTTTTTCGAAGAGCGATGTCCTAAGAAGAAGAAAAACAACGAAGATGAGTAGTCCTTGGGAAGCAGTTCCTGCTCCCCCTGCCCCCAAATGTGCCCAATCTTAAGCTAATCTAGAAAATAAAAATACCCAAGTGACTTACTCTATATTCAATAGTTTTTAAGAGCACTTAATTCTTCATTCTAGATCAATTCTTCTAAGAGATGAAAATATTAAAATGTGATGTTAATTCTGCTAGGACGGTTTGTATAGTTATGATCAATGACAATATATTGTAACAAGTTACCTAATAATATACATAGAATTCTATAAATTCAAATCTATTAATTATAAATAATATTTGAAACTTTATAATCTTGACAATCTTCAATCACACTTAAATATTCAATTTCTATCAGCTTAAATTATCAAAGAAAATTTCCCAATATTAATATCCTTGCTTACTCCATGTTTTTTTGGGTGGATGGGTAGAGGGTTAGCTCCCTTTAATTACAATATATATAATCTTTGAAACATTCTAAAGTTGGTTATCTCCATACATATTCAACAAATATTCAATTTGTATTCATATTTCTATCATATTATCAACTATAACTCCCCAAAAAGTGGAGGGGGAGAGAGAGAGAAATAGGCTTTAACGTCCACTCAACACAAACTAGGTCATTTCGGGACTAAAATAGGGGTCTTTAGCAGTAGGAGGAAACCAGACCCAAAAGGTGGACAAATATTAAAATCTTGGCCTATTCTGTGCATTTTTTTTGGGGGGGGGGGCGGAATCATTTTGTGCACAAGATAAAACTTGACATATCTTTTATATTCTATGCAAATTTAAAACCAAGATATTAGCCTAATACAAACAACACATATAACTATCAACAAAATGGTCGACCATACAAATTCCCTAATTCAAAACAAATTCTTTATTACTACATGTACATACACAGTCTAAAAAATGCAAATCTTTTTTTTTTTTAATAAATCAACAATAAAATTTTAGAATTCATTCAAAATAACATCTTTGAATGCATTCAAAAAGTTGAATATTTTATTGGTGTACATGTATTTCTAACATTTCAAAATAAAACAATAAATTATTCATACAAACATTGGGACTGAAGAGAAATATTTCTTCTCCATGTAAATCAATCCTATTTATAATATTGCAAAGATTTTAATACCGTTATCATTATAGACAGTCTTCTATAATGAGTGAAAATAGTTTATAATTTCTATAACAAATACAGATTTTACACAACTATAACATTTTAAATATACCACCACATTTCAAAACAAATAAAGATGCGTTATGTAAGATTTAGATAAAAAGCTGGCTGAGATCAAGTCACGAGATCCATGTATGTGTGTGTTCTAATCCATTTAATATCTCTGCCATCTGATGACCTAGATAGTTGATTATTGGCTTGTCATGTGAATAAATGTCTAAATAATAATCTATACAAGAAAAAAAAAAACCCAACACAATTTATATGGAAATAACAATTCTTGATAACAACAAGAGTTTACTTGTTGAAACATCGTGCTATATGTGTATAAACCAATGATTGTTACTTCCTTATAAATTGTGTTATTTTTTTTTCTAATGTGCTCAATCTCTAAATACCACTCAAGGATTAATAATCTATAAAACATTTGAAGTCCAAATAAAGACCGGCAATAGACAGATTTTAGATCTTACATAATGCATCTTTGAGATAGATTTGAAGGACCTTATTCTTCGTCCATTGTGCCTGTTGTAGCTTGGCACAATGACAATTCTAGTATCATTTTAAGTACTAGACCCTGGGTACTGGTAATATTGATTCTTACTCATGTATCCAATTAAATGCAGCTTTAAAACAAAACTAGTTGTTCCTCTAGTTGTAACCATCAAATAGATCTTATCATAATTTGGCACATCTACACAGCCACTTACAAAATAAAACTTCTAAATTCACTGAAATGCTAGTTTGTACATGTGCCTTCAAGCCGATCCTATCGTAATTTGGCACGGCAATACAGCCATTTACAAAATTCTTCACATGTACTAAATATAAATACACAAAATACAAACATGAATATCTTTTCACATGACCAAATTTGACCCGTAACAGTAAAATGAGTTGGAAGACGTAAGTCAATGATTACAGTTTTAATATATGAACAAAAATGTCAAAATCGGCTAAAAATATAAAAAAAGTTTAGTTTGCTTCATTTGTCAAATCTAAAACTTTACTTTCTTGTTATATTATTAAAAAGATATTTTAGTCTATTTTAACATTTTTGTTCATAAAAGACTTAAGACTTTTGACTCATTTTGCTATAAAAGGCCTTAAATCTGACTCAATTTGCTATCAAAGGCCTTAAATCTGACTCACTTTGCTGTAAAAGGCCTTAAATATAAACATGCAGAAAACAAACAACTCAATAGAGATAAAAAAATGAAATGCCTTTAAATATTTGTTCTCACATCTTTTATGGAAATCAAAATCACTATTCAATAGTGGAGATTACCCTTTAATGGGGAGATAACTCTCCAACACTGTTTATTGCAGCCATCTTTGTTTGCTGTGTCTTAGATGACTCGAGGTTTGTCAGAACCTTTACTACAAAACACAAATACCACACAAATCTGAAAAGATCAAATTTTCATAGATATTCATAATATGAAAACATGTCCAGCTTAGATCCTCACATGCTTGACCTACTGTGTACTAAACTGTGGTGTACAAAGCTTCGGTTATGCTGTGGGATAGTATCTGAGATGGCAGACATTTAAAATGTGTAAAATTGGATGAAATAAATTTCAAACCACGCCAGTTGACTCAATGACAGGCTTTATGATAAAGCATGTACATGCTAACCATTAGCCATCCCCCCCCCCCCCCATGTGTGATCGAATAGTACCATTAATCATCCTATATTTACCTATCATACTATAGTGTATCATTAATTTCTATCTCGATAACTTCTATATCTGGGTGTTGGGGGAAGTATCTGACGAGGAGGTCGTTGAGTGTAACTGTGGGAATGACTGTGACCTTGACCTTCTGTGGGATTAACACGATGTCTACGTATATGATCGGCTCCACCTCGAACTGGCATCGTTTTCCTTATATTATCTTGAAATTCTTGATCAAATTTCTCAGCTTCCTCTACAAAAATAAAATCAACGCTAAATTTAATTTCGCAGAGACAACAGTAAAACAAACCTAGTAACAAAATGAAATGAAATGGGGTTTAACGTCCTACTGCTGTTTTAAGACTGGGCTAATGAAGACCAGCGAATCTGTGCTATTAGTAAAGTTTTTGTGCTGGACAGCGCATCAGCGGCCTACTCTTACATCAAATTCCAACTGCATGGTTTCTTTTACGCGTTTGCCAATGTGTACACAGGGCCTCAGTATTTTGTCCCATTCAAACAACAAAGGCAGATTGTTCCGGAAAAATATGAGTATCTTTTTCCGCCAATGTAGGAATCTAACACGGGACCCTCTAGGTTATATGAGAGGAAGGTTATATTCATTTTCCTAAAGTTTCAGATTTCCACCAGAGCCCATTTTCAAACTGGTGTTTTATAGTTTTATACAAACGCGTATTGGGTTACATTTTTATTCACCAACACAGTGTTTTCTAGTTTGTTGCTGGGGGATTACTCCTTTTGATTTATCTACATGGATTGGTTCCTGCTCTCTCTCCCGGATGCATCACTGAGATCCAAACTTGACTGCACTGTCATAGGGAATCTTCTGCCCTCATATTTTCTTGAGTGTGGGGGTTTCATTGTCTCGGACTTGGAATTTTTTTTATCTCATTTTATACAATTCTTACCTTCTTCTAAATTAATAAATTCCTGATTTTCAACTTGTTCCCCTGTAAGCCTGTTATTTTGTTTTTCTATTTTATGTTCTCTTTCACCTATTTTATGACCTATAACGACTTTTTCTACACCGGTTCTAGAATCTCTCTCGGTTTTCTTTGTTTCTACAACCTGTAAATTATAAAAGAAATAAACAAACAAATAAATAAATAAATAGTAGTAAATTCCTGTTTGCAGAATTGTCCAACAAAGTATAGGTAAACGATGATAATATATTAAATTTCCAAGCAATGATCGCCGAAGTTGGGAAAATATTTTGAAAGTGACTAGTTTGGAGAATATAGTTTAGTACTTACCCCTCCACGACATCGTTGCGATGACGATGTCTGATATACTCTAGGAGCTCCCTGACCTACGTTAGAATATGATACAAACGATGATTGGGTGAAATTGTGACCTCCACCAACTGGAGTAACGAGAGGTTGTTCCTGGAAAAAAAAATTATAATTCTAGTTATTCTAAATCTACAGGATGGGACAAGAACCAGAATTGGTGTAACAAATTTCAGGCTAAATTTAAAAAGGTTTGGTTGTAATGAGCACTCAAATTTGGAGGAATAAAGAAGTACATGTATGGGCTCGGGTGGTCATAGTCAAGTATGAATCGGTATGATGACGGGCACCTGTCACAGAGATGGTCAGTGGTCAGGCACTAATCCAGGCTTTGTCCAGAACAGTTCCTATATAGTGCCTACACCACTTACAAGGGGAAACCACACAGGAAATCCCCAAGAAACCTTGGACGACCCCGAGATTGAGCCCAAGACCTCCTGGGCAGCGAGCTAGTGTATTAATCAATGAGCCATGTCTGGATATAAAGTACTATACAACAAAAGCATTGTTACCATACAATCTTGGACCATATCAAATTATCATCCTTTTTGGACTAATACACAGATAATCAAAAAAATACCAAATCCGAATACTTCCATCTCCTCCTTACACGCAAAATAATTAAAATTTTGATGGAGTCTACCGTTTATTTTCATAATTATCAATTTTTTCAAAATATTTAACTTACCAACTGTTTGTGCATATCTGACATCATTTTTTCCATATTTGATAACATGCCGTTAAATCCAAATGACATCATCGGAAAAGGTGATGGTTGCTGCATCTGTTGTCGCTGTAATTGATGACGTCTGTCTCGAGACCGTCGTTCTCGTTCCACTAGCCTAGAATCTTGAATCTGAGGTCGGGAGAACGGATCGGGCATAGAGAACATTGATCCCATAGACATCATGTGATCTCTGTGTGCACTGAAATGAGAAATACAAAATTCATAAAATGGATATCTAATTCTAAATTTAACTTAAATGTCTGGCTAAGCTTTTACTTTTTGTCAGCCCTTAACCTGATATCAACTGGAACGCTACTCTTTATTTCGAATTCTAACAGTCAAACTTTTTAAGAGACATAAAAGCCAACATATACAACTGACAGGAAACACATAACTCATGAAAATAAAAATAAACTTTTTGTTTGCCATTATCACTTCAGCACCTGGAACACTATTCTTATTTTGAATTTCATCAGTCAAGGTTCTTGAGTACACTCTAAGTAGTGGTATGATTCCTAATAGAAGTAAAGTAAAAAAGATCCTCAAATTCCCAGAGATGACATAAAACATTATGAATTCCGTATTTCACAGTACATACAATTACATACATTTAACAGTCTGTTGATCTAAAGGTAAATTATTCACTGACTGATCAAATATTTCCTCTATAAATATATTATTTATAATGATATCATTCTGTTTAGTGTAGGCCTACGTTAAATTCACTTTTATTGTTTGTTAATGACATATGTATACCACGTCTTATGATGACACATGGAAATGTGAACAATGTGACAATAAAACTAGCTTTCAAGGTAATGTACATGTACTTGAAGAGATTTAAAGCCACTCAACACCAACTAGGTCATTTCGGGATTAAGATCCAGTTCAATTTTATTTCAATAATTCGCTTGCAACAACATGTAGGGGTCTTTAGAAAGAAGTAGGAGGAAACTTGAAGACCCTACTCCTTGTCATGTACAATCTGGGAATTGAACCCATTTCACTCAATCACAGACCGTTGCTTTATGAATATGATCCAACGCGGCCACACATGTACTTTTTTTCCCACCACTTTCTAAGAGAATCACAAGTTTCACAAAAATTTATCACCAAAACATATCAAATTTTATTTGCCTCCTTCATTTTTTTAAACACAAAATGTGACATTGGTGACAGAAGGTATAAGGCCATCATTCTCCATACCACCAGTCGACCATAACGTCTGACTAGATGAAGGTTTTATTCCTAGTAGCAATATTGTTATTAATTTATAAAAACCTAGACCATTTTTTTTCAAGGAGACAAAACATACATGTATTTTAAAATCTTAAAAAAATTTTCAAATACGGTACAATGGTTGAAAACTCTTATTTCATGTTCATGTGGCTGGATTGACAGCATCCATAACGATATGTAAATTTATTCATGTTGTTTCAAGACACCAGCAAGATAAAGATTTACAGATGATGTATATATTTTATGGATGAAAAAAGACGAACATTACTTTAACATGCATGACTGGTTTCCTTTTAACCTATAAATTATTTAATGATCTTCGAATTTAAAAAGCCAGCATGTTGAAGATAAAAAAAAACACACTTAATAACGATTAGAGAATACTTGTTGAAACGTTGTTCTATTTGTATAAACTGTAGTGACTGTTTTCCATATAAATTGTGTTGTGTTTTTTTAATGTGCTCAACCACTGAATGCCACTCAAGGATTTTACGTTGAAGATACATTATTAATACAACTTGTATATATTTTATGGATCAAAAAGGAAGAACATTATCTTCTTTGATTGGCATTTAGTAATTGAAAACATTAACACGTACAATTTTATGGATACACAAACTCAGTAATAGTGTATCCATAAAATTGTACCTTGTGTTAGGAAAAACATTATTTTAACATGTACATATGTATGACTAATTTCCTTCAAACCTGTAATTTATTCAATAAACTAGGAATTTCAACAGCCAGAGTTCATAATACAGAGTTTGTATGGTGGACTGACTGTATATATTACATAGACTTGTATATAATATAGATTTAACTGACAGATAATATATACGTAATATAATACATATCATATGACTCGCATTCCAGTCATTTGTAACATACCGGTACAGTATTATTGGTTCTATACCATGGAAACTAATTCATATATACACTTTTTTCAACTATAAATGATTCAAATCTGCAAAACACAGTGTATGCCCTCAATATAAATCAATAGCCTTGATAATATCAAAACAGGAAATAATTAAGACACCTCTGTCACTGAAAATGTCAGGCACAGATTCAGGCTTTGTCTGGTCCCTGTTATTTTGTTTGGCACTGATTTGTCTTCATTTTTTTTGTTGATATTATTAATACAAATCTGGCACTATAAAGTTGAAAATGTCAGGTATTATTTCCAGGCCTAAAACATTTTCATATTTGTTGTTTATTGTTTGCAAGGTCCATGTATTTTGTGTCGTATCCATAGGTTTTGTTGTGTGTACATGTATTTGTTCTAAAAATGAAACCATCTTTTACATACTTATGCACATGTAATTAATGTCTTTCATTTCTGTTTCTGCACGGACTGGGCTAATGAAGACAGGCCTATGCCATAAGTAGACATTTTGCACAGGCAGCGGTGTTTTGACCTGCTTTTTTTTGTTTTCTTAGATGCAAACCAAACTAAAGCGTACACGTGACAGGATCCTTTATTCCATCCCACCTGAATGAGTAGAAATGTTTTTTTTTGCACGACTGACGGGGGTAACCTGTTTGTAACTACCGGTACATATATCATGGAACTTCCTCAGACATCAAAATTGAACCTAAGACCTATACATTCTGAGTGACCATGGTTCCCAGGTCAGTTAACCCATTTTTTACGGTAGCGAAACAACTCGCATCACGCGACTGACGGTAGCGAAACAACTCGCGGACCCTTCATACTTGGCAACGGCTTTAGCGAACCCAAGCGAGAAATCAATCAACTTACTTCTATTGTTTCTATTTCATTAATTAATGGTGATTGGGTAATAAAAGTAAAACCCGCGATGAAAAGGAATGTTTAATTCGCTAATCATCCAATAAAAAAGATATGTTTCAACACCGGATCTTTCAGTATTTACGTAACAGGTCAGAGGTGAAATGTCACACCGTGTCATTCAATTTGGCACTATTCCAATATTTTCACGCTGTCACTTACGGCTAATAATTATACGATATTGAGAGTGAAATAGAATCAGATTTTATGATTTACTGCCAGGTATATTGTGGAATATGATAATGTCGAAGAAATCAACTATTTATTATTTTTTTTGACGTTATGATGCGAAGAATGCGTATACTCGAGCCGAGATCAAGCGAGTCGCCGCCATCTTGGATTCGCTCGCTCAAACAGATGACAACACGAAACTTACGGTTAATAATTCTAGACTTTGGAAAGCTAAATTGAATCAAAAGTTTTAGGGTTTAACACAAGCTAAATAGGGGAATATTACACTGTCGAAGATTTCAAATATATATTTTTATTTTCGACGCAGTGAAGCAAAGAAAACGACAATTCCCGTCATATATCCAAAGAAAGGCAGAAATGTTAAATGCCGTAGGCGATGAAGTGACCGTTATTTGGGGTGATATTTCTTTTTAAAAGTTATATTTATATTTACTTAGAACACTGCTGCCAACACGAGGGATTATATTTTTGTTTTATTTTTTTTTTTAAATCGTAAGGGATACTTTTTCACATTATTTTGCCAATATGATAGAGAAAAGTCATAATTTTAGTGGAACTGGCTTTTCAATATTATTTATAGTAATATACATGCTACTTTGTAAAATTGAATTTTATATCATTGGAAAGAACACGGCAATGTGAACATTTTTGTAACAGAGTATTTTTATGTATAAAAAATATTTTTTAAATTATTTGCAATTTTGTAGAGGGTATTAGGATTAACAATAATCCTCTAATTGGCTTAGGAGATGGGGCCCTGCTGGTTCAATGAGCTTAGGGTTAGGGCAGCTAATCTTTTAATTGGCTCAGGGTTAAATGGGTTAAGAGCTGCACCGTCCATTAGTCCATTGTACACGCATGCTAAAAACATAATATAGATTTAATATTTTGAATTGAATAATATCGCAAAATATGTAACATGTCCCCACAGCACAAACAGCCAGTGATTTAATTCTGAGTAAACTTGATTTTAAGTTGAAAAAAAAGAAGTTTTATCCTCCAGTACGTGTATAATACAAAAAGCAGGAGTTTAAATCGCTTTAAGATATAAACTACTCTATACTAAGTAAATAAGATTTTCTGTGTTAACTATATTACATGTGCACATAAAATACATGTAACGTACACCACGGTCAATTATCCTCTCCCATATGCACATAAATTATCTATGTAATTCAAAATGTATATAAACTTAAGACTCTTCAATCAAAATAAATAGATCTTATCAATTTAACTTCAAAATGACATTTTATATTTGCTTAAAGCAGCAATATTGTTGTTATCTACATGTAATTTATAAAAACCAAACCACATTCAGCCTTTGCGTAAAGTTAAAATATACTCTATACCGGTACATGTAAATATAATTATGTCGCAATCATGGTCATCTACATGTAAAAGCTTATCAAAACTTACAAACACACACATTTCTCAAGTACAAGATACAAATAACTTTGTTTTGAGTTTAAAAAAAACCATATCACATGGCCATTGAATCTTACAAACAACTTTGAAGACTTTTCATTTTTAAATTTGTTGATTACGGAACCTAAATAATGTTTGTTTACAGTCAATGATACATGTAATGTATTGTTGAGAGATGAACTATGGACGTTATTCAAGAACATTTTTAAACAGATGTTAACCTGTTCAAATTTCTAGATTTAATACAATTAACTAATGAGGAAAACATCCTGGTTTGAATATACATGTGCTGCTTTAAATTTAAAGAGATGGTTGTACATATGTATGTCTATAAATCATAATACATCATATTAAACATACATGTACATTATGCAAGAGGTAAATCTGCCGACTGCAGGTCTTTCTTTAGGCCTGAAATGTTATTTACATGTAAATTATTAATTAAACATTTATAAACAAAAGAATACTATAATCAACTCTCAATGACATCGGATACTCGCAATTTTAACTAGATTAGAATGGTTTGCCATTTAAAAATTTAATTCAACAATGGGAAAGCAAGGTTAAGTTGCGAATATACCACTACCCTAGTTACATGTACCGCTATGCACACATCTTGTCAAAACAATAAACAGTGATATTTTGGCTGAAATTTTCAATATTTTCTGTTTTTATCCTCTATTTTTGAATTATTATAGCAAGAAGATGTATCTTTAAAGTAAAGTCTTACATGTAATTATCCTACACAGTTCTAACCACTAATCATATTAATCCTGTACATGTACATGCATAATTCACTATATGTGTTGAGAAATGGGTGGGGTGGGGTAGGTGGCCGAATGGTTAGCATGCGTGCGCTGCATCGTACGGCCCACCATTGAGTCAACTGGTGTGGTTTCGAATCCCCAGGTATACGTGGGAAGGAGTAGGGTCGCCTGTCCAACCTCGTGGGGTTTCTCTGGGTACTCTGGTTTCCTCCCACTGCTAAAGACCCCTACGAAATAAAATTAAACCATATGTTAGTCCCAAAATGACAGCTAGTTTGTGTCGAGTGGACGTTAAACCCCATTTCTCTCTCTCTCAAATTGGGTAACATATATTTCATTCCATGGAATGTATAGAAAACTAGGAAGGTAATTTTGGTATTATTTCCAGTAGACATATTATTGTTATTTTAAGAGCTAGAATAATGATTCCTTCAATGATTGTATCTATCGCTTTAAAAGACATATTTGAACTACAGGTACACTGATGACTGAACACGCCTACGCATGGGTGAATAGTTCAAGATTGACCTATATTAAATGTATTACGTACCAGTAGACCGTGTAAAGTACATGTAATAACAATGAAATACCTATCCTATACTTACACTACATGTAGTTACTTACTCATACAATTATTACTTATATTGAACCAATATTTTCATTTATTCAATCTTCATTGGGATTGACGGAAACATAAAATATGCAATAAATCGGAAGTGACACCACAAATAAACATCTTAAATTAATTTTTTAAAAATTGTTTTTAAAAGATAGAGAGATAAATTGAGTTTCACACCCACTCAACACAAACTAGGTCAATTCGGGACTAACATATGGTATAATTTTATTTCAATAATTTGCTTGTGCGTAGTTGTCTTTAGCAGTGGGAGAAAACCAGAGAAAACAGGCGGTCCTACTCCTTCGGAGATTCGAAACCACGCCAGTTGACTCAATGATTGGCTTTACGATACAGCAACATACCCCACCCTCCTTGTTTTTAAATACATGTAACACTGATGTTTTATTTAACAATTATAAACCAAAAAGACATAAGCCTGGAAGTACCTGTGTAACGTCCAGAACAATTCGCTCTGGTGCTTGAAATTTTGTCTGGTGCGAAATTTTGTGTTTTTATGATGTTATTTTTAATAAATGTCAGACACAATCTGCACACATTAACCCATTTGGCCACCCTATCCCCGTCTTCCCCCTCGATGATTTTATAATGTTTTAAAGGTGTGATACAGTACAGTTCAACTAATGTTCCTGATACATGTGTACTCTGTACATGTATATGGTACATGTACATGTAGGTAGGCCCCGGTTCCACAAATTAATATTCTTAGGCTTAAGCTAGGAATTTATTCAATTTTCGATCTCTGTTTATGAGAAATATCTTTTGATCCAGAAACAAAAAACCTGGCACATATATAATTTCTTATTGATGTATTTGATAAATTAAAGCTGCAATTTCATATTTTTATGTTATATTTTTAAAATGTATTAAAATAAAGCCTTAAAATAGATGGTACATGTATCTATACGCAGTCCTACCTCGTTAAAGAAAAATCCTATTAATCCAATAATTCACTATTGCCAGTTGAGAAATTGGCAAAAATATCAATTTCAACTTCAAATTCAAACGTTTGAACATAGCTATACCATGGGGTGAATGGAAAAACAAGGGAGGTAATTGTGCTATTATTTCCTGTGTCAATGATTCATTAGTGTGGAAATTAATGCCCATGCTTGCATAATAGTTGGTTGACAACCTATTGAGCAAAAGACATATAAATAATTATGTTTGGACTTTCTTTGAAAATATGAAATTATCGCTTTAAAACAACCAAAATTTTATGTAAAGAGCTACTTTAATTCATTATAAGATGGACAATTTTGAGTAAATTTTTAACTTAAGTCAGAGAATGCTTTGTGAAACCTGGGCTGGGTCTTAATGGCCAATTTAACCTGTTATAAACATGTTCACCTCTTGAAGCCAGGTAATTAACCTAGGTACATCTATGATATCAGCTTTATAATTATTCTCTGTCAGTACATTAATATTTAAGTGTAATAACTAAAAATCAACCTATATTTTATCGTTCATTAATTATATAGCAAGTTAAAACATCAACATCCTCTGTACATGACTGGTAAATATATTGATCATAATCATCATTGTGACACACATATTCAACTACAGAAATATTACACACAGGTGTGCATTATGCTTTATTTATTAAGCCTACAATATTGCATGTACGGCCTGGTGAGATACATGTACATGTGTCAGAGAAATTTTGTTAAACACCCAATTAACACAAACTATTTTGGGACTAACTGAAGTTTCAAATTTATTTCAATAATTCGCTTGCACCTACATTGTATGTACATGTATATATCTTTCGTTGTGTGAGGGGACCAGATGACCCAGAGAAAACCAACAAGGCTGGAAGATGATATAAACTTTAAGCATATATGTTAGACCAATTGGCCTATTGTAGTTTAAAGCGATAATTTCATATTTTCAAAGAAAGTCCAAACATAACTATTTCTATGTCTTTTGCTCAATAGGTTGTCAACTCACTATTATTCGATCATAGGCATTATTTCCCACTCTTTTAACTCATTAACACAGGAAATGATAACACAATTAGCTCCCCTGTTTTTCTATCCCCCGCCCCCCCCCCCCCCCCCCATGCAACAGCTATTTTCAAACATTTGAATTTGAAGTTGAAAATTACATTTTTGCCAATTTCTCAACTGGCCATAGTGAATTATAGATTCAATAGGATTAGTCTTTGACAAGGTATGGCTGTTTATATTAGTAGATATCATCTATTTTAAGGCTTTATTTTAATAATTTTTAAAAATATAACTTAAAAATATGAAATTGCACCTTTAAAGGGATTTAAGAGAAAAAAAAAAATTAACAGGCAGCTTTAATTATTTGTTAAACAAAAAACTAGCCAGTTACCGGTTTAAGTTTAAGAAATTAATTCGGTGAAACAGATAATGGAGTTTTTTTGCCAAGAGTTGTACTCTACCCAAAAATGTGATAGATTGCCATGTCAATCATCTATGGCTAATGATACATGTAGCCTGTGGTGCAAAAGTTAAGACTACCGGGATACATAAAATAATTCATCATATTTTTGTACATATGTATATCACTCAGGTAAACAATTAATTTAACAAAACACATTGGTAACACTAAACCGGCACATAAAACAATTCATCATATTTTTGTATATCACTCTGTAAACAATTAATTTAACAAAATGCACTGGTAACACTAAACTGCATATACATGTAACTGCATAAATAACCATGGATACGTACAGACGCTATTCGTTGATGCTGTAATTAACCAATGGATGTCTCAACTAGATCTAACGTATTTTGAAATTTGTGGACAACATAGCCCCAATTTTTGTAAGGGCGCGTTTGCGCCGTTGTTGTTTATTACTGTATCAAACTTATTAGTTCTTACCTCGTTCTCTGTCTGCTAAATAAAACTGACTCACTGATTTCCGCTGTTACTGTTTCGGTACAACAACAGTGAGTGACAGTGACACAAAAAAAAACCCAAACTACTAAGCGACTATAGTCTGACTACACCGGAGTCCTGAGGCTAAAAGTAATAATAAATCTCAATACTACTACTAATAAATAACAACTACTAAGCTTTAACTCCTTCTCTTTACACCAGCAAAAAAATAAACCTGAATCAGGCTGGATTAAATGTCCAAAGAAAATATAATTATAATCAAATAAATAAAAAATATATTCATATATTCTACGATAATCTAATAATAAATACAAAACACAAATAACATAACAGTAATTCTAATTCAATTCACCCCCAGTCCCGTTAGACAAAAAAACTGAATAGAAAAAATTGTTGGCATATTTTCGGATCCGATCGGGAACCATTCAATCGTAAACAATAAAAATCATTCACGATTTTTATCTATTGGTAACCTCGACTGTGCACAAATAATGCCTCAATTCGGGCTGTTATACTTACGCGAAGAAAGGGTCTTCCTCAAATTCTCTCATAAATGGACTTCTGAGCATTTTGAGGGCTATATTAATTGCAAGTGTTATCCAACTGAAAGCTGATTTTACAAATAGAATGGGGGAATAGTTTCTATTATGGAACAGCACGCCTACGTGAACCTACACATCTTTTAAATACGTCATTATTTTTTGTGTCCAACAATATCGTATTCCATCCAATTCGCTGACGGTTTACAAATAATTGTGTTGATAATAATATAACAGCGTGATTTTGATTGGTGTATGGTATAAATCACGAAAATATCCATATAAGGGATTCCGGAATATTCCGTAAACCTCCGTATGCAACCGTAAAAAAAAATGCCAAGGGAAACAACTCCAATTTTAGTTTCTTCCCTTGTCAAAATGGCAGCGCCCATGAAATTGTTGGATTTTCCAAGTGAAGTTGATTTGAGGTATTTCTGAAGATTAATGACCAATTAATTCACAATTAATTCAATGATCATATCTAAAAGGAGCACATAATTATGGCCATATGTGCATAGATGATATGAAAATCACTATCACTTTCATTCCCCCCACCCCCTTCATTCCTGTCACTGATAAAAATACACTGGGGGTGGGGTGGGGGGATTGACACGACCTGTGACAGGTGCATTAGTTCCAGACTTCGATCAAAATCTCATAAATAAGCTGAAATGATGGCATGTCTTATGTTTTTTTTAATGTATTTTATTTCAGTTCTATTCCATTTAAAGACAGAAAAATATGTATTGTAGCAATAGTTGGAAAGAGCCGTTTAAATTCCATGTCCAACAAGGCTTCATTATTAAACCCAGTATTAGATAGAGATATATTCCAGGTAGGGTATGATTAAAGTAGTTCCTTTTGGAACTGTCTTTGAGCGGACATCTCCGCTGACAGTTCCTATCGTGCCCTACATGTATATAGCTGCAATATGAAAATACCGCTCATCCTCACCTCTGGTCGAAGGCTATTTTTAAATCCTTACCGACTATTTTTCACCCAGATTCGTCTTTGTTTGCCAAAGTAATCATTTCTTGCCACAGCTAACACACAGTGTCGGATATGATGAGAAATGATTCCTTTTGCGAAAAATAAATATTTGTGGTGAAAAATTGAAGGTAAGGGTTCCAAAATAGCATGAAAACAGAGGTGGGGAAAAGTGGTATTTCACTGTATTTTCATATTGTAGGGCTCTATAGTAACTGTCAGCAGAGATGTCCGCTCAAAGACAGTTCCCAAAGGAACTAGATTAAAGGAGCTATTTATCGCTAATATTTGGGAAAAATTGACTCAAATGGGTCATAATGCATATAATAATATATTATAAATGTATATAATCTGATTTACATAAAATTATTTCTATTTTTACTGTAATTTCTAATCAGTTATCTTCGATGAAATATGCCAGAAGTCTCAAGGGGGATGGCAATCTTTAGTGTCTGGTTATTTCAGCACCATGGTATTATTGTACATGCTCTCCAGAAGATAAGAATATCAAGTCACAGTTTGACATGACTTGTGAAATATGTCTAACCTTGTTCTTTGAGTCCCTTGTTACAAATGGGACTGAAAGGCATTATGGTGCACAGTAAAGAACCCTTGACAGTTGGAATTCAAAATAAGTCCTGACAAAATTACCCCTCATGCATAGTGTATGCCTATCTTTAAATTAGACTCAATTTCATTTCATCTGCCTAATTTCCATATAAATCTTTATTTTAGGGAGCTGAAGGATTCCTTGGTGAAAAAATTGATAAGGTTAGTAGAAAACCTAATTTGAAAGTGACAAAAATATGAGCGATGTTTCAATTAGAAATCTCTGATAGACCTAGTCAGAACGTCGCTCAGTAAGAAAAGATAATTTTACTCCATAGAATTGTGTTCAGTGTATTTTCTATGGACTTAAATATGTTTCTTATATAATACTGTAGAGAGAGAGAGAGAGAAATGATGTTTAAAGTCTACTCGACACAAACTAGGTCATTTTGGACTGACATATGGTTTAATTTTATTTCAACAATTTGCTTGCGCGTAGAGGTCTTTAGCAGTGGGAGGAATCCGGAGTACACGGAGAAAACCCATGAGGTTGTACAGTCGACCCTACTCCTTGCCACGTACAACCGGGGATTTGAAACAACGCCAGTTGACTCAATGGCAGGCTGTATGATACAGCACGCGCACGCTAACCAAGGAGTAATCTCATATATTTTTCTGCTTGTTCTCTAAATTGAACCATATGTTTGTCTAGAAATTATCTAGCTTGTGTCAAGTGGACGTTGAACCCCATATCTCTCTTTCCCTTTAAATTTAAGAGATCGTCTCGTTTTGATATATGTTTTATATTTTGGCAGCGTGATCTAGAATTATTTTATGATGTTGACAATCAAGTTGTGTATTTACACTACCAGTCGTTTGGCGACACCCACAGATTGGCCGATAGATGTCAGGAATTATTCCAAGAAAAATCCACAAAGGTAATTACTTTTTAGTTCTCTATGGTGTTTAGGGGTTAGTTGGCTGAATGATTAACTAACACGTATGAGTTGAATCACAAGGTCAGTCATAGAGTCAAGTGGTTTGATTTGATTCCCTGCTTGTACGTGACATGGAGCAGCCTGTCTAACCTCGTCGGTTTTCTCCTGTTCCATCAATTCCCCCCTCCCCAGTGAGCAAATGTGGCATGGAGATAGGGGTGCCTTCTCAACCTCGTGGGTTTCCTCCAGGCACTCCGGTTTCCTCCCACAGCTAAAGACCCCTACGCGCAAGCGAATTATTGAAATAAAATTAAACCATATGTTAGTCCCGAAATGACCTAGTTTGTGTTGAGTGGACGTTAAACCCCATTTCTCTCTCTCTCCCCCCCTCCCCCCTATGCTTAATTATAGAAATATAATTGAACAATGTATTTGTCCCAAAATGTCTCGTGGACATTAAGCTCTCTCTCTCTTATTGTCTTGAAGATGCATTATGTAAGAGCTAAACCTGGCTATTGCAGGTCCTTTTTTGCTGGCTTCAAATGTTATATAAATTATTGTTTAGATATTTATTCACCTTCAAGCCCAACTGACGTGGTTTCTAATCCCTGGCCTGGTTGTACGTGGCAAGGAGGAGGATCGCCTGTCCAACCTCGTGGGTTTTCTCCGGGTACTCTGGTTTCCTCCCACTGATAAAGACCCCTACGCGCAAGCGAATTATTAAAATAAAATTAAACCATATGTTAGTCCCAAAATGACCTAGTTTGTGTCGAGTGGACGTTAAACCCCATTTATCTCTCTCTCTCTCACATCCAAGCCTATTCTAGATACCAAATCTAGTTCACTTAATTTGTAGTTTCAAATAATTGTTGAAAACATTTTCTAAAAATATCAGAGAAATTATTTCAGCCGATGGTTTATAAAAAGTTTTTTGTTTGTTTTAACAGGAATTTCACAGTGTATGGGAAGACAACTCTATCAAACATGCCAAGACTCTATTATATCTGTTTAGTATATCACATATTGTACTGGTAAGTTTCTAGTCATTCTGTGCACAGTGGACTATCTACTTTGACAATAGATCTCTGCTCTGAATGGCTGCCATATGGAAGCAGAATAATTAGTTATCAACATATGGTCGATTTAGGAATTAAAATGTCGATCAATAAGCATCAATGTCTGTTCTCAAAAATTATTTTTAGCCAATAATTTAATTTTATTTTCGTATTTATTAAGCCTGAATTCACGATGGCTCTGTCAATAAGGTGCAGACTCACTAACCAGGGGGCCCGGAAAATTCCTCAGGCGTACTTGTGTCAGTGATGCAGGTCGGAGGCTCTGGCAAGAAAAAGCGTTTTGTTGTTTGGATGGGACAGAAAACAGAACCAATGACAGCTGGAATTCCAATTAAAGTGTCCAGGGGAAGAACAATCTAAGTCACATTTTTGTCTTTTCGCATAAAAGGCATGACAAACTTTTGGACGAGAATGCTTGACGTAAACAGAACAACAAGTGGGTTTAATTACAACTTCAAAATGGTGTTTAATACGATTCATAATACCAGTACAATAACTAACTTCCACTTTTCAGCCAAATTAAGGTCAAATAAAAGGTACCATGGACGTATTTGTTGAGGTGGTCATTTCAAAAGGGCCTTGGTTCGATGTGACTTACCCGAAATTGATTGTTCCACAGAAAGCATATACAATTTGCTACCAGATGGTGCCATTAACTGGGGTTCGTTGAAAAAGTGACTTTGATCGTTTTTCCCCTGTGCTCATCAATTGCTTTCAGGCAAAATTTCCCTTATAACACAGGTACCGCACTGTATAACAAACGTATAGGTGTCCTCATTAACCCAGTGGTTGATTGGCATACGCAGTTGAACTTCCAGATTAGAATTCCTTCAGTCTCCAAAATAGTGAAAATTGAGTGAAAAAGACTGCATAAGAAACTATCTCAACCGTGTATGACAGCTGAAACATATTTGTAGTGTTTAATTACGCTACCATTCTACTCACACCATCTCGGTTATCTGGTCTGGCGGAACAATTCTGTTAATTTGGAATGTTCTGGACAGACAGTCAAATATTCCCATTGTTTGTCGAATGTGGTAGAGAAGGGAGATAACTACATGTATATATTTTATCTTGTAGATATGTCATCCAGGAAGTACGTTTGATATCGGTTACGTCAAATTGTTTAAAATTCTAGATATTATCAGGTAATAGAACTTTTACAAAGTTTTACAATTAAAAACTTTCTAAGTTTTCCCAACATGATTTTGCCTGGTGTCAGTTGTGCAAAACAGAGGACAGATGAGAGGTATCATTCTCGAAACATATACCAGTAATTGTTATTCCATTTCCATATACATGTTAAGTGTGTAACTCCACCGTTAAGACAAATTTTATATCTAGGTCCTAGTAGTTTGCACCTAAAAGAACCCTTGAAAGTTGGACTTCTAATATGGGGACTGCACCACACACAATTTTACAAAAAAAAATATATGGACAAGACAAATTCTCAGAGACCACAAACAAAACAATTCCAAAAGAGTGAATGGATCCGGGGGCTAGCCGTAAGTGTCCACGGCGCTGTACCGTCCCGGGCCTGTGATGACACAGAAACTCATATTTGAAAACAATAGGGAATACAACCCAAAGAAATAATTGTATAATGTCAGCATGAGTCATGATCTGTCATATGTTGCAAGAAATATGAATGCAAGCATATTGTTGTATTAATTTCGCTATACAAGTTACCACACGGTAAATATATCAGAGAAGTAGTTCAAAAAACTAAATGCACTAAATCAATAAAGAAACGTTTAGGCATACAGGGGAATCGAAGTATATTGAATGCATTTAGGACACATATTCCAACTGCCACAGAAACAAACAACTGTAAGAGTAAGCCGCAATGCCTCTAACCAGGCAAAATTTCCCTCATATGACACATTCCTATCTTAATTAGCGCAGTCATCATCATTTATATAAATGGATCCTTGGGATAAAGACCGCCCGACTATAAAGACCAATTTAGATCAGTCTCTCAACTGTTCTGAACTAGGGTTGGGCGGTATACCAGTTTGTCTGTATATCGTGATAAAATCCTTGGCGATATCAGACTTATTTAGAAAATTCGAAAAAATGGTATATCGTGATAACCAAAATTATTGCGATATGGTAATTATCTTGTCCCAGTCAGGGGCGTAAATGTGGGGGGGTGTGGGGGGGTGGTACACCCCCCCAGCAAAAAAAATAGTCGGTCGCAAAATCAGTGCAGTCGGTCGCAAAGTAGAGGTAATCGGTATCAAAATAAGTTTACGTCACACTACTCACGCAAAACTTTAGTAGAAAAATAGTCGGTCGCAAAATCAGTGCAGTTGGTTGCAAAGTAAATGTAGTCGGTATCAAAATAAGTACTCACTGTATACGTCACGCTACTCACACAAAAAAAAATAGTCGGTCGCAAAATCAGTGCAGTCGGTCACAAAGTAGAGGTAGATGGTATCAAAATAAGTACTCACTGTATACGTCACGGTACTCACGCAAAACTTTAGTATAAAAATAGTCGGTTGCAAAACCAGTGCAGTCGGTCGCAAAATAGGAGCAGTCTTAGTATAAAATAACCTTGTCAACTTATCATTTTTGAAAAGATGTTGTGTTTCACTCTCATTCTGTTGTGAGTATAATGTTAGTCTTAGAACGAAATGTAACCCAGCGAGAAAAATAGTCGGTCTCAAAATAAGTGGAGTCACTGCAGTCGGTCTCAAACACAATGCCAGAATAGATCCCAAATACTATATATTTGCGTGAATCCGTGAGCCTAAATTGCATACGTCACTCTTATTCTGTTGTAAGTATGTTAAATTGGTCTAACAACAAAATTTCACCAAGGGAGAAAAATAGTCGGTCACAAAATAAGTGCAGTCACTGCAGTCGGTCTCAAAAACAATGCCAGAATAGATCCCAAATGCTGTGTATTTGCGTGAATCCGTGTGCCTAAATTGCATACGTCACTCAAAACTATAGTATAAAATAACCACGTCTGCTTGTCACTCTTATTCTGTTGTGAGTATGTTGTTCTATGAAATGTTTTCTACCACGGCAAAAATTAGTCGGTCTCAAAAAAAGTACTCACCGCAGTCGGTCTCCGACTAAATGAATTAATGAGATAAACATACAATCATAAAACAAGCGAAATTGACAGATAGGCCTCAAGATTCTGTCCCATTTCTTATCAACCCCAGCCCCAAAAATTTAAAAGCTCTGTTACATATCTAAAAAAAATTTCGCGCCTTCGGCGCGATTCCATTATAACATCATTCTTCTACTCGGTTACATATCTGAAATTTTGAGCGCCTGCGGCGCTCGATTCCATTTTAAAATCATTCTCCTACTCCTCAGTTGTCTTATACTGTCTCAGCACTATCATATTCTCGATTATAGTGAACTGCCCAGTTTGTAGTACCACTGGTGTGTGGGGCGGGGGTATGTACATCAGTCGGTCGCATTTTGGCTAAACACCCCCCCAAACGAATTCGTTATGTACGCCCCTGGTCCCAGTATTGATGATAATACATACGTGTATGCTATATCATCACCTCTGACATTCTATTGATTAGAATTGAATTCATTAGTAAAAATAACATTATAAAGCACCAACTGGTCTAGGGTAAATCTTTATCATGGCATACGACGATTTTCTGCCCAAGTATTCAACATTTGACATCTTAAATTATCACAACAATATTGTTTATCCGATATTTTGTATATTACAATATTTTTTTCATTATCGCCCATGACAACTGTACAACTGTAGTTTTATTATATTTGATCAGGTTAAAACTACAAGGTTTTTTAACAGAGGAGTTATCAGATTATCCCATATCTAAAGATTGGTATACCTCTGCTCGTCTTTGTTCTCCTAGAGTTTTATTTGTTTTTCAAACAGCAACTTTTGAATTGAATTACGAGGACAGTGACCTGTCATACAACAAATCACGATCACAGGTAATTTTTTGTTAAATCTTATTTTTTGTTGGTGAAGATGCGTTCGTATAACCATCGATCTGAAAGTTTGTTACTTTTTGGAATGGGTAGCTGATTGGATTAATGAGTGCACTTTAAATCTCTATCTCTCATCGAGTCATCCGGTGTGGTTTCTAATCCCTGCTTGTATGTGACAAGGAGAAGGCTTGTCTTTTCAACCTCATGGGTTTTCTCCAGGTCCTCCGATCACCTCACACTGCTAAAGACACCAATGCACAAGCAAATTATTGAAATACAATTGAACCGTATGTTAGTCCCAAAATTAACTAGTTTGTTTTGAGTAGATGTTAAACCCCATTTCACTGTCTCTCTTTTTGAGATACAATAACTCTAATTGAGCTACAGAGAGAAAGAGTTTAAATTGTGTGTAAATCCCTTTAAAGTTCCAATAGCATTTTTTTAAGTTATATTTTTAAAATTTATGAAAATAAAGCACCAAAATAGATTGAACCTATAAATTGTCCTACCTTGTTAAAGAATAATCCTATTAATCCTATAATTCACTATTGCCAGTTGAGAAATTGGCAAAAATATCATTTTCAACTTCAAATTCAAACGTTTGAAGATGGCCGTCCATGTAGAAGAATGGGAAAACAAGGGAGGTAATTGAATAACTATTTCCTCAATCAACCAGTGTCACCCTTTTTAACCCCCCAAAAATTTTATCCATGATCGTATAATAGTGAGTTGACAACCTTTTGAGCAAAAAACATAGAAATAATTATATTTTGACTTTCTTAGAAAAAGTGAAATTGGAACTTTAACACTCTTTTCAATAGTATGGTCAGAGTGATTCATGACATGTGAATTCACATCAAGACATTCCAAAACAAACAGACAGATATTCATATAACTTTTTGAGACTTACATGTTTGATTTCTCTTCACATATTTGGTATTAATATCTCTCTTCATTTATATATGTTACCAATAGAAGTCTCCACCTATAAAGAAACTACAACTCAAACTTGAAGATCAGATTTATAGAATTTTACGGAAATCTCGAGTCATCACGAATATCAGGTACTGTAATTACCGGTATTCTCTTTTTTTTCACATAATTTGGGAACTTTAACAACATGTTTGATTTTGAAATTTTTTTATTGCATGTCGACAAGTATGTGAGTGGACCTATATTTGTTATCCTATCCCGAAATCTAAGCTTTTTTTCATGCAGACCCACTGTCAAGCGAGAACCAGACTGTAAAATCCTTCCTGAAGAACTTTCTTGGTCAGTACGGGGATGAAACAGGAACTTTGTTAGTGAATCAGCACCAAGTCTCTGTGTTACTCCCTCATAAAGTTAAATTTTGACAGAAATTTCACTTTCCATTTGTATATTGTAACTTGACTGTTCCTTTGTATTATTTGGTTTATTTATATAGACATGTGTGTTTTTTTTTATCATCATATTTACATTTTAAACTGCCACAAAGCAGTTAGACTGACTGAATGTTCCGCACTATAGAAAAGGATTATATTATTATTATCATTTATCATCTGTTATTTTAAAATAAACAGTGTATTTTATATTTCAGTAATAATTCTCTATTTGCTGTACCGGCCAATCATGAGTTTGTTTATGTTCATACTAAACGTGAAGATGTTGTTGATCCAGTCATCTCATATTTACAATTATTACGGAACTTTAATACGCCAGTTAAAGAAGGTATATTATATATACATATTTCAAAACTCTGATTTGTAAATAATCAGTGAATATAACAAACAAACAAAGCATTAAAAAGTGTTGACACACTTTATAAATGATGATATTATTATACCAATTCCATTTTAGCTAGTGACTTAAATCGTACGGGAATCATCAGTGAGTGAAAGCACTAGCTAAAATGAAAGTAGTATTTGCTTCTGTGTGAGTCGTATGTACCACGTCTGTCAAGTAATACGTGAATGTTTTATGTGCACGCCAACCAATATACTCTGTCCCTTGCCAGGCCCTCTGTCGGAAAATCCAAATGAACTTTCTCGGCCAATGCAGGGATCGAACACAGAACTTCTAGGTTAGCGAGCCAACGTCTTATGTTAAAGTGTGCTTGGTGTGTGGTAAGTGCTTAGCACATTTCCCCATTGTGATGTGGATTTTTCGCTCTTATTATTATTATTACTACCTAAATGACTCATGACTTTTCTGCTATTTATTCCAGAATCGCCAAAGAGTAGAAGTTATCTCACTAATAGAAGAGCTGGACAGGGGCCCATAACTTCCTCCTCGTTCACAGGTCGTGTTCGAGAGTCGAATTTTCGAGAGTTTTTATGGCAGCACATTGAACTGGCCTTCAGTAAAGGATTCAATGATAATGTCGGAAGAAATCCTGTTTCTTCAATATTTGAGGTAAATCCACAATTATACTTTCAAACAAGAATTATTTTTTTTTGAAATGAAATGGGTTTTAATGTCCTATTGTTCTGCTCCGAACTGGGCTAATGAAAACAGGCATACGCCACACAGTGTGCTGTGGGGGACATTTGGCCTGGACAGCTGCTCTAAAGGCCCACTTTTATATCAAATTCTAACTTTCAAGGGTCCTTTTATGTACACACCAATGTGTACACAGGACCTCAGTTTTTTGTCCCATCTGAACGACTATACACTGACCGTGGCCAGATCCTCCGTCCTGCACCAATGTTTTTCTTGTATGAATGGAAATAATGACTTTACCGGTTGTTATACTTCACAGAATATTAGGCACTTCCAGGCATAATGAAAATAACAAAAAAACCACCACAAATCTGTGCCCGTCAAAGTGACAGACACCAGAGGCATTGTAGAGGCCAGACAGACCTTGAACTTGTGTCTGACAATGTCTGAGATGAGTGCCTTAGTTCCAGGCTAAATGGTGGGATAGGGGGCTAATATTACAACTCAGGACTATACTATGGATTGCTCTAACTAATATTTCAAATTAAATGTTATGTGAGTTTACTTTTGGTTAAAACCTTTGTCTAGATTTGATGATAAATCACAAACTATTTTTACTTTTTTTTCAGTTACCTGTTTGTGATACATGGTTTCAAATAGCATTAAAACTACACCAGTTCTTCTTCACTGACATCCCAGAAGGCAAACCACAAGCTCACTTCAATACATTACGCTCACTATTAGAAACAGATGTTCGCTTTTCAGAAAAGTAAGTTTCACTTAAGAACATCTCATCATAGTGTTTGAAATGTTATTAATTGTTACGTTCATCATTATTAGAAACATATTGCTGTGAGAATCAGGATTGAAATTACAGTAATGTTTATTGATCGAGGCCTTGCAAAAATAATTTTCTGGTTCTCAGACATTCAATCTGATACTGAAAAAAGGGAGTTGGGGGGGTATTATTGAAAAAAAAATTATTTTGTCAAAGTATCACTATAGTAATATTCATACCATTGTTTTCTTTTCATGTTTTTCAGTCGTTGTAATAAATATTTACCGCTGGCAGAAACAGCGTATCAACAAGATTTACCCAAACATTATATACGATCATATCATTTACAAAAACTCGCCCAAGCTAAACATGTCTTCTCCCAGTTCGCCCGTGGACCAGCTTACGAGAAATACATGCGACAGCTGGAAGAATCGTGTGAGAAATGGTGGAAAGCAGATCGTCAAAGATGTGAAGCTATTAGTTTAACTAGAAACTTCTGTATTAATCCGGTAAGTTTATTTTGTATTCAGTTAGTAAGTGCAGGAGGACGGCACTACATCCAAAACAAAAATCTACAAGATAAACCTATGGACAAGACAGAAAATAAACATTGCGAAATATAAACAAATATCAAATCAAGTGAATGGATCCAGGGTGTTGGGTGGTCTAATAGTCGAATGTGCGCTTTAATTCATATGGTCTGTCATTGAGTCATGTGTTGAGGTTTCGGTTGCCAAGCTTGTATGTGACAAGGAGTAGGGTCGCCTTTCCAAATTCCTGTGTTTTCTCTTGGTCTGTTGGTTTCCTCCCAGTGTTAAAGACCCCTATGAAATGATATTGAATAGCTCTATAAACAAATTTGAATGAGTACGGAAATATGGCATAAATGTTAGGAGCAATCATAAAGGAGAATTCATTAAGACCTGGTCGACATTAGTGATCCTTTGAGAAAATAAAAACCATCCTCTCACATCAGAATTTTGATAAGGATTGTCTGTGAACCAGTATATTTTTTTAGTATTGCCTAAAATATTGTCCGCCGATTTTTATAGAAAGCAGAGGACTATTAAAATTGGTTCATCCGTGTGTCTGTCCGTCACACATTTTGGGACACAATAATTCTCCTTCTAATTGAGCTAGAATGTTCAAACTTGGTGTAGGTGCTTAGTAGGTCAATGCCTTGATGGAGTTCGAAGATGAGCATTTTCTGCTTAATAAGCAATTTTATTGATTGATGTTTTGAGACATGGTAACTTTAGTTCTAATTAAGTGAGAGTGATGAAACTTGTTTTATTTTATTTTAGCTTCACCGACTAGAAGATGATATTGAGACAGACTCAAACAAAAATTTACCCATCATGCCACACTGTAGTCAGATAAAGACGAAAGCTGCGTGTAATTGTGGGCGTAAACAAGCGGATAAAGAGGATTGTTTTGATCATAAGGTAATTCTCTCGTTCAATTCAAATATTGAATTTGAATTAACGCTCCGCCAGAAGAGGTGGACACAGGAAGTAAGGTGCTGGCTCACAAACTGGGAAGCCTCAGGGTTCTGTCCCTTTGTTGATCAAGTACGTTCCATGGATATTTCGGGCGTGGTTTTACTAGTTAGTGGGTTTAGGTTCTAGCTGTTAGAATGCGGCACGCACATGAACAAACCCTTGCCAGTCAGAATTCGAATTAAGCGAATGCTGTAGTGCTACTGTTTTTGGAAAATATTTAAACCCCCATTTCATTGCATTTCCCCAAAAAAGGAGTTACATGAACCCCATATATACCAGAATAAAGGTTAAACAGGCATTATTGATGAGCAAAATCTGCCTATTGCAGGTCTTTCTTTAGGCCTTAAATGTCATCTAAATTATTAATTAGACATTAATTAACTTATCCAGACCAGGATCAACTCTCAATGACATCGCATGGCAGCAATACAAGTAGATTTAAATACATTTTGTGGACGATGCAGTTTCCGTAAAAATGGATAATTGAGACTTTGTTTATTATCATAACAACGGTAGTAATGACAATCAAGGCTAAACTATAATTGTATGACCAACATCTAGGCTCAGAGTGAAGTAATTTGACTGACAATTTCAGTATACTCTCTTTTCATTATCTATTTTTTAGCTCTTTATCTAATTCTAGTCTCACCTAATGCTGCATTATGTGTAGAATTTAAGACAAGATACAGTCAAAAATGCCTTTTTTAAGCGGTATATCACCTTATGACTATTTAGAGTTTAAACCGGTTGATAATTGGAATTCGATGAAAGGCACAAATATACTTATAGCACATGGTTTGGTGTGCCGTGTGTGCCAGTCTTCATTAGCTTGCTTGTTACAGAAAAGTAGGATTTTAAACCCCATTTTATTTCATTTCACTTCTTTTCGCTTTTTCTTAGCAGCTAGCTCTGTTCTGAACAAAACTTTTTGCTTTTTTTTTATTTCAGAGTGCTAATTTTGATTTTTATGAATCATTGTCCAAGACTTGTTGCAGTAAACTTAACAAAATAGACTTACCTGCATTTAAGGCTAGTACAACAGAGGCTACAGCAAGACAGGTTCTTCCAGTACCAGAACAGGTTGTCCAGTCTCATTCACAACCCCATCAAAGATCATCTGTTGTTGATACTAAACGAATAGATTCCGGAATGTCTGTGTTAAGTCTGGCACTAAGTTTAGGTAAGTAAACTTTTGACTAGATTTAGATCATTTTAAGCGAATCGGAAAAAACACCAATTAATTCATTAATTTAAAAATAGATTATTACATGCTTTCCTAAAATTAACAATAATGGATTCTTCTTTGAGCGACATTTAGCAATTGACACACGTAATAAACCAATCTGATTAAAACACAGATCTATATTCAGGGGCGGATCCAGAAGGGGGGGGGGGGGGGTCCACCACCTGACACAATGAATAGCCATGATATCCATATGACATTATCTAAACGTCACATGTCATGAGGTCACATCAACAAACAAAATGTCAACACTTTCATTATGATCATTATCAACATTACAAGACACAATGTTACATTGTAAACAATACTAGCCTTCCTGCAGCCTTCAGGACTATATAATCTTATCGCTTCTTCCAATGATTCCAATGAAATAACATCTACAACTCTCAATTTGACATCGGCATATTGGCACTATTTTGTGTTTCGGTCGTGTCTATTTCAGATAAACACAATCAATTCTGTTAATGTTTTTAGCGTGGGGATTGACTAATAGTTAATTTATTTCAGTTCTAAACAAAAATTTAAAACATTAACGCAATTTTGAAAAAATAGCCAAATTCTTGCTGGAATTACTGGGCAAAATGGCCATTCATTGTATATGTGCGAAAAAACGCCAGCTACCATTTAATTTTCATACGTTAGTTATGTACGCATTTTGTTGAGGGTACTGTCAACATTATCAAGCATGTGATGGATTCATTACATTAAATTCTATTATGAAATAGTTTTAAATTCACAGTATTGAAGTTTGCGAGTCATTCCTTTGGTTAAAATAGAATATCAGCACTTTTGACAACTCAGAACCAGTTATGATAATTTAAATGACTGGTAGCAAAGTCTAATGTAACCATGGATACAAAATTTATAATATGGTTGTCTTTATGATGTTCAAGTGATATTATACTATTTGATTCTAGAACAATCTGGTACCAGTGACGTCTATAGTCACGGTCAACCAGACAACTTGGAACAGGATGACGCCTTGAGTCAACCAGAACGAGAAGATGTTGAAGAAAGGGATGGTGGTGATGTAACCGAGGATCAGGATAAGGAGGTTGCGTTAGAGGGAGATAAGACTGGATTGAAAGAAGTTGAAGTTGAAGAAGCACGAGGAGTGAATAAAGATGGAGGAGAGGAGGAAGACGTAGAAGGGGAGGGGCCAGATAAAGATGATGGGCAGGAAGAAACAGAGGAACCAGAATCTGAAGACGAGATCGAAGAAACAGGTATAATGGATCTTTTGTTTGGAAATATATCTTTTCCTATTTTGATTATTATCCCAAGTTTTCTTTTATATTTTTGAATTTTTTGGGCACATAAAACTGATTTTATGGTAAATCGTCTGGTCAAAAAGATGAAATGAGATGGGGTTAAATGCCCTACTCTACTGACAAGGACAGCTGTCTAGTCGTTTGGATGGGAGGAAAAACAGAGTTCTGTGTACACAGTGACGTGCATGTAAAAGATCCCTTGACAGTTTGAATTTGATATAAGAGTAGGTCGTAGCGCTGTTCTCCTGTCAAAATTTCCCTCATAACACACTGTATGGTGTATATCCGTCTTCATTAGCCCAGTTGTAACAGAACAGTAGGACTATAAACCTCATTTCATTCCATTTTACCTTGCATATTATATTATATCATTATAACTGCTAATTTTAGTCTATTTTTATATTTTTGTTCAATGCTTACAACAATGACTTGTGACTTCTCACTCACTTTTCTTTCATTATGTCCAATCTTGTGGTTTTTTCCAGGTTCTCCAGTTTCCTACCACTGCTAAAGACCCCTACGTGCATGTGAATTATTGAAATGAAATTGAACCATATGTTAGACCCGAAATGACCTAGTTTGTTTCAAGTGGACTTAAAACCCATCTCTCTCTCTCACACTCTCTCTCTCACTCTCTCTCTCTCTCTCTTTCTCTCATTGTGAATATAAAGATTAATTTTGAAATATAGATAGATATTATTTCTATTTAGTAGAAGAAGCTGTATTAACTACAACATCTCGTCAACATTCAACCACCGAATATCTTCCTGGGATGATCCACACAGACTCTCCTGCGGGTTTACTACCAAAATTCTCCTCATGGTCTCTGTGCTGTCTGGGTAAACCTTCATTTTACTCTCATTCCCAAGGTAAGGATACTTTTTATGAGTTATTCCCCTTTGTTATGGAATTCTGTCAGTACCTTAGAGGCTGGTGCCTGGCAACCAATATTTGTACGGTAGTTCAGGTAGTTGATCATATGTCTGTGACTCCTGTAGACTATGGAACAGAATGCAGGGTTGTCTGACAGAGCCTTGAGTTTTTCTTTATGGATTGTTTGGTTCCGTCCTGCAAGCACTTCTTATAGTAACAATGTATTATTTCAATTTACTCACAGCTTACTCCACGCTTATATGAATTTAGATTGATTATTTAACATTAAATTAAGAAAATAAAATCAAAATACCAATGCTATATAACCTCCCGACTTGGATTCATTCAGATTTAAAAAATGCCTATCATTTCTGTTCACCTACAATAAAATGGTGGCAGGTTTTTTTACGAGGAGAAGCATTGATCAATGAAATTTCAGTTTCACACATCATTGTAAATACTGAACGGAACTGAACCATTACTTTATTAGAGATTCATCTGTCCAAGCCTGGAAATAAGGCACCTGTCACTGACAATGTCAGACACAAATTAGGGCTTTGTCAGGCACAAAACCTCTGGTGCCTGTCATTTTGTCCGGCACTGATTTGTCTTTTTTAATGACATTATTAATACATGTCCGGCACTAAGTTGAAAATGTCAGGTACTATTTCATTAGTGCCTGACATTTTGTCAGGTACGCATCTAAAACTGTTATTTCCAGGCCTGCATCTGTCACAATATTATAGTTTTCAAGTGATTCATATTACTTTAATTACCTCAAGACTTTAAACCACATTTCTCGATCTTCAGGATTGGATCTGCCTGGTTTTCTGACAGGAAGTAATTTCTTGTTGCCATGGGATATAACAGTTAAAGCTAATAAAGAGAAATGGCCGACAGTTGGAGAAACAGCTGGTAAAAAAGGGCGTCAGAAGAGACCAAACCGTGGTGAGACAGAAGACGATATTTAATCCTTTTATATTTATTTGTTACTAGGTCTATCATTGCATCAAGTGGCATAGTTTCAAGCCACATGATAAGAAGTTTTCTCAGGGTCCTCACCAGTTCCCCACCGCATAAAGACCCCTACACACATGCCAATGATTGGAATTAAATTGAACCATGATCAAAAATTGTTATGAGTTGGAAGAGTTGTTATGTAACTCGCGTTCTGATTGATGTGAGGGATTAGCCAATGAAACGATCTGTTGCAGTGAGTTCTTGGCTAGCAAAGTATGGAACTGTGGGTATCCTACTAGAAACATCAACACTGATTGGTTAATCATAGCCTATGACTCATAGGGTTAAAAACCCGTTGTAGATCCCTTTAAAGGGACCCTCCCGATAAGAACAGAGTCTCAAAAATTAAAGTCCGAGTATTTATGAAATTTATGGACCAAAATATAGAGGTATGGTGTATTTACCTTGTCGCAAAATTTCAGCTCCAAATATTGTGTCGTTTGGACGTGAACGTCAACACTGCTTATCGGGACACGTAACCCTTTTAAGATTTCGGGTCAATTATTTCATTGGGTGACCTGATAATCGATTCCCGTTTCTTGATAGGTCTATACAGTGAATTACCCATGTACTGTACTTGATAACAAAGCGTAAATTCCACCTACATAATATTTTTATAGAAAAAAGTCTGGTTTTATCCAGATACTGTATAATACAACGGTCTCCAATTCCAGATGAAGACTGTTAGGTTTAAGTTATTTACAAGCGTATCACAAACATCATGTTAGTTGGTCGGCCTTAGGTAATGGGTTTTAAGGGATTTTAACACAAAATTAAGCAGTTTTATTCCCCAAAAAGTTATCGGGATTGGCCCTTTAAACAACCTCCCACTACAGCTTGTCAGATCTTCATGTTGTGCATGTCATCAAAAATATAAAAAAAAACGAAACAAAATACACATCTGTATTTTAATCTGAATGAGATGTACAAAGAAATGATATTTCCTGAACTTTTGTCTAATTCTTTTTTAGATGTAGGGGAAGTTACTCTACGTGTCTATCTAGGTAATGAGTATGAATGTCCGAGAGGTCATCGTTTTTTCTGTAGCGGTCCCGATAAAATAATCAAAGTGTCCAGTATGTGTTCTGTCAAGGTACGTGGATTAATCAACTTTATGAATATTTTTAAATAGTTCACGCAAGTAGTAGGGCCCCTGTCTAACCTCATGGCTTTTCTCCAGGTACTCCGGTTTCTTCCTACTGCTAAAGACCCCTACGCACATGTGAATTATTGAAATAATATTAAACCATATGTTAGTCCCGAAATGACCTAGTTTGTGTCAAGTGGACGTTAAACCCCATCTCTCTCTCTCTTAAATAGTTCACAGCTATTATATTTTTATCGTTTTGACTGATTGTTTCATTTGGCACGTTCGATTGTTAATCCAGATAGTTCGAAACTGACAGAATTGCTAATTAGTTAATCTTATGTTAGAATGTTTTAGTTATTGTGGTCTGAAACTGCCGCCCATGGATGGTGCAATATCAGTGTCTAATGTGTCTTTAAGTAAACTTGACAGTCAAAATTAGTTGGGAATTTTGATTGACAACCTTCAAGGAAGAAAGTTAGGCTCAGAAGTACTACTTTGTTCAGTACATTTATAGGTCTTTAATTATAAGCTTTTAAAAGTTTAAATCTGCACAATTCCTGTTTAGTTCTAATTTATGTGTATTTTTGTCTTGCAGGATAATGCGACAAAGTTGTTGACTTTAGACATGCCGTTATATACACCATGTAACTGCAGGTAAACTGATAGTTTGTTGCTTTTGGGGTAAACTGATAGTCTCTTGCTTGTGGGGTAAACCAATATTTTGTTGTTTGTGGGGTAAACTGATTGTTTGTCGCTTGTGGGGTAAACCAATATTTTGTTGCTTGTGGGGTAAACCGATAGTTTGTTGGTAAACCGATCTCTCCAAATGCGATCACTAGAACTGTGCACATTAGCTAACTGTATAACATGTGGGAGGAATTGTGTTTTTATTAGTGTCGTTTGTCTCGTATAAGAGGGTTACTACAGAGGTAAACTTCTATAAAGTGTTTGGGCGGTTTGATGGCTGTATCATAAGGTCTGTCATTGAGTCAACTGGCGTAGTTTCGATTCCCCAGGTGTACATGACAAGGAGTAGGGTCGTTGGTCCAGCCTTGTGGGTTTTCTCCTAGTCCTCTGTTTTTTTTCCCACTGCTAAATACCCCTACGCACAAGCAAATTATTGAAATAAGGTTGAACCACATGTTAGTCCCGAAATGACCTAGTCTGTGTTGAATTGACGTTAAACCCATTTCTCTCTATATGTATATAAAATGTCATGTACACAGCTCTGCTTCATACACTTAACTCTGTGGTGCTCTAATTGTAATGTTGTTTCAAAATTTTTTCATTCGCTTCCCAGAAGGACATTTCCTTTACTGGTTTTAAACATGGCGGCTCTATTATATAAAACGGTCTGAAGAATTCTGAAAGGAGAATGAGAATAGCTATGAATATGTTAATGTTATATTTTATAGAAGTACCAAGATGAACATAGCCCAATTGATGAGGATTTATATCGTGACTCCTGACGGACCAGTGAAAATCTTGATAAACCCAATGATTCAGCCAGCTGTATCTCCCTGTCCTCTCTTTCATCCTGGAACAGATCGACCAATAGAACTTCCACCAGGTGGTGTCTGGTGTCTCAGACTTCCGTATCCTTTATATATTTTCATTTTAGGATTGAAAAATAATTTTAAAATTTCAGACAATAGAATAATATTTTAATTTTTTTATGTGTTGTTCACTCTTGGTCTTCAGGAGCCATGTGGTTCTTAACCTAACCATGAAGACAGCAATGACATATGGTAGTTGTGACAATGTCGTTTTTTGAATTAATAGGCCTATAAATGACCGTAAAATCATATATACACATATATACATATACAATACATGTTACAATCTTTAACCATATATAGACATGTTTACCAGGGTGATCGTGGTGTATACACAATGCCAACAGACGGACAACATTTACACATGTGTCGTCTAATGAAGGGAGCGTTCTCTTATAAAGAAACACCTGTAGATGGATGAATTGAGTGCCCCGGTCAGGAGTTGTAATCCCAATGGTTGTATGGTTTGGATGGAGAAAGAATTAAGACATTTGGACAGAGAAACAATCTCTTACAGAAGTTTTGTTTTTATTCTTTTGACACCATTAATGAGAACAGTGTCTGGATAATTGAGTCTAGTGTCTGAGTAATTGAGTCAAGTGTCTGGGTTATTGAGTCTAATGTCTTGATTATTGAGACTAATGCCTGGGTGTATGTTAAACTGAAAAACCACTCAAATGTGTGCAGCACTCCTAAATTTGATGTGGAAACATCTTAGTTCTGGATTGACAGATTTCTGGACCAGGTGGTCGGCCCCAAGCCTTACTTCTGGTTGTTGTCTTTGTCTTTTTTGGGGCTTCGAGGATACAAGTACGGATTTGAAACATGTATGTCTCTGTTCCATATGGCGGATATAATTGTCAAATCTGGTCAAATTTCGATGTAATTGTCAAATTTGGTCAAATTTTGATGTAATTGTCAAATCGGGTTAAATGGAAGATTACTGTTAATGTAATGTCCTTATTTCTCTGTAAATTAACTTTTCTGTAGAAAAAGAAAAATTTTCTAGTTTTTAAATTTGGTCTGTCTACTGACAATTGTTTACAAACATTGTTAGATCTGTCATTGAATCAAGAGGCATGGTTTCAATTCTCAGCTTGTACGTGACGAGAACTCGTCTGTCCAACCTCGTGAGATTTCTACAGGTCTTCCGGTTTACTACCCCACTGCTAAAGACAATTATTGAAATAAAATTGAATATTGTGTTAATCGCAAAATGACCTGGTTTATGTCGGGTGGACATTAAACCCCATCTCTCTCTCTCTCTCTCTCTCTCTGTCGAAGGAGTATAAATAGTTAGCTACATACATCTGATCAAAGGTGTATCAAAGAGTAATGATTAACTGATAAGATTGTTAATTTTGTTATTGTTGACAAGAAATATTTAAAATGTATGTCAATGTTGTTGATAAATAAAACAATGATATAAAAGTATCCAACTGTATTTGTTGTGCGGTTTAATGTGTAAGGACGGGGTTTGTCAATGGCTGGCTTGCGGCTGTGGTTTCGAGCCCTGGTGTGAGCGTATGTGGCATGGAGATAGACGCGCCTTCTCAACCTCGTGGGTTTCCTCCGGGCACTCCGGTTTCCTCCCACTGCTAAAGACCCCGACATGCAAGCGAATTATTGAAATAAAATAATTTTAAAAAACATATGTTAGTCCCAAAATGACCTAGTTTGTGTCGAGTGGACGTTAAACCCCATTTCTCTCTCTCATCTCTCTCTCTCTCCAATAGTTTTTTTTATATATATATAAAATAGAAATGCATAGCCTTTGGGCACCTAATGCCCCAGTCAATGTTCTTAGTTGATGTGATTCACCATGTAACAAATACTAGTATTTATTTACTTACTTTTATTGTTCTTTAGGTAAGAGGTGTGTGTGTGTGTGTGTGGGGGGGGGGGGGGTAACCTCGTTGTTTTTCTCCTGGTCGAGTGGCGTAAAATCACATTTTTCTTTTTGTCACTCTTTTCTCTCTCTCCCTCGACTATTTTGAGGTTTAAATGGCCCACTGATTGACTTTGGTTGTTTATTCCATAGAAAAGGTCTAACTTGGACAAAGCATGTTTTCTAAGTTGTAAGTTAATAGTTGGAGGTTTTAGAAGATGTATTTTTTTTACAATATTTATTCAATTATAAAATGTGGATTAATTATATTCATTTAATATCATTTTCTTTGTGTGGTGTCAGTCGTGGTGTTGTCAGTTGCGCTGGCGGTAGTGGTTGTAGGCAGGAGAAGGGGTGTCGAGTAGCGCGTGTCCTCCACTGGCTCTTACGCACGCTGTGCAGCACAACTAACGTACTTTTGGTTTTGACCCCTCTGACTTTGTACCGTTGGTTACAGATTAAACATCCATAAGTGTACAAATGTGTTGTTATTGATGTGTTTCCAATTGAATATCATTCACAATAAGAAGCAAAATAAATAAGATATGTTTACAGGATCATTTTGTTATACGAAAAACTAAGTGATGCGTTTTGTATGGCGCCCAGCATATTATTTCACCGCTGTTTGGGAGTGTCCTTTTTCAAAACCTGGACTACCCCTTTTAAGTTAAAAGTATAACTTTATTGAATTTTTATGATGTAATCGTACGACGCATACATACTAGACAATATAAAGTACCGCAAAGGGACCTTTGTCCTAATAAATTTCCGTCCCAGACAGGAAACCCCCAAACAAAAGAACTTAGTTAATTCAGATAAATAATTATAAAATGAGAAATTAAACCATTTATAGAGAAATGATTGATTGAAGCTGATAAATAACAATTAAACGAATCGATTAGGTGGATCAAGGAACATCAAGACAGACACAATATTACTATTGATCGATTAAAGGTCAACAGAATGTTTCGTAATCTTGGCCCGTTAAAGGACACCAGTTCACAAAGCATTCCCAGACTTAAGTTGAGAGCTTACTCAAAATTGTTCACATTATGTTAACTAAAATATAGCCCAGTTTAAAACTTTTGTTGTTTTAATGTATCAAATACCCGAATAAGAAACTACATGCAAAGTTTTGTGTTTCTGTAAAAAAAATATATTTCTCATCAACAGTGATTGAAAATTGAGCAAATTCTCAACTTAAAGTAGCTAAGTCTCTTACTCAATATCATCGAAAGTCTTCGACGTTGAAAGCACAAATTATATATCAATTCAAATCAACATTGATGGTGTGGTCTTACCAGGAAAAGATGGGCTTCTGATATCCAATATTTAAGACGAAATGATTTTTTTACCATTGGTACACGAATCGTGTACCATACGGCGTTTCAGACTCATTTTCAGCCAGGGACCCAAAGAACAAGGCTAGGTGTACTCCACATTACAGGTAAGCGTTAAATCATTCCTTGCAAGGCCGATTTTATAGATTTTGCTGAGCGAGGCATATGTAAGCCCCGCCTCTTTCTTGTTCGAGTCCCTCCCATTTTATTTGAAGGTGGAGTTTATAAAGGACTATTTATTGTTAATAACAGAATAAATCTCAAGTGCTACTACACTTAAGCATACCTAGTGGTTTCCATGGTCCGAGTGTGTGATTATCAATAGTCGCTCGTAACACTTCCTAACAATTTCAAATCTCTACGACCACGGGAGGTACTAGCGGTACGAAAATTCAATAACGACAAAATGTTCTCTCCCTGACCTGCTCTACTATGTAATTAGTCTCTATCGTCAAGACAAATATTCTACGTTGAAGACTGGGGGGGGGGGGGGGGGGGGGTCGAGACTACTGTGTACTCGGAGTTTTAATTGGTCGATGAATTTCCCTATTTCTGGAATTTAATATTCTAATAATATGTCAATCACTTACTGAAATATCATTTAATTTACAAAATATGATATTTCTATGAAAATTATTTCATTGAAATACTTTATAATCTTTCATAATTAAGAAAAAGTCCCACTGCTAAGCTAGGCCGATTGGGTTCAAAGTGTGCAGACTGCGTAGCTAGACCACTTACACTCTATAGGCGGTATTGGATGATGAATTTAAACGCTCGAAAGAAATATTATTATTTTATGAAAATCAATCGAAATGATATCCCCAAATCTATAAAACATAAGAAAAGGGCGGACTGCTAAGCTAGGCCGGCTGTATACATAATGTGGTATAGTGCGATGTCTGTGATATATAAGATGCTATCTTCATGTATATAATAATACATTCACTCAAATATTATTTTTCGATGTAAATGTTCCAAAGATAGAGAGATGGGGAGGGGCATTTAACGCCCACTCGACACAAACTAGATCATTTCGGGACTAACATATGGTTTTAATTTTATTTCAATAATTTTAATGCGCGTAGGGGTCTTTAGCAGGGGAGGAAACCGTAGAACCCGAAGAAAACTCACGTGGTTGCTTCAATATCAAGAAACCGTCCCACTGCTAAGCGAGGCCTATTGGGTTCAAAGTAAAGTGACTGCTAAGCGAGGCCGATTGTACACTGCATGGATTATAGTGCCATGTCTGTGATATATATGACACTCCCATTCATTTATATAATACATTCACTCAAATATTATTTTTCGATGTAAATTTATTCATAGAAATACTTTACAATCTTTCAAAATAGAGGAAAAAGTCCCACTGCTAAGCTACGCCGATCTGCTTCAAAGTATACTGACTGCTGAGCTATGCCGATTGAGTTCAAAGTATAATGACTGCTAAGTTAGGCCGACTGTATGTCTGTGAGATATAAGATACTATCATTCATTTATATAATACATTCACTCAAATATTATTTTTTGGTGTAAATAATTTAAAATCTTTCAAAATAGAAGAAAAAATCCCACTGCTAAGCGACGCCGATCTGCTTCAAAGTATACTGACTGCTAACCGAAGCCGATTGTATGCTTCATGTGGTATAGTGCGATGTGCGAGATATATAAGATACTATCCTTAATGTATATAATACATTCACTCAAATATTATTTTTGGGTGTAAATTAATTCATTGAAATACTTTTAAAATCTCTCAAAATAGACGAAAAAGTCCCACTGCTAAGCGACGCCTATTGTGTTTTAAGTATATTGACTGCTAAGGGAGGCCTATTTTATACTTCGTGTGATATAGCGCGATCTCTGTGATATATAAGATACTGTTCTTCCTTATATAATACATTCACTCAAATATTATTTTTCAATGAAAATTAATTCATAGAAATACTTAAGATATTTCAAAATAGAAGAAAAAATCCCACTGCTAAGCGAAGCCGGTTGGATTCCAAGTATATTGACTGCTAGGCGAAGCCGATTGTATACTTCATGTGGTATAGGCCTAGTGCGACGTCTGTGATATATAAGATGATATCTTCATTTATATAATACATTCACTCAAATATTAGTTTTCGATGTAAATTTTCGAAAGAGAGAGAGAGAGAGAGAGAGAGAGAGAGAGAGAGAGAGAGAGAGAGAGAGGAAGGGGGATTTAACGCCCACTCGACACAAACTAGATCATTTCGGGACTAACATATAGTTTTAATTTTATTTCAATAATTTTCATGATCATAGGGGTCTTTAGCAGGGGCAGGAAACCGTAGAACCTGGACAAAACTCACGTGGTCGGGTCAATATTAAGACGTCCCACTGCTAAGCGAGGCCTATTTGGTTCCAAGTATAATGACTGCTAAGCGAGGCCGAATGTACACTGCATGGGGTATAGTGCCATGTCTGTGATATATAAGATACTCTCAATCATTTATATAATACATTCACTCAAATATTATTTTTCGATGTAAATATATTCATAGAAATACTTTACAATCTCTCAAAATAGAATAAAAAATCCCACTGCTGAGCGACGCCGGGACTAACATATGGTTTTAATTTTATTTCAATAATTTTCATGCGCGTAGTGGTCTTTAGCAGGGGGGGGGGAGGGGAGAACCCGAAGAAAACTCACGTGGTTGGTTCAATATTAACAAAACGTCCCACTGCTAAGCGAGACCTATTGGGTTCAAAGTATAATTACTGCTAAGCGAGGCCGATTGTACACTGCATGGGGTATAGTGCCATGTCTGTTATATAAGATACCCTCATTCATTTATATAATACATTCACTCAAATATTATTTTTCGGTGTAAATTTATTCATAGAAATACTTTACAATCTTTCAAAATAGAATAAAAAAATCCACTGCTGAGCAACGCCGATCTGCTTCAAAGTATACTGACTACTAACCGAAGCCGATTGAGTTCAAAGTATAATGACTGCTAAGAGAGGCCGACTGTATACTTCATGGGGTATAGTGCGATGTCTGTGACATATAAGATACTATCATTCATTTATATAATACATTCACTGAAATATTATTTTTTTGTGTAAATTTATTCATAGAAATACTTTAAAATCTTTCAAAATAAAAGAAAAAATCCCACTGCTAAGCGACGCCGATCTGCTTCAAAGTATACTGACTGCTAACTGAAGCCGATTGTATGCTTCATGCGGTATAGTGCGATGTTCCAGATATATAAGATACTATCCTTAATGTATATAATACATTCACTCAAATATTATTTTTGGGTGTAAATTAATTCATAGAAAATCTTTCAAAATAGAAGAAAGAAATCCCACCGCTAAGCGAAGCCGATTGGGTTTAAAGTATATTGACTGCTAAGGGAGGCCGATTTTATAATTCATGTGGTATAGTGTGGTCGCTGTGATATATAAGATACTGTTTGTTCTTCATTTATATAAAACATTCACTCAAATATTATTTTTCAATGTAAATTAATTCATAGAAATACTTTAATATCTTTCAAAATAGAAGAAAAAATCCCACTGCTAATATTGGGTTCAAAGTATATTTACTGCTAAGTGAGGCCTATTGTATACTTCATGTGGTGTAGGCCTAGTGCGATGTCTGTGATATATAAGATGCTATCTTCATTTATATAATACATTCACCCAAATATTATTTTTTGGTGTAAATTTATTCATTCAAATACTTTAAAATCTTTCAAAATAGACGAAAAAGTCCCACTGCAAAGCGACGCCGATGGGGTTTAAAGTATATTGACTGCTAAGTGAGGCCTATTTTATACTTCGGGTGATATAGCGCGGTCTAGGTGATATATAAGATATTGTCCTTCATTTATATAATACATTCACTCAAATATTATTTTTCAAGGTAAATTAATTCATAGAAATACTTTAACATCTTTCAAAATAGCACAAAAAATCCCACTGCTAAGTCAAGTCGATTGGGTTCAAAGTATATTGACTGCTAAGCGAAGCTGATTGTATACTTCATGGGGTATAGGCCTAGTACGATGTCTGTGATATATAAGATGCTATCTTCATTTGTATAATACATTCACTCAAATATTATTTTTCGATGTAAATTTTCGAAAGAGAGAGAGAGAGAGAGAGAGAGAGAGAGAGAGAGGGAGGGGTGATTTAACGCCCACTCGACACAAACTAGGTCATTTCGGGACTAATATAGGGTATTAAATTTTATTTCAATAATTTTCATGCTCGTAGGGGTCTTTAGCAGGGGTAGGAAACCGTAGAACGTGGACAAAACTCACGTGATTGGTTCAATATTAAGAAAACGTCCCACTGCTAAGCGAGGCCTATTGGGTTCCAAGTATAATGACTGCTAAGCGAGGCCGATTGTACACTGCATGAGGTATAGTGACATGTCTGTGGTATATAAGATACTCTCATTCATTTATATAATACATTCACTCAAATATTATTTTGCGATGTAAATTTATTCATAGAAATACTTTACAATCTCTCAAAATAGAAGAAAAAATCCCACTGCTGAGCGACGCCGATCTGCTGATTGAGTTGAAAGTATAATGACTGCTAAGCGAGGCCGACTGTATACTTCATGGGGTATAGTGCGATGTCTGTGATATATAAGATACTATAATTCAATTATTTTGCGATGTAAATTAATTCATAAAAATACTTTAAAATATTTCAAAATAGAAGAAAACGTGCCACTGTTAAGCGACGCTGATTGTGTTCAAAGTATATTGACTGCTGAGCGAAGCCGATTGTATACTTCATGTGGTATGGTGCGATGTGTATGATATATAAGATATTATCCTAAATTTCTAAAACGCATTCACTGAAATATTATCTTTTGATATAAGTTAATTCATATAAATACTTTAAAATATTTGAAAATAAAAGGAAAAATCCCACCGATTTGGTTCAAAGTATACTGACTGCTAAGTGAAGCCGGTTGTATACTTCATGTGGTATAGTGCGATATGTGTGATATATAAGATACTATAATTCATTTATATAGTAGATTGACTCTAGTGTGAGATATATAATAAAATTATATAATAAAATGACACAAATATTATTTTTCCATGAACAATAATTCCAAGAAATACTTTAACATCCTTCAAATACAAGAAAAAGACATAGCGAAGCCGATTGGGTGCTATATTTCTATGTGACAGAGAGAGAGAAAAAGAGAGAGAGAGAGAGAGAGAGAGAGAGAGATCCAACATCTCATTTTTGCAACTACTATACTATACATAGAGTCTGTTTAGATATTTTGTGATTATAGGGCGATGAGTTTTCCTACTAGATATAAGATAATATTAATAATTTTTATTTACATTAAAGTATGGAAATTAATTTCGAAAATTTATACAAAATATAAGCACAAGAAACGGCTGCCGGAAGATCCAAACCCTCATTTTAACCTCAACTAAACATCACATCAAGGCCGTTTACCAAACTGTCAATCAAATTGACTGACATGCGGCCTCCCTCAACATCGGTCTTGGTCTTTACAGTTTATCATTTACCCACATTACATCTCAAACGGTGAGCATGCGCAATAAATACTATGTAGACTGGAATAACCAGACGCTATAATATATTGTGATTCAATTGAGACTTCTGGTGTACTTCACCAAACATAACTGACTTGATATTAGAGTAAAAACGGAAACCATTGAATGTAAATCAGTTTATATAAATTCATATTATATTATTATATGGCTTGCGAGCCATTTGTGTCAATTTCTAGGCCCCAAATATTAGCGATTTAGCTCCGTTAAGTCTGAGAATGCTTTGTGAGCTGGGAGCTTTGTGATCATTAGAATGTTATATAGGCCTAGGCCTACTATTGATCAGTTAAAGGTCACTAGAATATTATATAATCGCGGTCAGTTAAAGGGCACCGGGATATTATATAATCGTAATCGGTTAAAATCGTGGCCAGTTAAAGGTCACCGGAATATTGTATACTATTGGCCAGTTAAAGGTCACCAGATTATAATATACCATTGGCCAGTTAAAGGTCACCAGAATATTATATAATCTTGATCAGTTAAAGGGCCAAGTGGCTAGAATATTATATTATATTGATTGGCCAATTAAAGGAAAAGAGCACCATAATATGAAATTAAACCACAATGTGATCCTACATCATTATAAAAATTGCCGTCAAACGGTGAGTTGGTCTAAAGCTCAATTTGTATGTATGCCTATGTAATTTAGAGACCATGATGGCATCATGCATTGTAAACTGTCAGAATTTCTTAACAGGAGCCTGGTAAACCCTCTCCTGCAAAAATTCCACGATTCGCCCCCGTGAATGTCATTATAATGTATCTACATGTATTTATCTCTAATCTGTTTTTAATTTTCTTTTTATCTAATGGTGGCTAAGTTGCTAAGGCGCCGGCTCGCTAGCCTGCAGGTCGCGTGTTCCATTGTAGTACTGTGCGTGGTATACGTGCCGCTGGTTAGATGTGGAAAGACAACAACAAAATGGGTGGCTTGGAGGGAGGGGTAGGGCCGGAGTAAGGCTATGCATAATCCTTTACCTCTCTTCCTGTCAAGGGATTATCAAGGGAGACTACTCTTGTAGTCATATCAGGATGCATACCACAAAGTGAGTGGAATGCAACCCAATATGTCACTACAGGCCATTTTCTTTACGTTATTATTTTGGCTGGCCCTAAGGCACGTGTCTTATTTGCGCTATGGTTAATCCAGCACTGGGAGGGGGCGGAGGTATGTGGCTAAGGCGCTGGCTCGCTAGCTTGGAGGTCGGGTGTTGGTACCTGCATTGCCCGAGAAAGTTCATCCAGATTTTCCCGCGTGGTTTCCGCGGGACTGATGACAGCTGTTAAGTCGTTCGAGATCGACGTAAATGCGAAGTCCCGTGTATACATTGCCATGCACCTAAAATATCCCTTGGCAGTTGAAATTCGATATAAGAGAAGGCCATAACGTCGCTGCCCGGGCAAAATTGCCCGCATAGCACACTGTATGGCGTACAGGCCCGGATTCAGGATTTTGTCGAGGTGTGTTGGAGGGGGGGGGGGCTCACATTGGAGCAAACGGTAATATGTTGCAACCTTGGATTGCTTGGACGGAGACAATGTTTATATCATCTATTAAAGAGCAGATATGTGAACTACAACAGTAACAAAGCAAATGAAAATGAAAATCAACTATGTGACTGTGGCTGAGGGGACGGGGGCATTAGCCCAGTCGACGTTAAACCCTAATCACCATGTAATACACTAGTAATTGGGACAGGAAAAATTACACGTTAATCCATTTATCTACGTAGTTAGTTGTGTGTATAATTGCACACATCTCGTATACGCAGACCTTTTAATTATAACCGAATCTGACAAAGATGTTGTTGTTGTTTATTACAGATTTAACGTCCAATACATTTAATATGATATTATGGACAGGTTGATTAAATTAAATTATTTACACGTTATGGGTTGAAAGATGGTAAAAACATACAATCGGTTAACACACGAAATAAAAAGTCCTTGTATGTCTGACAAAGATGCTATCCACCCTTTTTATGCTATCTGATATTCACTTGCGTAATAACAAAACCTTAATCAAGTCTCGGTGTCATCGGATAAGTCCCGATCTTAAATAGATTAAAACGGTTCACACTCGGCAAACCTTTGACAGATTCCAGAACCTACATCTAGTCGCGGCTGTATGACGAATGCCGCCATATTGGAACTACTTTAAAGGTCTCGGATGAAACATGGCTGCGCCCATGGTGTCTGGTTTGTTTGTAATAGCGTCAATTTTTCCTGTTAAAGTAAACCGGTAACCGCATGTATTTGCGTAGGTACATACCACTTACTGTCATACAGCCAAGACTAGATGTATGTTTCGGATTGTGTCGGAGGTTTGCCGAGTGGAACGGTTCAGCCATTCATTGATTTAATCTAAAAATGATGAAACGAGGCTAAGCCTGGAACAACCAGGACGGTGGTAACAATTAGTGCACGCATCTTGTATAACCTTCACAGAGGTTATAACGTCGATCAGAATAAAGTAATTTGACTGAAATTTTCAATATTATATTCATTTTCTATTTTTGAACTATTATAGCAAGAACCACATAATAATACATCTTGAATTAAATAAAAACCTGCATTATACAAACGCATCCATACATTGCCACAAATAGACCAGAGGGCTGGTGTTCTTTTGACGTTTAATGGTGCGTTTGACACAACAGAAAGATGCTTTTATAATTATAAGTCAACTAATTGAACTATTTCAAATTTATTATATGTTAGATGCACTTATTATTTAGTATAATTAGTCAGGAAATCAGTCTTAAGTCTAGTTCACATTGGCGATTCTTTTTCGCTTGCTGAAGTAAGGTTTGGGGCGGAGGGAGGTGTTGGCCACCAGTTATACGCATGTTCGAGTACAAGCAATTTCAAAGCGACGGTAATATTATTTGTAATGTGGACGATTTTTCCGTTGAAATCACGACAAACAATTTGAAGGCGACGGTTCAGCCATTGCTATCATTTATATTTATATCAAAATGGCGTTGGTGGGAATTGGGTATTTTGTATAATCACTTGATATTTTAACTTGCACTGATTGGTCAAATAAAAAATTCCTCAATTAGAGATTGCTTGAACGATATCAGAACAACGAGCTATTCATGGTCACCATATTGTTAAACGTATATTTGACATTTGGTAACTTATTGAAAGTCGTGAAACGCACACGGACGATACTGCCGGAATTAATAGTCAAATCGCGTACATATTTCTCAAGAAAACTGCCCGTGTACGTAAGGCTTTAGTGTACTAATTTGTTTTTCGCATCGAAATGTTCTCGGACATCTTTGTTTGCTGGACTGCATGGGGTTTAACGTCCCAGCCAAAGTGAATTTGATGAACTTTTCGAACTATAGAGTTATTATAACGATAATCAATCAGAGTTTATTAATTAAACAGAAATCACGATCTGTACATCATAATCAATATTCTACCAGACTCAAATCAATGTGATCGCGGTAGTTGGTGTGGGTACCTTTCGTCTTGGTCTAATCAACGACGCCCAAGTCTTATATCATAACTGCCAGTTCTTATACGCTTTACTGAGATACGAATTGGAAGTTGTTGATCTTCTACAACGCACGACCATCAAGTATCATTCTCATCGGTTGGAAGGGAAACGTGGTGTGGGATAGTGATAGTTAATTCATTCTTCTGCTACCCTTCTTGCAATCGGTTGGATTTGAAAAGTGGTAAAAGTTGTTGCTCCTCTTCTTGCGAGTTTTTTTTTTGCTCTCGACTAGTTCAAACGCCCAACCGCCATTTCTTATAACATTAATTTCACAAGTGTCAACGAAATCAGGACTGGTCGGTGTTGATAAGGTAAAATCAAAACCTTGCGTGGACATAATTTTTTCTTGTTCCGCCTCGCCAACGTATTTGGAATAATTTTATGTTTGATTACCGTGAAGCGCTCTAGCGCCGATTCGATTAAGCAACCGTTGGGAGACAAGATAAGTGCCTGAATGCGGCATATAGCTACCTACATACACGGGTGGTGTGGTAGGATTTCAAGAGAGAGCATCACAATATTGTTTAGATATACTGGACATTCTTTAGATTTGAGTTGTCTGATGTATCTCTAAATACCACAAAATCATTGCTTTCAACCCGGCTTTTAAATTTAAACTATCTGAAAGTGTTTTAAATATTAATGGATTTTGATTTCTTTGCGAATATTGATAAATGTCCGGAGTAGTGCAACGACGCGCTGACGCCATTTAATTTCCAAGGCAATGAGTTTGAAGCTTTGGGGCTAACGTATTTGCATTCTGTCAGATTATCTCGTGTGGTGACTTCCGGTCAAGTTTTCGGCGTGATTGCTAATAGTTGATTTTGATTTCCATTGCTGGTGTTCAGAAGAGGAAAGAAAAGCACCTGAACAAACCGATCCTATATTTAATACTAAATACGCAACTGGAAGTACATTTCTCTTCACGACATTCTACCCCGTGAATCCAATCGTCACTGGTGTTTCCGTCTCTCACGTATCGACTGTTCGTTTGTAGCCGGAATCAATCGTGCATGTCCGGAACTAATTGATGCTAGATAGAGTCGAAACTTGTTCATAATAAGAATACCTATAACATCGTAACACAGTTTTATCTTAGGGGGTATACATCACATTACGAGACAAACTGTGACGCTGTTATATGATCAAACCAGACCCCGAACAGATCTAGAAAAATGAAAGCAGTTATACTTTGTATTGGTAAGTAATTTTTTAAACCTAAACAATTCAGTAAAAAGGGCAGGAAAACATATGGATCGTGTTGGGAATAAGATATAGCATGTCTCTGTTTAATAATTCGCAGTTTGTAGGGTTTGTTGCCATTATATTTGTATATATAATTTTCCGGTGTGGTTTCCCCTTGTCAGTGATGCAGAACGGAGGGCCTAACAAGAATAGCTGTCTAGTCGTTCGGATGGGACGTAAACCGAGGTCCCGTACACACATTTGCGTACACGTAAAAGATCCCTTGGCAGTTGGAATTCGATATAAGAGTAGGCCGTAGCGCCGATGCCCGGGCATTTTTTTTCCCCTCATAGCACACTGTATGGCGTATGGCCGTCTTTTAAAATACAGGTGTGACGTCATCATTTGATGTTGGCGCACCATTATTTCAAATAATGGTACAGGCAATGTGCCAAGCGTACATTTTTTTTATACTAGTTGAAATTTTGGAGCCGCGTGACGTATTGTATTGAAATGCACGTGCTGGATAATGTCTGTATTTTAAGTTGTTTAATATCTCACACTTGACCATTAAACCACGCATATTAACATATATCCTTCGAAGATTGTAATATCCTTATCAAGAAAAAGGCAAACCTTGAGTCCATTGGTAAATGTGGAACTGAATAATAATGGCAGGAATTATGTTCTAAATGAACAGTACCATGAATTATATGGATGTTTATTTTTATGTTGCAGTTTTCTGGCATGCTGCCGCGGAAACACCACTTCCAGCACCACTGTCAATATGGCCGCTCACTAAACAATCATTTGCATATGACGTCATACAAGGAAGGGATGCCGTCCATCCTCAACTAGATGGATGTTTTAAATACGACGGTGGCGGTCACCCCAACTTGCGGTATGGCGCTTTATATTTTGACGACAGCAGTGACGATTCATACGTGGATATACCGATCACAGAATCAAACAATATAAATGAATCGTTTGCTCTGACGCTGCAAGTTTATCCCCAGACCCAAACATGCGCCATCATGCATTACAAATCGGATACTTACAAATCTTCGGAGATTTCAAATATTCAAGTCCGATTTTTAAATGGTAAATTATCGGTCTATATGAACAATATCGGAACGGTTTCAATGGAGAGCTACATGTCTAATAACGGGTGGACAAGTGTAGCTTTTAGTTATGATTACCACACCGGTAAACTTTACCTGTACAAAGATGCCGAACAGGTTGATGTTGATTCCGGTCCGGTAAACAGAGTATTGAATGTTCCCGGTGTTCTCAGATTGGCTAATCCGCAGTTTGCTAATATAAAGGACCAATTTAAAGGAATGATGACGTGTTTATCTTTGTATGACGTCGCGACAGGATTTGACACACATATGGATGACGTATTAACGCATTGTAACGCCACCTGGACTTCTCCACCACCAACAGGTAAACACTTCTGATTTTATCCGTAACACTGCTCAGTATCTCCACAATCTTGAAATTTCGTCACCCTCACCAGGGAAATCGAAACCATGCCACTTGACTCAATGTCTTATGATCTAAAGCGCTCGCTCGCCCCATTACGTTATACTTTTTGTAAGAAATCCCCACTCAACACCCAAATAAAAAACCCAACCAAAATCCAGCCCCAAGCCGTAGATGAATGAATATCAAGGTTACGGATAGGACTGTCTACTGACAGTCATAGGTCTGACGTCAGAGGTCCGATGTCATAGGTCGGATCTTTAGAGTACGAATATTTGAAATGGAAAGGGAACTAATTCCTGTGACAATCGGTTCTTATCAGCTAATTATGTTTTTATGTTTCAGTTCCGACATGTTTTGCAGAAACACCTGTTTCTCTATGGCCTCTAGATGATACCTTATATGGTTATGACGTGATGACGTCAAGTCACCCTGTCAACAAGGCATGCTGTTTCCGATACGACAAACCCTACACCACACTTCCAAATAACGCCATGATGTTTGACGGCTCGGTTTTCTCATTGGTCGAAGCATCGTTGAAGTTATTCTCCCTCAACGATGATTTCAGTATATCAAATTTTCTATATTTAAATGAAAAATCCACAGGTACCATTTGGCACATTTCCAGTTCGTCTGCGCCGATGCTGGGTTCGTTATGGGATATAAAACTGGTCCTACTAGATTGGAAATTGAAAGTGGAAGTCTCACGGTTGAGTACAAAATGTGCTGAATTTACATCTAATAAAGTTCTATCGCCTAATACGTGGTACGCAATTTCTGCACAACGCGTGGGAATGACCCAAAAGTTGTCAATCATTATTGAGAACGATGAGCAATTCATGACGGACACTTGTGTAAAAATGTCCGCCAGCATCGAGTCGGGCAGATTTGTTATTGGCGGAAGTCAGAATGACGTGGTGAATTTTCGTGGGAGTATCCGTTGTCTGGGTGTATTTGCTAATTGGTTACACCCTTCAAGAATACGAGAGCGTCTCGAGTACGTCTGTTCAAATATTGATACTACCACAGGTAATTATTTTTATTTTATATTTTAACCAATAAAATTATTTGGATTAAGGAGATAAATCACTTACCAATGTAATTTATGACCGATGTAATTGATAACCATGTAATTTATGACCGATGCAATTGATAACCATGTAATTTATGACCGATGCAATTGTAATTTATGAACGATGCAATTGATGACCAAAGTAATTGACGACCAGTGTTATATTTGACCGATGCTATTATGATTAATATAAATTACGATCGATGGAAAACTAAATCATTACAGACGTAATTTTTCATTGGTTTCATTTATGACTAACGTATATAAATGATGCTAGGTTGAATTTATGGCCTGTGGGACGAGGGCCTGGCAAGGACAGCCGTCTAGTCGTTCGGGTGGAACGAACAACTGGGGTACTGTGTACACATTAGCGTTCACGTAAAAGATCCCTTGGCAGTTGTAATTCGATATAAGAGTAGGTCGTAAAGCCGCTGCCCGGGCAAAATTTCCCTTATATCCCTCTGTATTAGCTCAGGTTAGGAGCAGAACAGTAGGACGTTAAACCCCTTTTCACTTCATTTGATTTATGACTGATGTAATTTATGTTTGGATGTTTGGTTTGATTTATGACCGCTAACCGATTTAATTTATGATAGACACTATTTATACGTCTGTGGTGGGCATTGACCACATTTTTGCAATTACAATTGCGTGTACAGTTCCATTGACCCGTTTCATTGAATTCCTGGCATCAATAAATCGTATTGATAAATCTAATAACAGGACCTCGTTATCAATTTACCCATTAAATGATCTGACTGAGCGTTAAATGGACTTGTCAGCAAGAATCGCGGTATTTCATCAGATCAATTAAACGTGTACAGTCAAACCCAATATTCAGATTTCAAGGTCCCTTACATCTGAGTTGCCAAGGAAATTGTGTCTAGTGGATCGAGTTGCACCAAACACGGGGTTGAACCGTGTATGCACATTAGTTTGCCATTGTTTTTTAGTTTCGCCTCCTGACTGTACGCGTTGCCTTTTTACCAAGGTATTCATTATCAGTCAGGGGTTTGCTATGGGCGGTAATGCTGGGAGGCTTTAAAATTCAGACGTTAACTGTTTTCGTACCAAAATGAATTGAAATGGTGAAATGGGGTTGAATGACTTATTTTAGCGTTCGCGCCACAACATGTGTTCCCATAGTAACAAGGGGACTGTTTCACAAAACTTCCGGTACAAATGTCAGCTCTTGGCCACTAAATGGACTGAATTATTCAGATATTTTGGGGCAAGTTTTTTGTAAAAAAAGGTCATGTTATGTCTCTAACTCAACGTCATCCAAAGTCTTCAACATTGAAAACAAGAATTATTTATCAATTTAAATCAACATTGATGCCGTAATCCTACCGAGAAAAGATTGGCTTCTGATATCCATTATTTAAAGGGACAATCCCGATAAGAACAGAGTCTCAAAAATTAAATCCGAGTATCTATGAAATTTATGGACCAAAATATAGTGGCATGGTGTATTTACCTTGTCTCAAAATTTCAGCTCAAAATATTGAGTCGTTTGGACGTGAACGTCAACACTGCTTATCCGGACACGTAACCCTTTTAAGATTTCGGGTCAATTTTTTCATTGGGTGACCTAATAATCGATTAATGTTTCTTGAGATTTATATACAGTGAATGACCCATGCCCTGTACTTGATAACAAAAGGTAAATTTCACCTACATATTATTTTTATAGAAAAAAGTCTGGTTTTATCCAGATACTGTATAATAAAACGTTCTCCATTTCCAGATGAAGACTGTGAGGTTTAAGTTATTTACAAACGTATCACAAATATGGGGTTAGTAGGTGGGCCTTAGGTTATGGATTTTAAAGGATTTTAACACAAAATTAAGCAGTTTTATTCCCCAAAAAGTTATCGGGATTGGCCCTTTAAGGCAAAATAAACAGTTTACTATTGGTACACGAATCGTTTCAGTCCCGTGTGTAAATGGGGACTCGACGAACATGCTAATTGTAGACAGACAGTATAATATTCTCCCATGATGTCGTCAACTGTTTTTATGCAGGGCCGTATTAAGCGGGGGTGCAGGGGGTACAGTGCACCCCCCAGAAAAATAAGGCGCCCCGAGAAATGCTTGCGACTTTGATTGCGGCTGTCCCCGCCCTCAGTAACTTGGGGATTATATTGGCGCCCACCACTCTGCTGTACCCCACCTTTAAAATCCTACATACGTCCCTGTTTTTATTTTTAAGATCACGTGTTATCTATCTCCGAAGCGAGTTTTACAATCACCCATTTCATTTATAAAAGTGTCGGGTTTTCATTGCGTCAGAGGACATTAGTTATTTGCTTTTAAAGATTGGAGATATATAAGCTACGATAAGAGTATATTAGATTTTTGTTTTTAAAGGTTCGAGAGATGTCAGCTACGATCTGAATACTATTGTGTGGTACACAATGAGTGTACTACTATTTGATTCTGTTATAATTGATACATAAAATATTGACATGTCCTACTGATATTCTGTATCACACTGATCAGCAGCGAATATTTGCTAGGCGGCTAGAGTCACTGATAAGGAGAGAGAGTGAGAGAAATAGGGTTTAACGTCCACTTGACACAAACTAGGTCATTTCGGGACCAACATATGGTTTCATTTTATTTCAATAGTTCGCTTGGGCGTAGGGGTCTTTAGCAGTGGGATGAAACCGGAAGACTCGGAGAAAACCAATTGATAAGGATGACATCGATGCGACTTAATGAGTCCCCAATATTAACTTTTTTCCGCCGACAAATTTAAATCTGCACAAATAAATAAAGACGTTTGAAGTATTAGTAGTTAAGTGTAAATGGGTATTAAAATGAGCGCAAGGCATCATTTTGTCCGGCATTTACGTCTTATGCAAACAATGCACGGGCCATTGAGCCAATGATTGACGCCGCGTGGTGTCATTGCACGTGTTGAAGACAGTCATCTGTGACATAGATATTAGAAGAAGACATTCGCAATTCCCTGTGAAACGGATTGGTATTGTATATCATGACGGCGTAGACAAAAAAACAGATGTATAATTTCAGTGTTATTATCAGATGTACGAATGAAAATATAAACATTTCTGATTTAATTAGCAACCGAACACCGAACTGAAAACCAGCGTAAAATATGTATAATGCCAATGTAATTATCACATGTACGAATAAAAATATAAACCTTGCCTATTTTAATTTGCAACCTAACAGAAAAACAACGTAAAAAATAAATTTAATGTCAATTACAGCCCCAAAAAGTTTAAAACTTATTGATTCTACTGCAGTTAATTAGATGGCTGAAACAAAACCGGGATTAAAAATTTATTTTGACGTCAAATTAGTATGGTAAACAATGGCTGCTGGTTCAGGATTCGGGAATGTTTCGGGAGTTGGGACCAAGTCCAAAGGGCGCATTCCTTGCGACTCGAAACTTTCCCTTTGGTTCTGGAGTATTAGGTTATAATTGTTTTTTCATCCTACTTCAAACATGGAAATCGAAAGTATAATATGTTATGGTTGTCATAATCTGATTAAAACACAGATCCATTTCGTTTCGTTTTTTATATTTCAAAATTTGGTTTTCCTTGTCTTTACTACACGAGTACCGGGAAGAGTTGTTATTCAACTCGTGTTCGGCTTGAATTGATGCAATTCCAATGAAAAGGTCTGTTACGGCGAGCTTTAATTGTGTTTTGCACGGAACTGTTGGTAATCCACTAGAAACATCAATGCTGATTGGTGGTTTTTCAAAAGACGTTCGTATGACTACGACTTCAGACGTGGCCTATCGCTACAGCCTGTCAGATCCTTTGTAGTGTAGGCCATCGAAAGTATACAAAAAACAAAAAAAAAAAAACGAAACGAAATATAGATTTGTATTTTAATTAGATTGGCGTTGTCATATCAATCTTTTTTTTATTATTTCAGCGAATCCGTGTGATCTGGCACCACCCGTCCGAAACATCTTATTCATCCTAATTCAAAATAACGTCGTTCCGGATGTAAACATTCAACCAATGAAAGCCTTCGACCCAACAACCTTCAGCCAATGTTCAACTCTGTGTGTTCAAACCAAATTCTGTCGTGCTTTTAATTTCAATGTCAACAAGTGTATTTTGTATGATTACGTCACCACACATAGTTTCAAAACTGTAACCGGATCTAGATATTATATTGGATTCTGAACGTCGCCTAGAACCCCCCCCCCCCCACTCCCACCCCCCCACCCCCCAAAAAACCCCACAAGACCAATCTCATTACAATACGGATCTGTATTTGGTTTTGTGTTTTTCTTATACTTCTACTACATGACGACCTGTCCAGTTGTAGTGGGAGGATGCGCCAGGGATCATACAAGCGGCTTTTAATCCTATGACGTCAGACATTTGATTAAACAATCAGCGTTGATGTTAGTAAGATATCCACAGTCCTGTCCAGTTGTAGTGGGAGGATGCGCCAGGGATCATACAAGCGGGTTTTAATCCTATTTTTTTTTTTTAAACAATATTTATTCACAGAAGCTGGATTGGAGAACAGGCAGAAGCCTATAGACCCCCTCTCCATAAAAGTACAAACATAAATATATATTGAAAAGTAAAGTAAGGAAAACTAAAGTAGAGAGGAACAAGTAAATTATAAGATGGCTATATACACTATATACACGATATGTACAAACCACAATCAAAATGACTATATTTCAAACAGTTTCATAAGGATATTTTTAAAAGCGTTTGGAGATCTCGAGGAAATTATGTACTGAAGAAAAAATTTCTTCAGAAGTGTTTTTGTTTTCAGTTCCGAATAATAAATTATAAGAATTTTGAAAAAGTTTTGGAAGTTTTAATCCTATGACGTCAGACATTTGATTAAGCAATCAGCGTTGATGCTAGTAAGATACCCACAGTTCCGTGCATTGCCCGCCGAGAAGTTAAGTGAAACACATCGTTTCATTGGTTAACCCCTCATATCAACGAGAACGCGGGATATATAACAATTCTTAACGACCCAAACGTTGTAAAGGCAAGTGAAATTAAAAATTGTACTATAGAAACGTTTTTTTAATGAGATTGATATAAGATAAAACTTTTAATTTCGATGTCAACAAGTGTATTCTGAACCGCGCCTAGAAAACAAAACAAAACAAACAAAAAATTAAAATTGATCAAGAGTAAATATTTGTTTGGCCGCGAAAATCACAGATATGGGTGAGTTAATTAATTCCGCCAATTAAATTCCATCATTGTTTGAGAAAACAAATAGAGGTGTTTTAAGTATAAATTTAATATGTCATATTTGAAGCACTAGGGCATAGGCTATGGGGCTCAGGAAGGTTGTCTCGCCCCAGGCTCGAAAACAATTTTGAATTTCTGCATACCTTAGCCTTAATGGATTTTTTTTGATGTGGACGCCGAGTGATTTATGTTATAAATTAAAAGTGATGTTTACATACATTCTCTTATCGCTATTTTATTGGTACTGAAGGGTAGGCATATACGTTTATTCAAATGTGGGGGCGGGGGGTGCTAGTGGTCTAGAGTGCCGCGCTTCGACCTCTAGCTGGCCGGTCACCTCTGGCTTGCGGCTGGGGTTTCGATCCCTGGTGTGAGCGTATGTGGCATGGAGATAGGGGCGCCTTCTCGACCTCGTGGGTTTCCTCCGCGCACTCCGGTTTCCTCCCACTGCTAAAGACCCCTACGCGCAAGCGAATTATTAAAATAAAATTAAACCATATGTTAGTCCTGAAATGACCTAGTTTGTGTTGAGTGGACGTTAAAGGAGCTAAGTCTTTAACTCAATATCATCCAAAATCTTCAACATTGAAAACATGAATTATTTGTCAATTTAAATCAAAATTGATGATGTGATCTTACCGGAAAAAGATGGACTTCTGATATCCAATATTTAAGACAAAATAAATATTTTACCATTGGTACACGAATCGTGTACCATAATGCGTTTCAGCCCCAGTTCTAGCAAGAGACTCGAGGAACGAGGCTAGAAACATTGTACCAAATCAAACGGCGCATGTAGACTGGAATAACTAGACGCTAAAAAAATGCCTTCGGTTGACACTGCTGGTTTATTTCGTCGAACATAACTGATATGAAATTAGAGTAAAAACAGAAACCATTGAATGCAAATAAGTTTATATACATACATATTACAGTATTATATGCGTTGCGACCCACTTGAGTCAATTTCTAGGTCCCAAATGTTAGCGATTTAGCTCCTTTAAACCCCATTTCTCTCTCTCTTATTCAAATGTGGAAGAGGGGAGGTGGCAGAATGGTTAGCACGTGCGCACTGTTGCATAAGGTCTTCCATTGAACAAGTGGTTCCGATTCCCCCGACTGTACGCGACAAAGAATAGGGTCGTCACTCAGTTGCAGACCATGTGCTACAACGCGCACGCGTTAACAACTGGTCCAGCAAAACCCCTTTTTAGCAGTGAGATTTATTTAGAAGAGCCCCGATGAACGTAAAGAGTATTTTGGTTTTTGATGTTAATACATAATTATAATATTGTAAATAATTAGTTAATTAGTAATTAGTTTTTTCACCCATGTCTTCTATATATACTATCCATATTCATTCTTATAACAGTGGGGCCATAGGCTTTGTATATTCCTCAATATCTTTCAATTTTTAAAATTTATTTTTTACGGAACTGATAATGTAAAGATGCTTTATGCGAGATTTAGATATGGAGCTGGTCCTTCTCGCTATCTATTCATGTACTAATATTTTAGACTGTCATTACTATATGTCTGTTTGTTTGTCCGGGGTTGGCGGCTAAACCAGGACTGTCCCGGTGCTGAAATTTGAGTTAAGAGAGGTAACTCGGATTGGAGAGTAACATAGGCTAGGTTCCGGTGTAGGAGTTACGGGCATAGTCACGGTCACCTAGAACCACCTAGTCTTCAATGTACGGTGGATATTTTTCTGGATGATAGAGACCATTACGGGCACAATCTGGACAACACCGGGTCATCTGCTCGTAGCAGATAAATGAAAAACGAATATATAGAAAAGTTCAGACAAATTACCCTGTTTTGACAAATCGATTGTTATTGCTATGTTAATAAAACAAGTCCCGATTTTTAATTGTTTCGTTAACTGATTATTGCTATGTTGCTATGTTATTGCTATGTTTTTATTTTTTTCGTTTACTGATTATATTGTGTGTGTTGTCTAATGTTTAGATAATGAATAAAAGACATTTGAATCCATAATAAAGACCTGCAATAGACAGATCTAACTCCAACATAATGCATCGTAAATGTATTGCTGGTAACCTTTTGTGTATAAAAATTGTACGAGCTGTTGATTTTTTTGTTTCTCCATCTTTAATGGATAATTGTTTACATTTAGTTTAAAATATTTTACAAGCTGTTTATTTTAATGTTAAAGATTTGATTCTATTAAATATTTAATGATTTGGTATATTTACTATCCATGTTTAAATGATGAAATGTAAATTACATGGAGATAATGGCATTGATTTGTGTATTTTCGGACTCGTCAACCTTCTCTGTGAAGTTTCAGTCAATCCGATGATTTTACTTGTTATAACAGTTCCCTTCTGTTATATATCATTTCTGCTCATTGTATGCCATTCGGAACTGCATGAATATATTTCGCATGTGATCAGATTTTATGTAATTATTCTTGTAATACAGGATATGAAATAATCTTTTCGTCGCGTTAGGGTCCCAGGGCCCCACTCTGGGACCCCACTCCAGTTAAGCTAGGCTTTGGTGCTTATAACTATATTTTCTGGAGGTGATTTCTCGCATGAGCCAACTTAAAGGATAATGTCTCGACCAATCAGCGTAGCTGAATCGCTTGTTTACGTCACTATTCAGATCTACCATGTCAGTTTTGAGCTGATTGGATTTAGTTCTGTGTAACTTTACTGAATTTTTTTCCAATTCGAAACGTCCTGGCTTGACAGTCGAGCATACCCAATCACATATATACTTGTGGTTCCTAGTCGTGGTCCATACCCGGCATTTCTTGCATGGATGACACTGATTCGTACTAGAAAGTTGACCTCTCATTTCAGAAAAACTGACGATGTATCCGCGTACCGGTCGGTGCTTAAAAACATCAAAGGTAAATTAACATCTGCTTGACCCATAGGTCAGATAAAGGTGTGAAACTCACTGAAACTCATTCATTAGTAAATAACCGGTAAAAAATATACCCTTAAAATGTCACCTTTAATTGCAAAATCACAGAAATAGAAAAACCTAACAAATGACCTAGATTGATATACACGAACATCGCTAGATCAGCAGCTCTGTCGTAGAATCTGTGGGGTCGTTTCGATTACCCGCTTGTACGTGACAAGAGGTAGGGTCGCCTACCCAACCCAACCTCTCTGATTCCTCCCCTATCCTCCCCTATCCCCCACAGTCAAAGACCCCTACGCTCAAGCGAATTAAGTTATTATATGGAGGGAGTTGATCATGAGGGAGAGAGAGCGGGAGAGATGGTTTACAAAGGGATAACACGTTTTATAATAAACCCTGTGTTCCATAATGTTAGTCTCGAAATGACACAGCTTGTGTCGAGTGATCTCTCTCTCTCTCTCTCCCTCTCCCCCTCTCTCTCTCTGCACAAACATATAATGTAGACTATACGTGATGAAAGACAAAGGTATACTAATCATCCCCTAATTAACCATAGCTATTTTCGCTTTTTCACATTTCCTATCACACCTAAAGTAAATAACAATAATAACACTACATATATGTTTTTTTTAGCATGGAGCCATGGTGGCTCGGCGGATAAGACGTTGGTCACGTGTTCAATCTCTGCTGACCGAGATAGTTCATCGTGATGTTTGCACCCAGTTCCCCCTTGTCAGTGATGCAGGACGAGGGGGGGGGGGGTCTAAAACATGACAACGGTAGTTATTCGGTTACAACTCACGATTGCAATATATCCCGTCCCAGCTAAACTTTTTTCCCTCTGGTTTGGGTCAAACCCTTTGGACCAACAATTACCCACCCTTGTTAATTGTCGCGAAAGTTTATCGGAATTTTTCGCCGATGTGGTTTCCCTTGTCTGTGGTGCAGGACAAAGGTCCAGACAACGACAGCAGTTCGGATGGGAGGAAAAACCGACGCCCCCTTGTATATACTGACGTGCACGTAAAAGATTCCTTGGTAGTTGAAATTCGATAAAAGAGTAGGCCATATTGCCGCTGCACACTATATGTAAAGCTGAACAGTAGGACGTTAAGCCTTATTTCATTTCATTTTTTGATTTGATATTTGTTTTTTATTGTCTGTATTGTTTGTGTCTTGTTCACGTGTTTGTTCCAACTTGGTGGATTTTCTCCGGGTCCTCCGGTTTCCTCCCACTGCTAAAAAAGACTGTTGAAATAAAATTAAATCACATGTTAGTCTCGAATGACCTAGTTTGTGTCCAGTGGACGTTAAACCCCGTTTGTCTCTCTCCATAGGTTTGTTTGCGTATAGGGCAGTCCTCCTGTAGTTACTAGGCCTACTATAGTGGAGTTCTATGACGTCGTATTACGCGGCTCGGTGGGCAAGACGTTTGCTTGCTAACCCTGAGGTTCCGTGTTCAAAACATGTGTTGGCTAGGACAGAGTTACGGGCAAGAGACAACGTATAGACGCTCGGATGGATGAAAATCCAAGGTCCCGTGTATACATTGTTGCGCACGTAATTGGTCCCTTGGCATTTGTAATAAGTACTGTGGAATGTTCTGGGCCTTGTTTCTCGAAATTCAAGCTAAGATAACATCAAAATTTTAGTAATCTGATTGGATAATATTAAATTGATTTTATTGCTTAGCCAATCAAAATCGAATTATCTACTCCGATTTGGATTTTATCTTAAGTTAAGATTTCGTGAAATAGGGCCCTGGGCCAGTTTCATGAAATTTTAAATCCAAATTTTAGTAGATTCTTTAATTTTGATTGGATAAACACTAAAATCAATCAAATATTACAAAAATTTGGATTGTATCTTAGTTAAAATTTCGTGAAATAGGGCCCTGGGGCCTATTTCACAAAATTTTAACTAAGATAAGATCCCAATTTTAGTAATTTGATTGGATAATATTAGATTGATTTTAGTACTTAGCCAATCAAAATTGAAGTATCTACTAAAATTGGATTTTTTCTTAAGTTAAAATTTCGTGAAACAGGGCCCTGGTTGTTAAGCTTTGTTCCGGTTTTGTTGTGTGTAATGCGGTACACCTGTACTCGCTATACTGTTAGTGCAATACGTTTAAAAAGCTCAAGGCAAAAAAAAAAAAAAAAACAAAAAAAAACAGTGAAGTAATTTGATAATTTACAACATTACCACGTTACATTGCTTGAAATGAACCCGACCAAAACAACATGTTTTGGATTTAATGGATTGGAGTTACTTTGAAGTGTTAATAGATTGTTTAGTAACAAAAGCTTCTAAAATCTATATTAAATTCTGAAAACAAATTTTTCTCGAGTCTGTCTGTTAAGCACACATTTTTATTGTTTTCCTAAGATGTTTGATGTTATGTCTGCAAAAAATATCACGAAATGCAACATTTAAGCCAATTATATACATTTTTAAAAATGTAAAGATTGACAAAAATTTCCGAAACACGTATTAAAAATAACTACATTCACTTGGAACACATAATTCGAATTTCTAACAAGAAGTTGTTAATGCTCGTAAGAGTAATAAAATACCTATTGTGAATTTTTAAAAAGTTCAAATGCTTTTGAAGGATTTGCGTTTTGTCTAAGAACGATGTGAGAAATATCTCCATAGATACCAGCCATAGGTACAGGTAATATACGGGTTATTACAGCGTGGCTTCATACACCTGACCACAGTTAATCAAAACAATACTTAAAGTGGCGGTCCCGATAATAACAAAAGAGTCTCGAAATGGCCTACTTTGTGTTAAGATAACGTTGGTCCCCATTTTTCTATTTATCTATATGTGGGGCGTTAGGGGTCTAGTGAAATCATAAGGTCTCTCATTGAGTCAAGAGGCGTGATTTCGATTCCCCGCTGGTACCTAACAAGGAGTAGGGTCGCCAGTCCAAGCTCCTGGGTTTTCTCCGGATTCTCCGGTTTCCTCCCGAAATGAGAGAGAGAGAGAGAGAGAGGGAGGGAGGGAGAGAAATGGGGTTTAAAGACCACTCGATAAAAACTAGGTCATGTCGGGACTAATATATGGTTTAATTTTATTTCAATAATTCGCTTGCACGTAGGGGTCTTTAGCAGTGGGAGGAAACCGGAGTGCCTGGAGGAAACCCACGAGGTTGGACTGGCGACCTTACACCACACGCCATTTGACTCAACGCCTGGTTTTATGATACAGCGTGCTAACAATTTGGCTACCCCCCCCACCCCCCAGTCCCGATAATAATAAGAGAGTCTCGAAATTACCTAGTTTATGTTGAGATGACGTTGGACCCTATTTCTTTATCTATGGGGCGGGGGTAGTGAAATTAATTAACACAAGTTGACACCCATCTTCTGTCATGCTGTCCGAAAACGTTTTCTCCCAGTGTGATTTCCTTTTGGGAGATAAATATGAAATAAGACCAACATATCGTTAGATTTTATTTCATTAATTCACTTGCGCGTGTGGGATTTAGTAGTGGGAGGAAACGGAAGGACCCGGAGAAAACCCACGAGGTTGGACAGGTGAACCCACTCCTTGTCACGCACAACCGGCGAATCGATGGCAGTGCAGGAGGACTACACAACATGCAAAAGAAAACCTGTAATATGAACCTGTGGACAAGACAGAATAGATAGACATAGCAGGAAATAATCAACCAAATTAATATCAAATCAAGTGAATGGACCCGGGGGCAAGCCGTTAGAGTCTACTGTGTTAATCTTCGGCCACCTACCCCAAAGTAACACACCCCACTAACATCTCAACTTTAAAAAGTATTTCAAAAATACTTACTGAATAATGTTTTCTTTATTAAAATAAAAAAGTGTGTTATTCCAACATCGAAACTTTTTTCAAAAATTATTTCAGAAACATTAATTAAATTATGTTTTTAATTTTTGATTTATTAAAAGTTATTAATTGCTTAGAACTAAAAAAAGAAAGTGAAAGAGTGTCTTTAATAATACAGATGAAGTTAAGTGTGTGTGGGACATTATTTGTTTTTATCATAACTACACGTTTCACAGATTAACAAACTTGAGGCCGCCTAACGGAAGATCGGGGTGGTGACCTTCAAGTCGAGGATAGCGTGTTGGGCCTTGATGGGCACGAACTTGACCAACCCACCTATCACCGATACAAGAATTCAATGTCTTCCTTTACCTGTAGATTTAGGAAAGGTCGTCGAGACGGTAGAAAAGAAAGAGTGGGGATTATCATGTCAAATGGTATATTTGACAGTGTTTAACTTCATTGCTTCATTTCTTGTAGTCAATTTGTTCGGAAGCGGGTGATTATCCTAACCAGTGGTAAAAATGACAAAGTCTTTTTTTTCTATTGGTAAGTTTTTTAAATGTTTTTTTTTAATTATTAGAAGTCGATTTATTATGTTTGTTTTAGTGTGTGTGTGATTGCAGATAACATAGCTACGAGAACGTTGAGATATACTGATGTATTTGTTTTTTGCTACGAATGGATGCCTTTGTTCGAAGTGGTAAATTCAGTTTCTTTACTAATGCAAGTAACATCTTAAAAATCAGATAATTTGATACTATATTAACTAAGAGAGGCCAATGTAGTGGCACAACTATAGCCTTACTCTAATTATCGCGTTTAAATTAATAAAGCGCTGTCGTCACACATCTACAGTTTAAAAATGGTATTCTTAGTAATGGCTTAACGCCTCGTTTTTAAATAAGATGATTTACCTATTTCAGGTAGGATTATATGTTTAATTGTAGTTGGACGTGGCAGAAATATTATAAATAACAATAATCAATCGCTGTTTTGGTGAAAAATATTGCCAATTTTGTTTACTGATGCACAATGATTCCCGATGCGATTTGCGTTCGGCATTGCTACGTGGAACTATATAGGACCATCTCTTATTTGTAAACACGGTGGATTGAGAGATGGGGTTTGTTATCTACAGGTAACACAGTTAAGTCGTTGATAAAACAGTTCACAAAACGCGTGATTCGTTAGAGACCAAGGCTCTGTTCCATACCCGCATTTGTTTTATTTATTAACCAAAAATCTATCATGTTGAATTGGAATATGAAGTATGTGGGGACGTCGCTGACCGGGCAAAATTCTCCCCGTCTAAATGTACACGTTATCATAGAAAAAAATAGTGGCAGACGGGGTCTGAAAATATTGGTTGCCAGGAGACAAAGGCGGCCCATACACCAATACAATTTTATCATTTAATTTTCAAAATGAATATGTAAGTGGAAACAAAACTGAGCAAGCTGACAACCTGGACAGTCCGCCACTGGAAATATTACGGCGATTTGGGGTTGCCCGGTCTGCGACGTTCCCACATACTTTAAATTTCAAAAAGCCAGGGTATTTTTAACGTGCGATATCAATGTTTTAGACAGAGGCTCGTCTTTTTTGCCCTACCCGAACGGCAACAGACATTACCCCGGCACGTCAGAACTCGACTTGCAATATTTCTCATCTTTAAACTCCGGAATTGGAGGACATTCCGGTTAGTGAAGTATCCTGTTTAAGGCAATGCTGTTTGGAGATGTTTAAGGCAAGGAATTGTTGTTTAGAGGTTCTCTAATTAAATGCTGTTCGGATCGGAAGCTGCTTATGGCAAACCCATGCTGTTTAAAGGCTCCTTAAAGTTGCAATTTCACATTTTTAAGTTATAGTTTAAAAATGTATTAAAAATAAAGCCCTAAAGTAGATTGTGTCTATAAATAGTCCTACATCGTTAAAGAATAATCCTATTATTCCTATAATTCACTATTGCCAGTTGAGAAATTGACAAAAATATCATTTTCAACTTCAAATTCAAACGTTTGAAGATAGCAATTCCACGGGGGTGAATGCAAAAAACAAGGGGGGGGGGGGTGTTATTATTTCCCGTGTATCACTGATTTTAATGCCTGGGAAATAATGCCCATGATCGTATAATAGTGAGTTGACAACCTTTTGAGCAAAAGACATAGAAATAATTATGTTTTTGACTTTCTTAGAAAATATGAAATTCCCACTTTATGGCAATATATTATATATAGTTTGGAAGTTGTTTAAGGCAATGTTGTTTGGAATCATTTCACGACAATGCGATTTGGAATCTGTTTAAGGCAATGCTCTTTGCGGCAATATTGTTTGGTAGCTGTTTAAGACAATGTTGTTTCGAAGCAATTTACGGTAATGTTGTTTCGAAGCTGTTTAGGGCAATGCTATTTGGTATCAGGCTCGTAGCTAGCCCAAAATTGTTAAGGGGGGGGGGGGGGCTTATGGGGGCGCCGATGGGGCTTCTGGGGCGCTGATGTACCTACACTTGAAGGTAAACGGCGACCCGTACCAAGGATATGCATCCCTTCGGAGAAGAGATTGGGGTGCTCCCCATTGGCGTACGGGCTCGATTAATGTTAGAGGGGCAGAAAATTTGTCGACCGCAAATCATGTTATTCCAGTAAGTGGTCTGATATAACCTAACTTAGGTGGCTGAGTCGAATTCCGATCAACCAATCAATTATTTAAAGTCCACGGAGACAGGGCCGTCGGGAGAAAATTTTGGAAATTTAACTATTCCCTGCTATTCCAGCCCGTGAATACAACAACTTAAATGCGGTCCAATATAGTCTACCTATGGTGGCTTACCTGAATGTCAAACAATCAGTTGATCGTCGCGGGGTATGAGAGCCTCGAGACCTCCGAGAACATTTTAAAAATTTAACCGCCGCATATGTGTTTTTCTGCTATTCTAACCCATGAATTCAGCAACTTCAAAGTTTCCAATCGTTTTTTAACCGAAATCCCACTCTATGCCGACCTGAAAATTCCAACCATCTCATTGGACTGTTGCAGTTGCATTCACAAATTATACCAGATGAAATAATGCCTGGGAATCTGTTTAAGGCAAACTATTTAATGATATTTACTGTTACAAGTTTACCCCCCCCCCCCAATCGAATTAGCCCCCCCTCCCAATATTTCGTCAAAAATAATGATTTCTAAGGAGTGTTCTTAGCCGGCCACATCCTCAGCCCCTCCAAAACATTCTGTAGCCCCCCCCCAAAAAAAAAAATATGAGCTGGCTACGGGCCCGGCTACAACTAGTTTTAGTATCGGAAGGAAAACTCCAATTTTTATATTAAAATATCCACTCTTTGATACATTTTTCTCTCAGTACTTGGTTATTTTACTACGTTACACTAGTGACGGCATCCGGCAACATGTCATAATTGAACATTTTGAAATAAACCCTAACTCAAATTGATTGATAAGTATTGAATGACGTAGATGAGAGATATCAAGAACAATAAAATTGATATCGATCTAGATGTTACGGATACCGTGTCAGTTCAATATTCATGGCCACATGATGACGTATTTAAGTAGAAAACGTGATAAAGCGGAAGTAGATTTTTTAAATGGCGATTTCCAAACCTTGATCTGTGTTTGACGAATGGGTAAAAATATATTTATATTCATATCGACTGAGTTGATATTATAACCAATGCATATATATCCAAGTCGTGTTTTAAAAATATCTTAAATACACATTATGCAGGATTAAGATAAAGAGGAGACCACCATGAAATAAATGAATATATTGAAAATTGCATTAAACATGCTTTATTCGGAGCGAAGTAGTCTTCATTGTCAATTTAATTAAGTACCTTTGCTGCAATTATACACAAAGACTCGGTTATTTTGAAGTTAAGTTATTATATGGAGATAGTTGATTATAAGAGAGGAAGAAATAAATGGGGTTTAACATCCACTCGACACAAACTAGATCATTTCAGGACTAACTTATGGTTCAATTTTATTTCAATTATTAGCTTGCGAGTAGGGTCTTTAACAAGGAGAGGAAACCGGAGGACCCAGAGAAAAACCAAGAGATTGGACAGGCGACCCTATTCCTTGTCACGTACAATCGGGGAATCGAAACCACACCACATGACTCAATGACAAACCTCATGATACATGAAGCTAAATGAAAGACCCGCAATTAGCAAATTTAAGTTTCAGACAATACATCTTTCAGTCTGAATTCAGATGAAAATATCGAAATCGCGGCACTGTGCTTTCCAGGTTGCTGAAAAATATTTTGCACAAATATTATTTACAAAGGGATAAACATTTTATGATTAACCTTGAGTTCCATAATAATGTTACTCTCTCCCCCCCCTCTCTCTCTCTCTCTCTCTCTCCTTGGCAGCTGGAATTTGAAATAAAATTAGGTCGGAGCGCCGCTGCCCTGACAGAATTTCCTACAAAGTAGTCGGTGCAACAGATAGGGCATAACTCCACATTTTATTTCCTTTCTTTTGGATTACAGGTTTGGTGGGGTTGATGATATTACAGATCCAGGCTCAACTGAACACGAATTGGCAACAACGATTCTTGAACCGGAACCGACTAAACGTTAACAGGGGTCTCCGCCAGAGCCCAACAGACCTTCCTTCAGCTGATCTTTGTCCCAACGGGTATGAAGGCTATATTGCTTTCCCAGGAAACTGTACCCGTTTTATCCAATGCGGAATACCAGGACTTAATAGAGCTGCATTCACCTGCTCACCGGGAACATCTTACAGCGTGGACTTAAAGCAATGTATTAGGAGCGAATTGGTCACCTGTGTGAATGGTGTTCGTCCAACAGGAACCCGCATTTCAGGACGAACTGGTTTGGTGAACAACCAGTGGAACACCAATAGGAACACCAACAGGAACACAAATGCAAGATGGTTGACCAACCGTGGTGGAGTAGTTGTTGATTCTACAAGGGGACGTAATCGTTGGAACACTAATACCAATACAAATACCAACAACAACTTGAACAATCGATGGACCGCGACCAATAACAGACTGAACACAAATAGCAACAGATGGAACACGGGCCTTAATACAAATAGAAATACTGCACCTATTGTCAGATCTAATCAAAGTAAGCAGCATTTATATTTTACTAATGTCAACAATATTCTTTTAGAGGAGGGGAAGGGTGGGAGGGGGATTTCACTCAGTAGCGCGCACATGCCACCACCTTGATTATATACTATCACAGTATATGGAAGGCGGTTTAACGTCCTACTATTCTTATTCGACTGGATTAATGAAGACGGGTATACGCCATACAATTGTGCCCCATCCGAACGACTAGACAGCTGTCCTTATTTGGATATTATATCCAAATTGTAGCTGTCGTGCCATAAAATTTCATTTTATCCGGATGGGTTGGATGGCTGAATGGTTAGCACGTGCGCGCTGTATTATAAAGCTTGTCAAGTCGCGTGGTTTCGAATTCCCGGTTATACGTGACAAGGAGTAGGGTCGCCTGTATGACCTCGTGGGTTTTCTCCGGGTCCTCCGGTTTCCTCCCACTGCTAAAGACCCCTACGCGCAAGCGAATTATTGAAATAAAATTGAACCATATGTTAGTCCCGAAATGACCTAGTTTGTGTTGAGTGGACGTTAAACCCCATTTCTCTCTGTGACATAAGATAAATGTTACCTGACAGCACAGCTACGGCCTACTCTTATATCGAATGCTTACACGGGGCCATTTCCCACATAGCACACCGTATGGCGCATGCCCGTCTTCCATTAGCCCAGGTTAGGTGCCAAAGAGTAGGACGTTAAACCCCATTTTATTTCATTTGTTCAATCCGAAGGACTAGACAGCTGTCCTTGTTAGGGCCTATGAAAACATCATACAGCTGACGGGCCAAAAAGATCCATTTCCTACAATATTCTTTAATATTTAATATACGGACCGATCGTGTAATTTCAGGAAGAACGGTTGAACTACCACTTATCAGTAACAATCAAAGAATATTAGACACTGCACAATGTACGACTATACAGAATCGTCTTAATGCTGCTTTGCCTGAATTAGTTCGTGCCTTCTCCTCCACGTGTAAAGACACTGCTTGTTTAAATACCTTACCAACTTTCCGTGTTCGATGTTCCCAGACTAACAGCGGTATATTCACTGGCTAAACGGTAAGTTGTTTCGGAGATAAACACGCCCTGTTTCGCATTTAGAGAGTCGCGGGTTCTAATGTAAAATCCCAGAACATGTCTATTGGACAATAACACCCCTCTAAACGCGAAACAGGACGTGTTTATAGACATTGTAACATGCTATTTTTGTTGATTTTAAAAGAAATTACTAAAACAGAGGGGTGTTATTCACTCAGCAAATCTCGACAGATTCCGGAACGTTCCGGCACCTACATCTAGTCTCGGCTGTATGACGAATTCCGCCATATTGGAACTACTTTAAAGGTCCCGGATGAAACATGGCTGCGCCCATGGTGTCCTGTTTGTTTGTAATAGCGTCAAGTTTTCCTGTTAAAGTAAACCGGTAGCCGCATCGCAGATGTATGGGTGTAGGTACATATCACTTACTGTCATACAGCCGAGATTAGATGTAGGTTCCAGAATCTGCCGAGGATTGCCGAGTGGGGTGTTATTGTCCAAAACGCAAGATTCACCCTTAAGCTTGTTACAATATACGAGAACTGTGGTTTGTTTAGGGGTTTGGTTGGCCGAATGATTTAATGCGTCCGTGCTAGATCATAAGATGTGTCAAGGGCGTGATAGCGATTTCCCGCCCGTGCGTTATATTACAAGTGGTAGGGTCCCCTATCCCACCACTTAGCAAACCTCAGTAGATTCCTGTTCCGGAATCGGCCGAGGTTTGCCTATTGCCTATCCAACCTCGTTGGCTTTCTTCAGGTCCCCCGCTTTCTTCCCACGCAGAAAGATCGCTATGCGCAAGCCAGTTTTTTTTTTTTTTTTTTTAAAATAAATTAATCTATACCTAACACCCCCTTTCTAGCTGGTCGGTCACCTCTGGCTTGCGGCTGTGGTTTTGAGCCCTGGTGTGAGCGTATGTGACATGGAGATAGGGGCGTCTTTTCAACCTCGTGGGTTTCCTCCGGGCACTCCGGTTTCCTCCCACTGCTAAAGACCCCTACGCGCAAGCGAATTATTGAAATAAAAAATGAAACCATATGTAGTTAGTCCCAAAATGACCTAGTTTGTGTCGTGGGGACGTTAAACCCCATTTCTCTCTCTCTCTCTCTTTCTCCTGGGCGCTCCCTTCTCCCTTGCCTACATGTCTGCCTGCCTCTGGAAAGCGAAAAGATTGAATCAGGGGAGATAATAAGTTATTGATCCGGGATGTTTAGGACGCAGACCCCCATGGTATTTCGCCTTATAGCAATTTCCTACCGCCGTTATCCCATTTTCCACGGCAATATATGTTGATTTTATCGGCTAGAATGTAAAAATGGGGCTTGATTTATTATTTTCTGTCAAGCTGTGGTAAATATGTGCGGAAGGATAACAAAGTTAACATGTTGGTAACTGATATATGTGCGGTGGAAAGTTACATAATTTTAATATGTTACTTCAAATCTGTGTATCTCAAAATTTCAAAATATGGAGCAAAGACATGGGCGGACGTTACTCTATAGTGAAACGCGATCATCCCGACGATAACATTTTTGGAAAAGTAGAAGCTTGGCAATGAGACATGAGTAACATTGAAGTAATTCTGGTGGTCAATCTCCACTTGGGGTAATACCATGCTGCACACATACGTTTCACACCCGGCACACACACAAAGACTAAATAAATCTATTTAATTACATTAAATTTAAGCAGAATAAAAAACTTTTCCAAAATCTGGAAGTACACTTAGTGTTTACGACTAACATCGTCGATTTAAGACTTAAATTTAAGTCTTGAATTGTCGATCAACTAGCTTAGGGGATGCTCGATTCAAAGTCCAGAATCGACAAAATTACAATCGAGTGATGCGGAATTCAGTCATGTCACAGTTCTGCCCGTCCCGACAGGTGAAGTGGAGTGAGTAGAATCGTGACGTATTCCTACGTAAAAATATGTTTCAGATGTCATAATTGGTTGAGATATTTTTTATACAGTCGACACATGCTATACCCTGAAATTCTCCTTTTTACTCGATTGACACCAGTTTTGGAATTCAATTCCGGAACTGTGAATCGAGCATGTAGAAATACAATCTCAAGTTTAATATAGGATCATACGTGTTATCCCTAATCGTCCCCACCCCCGCTTTCTACTTGACCGTAGATTTTCAGGTGCGGTGGCGAACATTTTTTTTGCCCCATATACTCATGTTCCTAAACGAATTAACAGCCAGTATAGGTTGGAAATCGCAATTCACTCCGAAACGAGCCGGTTGGCGACTTGGTTTTATGAATATAAACGATTTTTATGCGTCATCAGATGTAGCGCATTGTCGCCATTGTGGTGTATATGACAGCAGATCATCGCGTGTTTACTTGTATGGTACTGGCCCAATAAGTAAAACGCCATCATCGGTATCCCCAGTGGTCTCATTCCTGTCTGCTCCACTAACCCCTGGTTCAGTCATGGGTTATTCACGTATTCAAATGACCTGCCCTTGATCGTAGCTTGATTCTACAAACCAATCAAAAACTGTTTAGCCTCATTGTTTATGTTCAAAAGAATATGGCGGCTAATTCGCCCGATAATGTACGGAAGACCATTAGGGTTAATCACATGAGAAAATAATATTCTGTGTTTTTGTAATTACAAGACAATCAGATTTTTTTTTCATTTGATTGACCCAAATGGGCTTCCGTAATTATGACAAAATTTGCAAAAAATTTAACATAATAGAAGTGGCATACTCACAAAACGATGTCCTAAAACATATTATCGATGGGAAAGATATTTTTTATGTATTTAAGGATTGTTTTGATTGGCAGATAACAATTGCACAATCACCAAGGGCAGATAATTTGATGCCTACGCGCAAGCGAATTATTGAAATAACTTTGTACCATAAGTAATTTCCGAAATCGGTCATAGTATGTGTCGCGTAGACGTTGAACCCTGTTCCTGTACTTCTCTATATATATTAATCTTTAATCTTACAAAATTTTCATTTTTACTTGCAGAAAAGGCAGGTGCTCTAGCGATGTACATAGAAGGGGAAGCTTGTATAACGGCCAAATCTACTTAGGTTATTTATGTACTGTAACTTATTACATACCGTCTGCATATCTGATCTTGATAAATTAAATAAAATATTCTCGGTTTTGTTTTCATTAACATTTATAGCTTCTGCAAGTTATCATTGGAATCCCAGCGGATTGCATGAGTTCGATCCAGCGCTGCATTTAGCTATAGATTTGGCAGGCCGAAGCCTATGGCCTCAAGATCTAAATGGGTCAAGGTGCATAATATTGTTGATACTGTTATATATCTTTCTTATACATAGAGAGAGAGAGAGAGAGAGTCTTTAGCAGTTGGACCAGTGTGGAATCGAAACCACGCCACGTGACTAATTCCACCCGCGCCTTAAACTTACAGATCGAGTGATCTAACGTTTGAGCTTTAGATTACAAGGCATGTCATTGAGTCAAGTGGTATGGTTTCGATCCCAGTTCAATTCAGATCAATTATATCTCACCACAGATTAAATTGTCCACACGTACATTTGTTTAATGATCTCGTTTGTCTTCTTTGATTGGTATTTAGTAATTGAACATATTAACACTAGATACAATTTTATGGATACACAATTACTGAGCTTAAAACTAGGCGACGTTTTGACGAGAATATTTGAGTATAAAACTCAGTAATTGTGTTATTTCGTTTGTGTTTGAAGGTGACTCTTAAAACAAACAAACAAGGATTTTGTGATTCACCCTGTGGATGAGGAATGTTAATAGGTTTAATAAAAGTTTGTCTATTAGTATTAGGATTACGTAAGAAGAGTGTCATATAACAGTTCCTGTTCACAGGGAAATACCAAAATTATTGTAAGGTAAAATTTAAAAAAAAAATGACATTATCTTAAGTAGAGTCATTATTTCGTTTCGTTTTAATAGGTCAAAAATTTAGTTTTACTTGTTTTTACTACACTAGAATCTTGAAGAGTTGTTATCATTGACGTGTTCTGGCGAGTGTGAGGGATTGGCCAATGTCTGTTATGGCTGCTTGATAAATCAATGTCTAACGTCATAGAGCCAAAAGCCGCTCGTTAGATCCTCGACGTGAATCCCCACTATAACTTGCCAGATTTTCATGTAGTGTAGGCCATCGAAAGAGGAAAGTATGAAAAAAACCCGAAACGAAATATAGGAAAGGAGTAGAGTACAGACCTAGTCCATCGTATTGCAAAATGTTGTGTTTCCTCAATACACTTTATTATAATATTTTAGAGTTTTCCGAGATTCTATCCGGAGTATCGCCCTTATATATTGTTATAATTGTTTATAATTGTTTGACGTTCTGACTCACCCAAGAAGCTTTAACGACGGACACTATAAATTTTGACGAGGTGCTCAGTTTGACTCGATACCCAGCTTCACACTTTACGCGGTTTGGCCAAGTTCCCGTTCGGCTTGTAACCCTATTTGATCCGGTGCCCGTTTTTTTGGAGGTGCTCAGTTTGACATGGCTCGCTACCCAGTTTGCCCCGGTACCAGGATCATGTAATCTTAGGAGGACCCTCGCAATTCCCCATGTTCAATTCAATACGAGGTTGGATGGCCGACCCATTTAGATTTTGAGGCCATAGGCTTCAGCCTGCCAAATCCATAGCTAAATTCGCTCTCTCTCTCTCTCTCTCCGAACGACAAGACGCCGCCCCGTTTTGCACTACTGACAAGAGGGCACACGCTAGAAAACCACAAGAATCATTCTCGGACAACACCGGGGTTGCACTCAGACCCCCTGATTAGTGAGTCAGCGCCTTACAGAGGGATGAAGAACAATGAATTAAAAAAAGAAAAAAACAATAAAATAAATGGATCAATATATTCAAATATTATATACAGATATTTACAGATATAATCGACTAGTCGACCCTTTTAGTGGGCCTAGCCCTGATTATTGGGTTCAGGGCCTGGTGGAGTTTGTGGTCTTAGTGATCCCTGATTAAATACAGAGCCCTGACCATCTCGTCCGCTCTGGTATTGGGGATTACCTGGCTGACTTCCGGTTCCGGTTCCGGTTCCGAAGAATTGGGGTGTTCCTGCAAAGGGCTGATTTCCGAGCTGAGAACCCAATCCGGGTTGGTTTCCGTTAAGAGGTCGTGTTCCTGGAATCTGGGGTGTTGCTTGAAATTGTGTATTTCCGGGATATTGTGGCTGTCCTTGAAATTGTGGATTTCCTGGAATTTGTGGTTGTCCCTGAAATTGTGGATTTCCTGGAAATTGTGGTTGTCCTTGAAATTGTGGATTTCCTGGAATTTGTGGTTGTCCTTGAAATTGTGGATTTCCCCGATATTGGGGATTTCCCTGATATTGGGGATTTCCCTGGAATTGGGGAACTCCCGGTTGCTGACCTGCCGGAAATTGTCTTTGGACAACTCCATTAGGAAGAAGAACCAACCTTGTTTGAGGATCATTCTGACCCAATCCTGAGTTTGCAAAATAAGGATTTGGCTGAAAAGCTCCCGGACCACCTAAAGCTGCGGAACCTGCTGCCGCTGGAGGAAGTGGTGCGGCTATAAATGGACGAAGTTGTTCCGAACACCGAACTTCTTCTGATGGCAGACATTGTCGTCGTCTGAAATCAAATAATTCACCATCCGGACATCGAAATGGAATAACCTGCAGAGGAATAATTAAAGATGCATTATGTTAGATTTAGATAAAGAGTTCGTCGTTCTTCATATAATAGGAAAAATAGGTTGCCAGGCAACGAAACATACGCCCACCAGCAGCTAAATCGTCCGGGCAGTCAACAAGAGTTGTCGCATATTAAGTAATTATCAAAAATCATTAGAATTTGTTTGTTTTTTTATAAAGTTCTGTCCCATGCTAATGTCTAGTATACGAAACATTTAATATTATGGATTTAGCTGTACAATTATCAAAAATTCATTGAAAATCAATATATTTGTTGGTCTCAAGACCTTAAACTCTGTTTCAAGTTTCATCAAAATAAAATTAAAATTGTGACCTCTACAGGTCCACTTGATATACAATATTGTTACACTATTCGCGTACAAGCAGCAGTGTAACAGTGATATAATCAAATGTTTTTTTTAAATTGGATAATAATTGCGACCTCCAGGGGGGACCACAAGCAATAAAAGGCGATTTTTCGGACAATCAGGGTCCATAATTCAGGAAGTTACAATCCGATATGCGCAAATATGTAACCAAGACCTTTAGGTTATAAACACGTATTTTAAGTTTTATCAAAATCGAATTAAAATTGTGACCTCTATAGGGTCCATAACCTTGATATAACATATCTTTACAAACGACGGCCATTTTGTCTGTCAATTTTAGTCTGATTTTCATGAAATTCGAACTCAACCTTCATTACCAAGCAACGGTGATATCATCAAACGTTTTTTTTTAAATCGGATAATAATTTTGACCTTCAGAAGGACCACAATCTAAAAAGGGTGATTTTTCGGACAAACAGGGGCCATAATTCAGGAAGTTAAGATCCGATGGGCGCAAATATCAAAAGAACTAAGATCTTTGGGTTATAAACATACATGTCAAGTTTCATCAAAATCGGTTCAAAGTTGTGACCTCTATAATATCCACAAGCTAAAAGCGTGATTTTTCGTACAATCAGGGGCCATAATTCAGGATGTTACGATCCGATATGCGCAAATATCGAAAGGAACCAAGATTTCAAGTTTCATCAAATTCGGTTCAAAATTGTGACCCCTACAGTGTTCACAACCTTGACATACCATATTTTTACACTTTTCGCGTACAAACGGCGGCCATTTTGTCCGTCAATTTTGGTCCGATTTTCACGAAATTCGAACACAACCTTCTTTACGGTGTAGCGGTGATATAATCAGACGGTTTTTCAAATCCGATAATAATTTTGGCCTCAAGAAGTACCACAAGCTAAAAAGGGGCAATTTTTCGTACAATCAGGGGCCATAATTCAGGAAGTTATGATCCGATATGCGCAAATATCGAAAGGAATCAAGATCTTTGAGTTATAAACATACTTCAGATTTCAAAAAGCCAGGGTATTTTTAACGTGCGATATCAATGTTTTAGACAGAGGCTCGTCTTTTTTGCACTATCCGAACGGCAACAGACATTACCCCGGCACGTCAGAACTCAACTTGCAATATTTCTCTCCGGAATTGGAACCAGGTTAGTGGTTAGTGAAGTATCCTGTTTAAGGCAATGCTGTTTGGAGATGTTTAAGGCAAGGAATTGCTGTTTAGAGGTTCTCTAATTAAATGCTGTTCGGAAGCTACTTATGGCAAACCCATGCTGTTTAAAGGCTCCTTAAAGTTGCAATTTCACATTTTTAAGTTATAGTTTAAAAATGTATTAAAAATAAAGCCCTAAAGTAGATTGTGACTATAAATAGTCCTACATCGTTAAAGAATAATCCTATTATTCCTATAGTTCACTATTGCCAGTTGAGAAATTGACAAAAATATCATTTTCAACTTCAAATTCAAACGTTTGAAGATAGCAATTCCACGGGGGTGAATGCAAAAAACAAGAGGGGGGGGGGGTTGTGTTATTATTTCCCGTGTATCGCTGATTTTAATGCCTGGGAAATAATGCCCATGATCGTATAATAGTGAGTTGACAACCTTTTCAGCAAAAGACATAGAAATAATTATGTTTTTTACTTTCTTAGAAAATATGAAATTCCCACTTTAGGGCAATATATCATATATAGTTTGGAAGTTGTTTAAGGCAATGTTGTTTGGAATCATTTCACGACAATGCGATTTGGAATCTGTTTAAGGCAATGCTCTTTGCGGCAATATTGTTTGGTAGCTGTTTAAGACAATGTTGTTTCGAAGCAATTTACGGTAATGTTGTTTCGAAGCTGTTTAGGGCAATGCTATTTGGAATCAGGCTCGTAGCTAGCCCAAAATTGTTAAGGGGGGGGGGGGCTTATGGGGGCGCCGATGGGGCTTCTGGGGCGCTGATGTACCTACACTTGAAGGTCAACGGCGACCCGTACCAAGGATATGCATGCCTTCGGAGAAGAGATTGGGGTGCTCCCCATTGGCGTACGGGCTCGATTAATGTTAGAGGAGCAGAAAATTCGTCGACCGCAAATCATGTTATTCCAGTAAGTGGTCTGATATAACTTATGTGGCTGAGTCGAATTCCGATCAACCAATCAATCATTTAAAGTCCACGGAGACAGGGCCGTCGGGAGAAAATTTTGGAAATTTAACTAACTGCCGCAAGCCTATTCCCTGCTATTCCAGTCCGTGAATACAACAACTTAAATGCGGTCCAATATAGTCTACCTATGGTGGCTTACCTGAATGTCAAACAATCAGTTGATCGTCGCGGGGTATGAGAGCCTCGAGACCTCCGAGAAAATTTTAAAAATTTAACCGCCGCATATGTGTTTTTCTGCTATTCTAACCCATGAATTCAGCAACTTCAAAGTTTCCAATCGTTTTTTAACCGAAATCCCACTCTATGCCGACCTGAAAATTCCAACCATCTCATTGGACTGTTGCAGTTGCATTCACAAATAATACTAGATAAAGTAATGCTTGGGAATCTGTTTAAGGCAAACTATTTAATGATATTTACTGTTACAAGTTTACCCCCCCCCCCCCCAATCGAATTAGGCCCCCCCCCCAAATATTTCGCCAAAAATAATGATTTCTTAGGAGTGTTCCTAGCTGGCCACATCCGCAGCCCCTCCAAAACATTCTGTAGCCCCCCCCCCCCCCAAAAAAAAAAATATGAGCTGGCTACGGGCCCGGCTACAACTAGTTTTAATATCGGAAGGAAAACTCCAATTTTTATATTAAAATATCCACTCTTTGATATATTTTTCTCTCAGTACTTGGTTATTTTACTACGTTACACTAGTGACAGCATCCGGCAACATGTCATAATTGAACATTTTGAAATAAACCCTAACTCAAATTGATTGATAAGTATTGAATGACGTAGATGAGAGATATCAAGAACAATAAAATTGATATCGATCTAGATGTTACGGATACCGTGTCAGTTCAATATTCATGGCCACATGATGACGTATTTAAGTAGAAAACGTGATAAAGCGGAAGTAGATTTTTTAAATGGCGATTTCCAAACCTTGATCTGTGTTTGACGAATGGGTAAAAATATATTTATATTCATATCGACTGATTTGATATTATAACCAATGCATATATATCCAAGTCGTGTTTTAAAAATATCTTAAATACACATTATGCAGGATTAAGATAAAGAGGAGACCACCATGAAATAAATGAATATATTGAAAATTGCATTAAACATACTTTATTCGGAGCGAAGTAGTCTTCATTGTCAATTTAATCAAGTACCTTTGCTGCAATTATACACAAAGACTCGGTTATCCAGTTTGAAGTTAAGTTATTATATGGAGATAGTTGATTATAAGAGAGGAAGACATAAATGGGGTTTAACATCCACTCGACACAAACTAGAGCATTTCAGGACTAACATATGGTTCAATTTTATTTCTATTATTAGCTTGCGCGTAGGGTCTTTAACAGTGGGAGGAAACCGGAGGACCCAGAGAAAAACCAAGAGATTGGACAGGCGACCCTATTCCTTGTCACGTACAATCGGGGAATCGAAACCACACCACATGACTCAATGACAGACCTCGTGATACATGAAGCTAAATGAAAGACCCGCAATTAGCAAATTTAAGTTTCACACAATACATCTTTGAGTCTAAATTCAGATGAAAATATCGAAATCGCGGCACTGTGCTTTCCAGGTTGCTGAAAAATATTTTGCACGAATATTATTTACAAAGGGATCAAACATTTTAAGATTAACCTTGAGTTCCATAATAATGGTACTCTCTGTACACTGTATGGCGTACGCCCGTCTTCATTAGCCCAGTCGGTGCAACAGATAGTGCACAACACCACATATTATTTCTTTTCTTTTGGATTACAGGTTTGGTGGGGTTGATGATATTACAGATCCAGGCTCAACTGAACACGAATTGGCAACAACGATTCTTGAACCGGAACCGACTAAACGTTAACAGGGTTCTCCGCCAGAGCCCCCCGGACCTTCCTTCAGCTGATCTTTGTCCCAACGGGTATGAAGGCTATATTGCTTTCCCAGGAAACTGTACCCGTTTTATCCAATGCGGAATACCAGGACTTAATAGAGCTGCATTCACCTGCTCACCGGGAACATCTTACAGCGTGGACTTAAAGCAATGTATTAGGAGCGAATTGGTCACCTGTGTGAATGGTGTTCGTCCGACAGGAACTCGCATTTCAGGACGAACTGGTTTGGTGAACAACCAGTGGAACACCAACAGGAACACCGACAGGAACACAAATACAAGATGGTTGACCAACCGTGGTGGTGTAGTTGTTGATTCTACAAGGGGACGTAATCGCTGGAAAACTAATACCAATACAAATACCAACAACAACTTGAACAATCGATGGACCGCGACCAATAACAGACTGAACACAAATAGCAACAGATGGAACACGGGCCTTAATACAAATAGCAACAGATGGAACACGGGCCTTAATACAAATAGAAATACTGCGCCTATTGTCAGATCTAATCAAAGTAAGCAGCATTTATATTTTACTAATGTCAACAATATTCTTTTAGAGGAGGGGAAGGGTGAGAGGGGGGATTTCACTCAGTAGCGCTCATATGCCACCACCTTGATTGTATACTATCGCAGTATAGGGAAGGCGGTTTAACGTCCTACTATTCTGATTCGACTGGATTAATGAAGACGGGTATACGCCATACAATTGTGCCCCATCCGAACGACTAGACAGCTGTCCTTATTTGGATATTATATCCAAATTGCAGCTGTCGTGCCATAAAATTCCATTTTATCCAGATGGGTTGGATGGCTGAATGGTTAGCACGTGCGCGCTGTATTATAAAGCCTGTCAAGTCGCGTGGGTTCGAATTCCCGGTTATACGTGACAAGGAGTAGGGTCGCCTGTATGACCTCGTGGGTTTTCACCGGGTCCTCCGGTTTCCTCCCACTGCTAAAGACCCCTACGCGCAAGCGAATTATTGAAATAAAATTAAACCATATGTTAGTCCTGAAATGACCTATTTTATGTCGAGTGGACGTTAAACCCCATTTCTCTCTGTGCTATAAGATAAATGTTACCGGACAGCACAGCTACGGCCTACTCTTATATCGAATGCTTACACGGGGCCATGGCAAAATTTCCCTCATAGCACACTGTATGGCGCATGCCCGTCTTCCATTAGCCCAGGTTAGGTGCAAAGGAGTAGGACGTTAAACCCCATTTCATTTCATTTGTTCAATCCGAAGGACTAGACAGCTGTCCTTGTTAGGCCCTATGAAAACATCATACAGCTGACGGGCCAAAAAGATCCATTTCCTACAATATTTTTTAATATTTAATATACGGACCGATTGTGTAATTTCAGGAAGAACGGTTGAACTACCACTTTTCAGTAACAATCAAAGAATATTAGACACTGCACAATGTACGACTATACAGAATCGTCTTAATGCTGCTTTGCCTGAATTAGTTCGTGCCTTCTCCTCCACGTGTAAAGACACTGCTTGTTTAAATACCTTACCAAATTTCCGTGTTCGATGTTCCCAGACTAACAGCGGTATATTCACTGGCTAAACGGTAAGTTGTTTCGGAGATAAACACGCCCTGTTTCGCATTTTAGAGAGTCGCGGGTTCTAATGTAAAATCCCAGAACATGTCTATTGGACAATAACACCCCTCTAAATGCGAAACAGGACGTGTTTATAGACATTGTAACATGCTATTTTTGTTGATTTTAAAAGAAATTACTAAAACAGAGGGGTGTTATTCACTCAGCAAATCTCGACAGATTCCGGAACGTTCCGGTACCTACATCTAGTCTCGGCTGTATGACGAATTCCGCCATATTGGAACTACTTTAAAGGTCCCGGATGAAACATGGCTGCGCCCATGGTGTCCTGTTTGTTTGTAATAGCGTCAAGTTTTCCTGTTAAAGTAAACCGGTAGCCGCATCGCAGATGTATGGGTGTAGGTACATATCACTTACTGTCATACAGCCGAGATTAGATGTAGGTTCCAGAATCTGCCGAGGATTGCCGAGTGGGGTGTTATTGTCCAAAACGCAAGATTCACCCTTAAGCTTGTTACAATATACGAGAACTGTGGTTTGCTTAGGGGTTTGGTTGGCCGAATGATTTAATGCGTCCGTGCTAGATCATAAGATGTGTCAAGGGCGTGATAGCGATTTCCCGCCCGTGCGTTATATTACAAGTGGTAGGGTCCCCTATCCCACCACTTAGCAAACCTCAGTAGATTCCAGTTCCGGAATCGGCCGAGGTTTGCCTATTGCCTATCCAACCTCGTTGGCTTTCTTCGGGTCCCCCGCTTTCTTCCCACGCAGAAAGATCGCTATGGGCAAGCCAGTTTTTTTTTTTTTTTTTTTTTTTTTTTTTTTTTTTTAAAAAAAAATAAATTAATCTATACCTAACACCCCCTTTCTAGCTGGTCGGTCACCTCTGGCTTGCGGCTGTGGTTTTGAGCCCTGGTGTGAGCGTATGTGACATGGAGATAGGGGCGTCTTTTCAACCTCGTGGGTTTCCTCCGGGCACTCCGGTTTCCTCCCACTGCTAAAGAACCCTACGCGCAAGCGAATTATTGAAATAAGAAATGAAACCATATGTTAGTTAGTCCCAAAATGACATAGTTTGTGTCGTGGGGACGTTAAACCCCATTTCTCTCTCTCTCTCTCTTTCTCCTGGACGCTCCCTTCTCCCTTGCCTACATGTCTGCCTGCCTCTGGAAAGCGTATAGATTGAATCCGGGGAGATAATAAGTTATTGATCCGGGATGTTTAGGACGCAGACCCCCATGGTATTTCGCCTTATAGCAATTTCCTACCGCCGTTATCCCATTTTCCACGGCAATATATACTATTCAAAAAAAGTAGGGGATATTTGATTTTTAAGTGTTATTAAAGTCACCTAATGAAACTGACGAAGAAACAAATGACAAAATGAAATGAAGTTCACATTCATCGATTTATTCCAAATGATCGTTAGACTAAGTAAGGCACAGACTGACCATTATAAGGGTAAAATGATACCCGGGGTCAAACAGCAAAGTTACCACAGCATCACAACAAAGTCAGTAACGGGTAAATCCTCCTCTGTTTGCCAAACAAGCATTGATCCGACGTGGCATACTCCTAATGAGACGTCTAAGGTCATTTTGGTCCAGATTGTCCCATTCCAGTTGCAACGCAGCAGCAAGTTCTTGGACATTGGCAGGACGTTGTTGACGTTGACGTAACTTCTGTCCAAGCATGTCCCAGACATGCGCGATGGGGGAGAGGTCGGGACTCAGTGCTGGCCAAGGTAATGTGGTGATGTTCTGTTGTTGGAGGTAACCTGTAACGATCCTGGCCCTGTGACATCTTGCGTTGTCATCCTGGAAGATGAAACGGCGGCTATGACGTCGTGCGAACGGCACAACATGGACTGCCAAGATGTTGTCCCGGTAGTACTGGCCTGTAACACGCCCTGCAACAACATGTAAAGCCGTTCTTCCAGCAACAGTGATGCCTCCCCACACCATAACAGAACCACCCCCAAATCGATCATGTCTGATGACGTTAACGTCTTGGAAGCGCTCGTTTCGACAACGCCACACCCTCCTACGTCTGTCCAAAAAATCAACAGTGAACCTTGACTCATCTGAAAACATCACATTGCTCCAGCGTCGATTATCCCAGTGTTGACGATCCCTACACCAACGACGTCTTGCCTGAATGTGATGATCTCTCAAACAAGGGATCACGCGAGGACGTCGGGCGCGAATGTGACCCCTATGCAGTCGATTCCGAATCGTCTGGCCACTCACTCTCACACCAGTGTCTGTTTGAAGACGAGCGCTGATCTGATTTGCTGTGATGACACGATTTCTCAAGGCCAAGGTACGGATAAATCGATCCTGGGCTTGAGTTGTCGCCCTTGGTCGACCTGAGCGTGGTCTGTCCTGTACAGATTGTGTATCACGGTATCTCGACCATAGCCTGCTTATGACAGACTGAGAAACATACATCGTCCGCGCCACAACCGCCTGTGTTGTGCCGATCTGTAGCATGCCAAGGGCACGTAACCTTTCATTTTGGGTAAGCCGACGCATATCAAAATTTGTTTTCTGGTCACTAAAACAATTAAACTGATGTTTCCACCCTGGAATTCAATGCCACAATGACTGTAACATTCAAAGCCAGAGTCGTGCAAATCTTGGGTTGGACCCCCATGATGATCCCAAGCATCACCTGCATTCCATGCGGTAGCTATTGGTGCGTTTGGGCGTCACATGTAACTGGAAATGTTTCTTCTGTTAGGTTCTTTAGTGACTTTTTTCGTAGTCATTTGCATATTTTACTATTATGCCCCCAAAATCAAATATCCCCTACCTTTTTTGAATAGTATATGTTGATTTTATCGGCTAGAATGTAAAAATTGGGCTTGATTTATTATTTTCTGTCAAGCTGTGGTAAATATGTGCGGAAGGATAACAAAGTTAACAGGTTGGTAACTGATATATGTGCGGTGGAAAGTTACATAATTTTAATATGTTACTTCAAATCTGTGTATCTCAAAATTTCAAAATATGGAGCAAAGACATGGGTGGACGTTACTCTATAGTGAAACGCGATCATCCCGACGATAACATTTTTGGAAAAGTAGAAGCTTGGCAATGAGACATGAGTAACATTGAAGTAATTCTGGTGGTCAATCTCCACTTGGGGTAATACCATGCTGCACACATACGTTTCACACCCGGCACACACACAAAGACTAAATAAATCTATTTAATTACATTAAATTTAAGCAGAATAAAAAACCTTTCCAAAATCTGGAAGTACACTTAGTGTTTACGACTAACATCGTCGATTTAAGACTTAAATTTAAGTCTTGAATTGTCGATCAACTAGCTTAGGGGATGCTCGATTCAAAGTCCAGAATCGACAAAATTACAATCGAGTGATGCGGAATTCAGTCATGTCACAGTTCTGCCCGTCCCGACAGGTGAAGTGGAGTGAGTAGAATCGTGACGTATTCCTACGTAAAAATATGTTTCAGATGTCATAATTGGTTGAGATATTTTTTATACAGTCGACACATGCGTTCTACCCCGAAATTCTCCTTTTTACTCGATTGACACCAGTTTTGGAATTCAATTCCGGAACTGTGAATCGAGCATGTAGAAATACAATCTCAAGTTTAATATAGGATCATACGTGTTATCCCTAATCGTCCCCACCCCCGCTTTCTACTTGACCGTAGATTTTCAGGTGCGGTGGCGAACATTTTTTTTGCCCCATATACTCATGTTCCTAAACGAATTAACAGCCAGTATAGGTTGGAAATCGCAATTCACTCCGAAACGAGCCGGTTGGCGACTTGGTTTGATGAATATAAACGATTTTTATGCGTCATCAGATGTAGCGCATTGTCGCCATTGTGGTGTATATGACAGCAGATCATCGCGTGTTTACTTTTAGGTACTGGCCCAATAAGTAAAACGCCATCAGTGGTCTCATTCCTGTCTGCTCCACAAACCCCTGGTTCAGTCATGGATTATTCACGTATTCAAATGACCTGCCCTTGATCGTAGCTTGATTTTACAAACCAATCAAAAACTGTTTAGCCTCATTGTTTATGTTCAAAAGAATATGGCGGCTAGTTCGCCCGATTATGTACGGAAGACCATTAGGGTTAATCACATGAGAAAATAATATTCTGTGTATTTGTAATTACAAGATAATCAGATTTTTTTTTCATTTGATTGACCCTAATGGGCTTCCGTAATTATGACAAAATTTGCAAAAAATTTAACATAATAGAAGTGGCATGCTCACAAAACGATGTCCTAAAACATATTATCGATGGGAAAGATATTTTTTATGTATTTAAGGATTGTTTTGATTGGCAGATAACAATTGCACAATCATCAAGGGCAGATAATTTGATTCCTACGCGCAAGCGAATTATTGAAATAATTTTGTACCATAAGTAATTTCCGAAATCGGTCATAGTATGTGTCGCGTAGACGTTGAACCCTGTTCCTGTACTTCTCTATATATATTAATCTTTAATCTTACAAAATTTTCATTTTTACTTGCAGAAAAGGCAGGTGCTCTAGCGATGTACATAGAAGGGGAAGCTTGTATAACGGCCAAATCTACTTAGGTTATTTATGTACTGTAACTTATTACATACCGTCTGCATATCTGATCTTGATAAATTAAATAAAATATTCTCGGTTTTGTTTTCATTAACATTTATAGCTTCTGCAAGTTATCATTGGAATCCCAGCGGATTGCATGAGTTCGATCCAGCGCTGCATTTAGCTATAGATTTGGCAGGCCTCAAGATCTAAATGGGTCAAGGTGCATAATATTGTTGATACTGTTATATATCTTTCTTACCCAGAGAGAGAGAGAGAGAGAGAGAGAGAGAGAGAGAGAGAGAGAGAGGTGGGGTGTCTTTAGCAGTGGGAGAAAAACGGAGGGCCCTTGGAAAAACCACGAGAGATACTGTTACAGAGAGAGAGAGAGAGAGAGTCTTTAGCAGTTGGACCAGTGTGGAATCGAAACCACTCCACGTGACTAATTCCACCCGCGCCTTAAACTTACAGATCGAGTGATCTAACGTTTGAGCTTTAGATTACAAGGCATGTCATTGAGTCAAGTGGTATGGTTTCGATCCCAGTTCAATTCAGATCAATTATATCTCACCACATATTAAATTGTTCACACGTACATTTGTTTAATGATCTCGTTTGTCTTCTTTGATTGGTATTTAGTAATTGAACATATTAACACTAGATACAATTTTATGGATACACAATTACTGAGCTTAAAACTAGGCGACGTTTTGACGAGAATATTTGAGTATAAAACTCAGTAATTGTGTTATTTCGTTTGTGTTTGGAGGTGACTCTTAAAACAAACAAACAAGGATTTTGTGATTCACCCTGTGGATGAGGAATGTTAATAGGTTTAATAAAAGTTTGTCTATTAGTATTAGGATTACGTAAGAAGAGTGTCATATAACAGTTCCTGTTCACAGGGAAATACCAAAATTATTGTAAGGTAAAATTAAAAAAAAAAAATGACATTATCTTAAGTAGAGTCATTATTTCGTTTCGTTTTAATAGGTCAAAATTTAGTTTTACTTGTTTTTACTACACTAGAATCTTGAAGAGTTGTTATCATTGACGTGTTCTGGCGAGTGTGAGGGATTGGCCAATGTCTGTTATGGCTGCTTGATAAATCAATGTCTAACGTCATAGAGCCAAAAGCCGCTCGTTAGATCCTCGACGTGAACCCCCACTATAACTTGCCAGATTTTCATGTAGTGTAGGCCATCGAAAGAGGAAAGTATGAAAAAAACCCGAAACGAAATATAGGAAAGGAGTAGAGTACAGACCTAGTCCATCGTATTGCAAAATGTTGTGTTTCCTCAATACACTTTATTATAATATTTTAGAGTTTTCCGAGATTCTCTCCGGAGTATCGCCCTTATTGTTATAATTGTTTGACGTTCTGACTCACCCAAGAAGCTTTAACGACGGACACTATAAATTTTGACGAGGTGCTCAGTTTGACTCGATACCCAGCTTCACACTTTACGCGGTTTGGCCAAGTTCCCGTTCGGCTTGTAACCCTATTTGATCCGGTGCCAGGTTTTTTGGAGGTGCTCAGTTTGACTTGGCTCGCTACCCAGTTTGCCCCGGTACCCGGATCATGTAATCTTAGGAGGACCCTCGCAATTCCCCATGTTCCACTCAATACGAGGTTGGATGGCCGACCCATTTAGATTTTGAGGCCATAGGCTTCAGCCTGCCAAATCCATAGCTAAATTCGCTCTCTCTCTCTCTCCGAACGACAAGACGCCGCCCTGGCTACCCCCCCCCCCCCCCGTTTTGCACCACTGACAAGAGGGCACACGCTAGAAAACCACAAGAATCATTCTCGGACAACACCGGGGTTGCACCCAGACCCCCTGATTAGTGAGTCAGCGCCTTACTGAGGGGTGAAGAACAATGAATTAAAAAAAGAAACAAACAATAAAATAAATGGATCAATATATTCAAATATTATATACAGATATTTACAGATATAATCGACTAGTCGACCCTTTTAGTGGGCCTAGCCCTGATTATTGGGTTCAGGGCCTGGTGGAGTTTGTGGTCTTAGTGATCCCTGATTAAATACAGAGTCCTGACCATCTCGTCCGCTCTGGTATTGGGGATTACCTGGCTGACTTCCGGTTCCGGTTCCGAAGAATTGGGGTGTTCCTGCAAAGGGCTGATTTCCGAGCTGAGAACCCAATCCGGGTTGGTTTCCGTTAAGAGGTCGTGTTCCTGGAATCTGGGGTGTTGCTTGAAATTGTGTATTTCCGGGATATTGTGGCTGTCCTTGAAATTGTGGATTTCCTGGAATTTGTGGTTGTCCCTGAAATTGTGGATTTCCTGGAAATTGTGGTTGTCCTTGAAATTGTGGATTTCCTGGAATTTGTGGTTGTCCTTGAAATTGTGGATTTCCCCGATATTGGGGATTTCCCTGATATTGGGGATTTCCCTGGAATTGGGGAACTCCCGGTTGCTGACCTGCCGGAAATTGTCTTTGGACAACTCCATTAGGAAGAAGAACCAACCTTGTTTGAGGATCATTCTGACCCAATCCTGAGTTTGCAAAATAAGGATTTGGCTGAAAAGCTCCCGGACCACCTAAAGCTGCGGAACCTGCTGCCGCTGGAGGAAGTGGTGCGGCTATAAATGGACGAAGTTGTTCCGAACACCGAACTTCTTCTGATGGCAGACATTGTCGTCGTCTGAAATCAAATAATTCACCATCCGGACATCGAAATGGAATAACCTGCAGAGGAATAATTAAAGATGCATTATGTTATATTTAGATAAAGAGTTCGTCGTTCTTCATATAATAGGAAAAATAGGTTGCCAGGCAACGAAACATACGCCCACCAGCAGCTAAATCGTCCGGGCAGTCAACAAGAGTTGTCGCATATTAAGTAATTATCAAAAATCATTAGAATTTGTTTGTTTTTTTATAAAGTTCTGGCCCATGCTAATGTCTAGTATACGAAACATTTAATATTATGGATTTAGCTGTACAATTATCAAAAATTCATTGAAAATCAATATATTTGTTGGTCTCAAGACCTTAAACTCTGTTTCAAGTTTCATCAAAATAAAATTAAAATTGTGACCTCTACAGGTCCACTTGATATACAATATTGTTACACTATTCGCGTACAAGCAGCAGTGTAACAGTGATATAATCAAATGTTTTTTTTAAACTGGATAATAATTGCGACCTCCAGGGGGACCACAAGCAATAAAAGGCGATTTTTCGGACAATCAGGGTCCATAATTCAGGAAGTTACAATCCGATATGCGCAAATATGTAACCAAGACCTTTAGGTTATAAACACGTATTTTAAGTTTTATCAAAATCGAATTAAAATTGTGACCTCTATAGGGTCCATAACCTTGATATAACATATCTTTACAAACGACGGCCATTTTGTCTGTCAATTTTAGTCTGATTTTCATGAAATTCGAACTCAACCTTCATTACCAAGCAACGGGGATATCATCAAACGTTTTTTTTAAATCGGATAATAATTTTGACCTTCAGAAGGACCACAATCTAAAAAGGGTGATTTTTCGGACAAACAGGGGCCATAATTCAGGAAGTTAAGATCCGATGAGCGCAAATATCAAAAGAACTAAGATCTTTGGGTTATAAACATACACGTCAAGTTTCATCAAAATCGGTTCAAAGTTGTGACCTCTATAATATCCACAAGCTAAAAGCGTGATTTTTCGAACAATCAGGGGCCATAATTCAGGATGTTACGATCCGATATGCGCAAATATCGAAAGGAACCAAGATTTCAAGTTTCATCAAATTCGGTTCAAAATTGTGACCCCTACAGTGTTCACAACCTTGACATACCATATTTTTACACTTTTCGCGTACAAACGGCGGCCATTTTGTCCGTCAATTTTGGTCCGATTTTCACGAAATTCGAACACAACCTTCTTTACGGTGTAGCGGTGATATAATCAGACGGTTTTTCAAATCCGATAATAATTTTGGCCTCAAGAAGTACCACAAGCTAAAAAGGGCGATTTTTCATACAATCAGGGGCCATAATTCAGGAAGTTACAATCCGATATGCGCAAATATCGAAAGGAACCAAGATCTTTGAGTTATAAACATGCATTTCAAGTTTCATCAAAATCGGTTCAATATTGTGACCTCTACAGTGTTCACAACCTTGGCATACCATATTTTTACACTTTTCGCGTACAAACGGCGACCATTTTGTCCGTCAATTTTGGTCCGATTTTCACGAAATTCGAACACAACCTTCTTTACGGTGTAACGGTGATATAATCAGACGGTTTTTCAAATCGGATAATAATTTTGGCCTCAAGAAGTACCACAAGCTAAAAAGGGCGATTTTTCGTACAATCAGGGGCCATAATTCAGGAAGTTATGATCCGATATGCGCAAATATCGAAAGGAATCAAGATCTTTGAGTTATAAACATGCATTTCAAGTTTCATTAAAATCGGTTCAATATTGTGACCTCTACAGTGTTCACAACCTTGACATACCATATTTTTACACTTTTCGTGTACAAACGGCGGCCATTTTGTCCGTCAATTTTGGTCCGATTTTCACGAAATTCGAACACAACCTTCTATACGGTGTAACGGTTATATAATCAGACGGTTTTTTAAATCGGATTATAATTTCGGCCTCAAGAAGGACCACAAGCTAAAAAAGGCGATTTTTCGTACAATCAGGGGCCATAATTCAGGAAATTATGATCCGATATGCGCAAATATCGAAAGGAACCAAGATCTTTGGGTTATAAACATGCATGTCAAGTTTCATCAAAATCGGTTCAATATTGTGACCTCTACAGTGTTCACAAGCTAAAAACGTGATTTTTCGTACAATCAGGGGGCATAATCCATGAAGTTACAGTCCAATACATGCCAATATCGAAAGGAACCGAGATCGGTGGGGGATAAACCTATATTTCAAGTTTCATTGAAATCGGATAAAAATTGTGACCTGTAGACTGTTCACAAACAATTGTGGACGGACGGACGGACGGACAGGGGCGACGACAATATACGTCCACATAAAAATGTGGGCGTATAAAAATGAATATATTGAAATTTCATTCAAATACCTTATAAAGAGCAAAGATATGAATGTGTGGAGATGTGGCAAAGATTGTGGCAAAGAATACATTAGCCCGGTTAGGAATAATGATAGCCTTTCGATCAAAAAATTGGATCACATGGCTAAGTAGGTAAGGTATTGGCTCGCTAGCCTGGAGGTCGGGTGTTTGATCCCTGTATTGTTCGAGAAAGTTCATCTATATTTTCCGGCGTGGTTTCCCCTTGTCAGTGATGCAGGACAGCTGTCTAGTCGTTCGGATGGGACGAAAACCGAGATCCCGTGTACACACTGGCAGTTGGAATTCAATATAAGAGCAAAATTTTCCCATAGCACACTGTATGGCGCATGCCCGCCTTCATTAGCCCATTTTAGGAGCAGAACAGTAGGCATTTAAACCCCATTTCAATTACATCGGAAATAGACTCACGGGAGCATGAACAATATTCCATAAAACCAAACCCTAAGTATACATCTGAAACATGGGGTTGTCAACCTTGCAAGAGTCCTTTATGTATATATTTATAGTCATACCTGTCCACTAAGACACCTAAAGAACGAAATACAGGTATCACTGGTCGGATTAGGGTAATCTCCAGCTAGACATCCTATGCTTTGAAACTGACCATTCACATAACCCGTCAAATATGCTGAAAGAGAGAGAAACATTTGTATAGAAATCTTTAATTAGCACCAACATTTGTTTTAAAATTTGCCATTGATGATAACCGTGATCATGCAGGTGTCAACTCTTTTCCAATCAACGGTTTTTTTTTTTAAATAAATGAAATACAGCCCTACATTTATGTAATCTAGGACAAGTAGACGCAATGGTTCAATAAGTTTGACCTGGAGGTCTAGTGTTCGATCCCGGTGTTGTCCGGGAAGAATCATCTCCCCCTTGTCAGTGGTGGAGGACAGCGAGTCTGTCAAGGAACAGCGTATAGTCGTCCGAATGGGACGAAAATCCCGTGTACACATTGGCGTGCACGTAAAAGAAGCTCTGACAGAATCCAAAATGAGAGTAGGCCATAGCGCTCTGTCCGGGCAAAATTGCCATCATAGCACACCGAATGGTGTATGTCCGTCTTCATTTGAAGCATGTGTTGAAAAGACACCAAGATAGCTGAAACGTCGGTGAATGATCGCACACAGACTGAAGATGGATTTATTAAATATTTTATGAGTTCTGTTTTTTTTTTTATAAAGTAACCCTATTTATTAACATGATAGTAATGTTTATGATTACGTGTGGTATGGAGGGGACGGGATAGAATCTCTCCCGGGCAGTGGCCTTTATGACGACTCTTCTGCCATTGGTTCGTTCTTTACGTAGCGTTAGGTTTTGCGTACCATCCGAAAAACAAGACAAATTTCATTTTTGAGTTGGACATGTGACAAGGTTTTTAATGTTCCCCCCAGGATTCGAAACCGCGACATTCTAGCCCAGCTAATGACCTGCAATTAAACCTCCGCAATTTAGCAATTTATTTTGTGTATTGGTATTAGTATTATATTGACCCTATGAAGCTGAGTAGCTGCGGTGGCCCAGTGCGTAAAACACTGGCGCGTTAACTAGGAAGTCCCGGGTTCGCTCCAGGTGTTGGCGGAGAAATTTGTTGTTAGGGTGAGACTAAAACTAGGTCCAGTGTACACATTGGCGTGCACGTAAAAGAAACCTTAACGGTTGGAATTCGAAAAAAGAGCGTCTATAGCACAGCTGTATGGCATATAAGAGTCCAGTCGGCAGGGAAAAATAGGACGTTAAACCCCATTTCACACATTGGCGTGCACGTAAAAGATACCTGTCAGTTGGAATTCGATATAAGAGTAGACAGTAGCTCCGCTGTCCGTGCAAAATTTTCCCCATAGCACACTGTATGGCGTATGCTCCGAACAGTAGGATGTTAAACCCCATTTCATTTCATTTCATTTCTCATAAAATAAAAAATCTTTCCTGAAATTTGGGGCGTTGGGATGGCCTAGTGGTCTAGAGTGCCGCGATTCGATCTCTAGCTGGCCGGTCACCCCTGGCTTACGGCTGTGGTTTCGATCAATGGTGTGAGCGTATGTGGCATGGAGATAGGGGCGCCTTCTCAACCACGTGGGTTTCCTCCGGGCACTCCGGTTTCCTCCCACTGCTAAAGACCCTTACGCGCAAGCGACTTATTGAAATAAAATTAAACCATATGTTAGTCCCGAAAAGACCTAGTTTGTGTCGAGTGGACGTTGAACCCCATTTCTCTCTCTCTCTTTTCCTGAAATTTACGTCGGTGCTATGAATGGGTAAGTACTGAGTAACGTTTTATAACTTACCACAGAACACCAACAGCAAGGTTGTGAACTGAACCATCCTGAACATAACACAAACAACTATTGTTCTATAAAAAATATTTACATATATCGTGTTATATTGTCGCTAGAATAAATGATTCATCACTTTAAAAGTTTATATTTATACCCCCGACAGACTTTTCTAATCTGCCTAATCTGTTTATTATTTACCACTTGTAGTTGAGATGTAACACACGGCTGACAAACGGAAGGAATTGAAAAACTGTTGTTAAGATGGACACGGGTTACAATGCAATGTAATACTCCACTTCGGCGACAGGTTGGACGTGATTCTTGGGTCGCTTCTACGATTAACTTTGGGTTAATCTTGTTTGTGTGGTTTAAGACAATTAAACAAAACTTGCCCACACGTTCTCGCCCTGCTCAATATTTGTCTGTTATCTCATCAATGGTTGACTGATCATAACTGGTCCATCAAAGCTGTGCGACGAGTGGGCAGAGTTTTTTTTTAAAACAGTATTTTATCCAGGAGGACAATAGTATTTACATTTTATCATTTTGAAACAAATAGGTGAATAGGGTGCAGTAACAGGACACACTATTTATATAAAACTTTTTCCATTATTACGACCATTACATATACGATGACTATAAAGATATTATATATCTGTAAAATGTTAAAAGTCCACCGCCCCTCTAGAAATAATAGCGAAATTTATTGATAATAGTCACATAGCTATATACGATTTGCACACAGTAACTTAAATTAATTTATTTTCTTAAACTTACCTCGCTAAACTGGAACGTTGGGTACTCGATCCCTGTGGTGTACAGGGGACAAGGTTTAGTCGTTGTGCACACTAGCGTGCAAGTAAAATACCCCCTTCGGTTGGAATTTTCAATTTTATCAAATGACAGCAGAATATAACTCCTCAAAATTTTCGAAATATTCTTAATGCTTTCGACACTTAATATTAAAAATTAGTAGATGGACACGTCAGGGGGTCATGCGAGTAGATCTTGAGCCTATGACGTCAGACAATTGATTAACCAATCTGGTTGATGTTTCTTCTAGGATACCCACAGTTCCGCGAACGCACTCTGCAGCAGACCGTTTCATTGGCTAACCAAATCTTGGATTATATAACAATTCTTCCAGATCCTAGTTTAGTAAAGAAAAGCAAAACGAAATTCTGAACTATTATAAAAAAACGAAACGAAATAGGATCTGTGTTTTAATCAGATTGACAAAGAGGAATCCAATAACGTTTACCATGTAACTGGGTTAAAACTCTTGCTTCTTTATTTTTTCAGAAATGAAATTGAACCATATGTTAGTCCCGAAATGACTTAGTTTGTGTCGAGTGGACGTTAAACCCATCTCTCTCTCTTTCTCTCTCTTTGGACTTTTAGCGTTGTGGGGTTACCAAAGGACCCAAAAATAAATTGTGGAAGTTGTATTAAACTTGTTCTTAATCCATTTGTACCTAATATACGGCTTCATCATTTCTAACACTTGGATGATACATATACAAGTAAAAAAACAACATCTACATGAATATTTATATCCGAAATACCACCTCACATTAGTAGTAATTTTAATGGCTCCTTCCTCTTGCTATGCTATGACCCTTACCCTGAGTATTAAAGCTGGCACGAGACCAGGGTCATCTCGTACACCGATATTGCCACCTGCCTAAAACTGGCGGAAATACTACGACTTCTCTAAGTTTTTCACATTCCTTTTATTTTATTTAAATTAGATGATTACCTATTAGTGAACCAGTTTAATTTTTCTAGTTGCCATAAGATAATCAAGATGAATAATTTTATTTGGATATGTGTTGTTTTATTTGTGGGTGAGTGTTTAAAAATCATCAATATTTTTATCCATTTTTAAAATGTATGCGTTATTGTCGATTTTTTTTAATATTTAAATTTGAGTAATTTTGTTTGCGGGGAAGCGATTCTTTTTATAATCAGTCGTTTTATTTTTGGCTATTATTATTAATTTTTGGAATGAATGGAGTTGTCAGAAAACTTAAATTCCAAAGCGTTTATCTTGCAAAACCTAAATACGCGTAAAATAAAAATTTAGAAAGTGAAAGATTTGAATAATAATGGTCGTATCTGTCCAAAAGGATAACAATAATGTTAGCTAAGCGAATTTCTCAGATGAGATGTCTTATTAGTGTTCTAAACGGAGTAAGCATACCCGACCAGACCACGATACTGGACACGACATCCATCTCTAATGAATATAACACGCGTAACCATAGCACCCAAACCTCTCATGTTTCAAACGTAACCATAAACATGAAAATTACAATGTTGGTCCCAAAATTACCGACATCTTGTGTTAGATATGAATTCATGATGGGTATGGTTTCAAGGCAGGATGTGTTTACCATTCTCGCAACAGCGCTTGCGTAGTAAACAAGGAGGTGGCTCGCTACCGTGGAGGCGTGGATCTGCCTTATCAGTGGTGCAGGACGGATGCCTGGCAAGGGACAACGTGGTTTTTCGTATGGGACAAAAACCCAGATCTCGTGTATTCATTTGCATGCACGTAAAAATAAGATAAGAGTAAGACGTAGCGCCACTGTCCGGGCAAAATTCCCCCTACTAGCCCTGTCGGAGCAGAAAAGTATGACGTAAAACCCAATTTCATTTGATTACTCTTTCAAAAAACCCCCAAAGCATCTCCCAATGTGCCCCCCCCCCCAAAAAAAAAGAGAGAGAGAAATGGGGTTTAACGTCCACTCGACACAAACTAGGTCATTTCGGGACTAAATTATGGTTCAGTTTTATTTCAATAATTCGCTTGCGCGTAGGGGTCTTTAACAGTGGGGGGAAATCGGAGTGCCCGGAGGAAACCCACGAGGTTGAGAAGGCACCCGTATCTCCATGCCACATACGCTCACACCAGGGATCGAAACCACAGCCGAAAGCCAGGGGTGACCGACCAGCTAGAGGTCGAAGCGCGGCACTCTAGACCACTAAAAAAAGAAGTTTGCATAAACGGTTTTGTATTTTAAAATGCGGTTATGTTTTGACATTTGTTATACCCTAGTAAACATCTGTTTTAACCTGAAGCGTGAAGACGATGGTGCTCTGAGGTTTAAAAGGATTAAAAGATTAGCATTTAACATCAAATGTTAAGCTTTGTATTTTGCTATTGAAATTAGAAAAAGTTTCTAAATCCTTAAATATCAACTTAGATAAGGAATGTTGCACGAGTGTGAGAAATATTTTCTTTACGAATGAGAAACTTCTTACGAGCTAAATTGCATGTAATCAGTATACACAAAATGAAATAGTCTCTATGGTTATATGCATTTATGTACAGAATGAATTCGATATATATAAGAGTAGGCCTTAGCACCTCTGCCGGGAGTTGGGGTGGCCTAGTGGTCTAAAGTGCCGCGCTTCGACCTCTACCTGGCCGGTAACCTCTCGTTTGCGGCTGTGGTTTCGAGCCCTGGCGTGAGCGTATGTGACATGGAGATAGGGGCTCCTTCTCAACCTCGTGGGTTTCCTCCGGGCATTCCGGTTTCCTCCCATAGCAAAGACCCCTGCGCGTGCCCTAAGATAATGAAAATGAAAAATAAGACTTGTCTGCGATATCATCTTCGGTGGAAACGGACGTTAAACGCCAAGAACAACAACAGCACCTCTGCCCGGGCTAAATGTTCATCAAAGCACACTGTATGGTGCACGGCAAATTTCTATCGTAGCACACTGCTTGAGGACTTCGGCTCCGACTTCACGGCGTATGTCCGTCTTCATTATCCGAGTCCTGTTGCCAGTACTAGTACCATAGGGGTTTGCAAGTCTCCTATCCGTGGGGGTTGGGATGGCCTAGTGGTCTAGCGTATGTGGCATGGAGATACGGGCGCCTTCTCAACCTCGGGGTTCCTCTGGGCACTCCGGTTTCCTCCCACTGCTAAAGACCCCTACGCACAAGCGAATTATTGAAAAAAAAAACCATATGTTAGTCCCGAAATGACCTAGTTTGTGTTTAGTGGACGCTAAACCCCATTTCTCTCTCTCTCTCACTATCCGTAAACGGAACCTAAGCTAACATTAAACACCCACTCGGAGCTACCATTAAACATCCAGTACCCCATCCGCAAACGAAACTTAACCGAGCTAACATTAAGCACCCACATACGGAACCTATCTGAAATAAAAATAAGCATTGGGATTAGATCGTGGACGCTAAACTATTGTTATTATTATATTGCCACTTTCATTTTTTGTCACTCCGCATTAAAGCTGAACTCCGATTACAAAACTACAGAAATACTTAAATAAAAAAAGGTAACGCCCAAAAAACCGCCATACTTGTTTTCAATTCCTTGAACTAACATGGCGATCGCATTAAGCACCCAGTCTCCCACACAGCCTAAACCCACGATTCACTGTTTTGTTAAGTAGTTAAAACAGTTACAATGTCAGTGTTGGGTACATCCAGATGACCAGATGTTCAGCTAAAAACTGAAATTTGACTTTTGTATTTTCAGCTGCATCGCTTGTGGAATCAAAACCACTGAAGCTAAGAAAGCGAGTGAAACGATCCGATTATAGCGGAGACGGCAGCTACAGTTCAGATGGTGGTGATTATGATGGTGGTATGGACAGAGGTAGCAGCAGCGAAGACTGGGGAGGTATGGGAGGAACCAGCAGTGCATACCGTGGTGGATATCGAGGAGGTTACGGTGGATATTCTTCGGAAAGGAGGAATTTCGGTTACATCGCACCCGGCGGCTACCATGGTTACTATCCTAGTTATCTAGGAGCTGGCGTCGCCGGTGGTCTTTATGGTGGTGGAGTTTACAATCCCACATCTTATCTCAATCCTGGTCTTACTGGTTTCGGCTATCCTTCAGCGGCTGCTGGATTCCCATCGACAGGATTCGGTTATCGGTCAACCGGAATCGGTTATTCAGGCTACGGATATCCGTCCACAGGTTACGGATACGGGTCTACAGGATTGGGCTACGGAGCAGGATTGGGCTACGGATCTACAGGACTTGGTTATTCACCTAATCTGTATTCCAGCTACGGCTCTTACAACCCATATGGCCAGACCTACCCACTTTACTCATCAACAGGCTTAGGAACATTCCCTAATACCGTTGGGTAACTCGAGATACAGGTTGACCCTTATTATGAAAGAGAAAAAAGGGATTCGTCTACGACATACATATCTCCGCCCACAGGATTTAGCTTTCATGAATTTAGATCCTAATTCAAACATTTATTATAATATTATTGGTGAACTCCGTCATTTGATCGTCATAATCATAGTACTACATTTTTTGTGAATATTTCTAAGCACTGTGTAACCACTTAGTGTATATTTCACCGCATCCTTTCCTTTCACTAAATCGCCAATGATTCATTATGTAGAATGTATATTGTTATATAATATTATGTATAATGTTATATAATTATGTATTGTGTATAATGTTATATAATATTATGTATAATGTTATATAATTATGTATTGTGTATAATGTTATATAATATTATGTATAATGTTATATAATTATGTATTATGGATAATGTTATATAATTATGTATTATGGATAATGTTATATAATATTATGTATTATTGTCATTAAAACTACTTCAAATAAATGAAATGAAATGAAATGGGGTTTAACGCCTTATTGTTCTGCTCTTTGAAATATTACTTTGCAGTAATTGGAATGGAATGAGGATTAACATACTGTGTCCATCCACGTCTAAACCATTCGAGCTGTCTATGACCTGCACCTTATCAATGGTGAATGCAATCATTAAAACTACTCCAAATAATCCTTTACCTTAAATGAAATGAAATGGGTTTTAACGAAGGGTATCCACCCTCATATCCAATCCTTTTGAGCTGTCAACAGCCTTAACCCGAATTGACACACGTTATCAGTTCTGAATCCTATTGAAACACAGATCCTATTTCGTTTCGCTTTTTATAAATCGATATTTTGTTTGACGTGTCTTCATTGCACCAGTATCTAGATGACTTGTTAAATGATCTGTGATCTGGGTGATGTGAGGTATTGGCCAATAAAATGATATCTTGTGTAGAGCTCTTATCGTGTTGTGTGCTGGCATTACCTCAGTTACTCCCCAACCCCAAAACTACAAAATGAAATGAAATGGAGTTTAACGCACCACTGTTCTGCTTCGAACTGGGCAACTGAAGACGTCATGTGCCATACAGTGTGCTATTAGAGAAGTATGCCCGGGCAGCGGCACTACGCCCTATTCTTATATCGAATTCCAACTGTCAATGCGTACACGGGACCTCGATTTTTCCCCCCCGCCCCCGCAATTACAACCGGTCAGGTGTTAATCTACACTCAAAGCCATTAAACACGCACAATTGACAAAATCGAGATAACAAGAATCTTTGGATAATTTCATGAAAGAATTCCCTACAAATGCACAAAACCGAAACGCCAGAGAACCATGAAACATGGACTGGCACGGGTGTCTCACTACACGCTGTGGGATTGTTTGCCAATGATTTAGGAGTGCCTGTGCAACAGATCGTGGTGGCACAGCTAAGGTTTGAACCCGTCGTCCAAGTTCATCCGAGGGTGTTCGACCGGGTTCATGTCGGGCAACATTGCGAGCCAACCCATAACACGGACATGATGATTGTTCTGATAGTCTCTTCTTAACCTGGCAGCGTGGGGTTAGGCGTTGTCATGCTAGAAAATTTATCTGTCGACGGACGCCATGTTTAGCAACACCGGACGAAGGATGGGTCAACATAATTTTCAGCGTTGAGATTGCCTGGAACACCATCAACTGGGGCCTGAAGTTGGCGCTGAAAGTGGCCCAAACCATGACCCCCCCCCCCCCGAAACGACCCCCTGACAGTAGCTGAATAGAACCTGTTGCTCAGATGCTGTATTTGGATCTGGCGATCTTGAGCAGCGATTGTTACAGGTGGCGTTCCAGGTCGGGGTCGATCGGACACTCCTCCATTGACGGGGACGGGTGTCTGAGGCGAGTAATGGTCGATGGTGGACATTAAAATGTCTGGCGATGGCTACCTGTGAAGCCCCCTGATCCAGCTTGCCAATAGCTATGTTCCTATTTTCTTGTGTAAGGCGTGGTATTTTCCCAAAGTGATGAATGTTTAAATGGCCAGAGTTCAGGGAAAGCGTGAAATGACTTACGGTCCATATGATCAAACCTGAAAATTGATTTGTCCTTCCAGTTGTTGAAATCTTCAAACTGACTTAACTCCCAGTTGTTGAAACAAATCTGTAAACTGACTTACCTTACCTTCTAGCTGTAAATTGACTTGCTTTCAAGTTGGTGAAATCTGTAAACTGACTTACTTTCTAGTTGTTGAAACAAATCTGTAAAATGACTAACCTTACGTCCCAGATATCTGTAAACTGACTTACAATACAGTTGTTCAAATGTCGGTGAACTGACTTAAATTATTGTTGTTGAATATGTAAATTGACTTACCTTCCAGTTGTTGGAATCTATATAATTATTACTTATCTTTCAGTCGTTCAACCCTGTAATCGGAATTACATTCCAGTAGTTGAACCCTGTAAACTGACTTACCTTCTACCTGTTAAATTCTGTAACCTGACTTATCTCCCAGTTGATGAAGTCGATATGTTGACATACCTTGATATAAACACGGAATTTATTATTATAAACAACCAAAGAACGCCACAAGACGGTTCTATACATTCCAGGGATTTCTAGCAGGGAGATAATCCTTTACCCATTGGAAACATAACCAAACTAACACAGTTATCTCGGACAACACTCACTGGTTTAATGTTGCTAACATAAGAGGATATTTATCGAAACGTCGCACCCGTGTGGTGGTTGTCACATATGTCTATTTTACTTTTGGGAGATGTTATCAGACAAATATTTTTAAAGCATTCTGCTCTTAAGGACCCCTAAAAAGGCACCAATTAAAAACAAAATAGTCTCTTTTTGGTTACCAGTAACATAAATTGTCCGCGTAAAATAAACGATACAATGTTCACAACTTCGAGAAATTTGCAATAATCACGTCTTGATTAATTTGACATTTAACAAATGCGTTGAGAAGAAAGAGATACTTGTAATGGTGTCTTCAAATGTAAAATTTCCTTGTTTAAGGCGGTATTGTTTTATCGAACCATTGAATGCATTGGTACAATGTCGACCGCGATTATCTCGTGGCCGGAAATGTCCGCCATGTTTTTATGTACGCGCGCAATCTCCCGGGCCTATATTTAAAAAGGTAGATATTTTTGAAGACATAATTAAAAATATCGACGATGGTGTCATCACGGCCGATAGTTTGTCTTGTGGTTTTAATCTGTGAGTGTTTATTTTTAAATATATTATATATATGGTCATTATTGGAATTTGGAGGAAAATATTAAATTGTTCTGGCTTATTTCAAATTGACTACATTTATTAAAACCATTTGCACCTTTCGGAAAATATCTAATAATTTTCTTGGGAAAATCAAAGTATAAACACTATACAAACGGACGTAACAGATAAGAAAATCAAACGACCATAAGAAAATTAAAATGACGGATTAAATATATATGTGTAGATAAATTCGGACAACCATTAATTTTGTTGTTTTGGCGGATTTAGGATGTTTGAATTTACGTTTGTTTCGGCCATATTCAGTATATCTTTTTTTTGCGATTCGACTTAACAATCTTTCAAATGACACTCAGAGTAGTTAACTATGTGTGTGCAGTTTATATGACCTTTTGTTTACTCCGGAGGGAGCCGACGGTGGCTAAGCGAATCAGACCCTGGCTCGCTAACCTCGAGGAATTTAACATCTAACTGTTCTGCTCCAACACGGCTAATGAAGACAGGCATAGTGTGCCGTGAGGGAAAGGGAAAATTTTGCCCGGACAGCGGAGCTACGACCTACTTTTATATCGAATTCCATCTTCCACGGGATCTTTTTACCCGCACGCCAATGTGTAGATGGGAATTCGGTTTTTTCGTCCCATATGAAAGTTTCACAAGACAGCTGTCCTGGTAAGGTCCTCCGTCCTGCACCCTGACAAGGAGAGACCAACACGGAAGCAGTTTGGAGATGGGTTGGACCGACTCCATGAATGTATGGACCCCCGCACATGCCCAATATAAGGCCTTGTAGGACTAGGACGATATGTTAAATATACTGAGCGCCATGAATATAAGGCCTTGTAGGACTAGGACATGTTAAATATATTAAAATCCGATGAAATACAGTGGACTCAGTCAAATCCGACATCGTGCGGGAGATCGTTACAATATGTCCGATGAAATCAACTTTTTATTCAATTTAAGTATGACAGGTTGTACACGAAATTTCTTCAATCTGAGCAGGGAAATCCCCAATTTAATAACAACATTGTTACCGGGGTTACGATGATAAACAGAGTCGCGATTATCCTTTTTACGGTTAATCATTAATGACCGTTGAGCCGCAGATTAGATTAAAATCTGTTGAAACTTGGACCCATCCGATGACCTAGAGAGTTGATTATGGTCTTGTCATGTTAACAGATGTCTAATTAATAGTTTAGAAGTTTATACAACCTTCAGGCTTAAAGAAGAAAGGCCTGCTATAGGCAGATATTAGCTCTTAGATAATGCATGTTTTATTAGAATTTTACTATTGGATCACGCCCCCCCCCCCCATTACATAATTAAAAGTATTTAGATGCTTATATGCAGGCACAGGAATCTCAATATACAACCCAAATATATTTTGTTTGACAGCAAGGATCCCAATATATTTATTACCGTTTATGCTTTTCATGGAGCCGGCGCTGATATTTTAAACTTATCTTTTCAGTACATTTTGTGCTATTTTCACCTTTTTATATTTCAGCCTTACTCCTTATCAATTGCGAGGCCAAGAGACATGCTAATAAACGAGTAAAACGTTTATACAGCCCGGAATCATTCGAAGATGATGGCTATGAGGGTAATTATGGAGATTATGATGATGACGATGATGGTGGTTGGGATGAAGAAGGCGGTTCTGAGGAATATGATGGTGGTTGGGATGAAGGAGACGGTTCTGAGGAATATGATGGAGGGGATTACGACGGTCGCGATTACGGCGGAAACAGCCACGGTGGTGGAGACTATGGCGGTGGTGACAGCTCGGACTCTCGTGGCTATGGACATGGTACAATTAATATGATAAATTATGGAGGTCGAGGCGGCGGAATGCAGTCAGGGAGTGGTCGTGGATATGGAGGTAGCAGCAGCAGCTCAGGCGGCAGATATGGCGGAAGGAAGCCCGGGCACGGAGGTATGATGGTAGGATATGGCGGCATGATGCCCGGATTTGGAGGTATGATGGGAGGATATGGTGGCATATATCCAACTTACGGTGGTGCATATCCAACTTACGGTGGTACGTACCCCACTTATGGTGGCACATATCCGACGACTGGTGGAACGTATCCGACTTATGGTGGCACATATCCAACGACCGGTGGCACATACCCGACTTACGGGGGCACGTACCCGACTTACGGTGGCACATATCCGACGACCGGTGGCACATACCCGACTTACAGGGGAACATATCCGACGACTGGTGGCACGTACCCGACTTACGGTGGAACATATCCGACGACTGGCGGCACATACCCGACTTACGGCGGAACATATCCGACGACTGGCGGCACATACCCGACTTACGGTGGAACATATCCGACGACTGGCGGCACATACCCAACGTACGGTGGATCATATCCTTCGACTGGTGGAACGTATCCAACAACCGGTGGTACAAATCCGTATTATGTCGGTACGACGTATGCTGGCACGTATCCGACCACCGGTGGCACGTATCCAACAACCGGTGGCACAAATCCGTATTATGTCGGTACGACGTATGCTGGATCCTATCCGACCACCGGTGGCACGTATCCAACAACCGGTGGCACAAATCCATATTATGCTGGTACTACTTATGCTGGCACATATCCGACTAATAACGTGGCAACGTATAACCCTGCGTATCCGACTGGTACCGTCGCTAGTTATACTAGTTTACCTGTTTATTACAGTAACACTGGTCAGACGTACCCGCAGCCGACTTACGGTAACATCCAACCAATATATTATCCGTCTACCAGACAGAACGTTCCCGGTGCAGCCCCCAATACCCCAGTTAACCGACCGGCAAATACCAGACAAACGAGAAAAACTGATAAAGCAAATACGGGATATATCCACACCAACCCAACGTTCAGTAAAATACGTCAAGCTGTTGCTTCAGGCCCCAGTGAGAGAAAGTAATATATTGTACCATAACGCATTAGTCATTAATTTCATTATTAAGTACTGCTTTAATAAAATAATTTTAAACTTTATGAGTTAAAATTTCCTATCGTTAATCCCCAAACAAACCGGCTTTCTCTTTTATATGAAGATTTATAAATGCGAAGCGTCTTGATTGAAATGAAATGTGTTCTAACGTCCTACTGTTCTACTCCGGGATGGGCTAATAAAGACGGGCATACTCCATACAGAGGGCTATGAGGGAAATTTTGCCCGGGCGGCGGCGCTACGGCCTACTCTAATATCGAATTCCAACTGCCAAGGGATCTTTTACGTGCGCGCTAATGTGTACATGGGGCCTCGGGTTTTTTTTTTCGAACGAGACAGCTGTCGTTGTAAGCCCCTCCGTCCTTCATCACTGACAAGAGAGAACCACGCCGGAAAATCTGGATGAATTTTCTCCGCCAATGCAGGGATCGAACACCCGACCGTCAGACTAGCGAGCCAGCGTCTTACACACTTAGCCTGATCGATAATAGGGGTGGAGTGGCAGACTTGTCAGCGAATGCCGAAATATCGGACAATAAAAAAGAGGATAAGATTCACAATAGTTAAGTTTTATTTTTTAAACTGGATATTTGTAACTCAAATTGACATGATGTCCAATGGTGTGCATCATACTAGGTAGGGTATGCTTACTCCCTGCTGCATGGGTTATACATTTGTCAACAGTATCTAGAAACTATGGATTCCGATAAATACCGCTTTGGTCGTTTATCGCGGCTGCAATTTAATAGCTTTAACGTTAATATTTGTTAGCCCAGTTGGGAGCTGAACAGAAGGACGTTAAACCCCATTTCATTTCATTTAAAATACAACATTCGACAGATTTAGCACTTTTTAAACATCAAATATCCATTCTAAGTTTTTGTTTCCTTTAATGTTATACACAAGTTTTATCATACGGTGTCTTGTTAAAGGGAAATAAATCCGTTTTTCCGGGACTATTTAAAGCCAAAATGATAGAGAAATAGTGCTTAACGTCCACTCGACACAAACTAGGTCATTTCGGGACTAACATATGATCTGATTTTATTTCAATAATGCGCTTGTGCGTAGGGGTCTTTAGCAGTGGAATGAAACCGGAGTAAACCCACGAGGTTGGACAGGCAACCCTACTCCTTGTCACATACAGCCGGGGATTCGAAACCAAGCCAGTTGACTCAATGACAGGCTTTATGATACAACGCAAACGTGCTACCCATTCGGCTATCAACTCCCCTTATTTACAGCCAACTTAAACACATGTGCGTGAAGCAACGAATGCAAGTTTTGCAAAATCTATCTAGTCTGAAATTCCCATAGCCGTTGAAGGCTTTTTCTGGAGTTGAAAAACTGAGGGTATTCGCGATGGTATTTTCTATCGACAAATCTTAGAGATCGTGAGCTGGGTCAATGACGAACTGAAATTAGCCTTGTACTGAGTTAAAGCGAGGTCAATGCCTCTATTGAAGATGGGGTCTACTTTAGGACTCCCTGTCTGTACGTGGAAAGGAGTAGGGTAACCTGTCCAACCTCGTGGTTTATCTCTGGGTCCTCCGGTTTCTCCCCACTGCTAAAGACCGCTACGCGCAAGCGAATTATTGAAATAAAATTTAACCTTATGTTAGTCTCAAAATTACCTAGTTTGTGTCGAGTGGGCGTTAAACCCCATTTCTCACCCTACTTTAAGAAACCATCAAATCTTGTGTAATTTCAATTCTTCCGAGTACGATATGAAATATATCGCACGTCCGCACCAATCGGACCATAATGCCCCAAACACCTGACGATTGTTACGAATCAAATAAACCATCATAGTTTAGGTAAACAGGCCAACAGTGAGAAAGATGCCCCCCCCCCCCCCCCCAAGTATCGTTTAACCAAACAGATTACCTATGCTTAGTCAGGTTTTGAAGTACCTGGCCCCGAGTTCACAAAACATTCTCAGACTTAAGTTGAGAATTTACTCAACTTTCAATCACTGTTTATAAGAAATATCTTTGATCCAGAAACACAAAACTTTGCATATAGTTAGTCTCTTATTACGATATTTGATTCATTAAATCAACAAAAGTTATATAAGGGGCTGCTATATTTTAGCTACATTAAGGCGAACAATTTTGAGTAAATTCTTAAGTTTTATCATTCTCCATTAGGTTAAAATCAAAGTCATCGACCAAAGAAATTGCTTAGCTCTGTAAAGCTTTAATGGGAAATATTAACTCAGTCAAGACATTCACCCAAATAATATCTATACCCCAATTAAAAGCAGAATTGTTACGTTCCTAGGTCTTGGCCAATCAAATTGCTTATCGCTACTTCGCCGAAGCAGAAAATACTCATCGAACTAATTCAATGTATTGATATAATGAATTTATACTCAATGGGGTCCGCCGGCATATTTTTCCTTGCTAGGCGGCGCGCGTGTATAAGGGGGATAAGCGCAGTAATGGTGGTAGCGTATTTACATTGACAACCACGACACAGGATGCCAAAATACTGCTGCGTACCTCTCTGTACAGAATCGGGTGGGCACAAATTTCCGACTGATCCGGAGTACCGATTGAAGTGGCGTATAGCCATAAAACGTAGCGACCCAAAGGCTCAGAAATTGTGGAAACCAGGTGCGATTGACGTGGTCTCCAGAAATCACTTCCGGGCTACAGACTTCAAAGTCACGCTATTAGGTAGGTTTAGAGGACTTTCTCGACTAGCACTTACTAGTTGTAGTTAGGTCTATTTTATTAGTTAAGTTACTCTTCAGTTATTTATGATTAGAAACTGATGTAGACTCGCAGTTAATCTACTTATTCATTATTAAATTTATTTTCTGGCATGTTTATTTTGTTCGTCACCAACAAACGACAGTCACTAGTCTACTTGGTCTAGGCCTAAGTCAATACGGCGACTGTTGTTAACCGTGTTAGTGTTAAATAAGTAAGGTACCGGTAGCAATATAAAAGGTGGAATTTTCAAGCACCCAATTAAGGAATGGACAATTTATTCAATTTCAGGAATATTCCTTTTTTATCTGATTTATTTTGTCATTTAAATCGAATTACAGGCCTAAAATATAAACTAAGCCAAAAAGGTTGGGATTAGTCATGCAATATTAATTAATTATATATATATATAATATACATATTAAATATATATATATTTCAATTTTGATTATATATAAATATAATTAGGTAATTTGGTTAATTTTTTTTCATTATATCAGATAATGGATTGGTCAACTATTGTTCAATTTTACTTTATTTTATAATTTATGCTATATTTTCTTCTGTTCTTGTTGCTTTGTGGTTTCTTTTAATTTCTGCGATGAGGGTAAAGTTATATTCAAGAAGAGTGTCACTGCTGTAAGATTTTAATTTTTATAATCCACAACAAACATAGGATTGATTTATTGCCAACTTGAAGTGATTTTGATAAATGCTTTTTTGAGCAAGCATTACGTTCATTTGCTCAACCTAATAAATTAGTTGTTACATTTCTCCTGATTATTTGGTAAAAATTTACAATTCAGTTATTTTGAAATCACCCACTTTAAATTGTCCACATTTTCATAAATCATTTACAGATGTATGCTTACAACTTTTAAAAAAAAATTAATTTCCATATTTTTCGAAATTTGGTAATTTATACTACTGCAATAAAAACTGAATGCAGTGTGTGCTTATTTATAATTTTTAAAACACTACACTCTGCTCTATAGCTAGCAAATTATAATTTTATATTTCATGTGAAATGGGAAGATTAAAAGAACAAGTGGTGCCTTCTTTCTTCGACTTCAATAAGCCTACTAAACCTGCACGTCCCACCAGTCGCCCACACACGAATAGAGAAGCATCTATTCTTGATAATTACATGCTTGATATACAGCAGGAAGTCACAGTGTGGATAATATTCTTCAGGATGATGAACCAACAATAATTAACCATTCAACGATTAAGTCAACTCGGTGTACTATTTTAGAAAAATACTCAATTGAGAATTATTTAAATACTGACAAAGCTGTTCAGTACTATACTGGGTTTTCTAATTATATGCATTTTATGTTCTTTTTTAATGGTTTAGGTGCTTATGAACTTAAAAATCAAAGTATTCTTCTTTCACCTTTTTCTGACATTAATGACATTACGGCAATGTAAAGAAGATTATGAGCTTAGTTTTATGTTTGGAATAAGAGAGACAAGTGTTTCCAAAATTATTAAAATGTGGATTAACTTTTTATATTTTCAGCTAAAAGAGCTTGAAATTTGGCCTTCTAGGGAAATTATTGACATGCACATGCCACATGATTTTAAGTCTAAGTTTGGAAAAACCCGTGTTATTTTAGATGCTACTGAAATATCTGTACAAAAGCCATCTGACGTTAATGCGCAAAGTATCACTTGGTCCAGCTGTCAACATAAAAATACATTTAAAACTATGATTGGTTGTACGCCAAGAGGTGCAGTTTCATTTATAAGCGATTCTTTTGGGGGTTCTGCCAGTGATCGTCAGATCATTGAGTCTTCTTCTCTTCTTAAACCTATTATAAAGATGTTTGACTCATATGACAGCATCATGACCGACAGAGGTATAATGGTTCAAGATTTGTTTGCATCACAAAATGTTTTAGTGAATACCCCAACAATGTTAAAAGGGAAATCCCAACTCGAGCCACATGATGTTATCAAAGACCGCCGAATTGCCTCTAAATGAATACATGTAGAACGCATTATAGGATTGAGCAAAACGTTAAAGATTTTGAACACCCCACTACCTCCAAGTAAACTTAAACTTGGATCAACAATTGCATTTATATGTTTTTCTATTTCTAATTTCAGACCATCAATTGTTGATAAATTTGCATGAAACAAAAACCGAAAACAATTTTGTGTTGTAGGCTATGTATTTGATTGTTATATTTATCACACATAAAATTTGTTGATTTAGACATATATAGGTTAAAGAATAAGATCAAGTGCTGGGTGTTATTGCTATAATAGTTCAAAAATAGGTAATTCAAAATTTATAATATTGATTACTTCAATCAGATTACATCATCCAGAGCCCAGTTATCACTGTGTTGACAACATGTGACAAATATTGTTTCCATTTTTAAAGTAAATCATTAAATGAGAATTGCATTTCAATTGGTTTAAATCTCTGCCATCCAGCAATATAGAGAGTTGATTATAGGCTGGTCATGTGAATAAATGTCTAATAGTAAGTGCAGGGGGACTGCACCACACACAATTCTACACAAAAACAAATATACAGACAAGACATCATACTCAGAGACCACAAACATAAACAATTAAAAAAGAGTGAATGGATCCGGGGGCTAGCTGTAAGGGTCCCGGGCCTGTGGTGACAGACTTCACACATATTTGAAACCAATTGGGAATAAAAGAAATAATTATATAATGTCAGTATGAGTCATGATCTGTCATATGTTGCAAGAATTACGAATGTAAGCATATTGTTGTATAAATTCCGTAATGCAAGTAACCACACCGTTAAATGTATCAAAGAAGTAGGCCTTTATATAACATTTGAAACCAAAATAGAAACCTGCAATAGGCTGATTTAGCTTTTGAATAATATATCTGTAAATTCAATGTTAAATGCATGCCCAGTACAAACTGTGTGATTTGATCATATATTTGGACTAAACACATATTTAAATTAATTTATCTATGAAAGGTTTGCTTCAGATATCCCCTCTGAACATTGTAATTCAAAGAAAACTTCCCAATCTTGCGAGAATCTATTTTTATCATGTGATTTGAGTGAGCATCATAGTTAGCTTGTATTTGTCGTTAATATGGAAACCATAGTAAATTCAAATTCATGGATTTTCCACTGCCAATATTTATTTCTGCTGTTTAATGGCAGAGCCTACTGGACATTTAAATCTATCTCAGCCTACTCGTAACCGTTAGCCACGAGATCAACACATTAGCGTTTGTAACGTCATCTGTGCTGGATTTTTTGTAAAAGGAATCCAACATTTTTCTAGTAAGATTGGGTAGCTATATTTTCCATCAACCGTAATTCCATACTTTTATTGCAAATAACTATCCTTTACATGCATTAGTATGTATCTTAAGTGTACTAAATCAGTTAATCGGATGCATAGAAAATATACTTTTATACACAAGTTATAAGCTATCATCCTTTTTAATTACTTTAATATGTGAGGTGTAAAACTTGCTACTGTGATAGGTCTTAAAACAGTCCTCATTGAAAAGTCACAATCAAGCAGTTTTTATACGCCAACATGGAAATGTGGTCGTATATTGTTGTCACCCCGTCCGTTTATACACAGTGTTGAAGGTCATGAGACAAGAATCCTATTGATTTTTAACGATATCAGTTTCCGTTTTCGCCTTGGGTCTCCGATATGCATCTTGAAATCCCCATTCAGGACCTTTTACATAAACGTTATGTGGAGCAACGTCCATTAACCAATACTTCGAAAACATTTTGAAATATTTATTTTTGATTACCACAATTTTAATTAATTTGAAGTGCTTTATTATTTGCTGTAAATGCAATGGCTTTGTTAGTTTGAATAAGAAGTAAGAACAATGTGTGTCTATTGATACTGACTGCAAAGGCGTTTTATAGCGCCAGCCTCCTCGCGAAAAAAAATAATAATGAAGTTAAAAAAATAAAAACGGGAGAAAAATGCTAAAACCGATGAGAAAAATGAAAATGTATCCTAGTTAAGGGGCCCTAAAGGCAGACAGAAGGGTCTGACAAATGGCCCCTCTGCCCCCCCCCCCCCCCGAGTCCGAGTCAATCGTCTTCTATACATTGTTACTGTCGAATCTACTAATGAATGAGAATGCAGTAATTGCATTGGCGTGAAAATCTTCAATTTAGACCCCCCCCCCCCGCGAAAGATGGCCCTCAAAATAGTATAGCCTCCGCCATGATAAACCTTAAAACGCCCCTGACTGACTGAATCGACAAGAACAAGAAAGGTTTAAAGAACTACATATAACAAAGAGTTGTTTATCGTTTTGTTTATGATGACAACATTGTTACTCGAAACAACAAATTATTAGTTAGTATAAGGCATATCGTCGCTGTGCTTCCAATATGTAGTATCTCGTGCTGCGAACGATGACATCGAAATCCCGGCTGGCCCCCCAAAATAGCATACTCATGGCTTCGAGTTACGATGCTTTATTTGGGACTACATTAATATATAAATAACATGCTTGTATTCATACGCCAATAGACGTAATTAACCAGTCACTATAAAAAAGATGAAGGAAGTTTGTTTCTAACATCTCGAATTTATTCCAGAAATTAAAAAAAAAATAAATAAAATTGTACTGAATGGATGAATGGAGTTGTTGTTTTGATGTTACCGTACATTACATGGGATGTTCTTGATATCTGTGTATTTTGAAAATGTGGGTTTATTCCCATAACGATGACAATGTCTAACATCGTTCCTCAAGATGGTACCTATTTTTCTGCTGAAAAGCTGGATATACGATGAAGGAAGTATGTTTCTAACATTTATCAGAAAATAAAAAAACCTAAATAAAATTGTACTGAATGGATGAAGCGAGTTGTTTTGATATGTATCTACTTGTCTGCTGAAAAGCTGGATATACGATGTTTTGTAAAACATATTTCGTTAGGGCTCCACAACTCTGTAATATACAGAGACGACACCACTTTCTAAACACCAACAAAGACCATACTAAAAGCTGTCCATGTGTTTGCTATATTAAGGAATGCATATTCGATTAATCCATCTACGAGAAATTTAATAACGCGTACGTCTGTGACAACAGGATGAACAACTTTATTCCTGGTTTAATGGAGCTGTAATATTGTAGTTTTGAACAATCTTTAAAAAATAAATCATGAGACACAAAGCGAACCCATATGGCATTAAATCTCGAGATTCTCTTATTTTTATTAACATAATTCTTGTGTGAATAAATTGGCTTATTCTGGATGTTTCTTTCTAAAAGGCTATGAATGGAGTCGCACTCCATTTGTGTATGATCGTAAGTTTTAGAACTATTGTTACATTATTTTTAATTGCGGGGCGTAACAGAGCTTGAACTATTATAACATTTCTATTTTGGTATTAACAGCGTCGATGTAGATGTATAGGCCTATGGCTTCTTTAATACTCCCGTCAATAACGCTTTCTAGATGATCTGATCGACATGATGCGAAGGAACTGGCACTGGGATTACTCCCACTCTCATATGTCGACATCAAAAATGGTATAATTGTGGCATCCTATTTTGGTTTTGTAATAGAGCGCTCTCTTTATCAGATTCTTTTTCCTGGATAAGTATAAACCTCTTCAGAAACATTTTTAACCTCATAAACCGTACAGGTGTCGCTTTGATAATTTTTTAGGTGAAAACAAAAAAAGTTTAGCTCATCAAAATAATTCTCGACCGCAAGCAGCTTTGTTGTTAGTTTCACAGTATTCCTTGTAAACTTTATACAAATCAGCTTTTGTTGAAAGGATGTGTTCTAGGTACAGTATAGTGCTGGATGAACGACAGCAATCCGATGGTAATTTTGGAATGCAGTTAAGAAACGCCATGATGCCGTCGCCTTTCTATTATCTGTGAGTTGGTGGTTTCTGTATCTGGAGATTAACAGTTAAGGTGTGACACTTCCTCTGTTCCTTCCTGTACACTGATTCGGTTTTGGAATGGTATCCTTCCTCTCATTACAGAATTTGTAGTGATCATCACCTTTTTTTAAAAAATAAAACCCTTTAAAATATTATATCCCCCCTCTCACTGCAGAAATTGTAGTGATTATAACCTTTTAAAACGTTTATTTTTAGTATTTTCCCATTCAATGCCATTCTGTTTTGGAGTTCTTTCTAGCACAACTCTGGCTTGCGGCTGTGGTTTCGAGCCCTGGCGTGAGCGTATGTGGCATGGACATAGGGGCGCCTTCCCAACCTCGTGGGTTTCCTCCGGGCACTCCGGTTTCCTTCCACTGCTAAAGACCCCTACGCGCAAGCGAATTATTGAAATAAAATTAAACTATATGTTAGTCCCGCCGACTTGTCTCTCTCTCTCTCTATCTAGCAAAGTATCACAGTCATCATCATCGCTTGTACTTGAATGTTGTACCCAGTCAGGATCTAGAACGGAATCATCCATTTCTAATTCATCCATATCGGTGCCTGTACATTTGCTGATATTCATATATGACTTTACATAATTATCTACGACAATATTCTGAAAAACAAACCATCGTTTAAAATCTCTACAAGTGCAAGAACAGTATGCAGCATGTCGACAAGGCCTCAAAGACACTAAACCACAAGCACGGCAGTCAAAACCCATTCAGGGACAAGTCCTGGAGGGAACGAACCAAAGCTGGGATACGGTGTCTGTACTGATGACGAAAATAAGTCAAGATCTGTCTATGGTTTGTAGGCCTTTTCATTTGTCATTATCATCCGATCACGGCTGTGTTACATGTTAAGCTACCCGGTACAAGTTAAGGTTGCGGCTGAAACTCTAATATTTATTGCAATTGGGAATCTAACTTCAAATTAAACCAGAGTCACGTATACTCCTGGATATGTTGTAACCGAGTCACATATACCCCTGGATATGTTACAACAGAGTCCTATTTGTAATGCAGGGTGGACATTTTTTAAGATTGTATTTTAAGGATACAAAGGAAACAGATTTGTGAGGCGTAGTGGGGTTAACTGGGCAGCAGTCAACCACAACATACTATTGTGCCTATTTCAGATTTCACAAAGAACCGGAAGAGAAAGACGAAAATACAACCTATCAGCAACATGAAGCAAACCTGAAGCGTCAGCAATTAGACGCCGAAAAAGAACTTTGAGCACAGAGTTTCAACAGCAGATGCAAATGATGCCCATCATGATGATTTTTGTCTTTGATCCCCAAAGTAAGGCACACACAACCCCGATTAGATTTTTCACAAACATTCGATCTCGTTATCCAAGCCGGTTGAGTGATTGGGCCACTACCTAGAAAAACAAACCAATGATCAGCCCCTGGTCCTAACATTAAAACTACCACAAAATAATATTCTTTTGCTCAACTACCACCTCCTGCCCAGACCAAGACCCAACCCACACAGTTCCATTGCCAGCACACCAGCTACACTTTTCAGTAGTTGGCAGTTATTTTTCAGTAGATGAAATGCACGTGTATAGGCAAAAAACGAGGATGACACATCCTTTAGCACTATTTCATCAAGCCATAAAATGTAAAACTAGTCAATAATACCGAAATTATTCCAATCAGTAACAGATTGCTAAACCCGCTTATTGCAGGTATTCCTTTAGGCCTCTCGATGGCATCAGATTTATCCGATATTAAATAGATTAAAACGGTTCAGTGATACTTTGATTTAATCAAATATGGAGGAACGAGACATTGCTTCGGTCAACCAGTACGGTGGTTGAAATGATTGCACACGTCTGTCTGTCAAACCTTTAAAGGCTAATATCTTCGCTTGAAATAAGAGTAATTTTGAAATGACATTTTCAAATTATTTATTCTACTTTATCTACTTTCCAACTATTATAGCACGAATGGCCAGTTCTTTTTCTAAATCTTACGTAATGTATCTTTACAGGACTAGGTGCGCCATTTATTTGTTCCATTTATACCGTCATAAAAATTTGATTCCGTTTTGGCATGGCGAACATTACGTAAAATGTACAACCTTTAAACCTTTTCTCTTCCTACCGCTACTCCAAGTTGACCCGACTGAATGCAGTGCTCACAATTTACAGTTACTTTCCTAAACTATACCTCGTGATTTGTGAATTTAAATGTCATGGACAACCGTTAACGGACGTTGGACTCTTTGCTACAACTACTGTATCAATAGGATGATTATGGTAAAACTAATTTCTGAGATATCGCATGTTTTTCTTCTTTACACGTACATATTCACAACACTACCAAAAAGGCCATTAAGCAAAACATCACTTAGGTGTTTTACCAACTTAACTGGAAACCAACTTTTAAGTCATAACCTTTGTGCCGCTAAAAACGTATTTAAATAATGTTGCAAACCTTAATCCACTGCCTTGTAAACTTTAAGCTCACTGTTAATGAACTGCAATTTCTTGTGGTTGAAATGGCCACTTCAACATTTCTAGCGAAAAGTTGAATACTTGATTCTTTATCGTCCAGTGGCCTGACGAACGGATTCAAGCATGATATGATTTCATCTGAAGGATTGCCCCTTTTCATTTATGAATTTAATAAGCCTGGGGTCATCCTGCTTATGAATAACATCCAATTTGGAAATATGTAGGAAAAAGGTTCAAACCAGGGCACGCTAACCAAACATTACCAGGATCACCAAAAAGTTCATTTAATACCGGGCCCAGCTATAACCACTTGAATTTTCCATAAGCAGCAGTTACAATTTCTTACATGTTTCTTACAGGAACATCGCGATTACTCCACGATTTCAATCGCAGCACGAATCGTAATAGTAGGAGCCTAAAATATGTAGGTGGCGTCGTCCACACGGTATCCCATTCGCAGTGTTTGATATATCTATATTTGATTGGTTTACTGTATTGTGTATTTGTCTTATAATCCATAGTTTTCGATTCTATAACTATAATTAATGACGTTTTATTCAAATCATACAACAAAATCTAATAACAGTCCATCAGATTATCACTTGGTAAACCTCAGTAGATTCCAGTATCCTTCTTCTTTTAATAGTTCTGAAGCACATTTCTTCTCCAGTGCTTTTAATTTCCATTCATTTTTCTAAACGCACCAAGACTCAATTTCTTCTCCAGTGCTTTTAATTTCCATATTATACTTTTTTTTCTTTACACGCTTCAATTCATTTTTCTAAACGCACCAAAACTCAATTTCTTCTCCAGTGCATTTAATTTCCATGTTATATTTTTTTTTTCTGTCAACGTTTCAGTTCATTTTTCTTATAGATGTAACAAAAACACAACACTTCTCTCAACGCACCAAGGCTCATTTCAGGGTATTTTCTATATAGTTGAATAACAATCTCGTTCCCAGAGGCAGCTGCGGGGCCCTCTGGTTCCTTTTAACCGGCCATTTTTACCCATTCTGACCTGTGATTGGTCAATCTTTTTGGGTCGATTTCTCGAAAACTCGAGGTCGGATCGTCGTTTCGTTTGTTGTAAAGTGATCCTTGAGTCAAAGTCAACTCGCTGACGTAAGAAATTCAAGTTTATGTAAAGATCTATTTTTCTACGCGTGGGTATATTTTTAAGTGATAAATTATATTTTATTTACCTCTCGTCGTCTCATTTTCATTTGGATTTCAATTAATATAGCAAAGGTAATTGTTTGAGGTAGGATCCCGATCTCGCCAATCCGCGAATGTCTTGGCTGTGAAGCCTTTTTTTCCTTTCCTGGATCTAAACGGAGGAAGTGCATCTCTCCCAAGATTACAGGTCTGTATCACAAGTCCATTTTCATGAGAATCGAGGCTAAAACTGTGTATGATTGAAATCCATGTATAACGCGTGTCAAACGGTGGATGCTGTCGGATGTAAAAGTAGCTGGGGAAAATTACTTTCCTTCAAAACTTCTGTACATCATTCAATCACTAACCTGTAACTTTTCTTTTCATCCTTTACACGATCTCCCAGTGCGAAACCTAGATTCTCAAGTGCATTTCGAAGGAAATGGGGATTAAAACCTACATCTCGATGCATGTTCAGCAGCTCATTAATGACTCCCTTTGTAACATTGGTAATAGCAACTCCTGTTTCACGGACAACTCGATTGGAACCTTGACTTATGCAGTCACCTGTTGTTCCGTCTTTAGCAAGGGCAAGTCTCCAATTATCACACTTATCTAACTGAGAAGCAACATATCTCTTGGCTATGTAATGGGATTCATCAGCTCTATTTTGTACAGATGTTCCCCTTGATAAAGTTGTCATTGGCACCGTCTGATGATAACTTGGGTCCAATATCCACTGGATTACAACAGGAATTTTCGCCTGGGCAATTTCTAATCCAATAAGTAAAAGTACACACATCCGTAGACCAGCAGTGAAACAATGTTCATCTTTAAGTACAGGTACTTTTACGCTTTCAGTTTCCCAAAGATCAGTGCTAGCTTCCAGATAACTTATCAACAGGTTCTTCTCTTTCAGCTGATCCTTCTCTTCTTTGAGATTTTTATCACCAAAGTCTTTCTTTGATTTGGTCTTTTAAGTATGATCGTGAAAACTGGAATTGACGTGTTTTCTCAAAGCATTTTGAAGATTTGATTCAGCTGTATTCAACGTCAGCAGCATACTGAATATTGAGGTCAGTAACAGTCTGTTGTAATTCTGAGTTTGCTGTATGTATTTTTTTTTTACTTTGGCCCTAGCACTTAATTCTCTCCGATCAACATTGAGTTTGCTATAATGGTCCATCTGATTTAAAATTATCGCTGTAAATAAAGCCTAAATCTTTAATATTATCAGATGGTACCAAAGGAATAAACAATATAATAACCGTACCGCTGATTATGGACACTTTTTCCTGTTATAAAACTTCTGGTGCCCTTATTTGTTATCATAAGTTCAGCCATTTTCTCCTCCCTTATCGGAACGAACTCTCTCTGGCCACCCCCAATTTTGAATAGCTTCGTAAAATGCTTCCAAAACAGTTTCTGTCTTATTATTTGTGTTGACTGTCAAAAATACTGTTAAACGAGAGTACCCATTTATTGCTCCATGTACAACAAATTTCCATCTGAAATGTATATTAATTATCATCAATACTATGTTGAAGAAAATGTATCTATCAAACTGATGAAATATTAAGGAAGGTATAATTTCATGCACACTATATACTGCACTCATTAATCAAACATTTATTATTATTGATAAAATAACCATATTTCATATTGTAGTTAATATAAGGTGAACAATTTTGAGTAAATTCTTAACTGAAGTCTGAGTATGCTTTGTGAACTCGGAGCCAGGCATTTAGTCTATGCATTGTATCTGTAATCAAATGAACTAAACTAAAGAAATTACTAATTCGAATTCACTATTCCCATGCATAACATATAGGCCTGTGGCTGTGCTCATACCGATATCATTCGGTGATCTAGACCAACCAGTGGCCCAGGTACCATCATTATTTCCCGATTGTATACGCCTACATTTTCATGTGGACGTATATTGTCGTCGCCCCTGTCCGTCCACAATTTGTTTGTGGGCTATACAGGTTACAATTCTTATCCGATTTTGACGAAACTTGAAATATAGGTTTATCCCCATACGATTTTCGGCTGCTGTCGATGTTGAGATATATCGGATTGACACTTCATGGATTATGGCCCCTGATTGTACGAAAAATCACGTTTTTATCTTGTGAACACTGTAGAGGTCACAATTTTAAACCGATTTTGATGAAACTTGAAATGCATGTTTATAACCCAAAGATCTTGGTTCATAATTATTATCCGATTTAAAAAAAAAACCGTCTGATTATATCATCGTTACACTGTAATGAAGGTTGAGAAACCACGCCGGAAAATCTGGATGAACTTTCTCGGCCAATGCAGAGATCGAACACCCGACCTCTAGGCTAGCGAGTCAGCGTCTTACCCACTTAGGCCTGTGGCTATACTCATATCATTCGATGATCTAGACCACCCAGGGTACCATCATGATTATTTCCCGATTTTGTAGTAATTCTACGTGGTCAAGATACCAATTTCAAATATTCTCAAACGGAAACCATTATTTATTTATTCATGATTTATTTCTAAAATAATCCAAATAAGCAGCCTTGTTTATTTAACGAGTGAATGTAAACAAACACACGCGAATTCCCCTTTTGCGAAACAGCGACGCCATGACCCGCAACTCGCTCTCAAAAGTCTTCAGATTAATCTCCATAGTGATATATATATTTTGTTTAAACTTGCATGAAACAGACATCAATATCATGTTAAAAATTTTATTGTAAGAAATGAAATGAATGGGGTTTAACGTCCTATTCTGCTCCCAAACTGGGCTAATGAAGACAGGGTTACGTACTTACATTATAAGAACAATGAGAATTTTGCGCCAGACTTCAACCAATTGTATCTCAGTTCATAGCACTCGGCAATCCTCGACAGATTACGGGACCTACATCTAGTCTCGGCTGTATGACGAATTCCGTCATATTGGAACTACTTTAAAGATCCCGGATGAAACATGGCTGCGCCCATGGTGTCTTGGAACTACTTTAAAGATCCCGGATGAAACATGTCTGCGCCCATGGTGTCTTGTTTGTTTGTAATAGCGTCAAGTTTTCCGGTTAAAGTAAACCGGTAGCCGCATCGCAAATGTATGGGCGTAGGTACATACCACTTACTGTCATACAGCCGAGACTAGGTGTAGGTTCCGAAATCTGTCGAGATTGGCAGAGTGAGTTCAAAGTAAACGACGGAATTCCGGTTTTGCGTCGGGCTGAAGGGAAATCCCTTTGACAGGTTGGAAAATATCAAATAATTCTGTTGCCATTCAATACTGCGGAATTGAATTGAAATGGGATTTTCTCACTACGGACGTCACCATACATCCCAAACTTAGGCTGTCCGTCTACAGCTAGCTCCGCCTCAGAAAAGGCCCTAACCTAATTAACCGACATTTTAATTCCTACATCGACGAGTTTAGTCGAAAACACTTAGTATGCGTTTAGAAAGTTTTAGATTTGTCCCTTCTATTTACTTATAAGATGAATTTAATTATGTTTATTTAGCCCTTGTGTGTATAAAAGATGTCAAACCGATCAGAGTCGAATCACGAAGTAGTCCACTAATTATTTAAAATGGCTGCGCCCATGAAAGATAATTTCAGAAGCGGTTATGATTGCGAAGACTAATTTAGGAGTATATAACCATGTTTAGAAAGATAAACAAATTGAAATCCTGGAAGAAAGTTTACAATGGTAATGCCTGATTGCAATATTACCCACTGGCACATATTTTATATCGCTTATACCGGAGTGGCAGAAGTCGCCATTTTGTTAACTTGACTGAAACCAGGTGCCTCGGGTATATTCAAAGCAGTAGTCCAGCCCCGCCCCAAAATGATAGCGCAAGCGTTTTTAATGGGCGGCATTTAGGGCAGTGATGTATTCTGGAAATATGTCGTAGGTCCATGTTTTTACTCTGTGATACAAAGCAGTAGTCCAGTCCCTCCCCAAAATGATCGCGCAAGCGTTTTAAGGGGGGCTTATGTCGACCTTGCAACTGAAAGCAACTGGCGTTTCGGCAACTGGGAGCAACTGAATGCAAATGAAAAAAGTCGACCTGAGCGCCTCTTACAACTAGTTGCAGTCAGTTGCAATCAGCTGCAGTCAGTTGCACATGTTCAACTTTCTGCAACTCGTTGCAACTAGCGGCAACTAGTTGCAGTCGACATGAGCGTTCTTGCAACTGGCGTCAACTCGTTTCCATGGAAATAACATCACGTGATAAGAGGCATGTGTTTTGTGACTTTATAAAGAGGCAAATGGAAGCGAACGAAGACACCCACTTTTCAAATGTTGATGATGTCGACAATAATATACTAATAGAATTGTAGTAAGACCGACCATGCCTTTGTGTTGCTTCTTTTAAGTTATTCGCCATTTTGTTGATCACGTGATGAATAAATTAACAGTCACGTATTAAGTGTGATCGCCATCAGTTCCGAGTCGACATAAGCGCTCCGAATTCAGTTGCTCCCAGTTGTTGATATGATCGACATAAGCACTCTTGCAACTGACTGCAACTAGTTGCTTTGGGTTGCAAAGTCGACATAAGACCCGCTTAAAATGGACGGCATTTAGGGCTGTGGTGTATTCTGGAAATATGTCGTAGATAGATCGCTGCGTGCAGTATGGTTACTATATTGACGTTATCGACCTGCAGCGATATGACGTTTTGACACTGAACAATACAGGCGTTTAACGTGCTAACTGATTCATAAAACCATATTTCATCGTAATATAATGCATATCAATAAAACATGCAAGTATGCCGTTGTTTAGGTACATGTTTATGTAGTTACAGTAAATTGATTACGAGAGAGCAGTGTCTCGTAGTTTACGCTCGCTAGTGCGTGTCAATGAATATTGCGTCATCAGGCGGGTGGCTATGCTATTTAGTTTGTTTGGCTGTGATCACCATAGGTCGGTCGCAATATAGCAAATGGTAGCTGACGCTTCAAAAAACTCTGTTGCATTCCTTTGTGGTATCAGGATGCTTTCGAGACATAGCTGCTGCGTGGGTTATCTATTTGATATTATTTTACTTATTTATAGCGAGAGAGAAATGGGGTGTAACGTTCACTCGACACAAACTAAGTCATTTCGGGACTATCATAATATGGTTTATTTTATTTCAATAATTCGCTTGTGCGTAGGGGTCTTCAGCAGTGGGAGGAAACCGGAGAAAACCCACGAGGTTAGACAGGCGACCTTATCTATAGCAATAGAAGGGTTGGAATACTGACTTGTAATATCCTTATATCTTTTATTTATGTGTATGAATATAAGGACGACCTCTGTCTAATAATCAGCCTCTAATATACGGTGTCTGGAACTAAATACGAGCACAACTGGTCAGGGGCCGGTTGCACAAAACTAAGTTATTTTAACGATCCGTTTAACTCATAGTCTTGCTAACGTGTCGTTTGTTTACGGTCCGTCAAATTCCTGTTGCTAGAAAGTCAATTTCATTATCCGTTACCCAACGGATTGATTCAAGTTAACCTAAGAGCCGACTGGCTGTTCATTGGCTGAATTTGAAATATTCAAATTCAATATACATGTATAACAAATTCATATTATAAGTTAGTAGTACTAAGAAAATACCACAGAAGGCCAAGTGTGCAGCCTGTTCACAAAACCCGAGTAAAGACTAAATGATAACTGTAGAATTTAGTTACATAAAACAGTAGAGAATACTTTTTTTTTCTTTAGAAAACTGTATGAAAAATTACGGGATTTGCACTGAAGAATATGTGGGGCCATTATTTCCTATAGGCCCTCAAAATTATGTAGAATACCATAGAATTTCATCCTAAAGAAAATGGAATAGCCCCCCCCCCCCCCATCGCTCAACCCTCTAGAATATTCTATAAAAACGCACACTGGTAATCGTGTGACTTTTTGCTACAGCCCACTATTGCCATCGTTAAACACATAATGGAGCCAGACACCTCCGTTAAAGTTAATGGCAAGTTAACGACAATTTAAAGTTAATGGGACTTCCAGCAACAATCTTTCTCTCCGTCAAAGTTAACGATCCGTTAACTCAATGAGAGTCCATGTTAACAGATCGTTAGAAGTTAACGGCGCTTTCTCTTTCTTTGTGACGGTCAATTTCTGTTTTGAATTGTCAGATATCTTTTCACAGTCTCATATTACAACTGTTCGTATTCGAAGGACTTATTAGTGACGAGAAATTCGTTCGTGTATTTGTTAACACTTGTCACTTCAGTCAGTTATGTAGAAGGATAACTCGTTTTTTCCTTCTGCGTTCTTCTCTTCCGTTTGTTGAAACCTTGATTACGCATCTATCGTATCAATGATCTCTGTGTTAAAATTATATTTGGAACGTTTTATACCAGTTCTATCACATATGTGATAATCACTGGCGCCAATATTGTCCTTTAATCCCCAACTACTTAAACAATTTTAATTACTATATTGTTTAGTTGATTATTACGAGAATAGTAGATATAGTATAATTAAATATGCCAATTTCATTAAAGCCTTTTCGGTTGAAAATGTACAAAATAATATTATTGTGATACCATTCCGTAAGTTCATTGCCATCTACGAACCCAGTGACGAATATAAACGAAAAGGGACAAGGCGAACTTTACTGGGATTAGCTGAGGTTTTTTTTTTATTGATACGGCAATAATAACTTTCGTATATAAAGATCACCTCAAAAATTTAAAATGTAAACCTGAACGGAAAGTCACAAATAAAGTATCTAGAATGCGAACATAGTTGATCATTCAGTTTCAACGACGGCATCATCAGAACACAATCTTCTAGTTCATAGGCACTGTTTGGTTCATTGGGATTCCAAATGTTGATATCGAGAGTCGAGCCATCCACCCAAATCATCTCATACTCTGTATTTATATCATTCAGGCCAATCCAGTAAGTGGCACCTGAAATTGAAAGATAGAGAGAGGAGAGAAAATGGGTTTAGCGTCCACTCCTTTAGGAATTGTCTCTGATCGGACGATGTTTCGCTGACAGTTCCTACCGCTTGCTATATAGCTGCAATATGAAAATACGGTAAAATACCGCTCTTCAACACCTCTCTGATCTCAGGCTTTTTTTTTTGGAACCCTTAACTATCTATTTTGTACCGTGAATGTTTTTATTTCGCAAAAGGAAACATATTTTGTCACATCTGACACAAATTTATAATAATTCAACACTATGTTCATGCGATCTGCGCATGTTCGATTCTCGAAATGGTTGTTCAGTTCAAACGTATTTTGCGTATGTTTTTCAATCTCAGAATTTTACTTGAAAATAGTGTTGAATTATTATGACTGTGTGTCAGCTGTGGCAAGAAATGATTCCTTTGGCAAACAAAGAAGAATCTGAGTGAGAAATAGTCTGTATAGGGATTCAAAAATAGCCTTAGACCAGAGGTATTTTCATATTGCAACTATATAGCAAGCGATAGGAACTGTCAGCGAAACATCGTCCGATCAGAGACAGTTCCTATAGGAACTAACTCGACACCAACATATGGTTCAATACACCGCTAGCTGGGATCTTTAGCTGTTGCAGCATACCGGACTACCCGGACACTAACATATAATTTAAAGGAGCTAAATCGCTAACATTTGTGACCTAGAAATGGACACAAGTCGGTCGCAACGCGTGTAATATGAATGTGTATAAACTGATTTACATACAATGGTTTCCGTTTTTGTCCCCCGCCTTCCGGAGAAAGTTGGGGGACTATTAAAATGGGTTCGCCCGTCTGTCTGTCTGTCCGTCACACTTTTTGGGGCACAATAACTCTCTTCCTAATTGAGCTAGAATGTTCAAACTTGGTGTATGTGTTTATTATGTCAATGCCTTGATGGAGTTCGAAGATGAGCATTTCCCGCTTAGGGTAAGCAGAGATAAGCAATTTGATTGGTTGATGCTTTGGGACACGATAACTTTAGTTCTAATTAAGTGAGAGTGATGAAACTTGGTGTATAGTTTCATTACAGTAATACCTTGACTAAGTTCGATAATGAGCATTTTCTGCTCAGGGTAAGCAGAGCAATTTGATTGGTCGAGACTTTGGAACACAATAACTCGCCTTCAAATTGAGTTAAAATGTTCAAACTTGGTCTTGGTGTATATGCTTATTAGGTCAATGCCTTGATGGAGTTCAAAGATGAGCATTTTCCGCTTAGGGTAAGCAGAGATAAGCAATTTGATTGGTTGATGCTTTGGGACACGATAGCTTTAGTTCTAATTAAGTGAGAGTGATGACACTTGGTGTATAGTTTCATTACAGTAATACCTTGACTAAGTTCGATAATGAGCATTTTCTGCTCGGGGTAAGCAGAGCGATACGCAATTTGATTGGTCGAGACTTTGGAACACAATAACTCTCCTTCTAATTGAGCTAAGATGTTCAAACTTGGTGTATATGCTTATTAGGTCAATGCCTTGATGGAGTTCGAAGATGAGCATTTTCGGCTTAGGGTAAGCAGAGATAAGCAATTTGATTGGTTGATGCTTTGGGACTTGATAACTTTAATTCTAATTAAGTGAGAGTGATGAAACTTGGTGTATAGTTTCATTACAGTAATACCTTGACTAAGTTCGATAATGAGCATTTTCTGCTCAGGGTAAGCAGAGCGATACGCAATTTGATTGGCCGAGATTTTGGAACACAATAACTTTTCTTCTAATTCAGTTAAAATGTTCAAACTTGGTGTATATGCTTATAAGGTCAATGCGTTGATGGAGTTCGAATATGAGCATTTTCCACTTAGGGTAAGCAGAGATAAGCAATTTGATTGGTTGATGCTTTGGGACACGATAACTTTAGTTCTAATTAAGTGAGAGTGATGAAACTTGGCGTATAGTTGCATTACAGTAATACCTTGACTAAGTTCGATAATGAGCATTTTCTGCTCAAGGTAAGCAGAGCGATACGCAATTTGATTGGTCGAGAATTTGGAACACAATAACTCTCCTTCTAATTGAGTTAAAATTTTCAAACTTGGTGTATATGCTTATTAGGTCAATGCATTGATGGAGTTCGAAGATGAGCATTTTCCGCTTAGGGTAAGTAAGCAGAGATAAGCAATTTGATTGGTTGATACTTTGGGACACGATAACTTAGGTTCATCTTGATTAATGATTTTTATGCCAATACAATGACTGCATTCTCATTTAGTAATGGATTCGACAGTAACAGTGTATAGAAACGATTGACTTGGACACGAGGACCCTTTCCCTTGGCCAGAGGGGCCCTTTTGTCCGCCTTTAGGGTCCCCCTAACTAGGGTACATTTTCATTTTTCTCGTCGGTTTTAGCATTTTTCTTTATAAAACACTTTTGGATGACACTTTGTGTACAGTTTGATTGCTCGATACATTTGAAAAAAATAAATGTGCGATTAATTAATATGTGTCTTCTATTTATTTTGGGATTTCGGCGGGGGACATTAGCCTCACTGTTGGCTTGTTAGTATTAATTTCAAGTCAGTTATCTTCGGTGAAATAAGCCGACAAGCACAATCGAATGCAAAATTTCTAGCGTCTGATTATTCCAGTCTACTACATACGCCGTTTGATTTGGTGCAATGTGTTTAGCTTCGTTCCTCGAGTCTCTTGCTAGAACAGGAACTGAAACGCATTATGGTACACGATTCGTGTACCAATGGTAAAATGTTTATTTTGTCTTAAATATTGGATATCAGAAGCCCACCTTTTCCGGTAAGATCACAGCATCAATGTTGATTTCAATTGATAAATAATTCGTGTTTTCAATGTTGAAGATTTTGGATGGTATTCCGTTAGAGACTTAGCCACTTTAATACACGTACAAGCAGGTAAATCGAAACCACGCCATCTGATTCAATGACAGATTTCAGGGACATACGTTAAATAATAGTTCAACATGCATTATGCAAGAGTTAAACCTGGCTATTGCAGGTCTTTCTTTAGGCTTCAAATGTTATATAACTCATTAATTAACGTATCCAGACAATAATCAACTCTCGAGACCATCGTTTTCCGGCAATATCTACTGGGTTTGAATACATTTTGAGATGGATACTTTAACGTGAAAATGGATAATTAAAGTAGCTAAGTCTCTAACTCAATATCATCGAAAGTCTTCGACGTTGAAAACGATGGATACTTTAACGTGAAAATGGATAATTAAAGTAGCTAAGTCTCTAACTCAATATCATCGAAAGTCTTCGACGTTGAAAACACAAATTATTTGTCAATTTAAATCAACATTGATGGTGTGGCCTTACCAGGAACAGATGGGCTTCTGATATTCAATATTTAAGACGTTGAAAACACAAATTATTTGTCAATTTAAATCAACATTGATGGTGTGGTCTTACCAGGAACAGATGGGCTTCTGATATTCAATATTTAAGACGAAATATTTTTGTTACCATTGGTACACGAATCGTGTATTATACGGCGTTACAGACCGATTTTCAGCCAGGGACCGAAAGAACAAGGCTAGCCATACTCCACATTACATCTCAAACGGTGAGCATGCGCAATAAATACTATGTAGACTGGGATAACCAGATGCTATATATATTGTGATTCAATTGAGACTTCTGGTGTACTTCGCGAAACATAACTGATTTGATATGGAACAAAAACGATTGAATGTAAATCAGTTTATATACATTCATATTAAATTATTGTATGGCTGGCAACCCATTTATGTCAATTTCTAGGCCCCAAAATATTAGCGATTTAGCTCCTAGAATGGATAATCGAAAGTTTGTTTATTATCGTACCAACGTTATTAATGACCATCGAGACTAACCTAAAACCGAATCGTTAATAACTAACTCAGATAAGAGTCAAGCAGTTTGACTGAATTGCAGTATATTTTGTTTTCATTGTCTATTGTTTAACTATTTTAGCGAAAACTGCCAGCTCTTTATCTTCCATAATGCCGCTTTAAGGTGTTCAAGTTAAGGAGTCTTTTTCAATACGGTTCCCGTCTGAAGAATCAGTTTTTGTAAAAGTTCCTATTTAGCATATTCCTGAAGCAATGGCTCGAGAAATCCCTATCTGGCCATTGCTGGATCAGCTTCTGATTCTTGAACTTTTGCTATAGTATGTTTATTCTTCCCGTTCAATCAAAGCTATCACTTAAGTACAGCAACATGACAATCCTTCGTTTAATCTGGGTCTTCCCTAAAACTTTAGACAGTGATTTAAGGTATTAAAAACGGTGAAGGTATGTCCGTTTCCAAACAGTGTTGTTTACATTTCATTCGGCTTGATAGCCTCGTTTGTCACGCAATTAGTTTTACTTCAGTAGTTAATTGGGCATAATAAATCGTGAGCCATGGCGTAACATTATGTAAACATATTTGGTCCAATATTGGCACTCGTTTTAAATATAAAGGTTTTGTAGAGCAGCGAGTCATTGGTTGGTAGTCGGACTACTGACCAATCAAAATTTTAAACAATAATATCCACTCATTACAGCAGTGAGTAGTTACCTCTAATCAAACGAAACTATGCGCGGAGTATGCTATTTAGTGAAAACCTAAACCAATATCGTAATCATCACCGCCCTAGATATTCGTGGTATTGGGTCATTGTCACAATTTCCTGCACAACATATCACTATGCAAGATTATTACAAAAATGCCCCCCTACCAACCCATTGTCGATATTGTGGGCACTGGACCATCATCACCAGTTTTACCCACTGAATCACTGAAATGTGGCGGGTTTAAAAAGTTCCACTAGAACAAAACCCATCATCAAGCAAATGTACGTCACCTTGCTTAGAAAACAACTTCAGAGAGATTAACGATGCAGGATGAAGAGCTGTCTATTTGTTCGGATGGGAAGAAAAACCCGCGGTCCCGTGTATGCAACAGATCGCTTTGCAGTTGAAATTCGATATTAGAGTAGGCCGTAACGCCAATGCACAATTGCCCTCATAGCACACCTTATGAGCCCCGTTTATGAGTAGAACAGTAGTACGTTAAACCTCATTTCATTTGATTTCATTTCAGAGAGGTTTACAACGATCCGACCTCTAGTTTTCGAGAAATCGACCCAAAAGATTGACCAATCAGAGGTCCGAATGGGCGGGGCTTAGGTTTGAAAAAAAGTAGCAAAAATGGCCGGTCAAAGGAACCAGAGGACTCCGGCCCCGCGGCTGCCTCTGGGAACGAGATTGGTTTACAACCATACATACTCGTTGGGTCACGGAGATACATCCTATAATTATAAAGCGCCCGTGCTGATTAGAGGGTTATGAACTTATGTAACGCTTGTTGTGAATTAATGGATCATTTTGTAAAAACCTTTATGCCTGAAAAATAAAGAAAGTCCTTACAATTAGCACGCAATGGGAGGGTTGGGGGTATTCTAATTTATTTTAACTTTGTCATGGGATCAGCATTATATCAAATATTTTACTGTACAAAATAGTGTACTTACTAGGGAGCATCTTTATTGCTTCGAGTTTTAGAGCTAGCTCTGTCTGGTGCAAGATTATCAAATTTCCACCATCTTGCTCACATGTTGCGTTAGCTGCCGGCCATTTTAATGTATTGCTAGACGCTTTCATACAAAATATTCCACTAATTAATGGCAGGTATCCAGGCTTGTTGCATCGTTCTGTAATAATTTAATAAATACATATGACTGCGATATTGCCCTCCTTTAAACATTGTGATTGTGAGTACGCTACACTGTTAATAATGGTTTAGATTATAAACTATAAGTAGTGTTAATAAAGTGTAAATGAAATACGTGTGTGTTTGGGTGACTTCCTATTGTTCTGCCCCGAACTGGGCTAATGAAGATGTGCATACGTCATACAATGTGCTATGAGCGACCTCGGTTGTTCGTCCCATGCGAACAAGACCGTTGTCCTTGTCATGTCGTTCCTCCTGCATCACTGACAAGGCGGAACCACGCCGGGAAATCTGAATGAACTTTCTCGGCCAATGGATCATCTAATTGTAAAATGTGTAATAAAACTAGGTCGTTTGATAACGAGTACATTATTATAATATTATGGCAATATAGGAAGTTATGATATTTGACGATAACAGTTGTTTCATTTCTATTATTTTTAAATCAAATTGAATGGTAAAATATTTCTCTTTATTTTCCGGGTTGTAAAATGACCTTATCGAAGCAGAAAATATTATGAATACAAGAAACATTTGTTGCAGGCCAAGAAAAGTAGAAGTAAATTAAAGCTGTAGACTTATTAACCGATAGTGAAACAAAAATCAAAATATCAGCAAAAGAGTTTCAATTTTCATACTGAAGAAAAAAAGGGAATCCGAATAAAACAACACCCAACATACATTTTCAAGCCAGCGGGCATTTCTAAAAGCAACAGCAAAGACGAAGTAACGATTAGAAATGATGATGGTTCAAAGACAAAAATCCAAATTTGTTTTCATCTGTTAAGGAAACACGTGCACGTTTCTAGAAAGAATGTTCCGAGAAGATTGGTAAGTAAAACTAAGTTGGTAGCATTACGGTCACCTCACGCGCACCTCGGCAGCACAATTACTCAAAATGTTTGGCGGTGCAAATATGAAAATTTCACGTTGGCTGTAGAATAAATTTCAATTATACAGCTATGCATTACCCGAAACATTGATTTGGAATCCATTGAGTAGACAATAATACAGTGAATTATGACGAAAGAAAAGCATTATTACAGATTGATTTTTCAGACAAGTATACTTGTGTATCACAAGGACACAAGATGAAATCCAGAGTGCCCATTGACACTACGGGTCAGTCAGTATATTCAATTATTCTAATGTCATTGTGTCGGACAATTTGATTCATTCGAAAGAGGACACAATTATTGCTTATCGAGGCAACATTATTGACAGCCGTCCAGCAACCATAAAGTCTGTATCCATATGGTCAGATGGCCCAAGGTTGCAGTTTAAAAATCCTTTCCTAGGTGTTGCCTTAAAGCGGATATAAGAAGAATATCACATCAGTTGTGAGGAAGGGCCTTAGGGTGCTGTTAAGGTGATGTTTGGAAACAAGTATTGTCTACAAAAGCAGTTGTTACTAATGCTTCCACATTCACTTCACTAAAGCCGCCAAAGTAAAAACAAAAGACTCAATTTAGTAAGTGACAGAGAGAGAGAAGTGGGGTTTAACGTCCACTCGACACAAACTAATCAAGCCATTCCGGGACTAATTCATGGTTAAACTATAATTTCAATAATTCGCTTGCGCGTAGGGGTCTTTAGCAGTGGGAGGAAATCGGAGGACACGGAAAAAAACTGACGAGGTTGGACAGGCGACCCTACTTCTTGTCACGTACAACCGGGGAACCGAAACCCCGCCAGTTGACTCAATGGCAGACCGTATGATACAGCGTGCGCGTGCTAACCAATTCCCCGCCCCCACCCAAAGTAGAAACAAAAGACTCAATTTAGAAAGTATTTTTGCAGACGCAGCAATAATATCTGGCATAGCAACAATGCCCACATCACTGAAGACGATACTCGTCAACATCTATAGGGATTTTTGGAACTAGATTTTTAATATTTGGTTTAATGCAACTATTTTAGTGTTATGTTGTGCACAGACGACCTTGACATCAACAGAAAGCATGAATACGTCTTGTCGAAAGTCCTTGACATTGATAACGTTCGTGATGTCAAAGTACCCCCCAAAATGAAATTCACAGACTTGGAGAACAATCGGAATAAAGTGTTTAGTACCGGTTGTGGCTTCCCCTAGCGTCTCGTTTTGCCACACAACGTCTTCTCATGGATCTCAGAAATTAGTAAACACTACCAGAGGAAGACGTCGCCACTGCTCAGCAAGAGCATGTTGAAGGTCCTGCAACGTCAGTGGTGGATTCACTTGCTGACGAACACACGTCGATCCAGTTCGTCCCATATGTGTTCAATAGGATTAAGGTCGGGGCTAAGCGACGGCCAATCCAGGACTTGGACACCGGAATTTCTTAAAAAAAATTCTGGGTAGCAATTGCCGTATGGGGTCGAGCATTGTCTTGTTGAAACGTTAGTCCAGGCCCATGTCTCTGCATAAACGGAAGAAGAACAGGTTGCAAAATCTGATCCCTGTACTGGACAGCATTTAAGTTCCCTTTGACAACAACAAGAGGAGAACGTCCATGTGCTCAAAAAGAACCCCAAACCATGACGCTGCCGTCACCAAATCGGTCAACTTCTCTGACGCATACTTGAGCGTAACGTTCACCTCGTCTGCGGTACACTCGGACCCTGCCATCGGCAAATCTCAAAGTGAATCGAGATTCGTCACTGAAGACAACCGAATTCCACTGTCTTTGAGTAAATCTAAGCCCAACTTTCAGTATTTTTAAAAAGAATCTTAAAACAGAATTATTTATTAAGGCTTTTATTTGATTATTAGTTTACTTAGCTCTGAACATGTTTAAGCCTTGTGAGAAAATATTTTTATAATTTTACCGAGATACTTTTACATGTCTTTTATATGTTGTTGTTTCTTTTCTGTTTTTTTTATAAGTTAACAGAATTACTTTTACTTGTCTTCTATACGTTATGGTATCTTATAAGTTTACTAATTATACTTTTACATGTCTATTGTATGTAAAAGCGCCATAGAGCAGCTGTTTCCAGCTGGATTCTGGCGCTATACAAGTTGAATAAATTATTATTATTATTATCTTATGTGTCTTGTGGCCCGCACAAGTCGGCTACGGCGATGAAGAGGTCTCAATATTTGTCCAGTATAGGGCCTCCAAGCTCGAAGACCAGCAACCTGCAAGCGATTTCGAACAGTTTGTGCAGTTACCCTTCCACCAAACATACTTGTGGAGGTTGCAGTGACAAATCTGTTTCTAAGATGACGTAATCGCATTGCTTGATCTTCCTCTAAGATTAATTATTGTCTGGCGTAAACAATTAAAGGCTCTTGCAACTGTGACCACAGACTGACCAGCATAGTGCCTACCTATAGCACGTAGACGTTCTACATTTGAAAGGCGCCTAAAAAAGATGAAAATAACAATTTTAATTTGTTTTTCCAGTTCAAGGTGCGTGTTCAGTTAAGCAAACTTGCATCGATTGACCTTACGAGTTTGTGTTTGCACGTGTTTTTCATCATTATATGCTCAAAAGTCACGTGATCCACGTCCACGTGACTTTACAATTTTATGAAATTAAAGGCTACTTACTATCGTTCGAAACACTTTGAAATTTATTTGACTTACCAGAAAAAAAAAATTGTTGAAATTCATCAGTGTCAAGTTTTTAATTTGGCTGAGTTTATTATCGTCATTTTAAGAAAAAATATTACATGTAAATTTGAAAAAACATTCAGTTATAATAATAATGAATTTGTTTAGCGCCTCTCATCTAGAACTGTTCTGCACTGTCACGTTTGGTATTTACAGTTAAATGAGTGGTCTTCAAGGATAATTTAAAGGACTCTAATGTTCTGGCTTCCTTTAATGTTAATGCGAGTTTATTCTATTGGATGTATGTTGCAACTGAAAATGCCCTATCACCATACGACACTTTCAAAGTTTTTGGAACAACAAGGTCGTGTTTTGATGTTGATCGAGTTGTTCTTTCTCCACTTTTGATTTGTATAAGATCACTTGAAAATAACACATTTTTAGCAAAAAATATTTTTCAAATTCACTGTAACTGTTCCTCTAGGCATTTAAAGCTATCAGAATTTCCCGGTTGTATTTTCAACTACAAAAGTGAATGGCTCCGAGTTCAGTCGAAGTTGACGTTATAACACGTCCGCATTTTACCTTGCGACAACAAGTAATGTCTTACGGGTGTATTCCGTTATCAATCTTTGAACAGATAACTATCGGGTTGCCCGGATATAACTTAAAGCAGCTAAATCTATAATATTTGGGACCTAGAAATTGACACAAATGAGTTACAAAGCAGTAAACAATGTATGGAAATGAGATTTAACGTCCCACTGTTCTGCTCCTAAATTAATAATGTAATATGAATGTATATAAACTGATTTACATTTAATCGTTTACGTTTCTTCTCTAATTTCAAATCAGTTAAGTTCATCGAAATACGCAAGAAGTGTCAATGGAATGGTAATCGCTAGCGTCTGATTATACCCGTCTACATAGATAGTATTTATTGCGTATGGTTTCCAGATAAGAATATGGCGTCACCGTTCGTCGAGTCCCTTGATACAAAAAGCGCTGAAACGCATTATGGTACACGATTCGTGTAGCAATTGTTAAATGTTTATTTTGTCTAAAGTTTGAATTTCAGAACTCCATCCTTTCCTGGTAAGATCACAACATCAATGTTGATTTAAATTGATAAATAATTCGTGTTTCAATGTCGATGACTTTGGATGATATTGAGTTAGAGACTTAGCTACTGTATGTTCAAATCAGATCTATCAATTTGTATGTTAAGTCTCATTTCGTCGGTGAAGTGTCAAAAGGGTGTATCTCAGAATTTCTAAGATTAAGAAATAGAGCCTTTTGCATTTCAAAATTTTCACAAATCAAGATACAAAATTTGGACACAAGATACCCAGAACAGTTCTCATTGGCGTAGAGATACACAGCTTAGACAGAAATGTGCATATTAATTGGTAGATTTTAAAAATGTGTATTTGACTAATTTCCCGAGATACACCCATTTGAAACTTCACCGACGATTTGATCTTACCTGTCAAACTTCGATCAACATGTAGAGATTTGATGTTGATAGAACCCAACCCTTTATCCACCATATTTAAAATATAACACGTACTGTCATCACCATAGTGAAATACTTTACATCCCGGGTACGAGGAGCATTGCATGCCACATTTGACCAAAGACACCTCTTCAAATGAAACAGAGTAATCCATAGTGACGGTATTTCCCAATTCAATATTTTGGTAGAAATTATCTTTCGAGTCTGCTGTGGAAATAAATAAATAAAATGAAATAATAAAGGAGAAGCCAAATCTTGACATTTCTAACTGAATATGATGATACAAATGATAATTTGAATGAGTCAATTGATACGCATGGTGAACAGTTATATCAATTCGTCTATCCAAACATGAAATGTAAACTTAACAACGACATATAAACGTTACTTCCTTAAAAAAAATCAATCAATACAACCCCATTATGAATGTGCTAATGACAGATCATTAAGATTTCATGGTATGTAACCATCTTTTGTCACGCCAACTTTGAAATATACCATTCAAAAAAAGTAGGGGATATTTGATTTTTAAGTGTTATTAAAGTCACCTAATGAAACTGACGAAGAAACAAATGACAAAATGAAATGAAGTTCACATTCATCGATTTATTCCAAATGATCGTTAGACTAAGTAAGGCACAGACTGACCATTATAAGGGTAAAATGATACCCGGGGTCAAACAGCAAAGTTACCACAGCATCACAACAAAGTCAGTAACGGGTAAATCCTCCTCTGTTTGCCAAACAAGCATTGATCCGACGTGGCATACTCCTAATGAGACGTCTAAGGTCATTTTGGTCCAGATTGTCCCATTCCTGTTGCAACGCAGCAGCAAGTTCTTGGACATTGGCAGGGCGTTGTTGACGTTGACGTAACCTCTTTCCAAGCATGTCCCAGACATGCTCGATGGGGGAGAGGTCGGGACTCAGTGCTGGCCAAGGTAATGTGGTGATGTTCTGTTGTTGGAGGTAACCTGTAACGATCCTGGCCCTGTGACATCTTGCTTTGTCATCCTGGAAGATGAAACGGCGGCCATGACGTCGTGCGAACGGCACAACAGGGACTGCCAAGATGTTGTCCCGGTAGTACTGGCCTGTAACACGCCCTGCAACAACATGTAAAGCCGTTCTTCCAGCAAAAGTGATGCCTCCCCACACCATTACAGAACCACCCCCCAAATCGATCATGTCTGATGACGTTAACGTCTTGGAAGCGCTCGTTTTGACGACGCCACACCCTCCTACGTCTGTCGAAAAAATCAACAGTGAACCTTGACTCATCTGAAAACATCACATTGCTTCAGCGTCGATTATCCCACTGTTGACGATCCCTACACCAACGACGTCTTGCCTGAATGTGATGATCTCTCAAACAAGGGATCACGCGAGGACGTCGGGCGCGAAGGTGACCCCTATGCAGTCGATTCCGAATCGTCTGGCCACTCACTCTCACACCAGTGTCTGTTTGAAGACGAGCGCTGATCTGATTTGCTATGATGACACGATTTCTCAAGGCCAAGGTACGGATAAATCGATCCTGGGCTTGAGTTGTCGCCCTTAGTCGACCTGAGCGTGATCTGTCCTGTACAGATTGTGTATCACGGTATCTGGACAATAGCCTGCTTATGACAGACTGAGAAACATTCATCGTCCGCGCCACAACCGCCTGTGTTGTGCCGATCTGTAGCATGCCAAGGGCACGTAACCTTTCATTTTGGGTAAGCCGACGCATATCAAAATTTGTTTTCTGGTCACTAAAACAATTAAACTGATGTTTCCACCCTGGAATTCAATGCCACAATGACTAACATTCAAAGTCAGAGTCGTGCAAATCTTGGGTTGGACCCCCATGATGATCCCAAGCATCACCTCCATTCCATGCGGTAGCTATTGGTGCGTTTGGGCGTCACATGTAACTGTAAATGTTTCTTCTGTTAGGTTCTATAGTGACTTTTTTCGTAGTCATTTGCATATTTTAGTATTATGCCCCCAAAATCAAATATCCCCTACTTTTTTTGAATGGTATATTTAAACGTTGTTGAAGTGTGACCCATTATATTTGTACTTGTGGTCTTTTATAATCTTACAATTTAAAATCCAATGGGAATAGCTGCGAAGAATTGCTAGAATAATATAACCCATGGAAAAACACATCATTACAAATTATTTTTGAGAGGGTATTATATTCGGTGCTGGACCGTAATCCCTTATGATCGGTGCACAGAGTAGGATGCGTAGATGAACCATGTGATGAAATGATCAATACGTCTTTTGTCTTTACAGGCACCCTTGACAGTAAGTACCAAATACATGGAATTGGAAAGCAATAGAAAAGGTACAGCCTCGACAAAACCCAGAATCATGATCTCAGTTTATATGGAAATCCTAAAGGGAGATGTTCAGTTTCTTAAACCATAGCCGGTGTACAGGATGGGGGAGGGGGTGTAACCATCCGAAAGAAATGGGGTTTAAAGTACATTCGACAAAAACTAGGTCATTTCGGGACTAACATGGTTTTAATGTTTATTTCAATAATTCGCTTGCGCGCAGGGGTGTTTAGCAGAGGCAGGGACCCTGAGAAAACCGACGGGACTTGACAGGCAACCATACTCCTTGTCACGTACAACCGGGGATTCGGAACCACGCCGGTTGACTCAATGACAGTCTTTATGATACAGCACGTGCTAACCATTCGCCCCCCCCCCCCCCAATTACAGTTGTAGTAAAGATGTGTGAATGATTCTGTACATACGTCTGATTAAATAATGCCAAATTTGGCTAAAAATTCCGTTTAGTCGAAATTGAAACCATTTCAGCCTATAGTACTAGTGTTGCCCTGGATCGGGGGAGGGGGCCACAGAAACTTTGTATTTTCCTGTTGTAGCTGATGGGGCGCTTGGAAGAAAATTGTTGTTCTTGGAATAATTCAAGAGTTGCCAGCATTTGTTTTAATGGAACATATATTTATTTTGTTTAGACACAACGCACATGATTTAAACATGGTTCAACACCATGAACTATCATTTTCGGCCGACAAATAAACCTTTGAGTCCTATTTTCCTCAAAAATCACTTTCAATTGAAAGTAGCTCACAACCTCATACACCCAGTTTTGTAGATAAAGCAACCAAATTTGGTCAAAAGTTTCCTTAGAGACCCTTAATAATTTCAGGCATTATATTCGTGATTAACCGTATTGTGTAGTGATAGTTGGGTCAAAGGTCAAAAGAAGTTACCCCTACCCTCTAAAAGTTGTATGAAATGAAACAAAAAAATGAAATGGGGTGTAACGTCCTACTGTTCTCCTCTATTGACGACAGACATACGACATACAGTGTGCTATGGGGGAAAATTTGCTCGGACAGCGGCGCTATATCGAATTCCAACTCCCAAGGGATCTTTTACGTGCACGCCAATGTGATCACAGGACCTCGTGTTTTCGTCCCATCCGATTGATTAAACAGATTCCTTCTTGCAGGCCCTCCGTCCTGCATCACTGACAAGGGGAAACCACACCGGAAAATCTGCATGAACTTTCTCGGCCAATGCAGGGATCGCACCCCGGACCTCCAGACTAGCAAGTCAGCGTCTTACCCACGTGATCCCCCAAAATGCTGTGAAATTTTTGCGCAAATGCGAACAGAATTACATGTATTCGAGTTACGATTGAGGCCAAAACAATGTTTCTTTCTTCGTTTATCTCCAATACTGCACCTTGTGAATTCAGTCGCTGAGTGAAGGATGTGTCCAGAAAACCTGCAGGACATATTGTGGGAAACTACAACATCACGACCGGACATCTGGTCCTACAGGTTCAAAGGGTTAATGAAAAAAAATCTGAACCGGGTGGCGCACGCATCTTTCCTGTGGTGTACTCGTAATAAATTCCAGAGAAGCCACATATATTCACATTAGGGATCGAAAACACACCCTCGTTAACTTGATTTTGGAAGAAAGACAAATCCTGCGCATATTCAATATTTTATTCATAAATGTATTAACAATAGATTGTGCGACTACAAATATATATACCGGTACACGCATAACATTATCTACTAAAATCAGCTTAAAGATACATCATGGGAGTTTAGATAACGAGTTAGCAGTTCTCGCTATAAAAGTTAAAAACTAGATAGTGTAAAGTAATTTTCTGAAAATTTAAGTCAAATTGATCCACTATGAGCCGAGAACTGAGCATCACTACTTAAATCAGTAAGATAAACAGCATCGTCTTGATTATCCATTTTTAAATTTAATTATCAATGAACGTTAAGCAGCATATAGGATTCAAATCCAGCCAACATCGAAGGCTAGCCTAGACATCGAGAGTTTAAAATGGTCTGGATGAGTTAATTAGTGTCAAATTGATAATTTAGATAACATTTCAGGCCTAAAGAAAGCCTTATAATAAGCAGAATTTGCTCTTGCATAATGTATGATTAAAAAAACCCTTAATAGGCCTAAACCAAGACATGAAATAGGCAGATTTAGCTCTTGTATAATGCATCTGTAAAGGGATATTCACGTTATTCTAGTTTATTCGTGTTATTCCAGATTTCTTTGAAATCACAAGTAAAGTGCAAAACACAATTTTATGCCAAAACCTCTCAAATTTCCTCATTTGCTCTTTCTTATGATTTAACATAACTTTCTCTACTTTCAATATTTATTGGAGAGAGAGAGAGAGAAATGGGGTTTAACGTCCACTCAACACAAACTAGTTCATTTCGGGACTAACATATGGGTTAATTTTATTCCAATAATTCGCTTGCGCGTAGGGGTCTTTAGCAGTGGGAGGAAACCGGAGTGCCTGGAGGAAACCCACGAGGTTGAGACGGCGCCCCTATCTCCATGCTACATACGCTCACACCAGGGCTCGAAACCACAGCCGCAAGCCAGAGGTGACCGGCCAGCTAGAGATCAAAGCGCAGCACTCTAGACCACTAGCCCCCCCCCCCCCCAATATTTATTGGTGGTTTCATTTTTATATATTAATATTTATATACAAATGGTGAAATATACGCCATACAGTGTGCTATGGGGGAAATTTTGCCCGGGCAGCGGCTCTTATAACGAATTCCAACTCTCTAGGGATCTTTTACGTGCACGTCAATGTGTACACGGGACCTCGGTTTTTTGTCACAACCGAACGACTAGACAGCCGACCTTGTCAGATATACAAAGGGTAGGTTGGTACCGTGGTTTGTGTCGATTGGACCTTAAACCCCATTTCAGTGTGATATGTCTATCTCAGAACAGCAGGTCACATTTTAATTAAAGCGAGAATTTCAAAGTTAATGTCAAAACATAATTATTTCTATGTCTTTTGCTCAATAGATTGTCAACTCACTATTATACGATCATATGCATTATTCCCCACACTTAAAAATCATTGGCACCGGAAATAATAACACAATTACCTACCTTGTTTTCTATTCTCCCAATGGAATAGCTATCTTCAAACGTTTGAATTTGAAGTTGATATATTTGCCAATTTCTCAAATGGCAATAGTGAATTATTGGATTAATAGTATTTTTCTTTAACAAGTTAGGACTGTTTATAGATACCATCTATTTTAAGGTTTTATTTTAATACATTTTAAAAATATAACTTAAAAATATGAAATTGTAGCTTTAATGAAAAACATGATCGGGGAATATTAAGCTATGGTGTAAAATTGTTAATATCAAAGACTTACGTTTCAAATAACTACTTTATTCTGCTGTCATTGGAAACTTGCAGTATTGTTAAGCTCACATAACTTCATTAACGCACACGCTTCGACCTCTGAGAATCAGCCCAGGCTTTCTCTCCTATTTACAGGGACGGTTGAATTGTACTTCTCTTTGGGCCTGCTTGATTTGTCCGTCGATAGGCGAGCCGGTTTGTACATGGCGTACGCTGGTCAGATTGCCGTATCAGAGCAAATCAAGTGACCCGACTGATAAAAAATTGGACGTCGGGTAATATTACAAGTGACCCGGCTGATAAAAAAATTGGACGTCGGATAATAGTATAATATTAGCCGTGTTAGGGGACATGTTTTAATAAAAACAGTACTCATGAAAATATGACTATCATTAATGGACCGCAAAATAAGCAGAACATTATTAGTAGTAGGCCTAATAATTCCGAAAAAAAATGAAACATGAACGTCACATCTTGTTTTACGAAGCTCCAATTTAACTTCAAAACATTTAGTCTCTATCATCCACACAAATATTCTACGAATATTAGTCTGGATGGGTCCTCAAAATTTGCCGGAAAATACCACGTACTGATTCTATCAAAACAGCTCGTTTGTCAACAATGACACACTTTAAAATTTTGTTTGTAAAGGTTTCAATTGAAATGGTAATTTTCTCTCGTCATGAATCAGACGTATGGCTTCTAACAATCTTCTTAATTCTTCATCGTCTCTATTTTGTTTCTAATAATAGATGTGCCAAGTGAATTGTGGGATATATTTCAACCACGCTTTATAGAATCTAGCAAAATCGGCCCGGCTTCATAAGATCTAGCACTTACCGAGACTTTAGCCAAAAGGTTCCATTGCCCATGCGTAACCAAATGTTTGTTTTTTTATGTGGTAGATTATCCAGTATTTTTCGTCAAAAATTGAGAACCGACCCTCCGTGCGTTGAAGACTAGGGGGTTCTGGGTGACCGAGACTACAAAACATTTGGTTTCTATTTAACGCTTTTATATTCGTGTTTGATGTCATTTCCAGCTAGCGTGAATTTAATCTCGTTGACATGTTCACTTTCTTGCGTACTCCGAGGCGGAACTTTTGTCGACTTCCGGTTAAATTAACACTCGGCAAATCTCGACATCTAGTCTTGGCTGTATGACAGTAAGTGATACGTACCTACGCCCATACATTTGCGATGCGGCTACCGGTTTACTTTAACAGGAAAACTTGACGCTATTACAAATAAACAAAACACCATGGGCGCAGCCATGTTTCATCCGGGGCCTTTAAAGTAGTTCCAAGACACCATGGGCGAAGCCATGTTTCATCCGCTACCTTTAAAGTAGCTCCAATATGGCGGAATTCGTCATACAGCCGAGACTAGATGTAGGTTCTGGAATCTGTCGAGGAATGCCGAGTGGTTAAATTAAGTGATCACCTCGCCGGGGAAACTGCCGAACTTTGGTCAATCGGTATGGATAATTCGAGAAGGGCCATAGTGGCATCTGTCAAGGTTAACTAACCAAATAACCGTGTTAGTGACTTCTATATCAGTTAAAGCATTACTTGTTGGTAAACGGATTGAAATGAAATAGTTCAGCCTCGACTAGTCTAATGACTATGGACATATGCCATGCGGTGTACTATTCAGCGGTGGACACACTAGCCGAATGGTTCGGCTGAATCAATCAGTGTGTCCACTGTCATTCGGCTGAATTTTATTCGCCTAGTGTGTCCGCCGAAGTATTTGTCCAATTGTAGAATTCATTAGCCTATCACCACTCATATCTAAAAGTCACGCGATTGTTTGAAGACATGGTCGCCGCCATATTTAATCATGTGACTTGAAAGGTGATGCAATCGACTGGTGAATCGGGCGAAGGATTTGCCTAGTGTGTCCAACCACTCGGCCGAATAAAAGTCGGTGCCGATTGATTCCGTCGTCGAATGTTTCGGCTTATGTGTCCACGCTTTAGGAGCATGTTGCCCGAACAGCGGCTCTACGACCTACTCTTATTTCGATTTACAACTCTACAGGTTTCTATTACGTGCTTGTATACACGGGCCCTCGTTTTATTGACCTACCAGAACGACTAGACACTGTCCGCGGCAGTGGCAATACCAGGACTGGGGTAATGGGTAATGGTAACGGAATGTAATCATTACATTTTTTAAGTAATGGTCAAGTAATGAGTAGTGGAAGATTTCAAACGTAATGAGTAATGGAAATGTAATTATTTAAAGTAGCTAAGTCTCTAACTCAATATCATCGAAAGTCTTCGACGTTGAAAACACAAATTATTTGTAAATTTAAATCAATATTGATAGTTTTAATATTATGTTTTAATATTATGTATGTATATTATTTAGGGAGAGGGGTTTTACATAGGCTAAGCCTGTTCCCCAATCCCATTCAGACATCCTGAATAAAATATTGTTTATATAAAAAAAAAATATTGATAGTGTGGTCTTATCAGGAAAAGATGGGTTTCTGATATCCAATATTTAAGACGAAATAATTTTTTTACCATTGGTACACGAATCGTGTACCATACGGCGTTTCAGAATCATTTTCAGCTAGGGACCCAAAGAACAAGGCTAGGTATACTCCACCATAGAACTGTACTAGAATATACGATCTATGACTCCACATTCATAGAGTTATATATAGATAACTCTATGAGATATCCACATTACATCTCAAACGGTGAGCATGCGCAAGAAATACTATGTAGACTGGAATATCCAGACGCTATATATATTGTGATTCAATTGAGACTTCTGGTGTACTTCGCCAAACATAACTGATTTTATATTCGACTGAAAACGGAAACGATTGAATGTAAATCAGTTTATATACATTCATATTACATTATTATATGGCTTGCGGCCCATTTGTGTCAATTTCTAGGCCCCAAATATGAGCGATTTAGCTCCTTTAAATTCCGAAAATCATGTAATGGTCAATTACATTTCAATTACTCTTCAATTACATTGAAAGGCCCATATAAATATATCAAATTTTACAGCACCAAAGAAGTAAATTAAGTGTATCTGACACAAATAGAATTCATTATTTTCTTTTTTTAAAAAAAGGATTTAAATCAGTTCTAACAAATTATAAGAAGGTATTCAACATTTTCTTTTATTTTACCAGTTATACAATATATTATAGAAAACTATTTGGATTGATTACTTAAAAGAAAATACCGTTAATCAAATATACTTTCAATTCATTTTTCAAGACATATAATGAAAGCATCAGCTTTTGTCACCACTGCTCGTCACTTGAAAATTTGCCTTGATGTTATAATTTATAGAAATAACAATTCATACCCAAATATCTATTAAAGTGAGTCAAGGATTATTTAGAGTTTGTTTTTTTCTGGGCTCTTCATAGCAGAAAATAACGTTGTCTTTTTAGTTTCTATGTGAAAAATGTTTTTTTATTTATATAGTCATAAAGTAATGGGTAATGGTAATTAATTACTTTCAATGTAATGGGTAATGGTAATTAATTACATTGTTAAAAATGATAAAGTAAGTGTAATGATTACATTTAAAAAGTAATGGTAATGTAATTAATTACATTGGCAATGTAATAGCCCTGGATAATATGTCAGTGAAGTTCAGAATATTTTGTCCTCGTAAATCCGCGTTTAAGCATACTGAACTGTTTAAGCTGCAACATTTTGACATCAAATAGTTCATTCGAAAACAGCCGATTTGATTATTTACCGGGAACTATATTAAGAGCACAGTGTGGGTGGTTCGGCTAAATACGTGAAATTTTGGAAGAAGCGCGAGTTTGAGCCGCCATCTTGGAATGCTGTCATTTAAAATGGCCGACGAGTTTTCCCAGAGATAAACAATAGGTAAGCCTAGCTCTGGGATCGAGAATAAACAATTTAGGTATTGAGTTTTCAAACATTATAATGTTATAATGTGAAGGTTTGTAAGATTCAATAAGTTTCCATATGACCATATGATTAAACCCCGTGATTATTCTTAAAATAAACTATCAATTAAGGCTTGAATTGTGACTTAGGCTGATTTGCCTATAAAATAAACAGAATAGAAATGCTACACTCAAAATCTTACGGGCTTCGAGTATCTGCGGTACAGTATTACGTATGCAAATTTTTACAGAAACCACCTCTTGAAACGAGACTCTTGCTGGTATGAAATCGCTATAATTACAGAATAAAAGCTCGACCAATCAACACCAGTATTCTACACCCGATATTGATTGGTGTGGACTTCTATATAATGCCACAGATAGAGGTACAAAAATCATTCTTATTAACCAGATAATTAAAAAACACGTAGGTATGATATGTTTTTTTTAAAACAATATTTTATTCAGATTGTCTGAATGGGATTGGGGAACAGGCTTAGCCTATGTAAAACCCCTCTCCCTAAATAATTTGTATATATACTATTCAAAAAAAGTAGGGGATATTTGATTTTGGGGGCATAATACTAAAATATGCAAATGACTACGAAAAAAGTCACTATAGAACCTAACTGAAGAAACATTTCCAGTTACATGTGACGCCCAAACGCACTAATAGCTACCGCATGGAATGCAGGTGATGCTTGGGATCATCGTGGCATACTTTTCCTTTTGTCAGGAGGGCAAACATTACACTAAATTCTGATTACGAGATCCGCCCTATACTAACATCTAATTATCGTAAATCGTTCAAAATCAATTGGCTTCTTCATTCATCACCTAATTCACCAAATAGTGCTGGAAGGATTTGAATCGTGAAATGGGGAGCCACGATAGTACAGTTAATACAAGGCTGGCTCTCTATTCTGGTTGTCAAGTATTGGCTTCCGGTGTTGACCGAAAACGTTCATCGTGATTTCCCGGCGTGGTTCCCCCAAGCCAGTGTTTCGGGGCGGAGGGCTGCCTAGTCGTTTGGATGGGACGAAGACAGAGTTCCCGTGTACGACGTAAACAAATCCCTTGATGGGTGGAATTTGATAAAAGTGTAGGTTGAAGCGCCGTTGTCCAGGGAAAATTGTCTATGACTGTCTTTATAAGCCAAGTCGATCAGAACAGTAAGAAGTTTAACCCCATTTCATTACATTTCAATTATGAAAGGTTTCTTTCTTGGTACCACTGAAATCATGCTCGGCGTGCATGGCATGGTGTCGCGGATGTAAGAACCGGCGTCGCTGGTATAGCGTTGCTTGCCTCTGGAAATCAAAACATAAGCTTAGGAACATAAGACCATCAATACGAATTTTGGCGCAGCCATCTTGGATATGAATAACCCTAACTGCGCATTCAGTGTGACGCTTTTCACTCTGAATTAAATCCGAATAAACTGTAATGTGACGCACTGCCTTGAATCTCCGAAATTCGCAAAAAATGCGCATGCAGTGTGAACGCAGCTTAAATATCATCAGTTCGAATGCCCTGATTAAACCGAATAGAACGCAATAGATTTCACTAGTTCGAATACACTTAGTAAACCGCAAGAACACAAAATATTATCAGTTCGAATGCCCTAATGAAACTGACCCGGACACAATAAGTGTCATTAGTCACAAGGCCCTTTTATACATTTATCCATAAGTAATAACAAATACGTCCATACCTCTGACATATATTAAATCATATAAGCTAGCTGTCTGCCCTCAATTAGATCATTTCGGGACTAACATATAGTTTAATTTTAGTTCAATAATTGGCTTGTGCGTAGGGGTCTTTTGCAGTGGTAGGAAACCGGAGTACCCGGAGAAAACCCACGAGGTTGGACAGGCGACCCCACTCCTTGCCACGTATAACAGGGGATTTGAAACCACGCTATATTGAATACAAGTTGCTTAAAGGTTCAATATGAAGTTTAATCTTTGACGTAACTGGTAATACGGTATTCAGTAATTGTGCCGGGTGTTGGTCGTCTAAGTCGTTGTTCATAATACAGTGTTCTGTATAGTCAATTTCAAACAAAACGTCAATATCCACCTGTAGTATGACCTAAGGTTACTAAGTCTGACTTCCTTATAAATACCGTTATAATAATCATCTACTTGATGTCATATCTTCTACACACGCCAACTTTCTCCATTAATCTCGTCTGGTGGATTGTGCCAGACAATTAGGATGATCCTAACATCTGTCTCGCGCTTAATCAACTCGCGTGCCGATAGATTATCAACGTCACTGATTGGTTCATTGGAACGGCATTCCCCAATGGCGTCGAGTAGTCACGTGGTATTATTGTTTACAGTAATGTGAAGGAATGGTATAAATATCTGATTTCTAAATAATTTATCAGTCAAACTTGAAACATTCTACCTGAACACATCTACAAGTTTAAAATTTAAACATGAAATCTCAGTCTTATACTTCTTTTAGAAAAGGACGAAAATTGTTAGCTGAAAAGAAAAGACGAAACCGAATCAACGAATGTTTGAAACAGATTAAGAACTTGTTACGTGACGATTCAGTTTCTTATCAAATGGTAAGTTGTTTTAATGATTACTTGAGATATTAACTACGGTATAAGTTGAGATATTAACAACGGTATCAGCATTTTAAATTTAATGAAGGTCAAATAGAAAAATAAATTTATGTTTCCCAAATCTTATGAATGTGTTTTCCAATATTGTAGGATCTTGGTGACAATAAAATGGAAAAAGTTGAAATTCTGGAATCTACTGTCGAATTCCTCAAGAAATGTAAAAATGCATCTCCAAGAAAAGATCAAATCAAATATCAGAAAGGATTTACTCGATGTTTCCAGGAAATGACGTCATTTTTAGGTGGAGTAACGGAAGTGTCGGACAATGTTAAATATGCTCTGATTCAACACGTGTCTAGAAATATCCAATCAACACAGTACGGCAGTCATATAAAATATCTTCATTATCCTGGAATATCAACAAATATAAATGGACAATATTCACCGAGAAATGAAAATCAGAATTACATTAAATACAACCCATCATTAGCAGTACCATTAGATAGACACAATTATAAACAAAATATTAAAACTGAAACAACAGTCGACTCTAATAATAACAATAACAGTAGTGTTTGGAGACCTTGGTGAAATCGGATATTTGGTTAAAGCAGGTTTATTTTTCAAGAGTATTATTACGGATAATAATTTTAATAATTGGAGATGTTTATATTTGTTAAGTTTTTGTTTTCAAATATTCTGTTAATAAATGTGACGTATTGATACCTAAAAGTTTGAAACATAAATTATTGCAAACTCTAGTGGTGTGGGCACTGGTGTTGTCATGCTGGGAAACGTTGTATCGATGACGTTCGAAATGTGGTATGACGTGGGGTCTGAAAGCGTGATCGACGTGATGGCGCCTCCTCTACCTGAACCACTCTCTCGTTCAGGCCGTTTCCACCCAAACCAGTATCCTTGGATCTCCCCCTGACTCGTTCAATGAGTCACGCCATATTCTCTCTCCTGCCATCTGCAGTTGATACGCAATAGCGACTTTCATCTGTTAATAGTACAGTTCTCCTCTGCATCTAAGTTCTGATGTTTTGGGTCAAACTGTAGACGTTCACGGTGATGGCGAGAGATGAGGATCTGTCCAAGGTAAGGTTTACGGCAATGGATGTTCTCTCTGGTGAAACGTCGTCGCACTGTATCAGTAGTACTGACGGGTCTTCGGTGTGTTCTCACTGTCTTATGTGCTATCGCAGGTAAGTGTATGAAGGGGGATTCTGCACGTGCTGTGGCACAACATGGCGGTTTTGTCGTCATGTAGTTTGGTCTACCCGTCCGGGGTGTTGGTGGCCCGAAAACGATGCTGAAGTCTGTAGATGGTCTGAACTTTGAGCAACGACTTGGACAATGTGACCACCGCCGAGTCTTCCAAGCGCCTGATTCCTCTGAGCTGTCGTAACTCGTGGATACTGCTGATGTTGTAGTGTGAATGATTGAACTAGATGTGGGGGGGGGGGGCATTTTATAGGAGTTACGAGTTACATGAAAATCACGGAGTACACACTACCATTTCAGATCTCGGGTTGCGTTTTTGAGAGCATTTTCTGGGTTCAAATCTTATTGGCGAGGTAAAGTTGGAGATGTGGTCACAAATATATAATAAAAACATTTGGAAAGTTTCCTACAATGTGTCTATTCAGAGTAACATGCCAACCGGACGTTTTCTACAATGTGTCTATTCAGAGTAACATGCCAACCGGACGTTTCTGTTGCTGCTTAGTATATTTACACCCCCCCCCCCCCCCCGCCAAACACACACATATTTATTTGAGATATTGGAGATTTTTCTTTTCGTGTAATTCATACAATTGTGACAAGATATACCTTCCCACAAGTAGTGGAAAACGAAAAGGGGAATGGATATGAACTCTTGGAATTTTTTTTAACGAACAAAAATACAAAACGGGGGGCTGGATGACCAAATGGTTAGCACGCATGCGCTGTATCATAAGGTCTGTCATTGAGTCAACTGGTGTGGTTTCGATTCCCAGGTTGTACGGGACAAGCTGTAGGCTCGCCTGCCCAACCTCGTGGATTTTCACCGGGCCTTCCTACTTTTAAAGATCCCTATAAAAACAAGCGAATGATTGACGTAAAACTGAATCATATTAACCTGGTGTGTGTAGTAGAGTGAACTTTAAACCTCATCCATCTCTCTCTCGCTCTCTCTCTCCCAAATAATAGACCAGATCTAATTGAATGTGTGACTTTGATTTATGGCCTAAAATATACTTGGAAAGTCGCCTTGATATGACACAGATTATAATATAAAAGGAACATGTTCGATTAAGAAGGCCTTACATTAGCCTAGTTGGTTATCCCAGAATTTGACTAGAATAAAACCCACAACATAATTTATGTGGAAAACCCTTGACTTGTTTCGGCAAGCCTTCTCGTATCGTTATCAACCTTGATCACGACCACAAAAAATTTACTCTTTTGGTTTGTCTAATTAGCTCCCGTAGAAGCCAGCAAAAATTGCGCATGTCGACCTGTAGGTCGTCAGCGCGGGGTATTGGGTATAGTTTTCAACTAGCAATAACCACGCCTCGGAAATTCCTCACTGGCTATGGTACCGCCACTGCGCAAAGCTACCTTCAAAATGAAAGGAAATGGGATACAATTAAAGCAAGTTTATTTAAAAATATGATTCAAGTTAACCATTTATACAGGATAATTTACATCAAATCAATTTTAATTGATAATTTAACAACCAAAATAAAACGACTTCGGGAAGAACTAAAATAATTTAAAATTATGGCATTTTCATATTTTTAAAAAAATATATTTATCTTTATTTCATTAATAGAAACATTTACTTTTAAGGAAAAGTATTCTCGATTTCTTCAGTAGTTATCTCCCTTCAAAACGTATTTAAAAGTTGATAAAGACCACCATGCAACACACAGTCACGTTGAACTATCTATAGAAGTGTTCGCTGGTGAAATGAAATGGGGTTTAACGTCCTACTGTTCTGCCCTTAACCTGTGCTAATGAAGACGGACATACGCCATACAGTGTGCTATGAGGGAAATTTTGCCCGGGAAGCGGCGATACGGCCTACTCTTATATCGAAGGGATCTTTTACGTGCATGTCAATGCGTACATGGGACCTCGGTTTTTCGTTCCATCCCAACAACTAGACAGCTGTCATTGTCAGGCCCTCGAACACCCGACCTCCAGGTTAGAGAGCCAACGTTTTAACCACTTAGCCACGTGATCCCCTGCGTAAATAAAGTGAGAAAAATCACACACACATTTATTTTAGATATTTGACATTTTTCTTTCCGTGTACCTCATACAATTATGATAAAATATACACGCCCACCAGTGGTGGACAAACGAAAAAGGGAATGGGTCGAACTCTTGGAAATTGGAAATTCGAAAAAAAAAAGAGGCAAAAAATAAGCATTTTATAAATCCCGTCCTATTTCCATTCAAACTCTAATGATAATTGTTCAAGGTTAAAAGACGATCTTAGTGAATGTGTGGCTTTTATCTATGACCTAAAATATACATTGTACTCAGGACGCCATCTTGATATTACAGAAATTTCATTAATACGGAACATGTATTTTTAAAATTTTCACTGTAGTTGTTTTATTTTACTACAACTTCAACTAAGGCCGAAAAGAAACCCGCCACTGATAGATGGAACAGTTTCGATATGGGGTGACGACGGATATTTTCTATTGCGGAAGAATGCACTTTTCCGTGAAATGTGGGTATTAAAATAATATAAGGATATCCGATAATCTGGGGTGAACGTTTGGAATACATGTTTGATTCTCTACGACTACAATTCAAATAATACTAAAAAGATAAGATGTAGATCACGTTTTATTCTGTTTTAAACCTATAACGGTAAATCTCTTTGATCTGTGGGGTATATTCTATGCCCGGAATAACTTGCGGTCTGAGTCGGGACGGCAACAGCTTTGGATATAATAGGGGAATTTGGGGGTTAATCTTCTGAAAGTTTTTCATTAACCTTGTATCGGGTTATTCGTCAAGGGTAAATGGTTTGATAAGAAACCAAGATATAAGATATTTCTTACTAAAAATCTGGAATATTCTCAGTTTAGGTACGCACGGTCTATAAGCAAGAAGATAAAATCCTCGACTTCGGGTATGCTGGAGAAGACCGAACCCTGATACTGAGTTCAAATGTTTCTCAGTGACCCTTGAGAATCAACCAATAATCAAATCGTGAGCCTGGATGTTCTAATCTATTAATGGTGTTAAATATCTTGAGGGTTAATTTGATCTATGGACTAATTAATCGAGCCTTACATCAATATTATAGTCTAGGTGTCTAAATCTAACCTCGTTTAAATCTACTTAATCTAATCTAATTCAAATGTCACATTCTGTTTCAGTATATCAACGTATCTGATAAAAGATCTGTACTCGGAACAACCGGAAAGGCGGAAGATTCAGAATCTATATAATACGAGTGAAAAAAGACAACAAATATGTGTTCAACTTGCGTTGAGAAGCGTGTTTTAAAATGTAACAAAAACATGAAATTTTCATAATAATTTACAATGACAACTGCTGAGATATAAGGATGAAATCTTCATATATTTATCAAATCGTCCAGTCCATATTGACCGATAAAATATCCCAAATTCTAAGACTGAAAAACACTTGATATATAAAGTTTACTAATGGTCTGTCTTGTTATCAACTTTATATAAATACCGTTTTAATAATCATCTACACACGCCAAGTGTCACGCCAACTTTCTCCATTAATCTCGTCTGGTGGATTGTGCCAGACAATTAGGACGATCCAAACATCTGTCTCGCGCTTAATCTACTCGCGTGCCGATACACTATCAACGTCACTGATTGGTTGATTGTAACTGCATGCTTCAATGGCGTCGAGTAGTCACGTGGTATTATTGTTCACAGTGAAGTGAAGGAATGGTATAAATATCTGATTTCTAAATAATTTATCAGTCAAACTTGAAACATTCTACCTGAACACATCTACCTGTTTAAAATTTAAACATGGAATCTCGTTCTTATACTTCTTTTAGAAAGGGACGAAAATTATTAGCTGAAAAGAAAAGACGAAACCGAATCAACGAATGTTTGAACCAGATTAAAAACTTGTTACGTGACGATTCAGTTTCTTATCAGACGGTAAGTTGTTATAATGTTTACATGAGATATTAACTACGGTATCAGCATTTTAAATTTAATGAAGGTCAAATAGAAAAATTAATTTATGTTTCCCAAATCTTATGAATGTGTTTTTCCAATGTTGTAGGATCTTGATGGCAATAAAATGGAAAAAGTCGAAATTCTGGAGTCTACTGTCGAATTCCTCAAGAAATCTAAAAACGCATCTCCGAGAAAAGATCAAATTAAATATCAGAAAGGATTTACTCGATGTTTCCAGGAAATGACGTCATTTCTAAGCGGTGTAACAGAAGTGTCGGACAATGTGAAATCTTCTCTGATTCAACACGTGACTAGAAATATCCAATCAACATATTATAATAGGAATAAATATCCTGGACTATCAACAAATATAAATGGACAATATTCACTGGGAAGTGAAAACCAGAATTACATTAAATACAGCCCCTCATTAGCAGTACCATTAGATAGACATACTCATAGACGGAATATTAAAACTGAAACAACAGTCGACTCTAATAATAACAATAACAGTTTTATTAGTAATAATAATATGAACAATAACAGTAGTGTTTGGAGACCTTGGTGAAATCGGATATTTGGTTAAAGCAGGTTTATATTTCAAGAGTATTATTACGAACAATAATTTTAATAATTAATTTAAGATATTTATATTTGTTATGTTTTTGTTTTCATATATTTATGCTATTAATACATATGAAGTTTTGATACATAATTTTGAAACATAAGTTATTGCTTTGATAATAAAAGTGATATTTTGATACACAAGTTATAGTTCCACGCATTCTTTAATGTTATATTTTGATAAATAAACATATTCTGTTAATAAATATATTTTGATAAATAAATTTAGAAACAAAAGGTTTTGGTTGATTGTCCAGTACAGTGCAACAAAGGGTGTCTTTGTAATTTATCAGTGTTGGTGACGAGACGGGAAACGGGTGTTGGGGGGTGGCATGGGTATGTATCTGGTCGTGAATTGAACAAGCCCATTGAATGGAGGCGTAAATATCGGTGTTTGTGCCTCACAATAAATGCCATTGGAGTGGGTAGGAATGTAGGTCTAAATGCATGGAAAAGCATCGCAGAAAATAACAAAGTCCGCGGTCAATCGAACAAATTTTGAAGGTGTTGCCATAGTGACCCTTTAAACAAAACAGCCACGTTAAAAAGATGGTCCATCTTCAGTAACGACAGACGTCTCCCGAGGAGCAACGGGTGTTTGTGGCTTGGGAAATATACTAGTAGTCACGTCAAAGGCGATGATCCATCTTCAGTAACGATAGACGTCTCCCGAGTACCTTTTGTTCTAGAAAGGTGGCTATTGAATAACTCAGACCACAGAAATAGAAAACGCTGGCATTGTGAACACAAATCAACTCTTTCAATCGTCGTCATCAATCCTGTTCCATTGGAACAAGACGAAAACAAAGCATAGAACGCCCGACATTAGTCTAAGGCCCTGTTTGGACTGGACGACCAATTTTTATTTTGTTGGATGAAGTAAGCCTTACAGTAGTCTTGTTAGTTATCCTAGAATTTGAATTCCTATAATCAAAACCACAATATAATGTATTCGGAAAAGCATTGACTTGCTTACACACATTAGTCTTGTTGGGTATCCCGGAATTTGACTTTTTGGAATTAAACTACATTATGTATGCAAAAAAAAACAACAACAAAAACACAACACAATGTAAGCGGAAAACCATTAACTGGTGTGTTTCGGCAAGTCTTCTCGTATCGTTACCAAGCTTGATTAAGATAATATAAAAACTTTTTCATATAATTATATTGTTTTTTATATGGTGCCCAAATACTCAATGCTACCCCTCATATTGGACTATATTGTTGCAATAAGCTTCCAAAAGTCGAATTTCACCAACCCGCAAAATTTCGAGGACAAATTATAATGAAATAACACAACTTCTGATAAGAAATGAATTTTACTCTTATGATTTGTTAATTTAGCTCCCATAGAAGCCGGCAAAAATTGCGCCTGCCGACTAAAAGGTCGTCAGCGCGGGGTATTGGGTATAGTTTTCAACTAGCAATAACCACGCCTCGGAAATTCCTCACTGGCTATGGTACCGCCACTGCGCAAAGCTAACCTTAATGAACAGAAATCAGACTCACTTGAAACAAGTTTATTTATAAATGTGATTCAAGTTAATAAAATATACAGGCATACTGACATCAAATCAATTTTAATTTATAATTTACCATCCAACATTAAACGACGTCGTAAACGAATAAAATAATTTAAAATTATGGCTTTTTTATATTTTTGAAAAAATATATCTTTCTTTTGTTCAATTAATAGAAACATTTAATGTTAGAGAATAGTATTCACGTTTTCTGTAGTAGTTATCTCCCTTCAAAGCGTATTTAAAACGAAGATTAAAAACCACAGTCTATACATCAATTACTGGTGTGTCCACTGCGAGTGTCATTAACAGCAGCACAGTGTCTGTACATGAGAGTGAACCAGGCAATTGATGAAAGCCATTGGCACCTGGAACCCCACTCTCAGAAAAACCTGGAGCAAGCCATCGGCTATGTTTGGTCAAGGGTAGGCTTTTTTTCATACGAAACCATGATATAAGGATTTTCTTACTGAAATTTTGGGTTATCCTCATTAAACATAGACAGTTGATAAAGTCCTCGTTTTCGGGTATGCTGGGGACGAAAGACTGCAGAAAAAACCTCGACAGGTTATTTTTCTCAGTCTGTCTTTCCCCAGATTAACCTCAGTCTCGTGCTTTATCCTACACGTAAACAACAGAGTATGCACCTTGGGGAACAGTGTGGTTGAAGCATGTTAACTTTTGTTGTTTTTTTTTAAAAATAATTCTCAGTGTGAGTTTACGATTACATCCGAGCAGTACCATGTTAATTCTGCCTTACCAGTTCAATCTGATTAAAATACAGATCTATATTTCGTTTCGTTTTAATATACCTTCGATGGCCTACACTACATGAAGATCTGACCGGGCGCGTCAGAAGTCATACCAGCGGCCTTAGACCCTATGACGTCAGACATTTGATTATACAATCAGCGTTGCTGTTTCGAGTGAGTAGCCCACTGACAGATCCTATCCGACCTTCTATAGCTTCAATATGAAAATACCGCTCTTACCCACCCCCTTTCTAAGGCTTTTCTGAAAATAGTACCTATGATGTTTCACCTTGATTCTACTTTATTCGCCAAAGGAAGCATTATTTCTTGCCACAGCTGACACACATTTATAATGATTCATTCAACACTATTTTCAAGTAGAAGTCTGCGATTAACAACATACCGAAAATACGTTTGAATAAAATAAAACCGAATACGAACAATCCAAACCATTAGTCAAAACTCGAAGTCCTAAAAAACGGTCGAGCTATCCGCATTTTTATTTGATCGCTAAATTCTACTTGAAAATGGTGTTGAATTATTATAAATTTGTGTCAGATATGTCGAGAAATGATTCTTTGTGGCGGAAAATAAAAAAAAATCGTGGTGATAAATAGAAGGTTATGGTTATAAAACAGCCCGAGAACAGAGGTGAGGAAGAGTGGTATTTTCATATAAGGCCGAATAGGAACTGTCAGTGGACATTGTCCACTCAAAGACACTTCCAAGAGGAATTACTGTAGAATTTGTTATTGGCTGATAAGTTCGCATTGATCATTGCCTATGAAGCAATCACACTTGGTCTTTGTCATGTTGCTGTTCAATAATACATACCAAACAAACTTACAATATCTGATATTATTTGATAAGTTAAATAATTATATGACTATAGGAATGTTTTATCTCCAGTCAGGTGTCAAGATGGCTACTAACGCCAAGTGTCACGCTAACAAGTGTAACATTTTCTACGATTGAGCAGACGATACATACCTGTACACCTGTCACACGACCAATCAAAACGCTGTATTAATATGAAACGTGTTCTGATTGGTTAAGATAACTTATTGCGTACAGAAATGTGATAAAAGCTATCCAATAATGAGCTAATTAAATAAGATAAGATGTTTATCTCGAATGAATGCCGTGACTGTTAAAATAAATAGTCACCATCTATTGAACTACGAAAGGAAGGACGCCACGTGCCAGAAATTAATAAGCTAAGAATCAGCCGTCATCTCAATATCAAACAGTTATGAATGTAATAATTCATAAAACAACCAAACATATTTCTCGGGTCACTGGTTAACCTTGACGTTAGCTTTTAAACGTCATTTTTTTTATTAATAATATTGTTACGGGCCCCACCCCCAAATATTTTGCCAAAAATAGTGATTTCTTAGGAGTGTTCTTAGTCGGCCATATCCTCAGCCCCCCCCCACCAAAAAAAAAAATGTATGAGCTGGCTACGGGCCCGCTCCACTAATTTTATTGGCATAGTATTGGTAGTTAGATATGGCGAGTTTCCCCACCTGGATTGCTATTCAGTACAGTTTAAAGAATGATAATGAAATCAAAGATAATAAGACAGAAATATTGGGGTTTAACGTCCACTCAACACAAACTAGGTCATGTCGGGACTAACATATGGTTCAATTTTATTACAATAATTCGCCACCGTGTAGGAGTCGTTATCAATGTGGGCTGGGGGGGGGGGAGATAACCCCATGGATTGGACAGGCGACCCTATTCCTTGTCGCAAACAAGCGGAGAATAAAAACCACGCCACTTGTTCAGTGGAAGCACCCTATGGTCTCACGTACACATTTTAACATGCCATTCGCAAGTGATAGATGGCACCCTGATTCAAATTGATGACATTTTTACAGGAACAGAACAATATCAAACGAATAAAATCGTAAGTTTTGTATGAATATTACAGACGATCCGGCTATATCCCCATTAAAATCGACTTAATCTAATCCAAGTGTCATATTGCGTTTACACCGATTCATCCAGTCTTCAATATTTAACACATAATCATATTATTAATAATAATCCCGGTCTTGTCTTGATGAGGTTGGATATCTACCCGAGTAGATTGAAATATAGTACTGGATTATTTAGGTTCGTAAATTAATCGAGCTTAATGTCCAATAACCGACTTGGAACTGAAATTTAAATTACAGATCCAAGTCGGTTAGTGTTTAAAAACACTTCTTCGATCCATTTGTTCGCTCATTATAAAAATGTATTTTGTTTACATTATTGGTCTAAACTCAGGCCATTTTACAAACCTGATCAAAATATTCTGGAAAAAATTTAATTTAACCACAAACTACGTGTATTAGTGATATTTGCTCGCCTGTATTTTTGTTATAATAATAGCAGTCTGTTTTCTAATCAACTTTACAAATACTGCTATAATAATCGTCTACTTGATGTCATATCTTCTACACACGCCAAGTGTCACGCCAACTTTCTCCATTAATCTCGTCTACTGGATTGTGCCAGACAATTAGGATGATCCTAACATCTGTCTCGCGCCTAATCTACTCGCGTGCCGATACACTATCAACGTCACTGATTGGTTGATTGTAACGGCATGCTTCAATGGCGTCGAGTAGTCACGTGGTATTATTGTTTACATTTATGTGAAGGAATGGTATAAATATCTGATTTCTAAATAATTTATCTGTTAAACTTGAAACATTCTACCTGAACACATCTACCTGTTTAAACTTTAATCATGGAATCTCAGTCTTATACTTCTTTTAGAAAGGGACGAAAATTGTTAGCTGAAAAGAAAAGACGAAATCGGATCAACGAATGTTTGAACCAGATTAAAAACTTGTTATGTGACGATTCAGCTTCGTATCACACGGTAAGTTGTTATTACGCTGAAATATAAACCTACTAAATTTATTCATAAGTGTGAATTTATCTGTGAAATTTGAGGTTTTTATTAAACGGTAGATTATAATGTGTACGTAAGATATAAATGTGCCTTATCAACAATTTAAAATTAAATTAGAGCTACTTACAGAAGAGTTTTTATTTTTGTCGCAAATTTTATGAAAGTGTTCTTTCCATTTTAGGATCTCGATGCCAATAAGATGGAAAAATCGGAAATTCTGGAATCTGCAGTTGAATTTATCAAGAAAAAAAAATATTCATCTCCAAGTTCTCCAAGAGAAGATCAAATCACATATCAGAGAGGATTCACTCGATGTTTCCAGGAAATGACGTCATTTTTAGGCGGAGTAACAGAAGTTTCGGACAATGTGAAATATGCTCTGATTCAACACGTGTCTAGAAATATCCAATCAACACACTATGCTAGTAATATAAATTATGTTCAATATCCTGGAATATCAACAAATATAACTGGACAATATTCAACGAGAAGTGAAAACCAGAATTACATTAAATACAACCCTTCATTAGCAGTACCATTAGATAGACACAATTATAGCCAGAATATTAAAACTGAAACAACAGTAGACTCTAATAATAATAACAGTTTTATTAGCAATAATAATATGAACAATAACAATTGTTTAAGTAATAACAATATTATGAACAATAACAGTAGTGTTTGGAGACCTTGGTGAATACAAAGAACAGTATTATTAACCACTAGTGAAATGAAATCAAATGAAATGGGTTTTAACGTCCTACTCGTCTGCTCCAACTTCGCTAATGAAGACGGACATATGCCATGCAGTGTGCTATGAGGGGCATTTTGCCGGGGCAGTGGCACTATCTTGAACACTGATATTGTATTCCAACTGCTAAGGGATGGTTTACGTGCACGCCAATGTACACACGGGACCTCGGTTTTTAGTACCATCCGAATGACTATACACGGCTGTCATTGTCAGGCCCTCCGACTTGCACCACTGTCAATGGGGAAACCACGTCGGAAAATCCCGATAAACTTTCTCTGCTAATGCAGGACCGAACACGCGCCCTCTGGGCTAGCGGGACAGCGTCGCACCCACTTAGCCACCAACAACTAGTGTATAGTGGAAGACCAATAATGTTTGGAAATCATACAAATTAACAAAATTACATTGTAAGACTATTAAAAACGTTATGAACAATAAGAATGTTTGATAAAAAAAAATTAAATAGAGAATAGATATATTATATTTTATTAGTATGAAAAATATAAGATACTGACATTATTTATTTGTTGATTTTGATTGTTATTGCCCTTAATTCTATCTTTGTTAACTTTTAGTTTTAAAATATTTTATTATTAAACTGTGATTTTTAAAAATTGTTATTGGTTATGTTGTGTTTTGTGGCATGGAAATGGAGTAAACTGAGCTTCGTAATGTGAGATATGAGGAATAATGTGAGATATGAGGCACATAACTTGTTTATACCAGGAATACTATACAGTAAAAGGCGGATTCAGGGCGCGCGCCGCCCCTAATTTTCGACTGTGTCCTTTTTTACTACTGAAAGAGCCTTTGAACTGTCTTTTTTTCTCGATTTTGGGGCTCTTTTTCAACGATTTCCGAACGTTTAGACGAAAATATCAGCCAAATAGCTATTGGAATGGCTACAGATGCAAGAAAATGACGGATAATTTTCTTGCCCCCCCCCTCATCAGCGGCATGCCCCGTCTCCGCGGTCAGTGCCTTTATTTTGCGGCGTCCACCCCCTTTTCAAAATTCTTAGATCCGCCCCGCCCTAATTCAAGGTCAATATCGCAGTTCGCAAATCCACCATTCAAAGTCAATATCGCTGCTAGAAAATCCCAATTCTAAGGGAATATCTAGCATAATCCGATCTTTATCTCCACGTTGTATTCCCTTCCGTGATTAAGTTACTACTACAGTTCAGGTTCTTTTCTTAAATATTTTATTTGAATAAACTAGGAGCGTTAATCACAGATCTTCCTAGTCTCAAATAAGTATATGGCTCGTATGACAGGCGGTGGGAGTTCTGCCAAAGTCTATCTCGGTACCACATTTTATCGTGCCATCGCCCTAATTGGATTAGGTCAGAGACTGACCACTGTTCCGATTCCAAATATGGAATAAACATACCCCTAACCTCGTACAGAACAGGGGCTCTTTATCGCTGTTAGGAAATCCGTAATTCAGATTGTATACCGCGGTTAGTACATCCATAATTCAAAATGACTATCGTTGTTAGCATATGAAACTGCTATAAAACAACAATCTCCGTCATGAAATAGGAATGTCCAGCTTAAAAAATATCTCTGAAATATCAAGATTTACAGTACGGTATCTTCGTGTGGCGGGTTGGATGGTCGAATGGTTAGCGCGCGCTGTATCATATGGCCTGGGGTGGTTTCGAATCCCCGGTTGTACGTGGCAAGGAGTAGGGTCGCATGTCAAACCTCGTGGGGTTTTTTGCCTGGTACTCCGATTTCCTCCCACTGCTATAGACCCCAATGCACTGGCAAATAATTGAAATAAAATTAAAACATAGGTTAGTCCCGAAATGACCTAGTTTGCGTCGAGTGGAAGTTAAACCCCATTTCTCTCTCTCTCTGTATCTTCGTGACCGATGCGTAATTAACTCTAATCTTTAACCGACTAGGTCCAAATAGTCAAAGATTTAACGTCCTACTGTTCTGCTCCGCCTGGGCTAATGAAGACGGAGTTACGCAAAAATGAGCGCCTGGACGGCTTTAGAGACTTGTTCCGTAAAAATCTTGGAACGTTTTAGGACGTGATGACCAACTATATGATCTTTCCCGCACAGATGCACAACCTTAAAAATGCCCTAATTCAAAACGTTTTTTGACGCGATGACAAACTGTATAATCTGAAGTGACTTTCTATAAAAGGCCAGATTTAAAAGAATGGCTTTGTATTGGACACATGCGCCTTTTCAAAGGGATATGCCCCATTAAACTGTTGATGGGTTGTCAAAATCTAATAGGATGTGCGATACGGATGTATATACATTTATTTTTAATATTTTCCTGGGGCCTTCCTCAGCTGATGTCATCAAACCAACTTCCTAGTGTATCTAGATATCATAATCTTAAAGTGGCATTTAGCGATTGGGAAACAATTTTTATGAGAAACAATCAATGGATTTATTCTGAAGTCACGGCGTTTCGACAAGTATCCTCTTATCGTTATCAAGCACAGGGATAACGATAAGATGATGTCTGTCGAAATGTCGTGCTTTGAGAATAAAACCAGTTAAAATTGTGTTCCGTTATATAGATATCCCCATAAAACATTTCCTTTCTGTCGAAACGTCGTGCTTTCAGAATAAAACCAGGGCTGTTTCCCATAAAAAATTATGCTCCGTTATCTAGATATCCTCAGGAAACACCTCCTTTCTGTGGTCAATAAAAAAAACTAGAATCTTTAAAACTGTTGTAAATGTTTAGTCAGTTGCGACTAAAAATTTGAAAACCCACAGAAACGATAATTCAGAACAAAATGGGGGAGAGGGTTGGGGTGGGTTTGTGAATTAGACTATGGTATTAATTTATTTATAATTCAATATCTTAATATAATATATTATCTGTCTATGAAAATAATGCCAGAACCAACCTTCATGACAGCCTCAATATATCCCCTACTTTGGAAGCTTATCAAATACAGTAACGTTACGCCATTACTGTAGCAGACGACAGACGACATGTACCTGTGCACTGGCCAATCGGATAGCTCTATTAATGTAAACCTCAATGTGATTGGCTAGCATGTATAAATAGGAATAGGGCAAGAATGACTAGAATAACCAAAAGATAACGATTCACATGTTTCAAGTTATAATAGACAAATTGATTACTGTTTCAAAGAAATACCGTTAGATTCGGTCGTGCACCATTTCACACCTAAACGGCGAACGCCAAGTGTCATAATCTAATAGGTTCTGGAATTCGAATGCAAATTATATCTATTGTTGGGGACATCATGCTCAGCTGTGTCACATTCATCTCATTTACGTACAAACCATTTCTAGACATCGCTACAACGAGCTTCTGTTTTGTGGCCATTACAAAAAGCACTTCAATCTCGAAGAATGCTCCTAAGTCCGCGGGTTCACTAGTTCTACGCTGCTATCTATTATTAGGGTTCATTGGTCCAACGAGACTTATTATTAGGGTTAGGTTAGTGTTCATTAGTTCACCGATATCTTTAAGGTTGGGTTATTGATACCCATATTAACCGTATTTCTGATAGCGGCTGACTAGTGAACCCACTCAGAATGTCTACCGCTGTAAAGCCGAGACCGCGGTGTGTTGAACATTATAAAAAATCTGGGCTCTTATATTTATTTTACTTACAAACCAGTTTCCTCGTGTAACTAGATGTCGCGTGGACAAAATTCCCGTTTTGTAGCCATTGGACGAAATAACAGTCATTTTATCAACCGAGCCCCACAATCTGTAAATACCTACGGCCATGCATCTAGACATTAAACCTGAATTGTGTGTATACCTTTACCACATACTATAATCAGTATACCATGCTAATCGTTATGGACAAGGGTTGAACATTCTACAATATTTAAATCTCTATAATTCTCGGATGGTATGTAAATTGCCAATTGGATCAATCGTTGCGGCCAAGTATCCTAACATTATTAGTTGTCAAAAATACGTCCGTAGACTTGATATGATCGTACGAATAATATAACGTAGGTTCATTAGAAGTATAGATAACCACATACGTGCGGAACTTGGGACACTAAGTAGACCGTCCGAAACATTGTGCTGGTAAATTCTCCAAACTGTTGTATACTCTGATGGTTAATTAGACCTGTGGATTAATTAATCAAATCTTACATCAATATTATAGTCTAGGTGTCTAAATCTAACCTCGTTTAAATCTACTTAATCTAATCTAATTCAAGTGTCATATTCTGTTTAATGATATCAATCTAACAGTTAATGATACCATCCTTCCTTACACCTGTTAGTGTTAAACACCTCAATAGATATCCTCCCAATCTAACGTTTACTATTTAACACCTCAACAGATGGATACCTAACCATACAATAACTGTTTATTTCTGAATCACGTTTCATATAGGATTTTCTTGAGTAGTTATTAAGTACCATTCCCAAGTGTTTATCCATAAACGTATCGGTCTCTGTCAGGTACTCTAATCCGAAAAAAATATTTAATATTTAAAATTATATTTTTATTAAGATGAGCCTTGGTTCACAACAAGCTTAGAACGTTTCCCAATATCTTGCCAGAAAAGCTAAATAATTGTCCAACTTGAACATCAAATAATTGATGCATGTAGGGGGCGTATCACTAATGATATGCTTACATCTGCGGTCAATATGGGCTTTCGTCTTTTATGCGATCAATCTTGTTTTTCACGAAGTTAATAACAACCATTAAGATACTATTTTCAACTTTATCTTTCTTTCTAATATCATAAATCTGGCATCAATATCTTGAAACAAAATGAACGATTGACTGAAATATATAAATTTAACAGTCATAAATAAACAGAAAATAAAGGAAACTTTCCTACTGAAATCCTATTTGTGACAACCAAGGCTACCAGCAGAAAAATTTGACATGGAGCGTCTGCAGCACGCAAGGACACAATGATCGAGACTACGCTGGGTACTGATTATCGACGTGGGAATTCGACTAACCTTTGATCAAAATTCACAATGAAAATTAAGTTACACTATTTATAATGGACATAATTCAATTCGGCAATTATAAAGGATGTACAAACCATAATTTAGGCCCTGTATTTCGACTTCGAATTGACAAACTTTAGTTTGGAACTATGGAATCATTCTACCATGCTTTCTTGACCGCCATTAACTTTCACTTTCTATAATCACGTGACGAATTTATAATGAGTTGTGAAATCAAAATTTGGAACGGTCAAAGGGGAAGAACCACTGCCAAAAATAACCTAACAGACCACGATTCTTCTATAATGTATATTTTGAACCTTACAATGCAAATTCAGAAATACACAATTATTTCTAACGTAGATCGATTTGGTATATTTATTATGTAATATCTTTTAAAATATATTACTATAAACGACATTTCAAGAACCATCTTGCTAGCCTCAATTTATGCCCACCTGGAAATACAAGAATATAATGTTTACTAATAGTCTGTCTTGTAATCAACTTTATAAATACCGTTATAATAATCACCTACTTGATGTCATATCTTCAACACACGCCAAGTGTCACGCCAACTTTCTCCATTAATCTCGTCTACTGGATTGTGCCAGACAATTAGGATGATCCTAACATCTGTCTCGCGCTTAATCTGCTCGCGTGCCGATAGACTATCAACGTCACTGATTGGCTGATTGTAACGGCATGCTTCAATGGCGTCGAGTAGTCACGTGGTAGTATTGTTTACAGTTATGTGAAGGAATGGTATAAAATATCTGATTTCTAAATAATTTATCAGTTAAACTTGAAACATTCTACCTGAACACATCTACCTGTTTAAACTTTAATCATGGAATCTCAGTCTTATACTTCTTTTAGAAAGGGACGAAAATTGTTAGCTGAAAAGAAAAGACGAAATCGGATCAACGAATGTTTGAACCAGATTAAAAACTTGTTATGTGAAGATTCAGTTTCTTATCAAACGGTAAGTTCTTATAATGTTTACGTGAGATATTAACTATGGTATCAGCATTTTAAATTTAATCGTGTTCTTTTAAAACAGTGGATGTATTTGTTTACCAAATCTCATGAATTGTTTATTCTAATCTTTTAGGAACTCGATGCCAATAAAATGGAAAAGGCCGAAATTCTGGAATCCGCAGTTGAATTCATCAAGAAAACTAAATATCCATGTCAAAGTTCTTCAAGAGAAGATCAAATCAAATATCAGAAAGGATTTAATCGATGTTTCCAGGAAATGACGTCATTTTTAGGCGGAGTAACGGAAGTGTCGGACAATGTGAAATATGCACTGATTCAACACGTGTCTAGAAATATACAATCAACACAGTATGCTAGTAATATAAATTACGTTCAATATCCTGGAATATCAACAAATACAAATGGAAACTATTCACCGAGAAATGAAAACCAGAATTACGTTAAATACAGCCCTTCATTAGCAGTACCATTAGATAGACACAATTATAGACAGAATATTAAAACTGAAAGAACAGTCGACTCTAATAATAACAATAACAGTTTTATTAGTAATAATAACATTATAAACAATGATAGTAGTGTTTGGAGACCGTGGTGAATAAAAACACACATTTATTGGAAACAATATTATTATGGACAACACAATACTGTGACATGAAATGTGTTAACGCGAAACCTTGGTAAATGCAAAACTGCTGAATAAAATGATGAAGAAATAGTATATTCAAACTATTTAATTGTGACTTTAGACCCTGGTGTATATTCTTGGACCAATTATAGCTTGGAAGCCCTGATTATAATGTTTGGAAACTGTTGTCAATAGTACACAGACAATATTATTTTATAAATATTATATATTTGTTAATTTTGATTGTTATGATTTGAAATTTTTATCTTTGTTAAGTTTTGTATTAAGATATTCTATTATTAAAGCGTGCTATCTTTAAGTATTTTGAATACTTTGTTATTTATAGTTGGTACCTTGGTTCAAGTCATTTGCAAATACAATAATCATTGAAATAAAATGAAAGGGAATTCAACGTCCTACTTATCAAGCATCATTGAGGTTCGTCACTGGAAATATTAGAATCAGGGTTATAGGAGGGTAAGATCAACTTTGGTCAAAGGTCACGAGATAAACAGGCCTAGCGCTAATCCCAACCCCAACCCTGGACCTAGCCCTAACCTACCATCTCACCAACAATCACGTGTCCGAGCCTTATTTACATCTCGGCGACCTTGACAAAAATTTAGTTGGTTTTAACAAGTAGATCTAACCGTTTTACGCGCGGTATGCAATGTGCTTACACTCCACTGCAGCAAAGGAAAGGGATTTTACGAACAGAAAAGAAGAAGGAAAGAGAGGTGTTTCCAAGCTTGTGCTGTATGTGTACAAACCAGCAATTGGGATTTTCCATACAAATTGTGTAGTGTTTGTATTGTGCCCAATGCCCAAATACCGCTTAAAGCACTCAAATGCCGAGTTTTATCAACCACCAAAAATACATGAATTTTATTAAATAAGCTAATTATTAAATAATCGAAATTAAATAACTAGACACCCTCTTTATTTTGCGTTTCTTTTCACTCTTTTAAATTGTGTAATTAGCTCCCGTAGAAGCCAGCAAAAATTGCGCATGCCGACCTTAAGGTCGTCAGCGCGGGGTATTGGGTATAGTTTTCAACTAGCAATAACCACGCCTCGGAAATTCCTCACTGGCTATGGTACCGCCACTGCGCAAAGCTAACCTAACTTAACAGAAAGCAGACTCACTTGAAACAAGTTTATTTATAAATATGATTAAAGTTAACAATTTATAGGGGAATATTTACATTAAATCAATTTTATTTGATGATACACTTTCTATACCAAACGACGTCTTAAACAAATCTAATTATTTACAATTATGGTCTGGCAGTTTTGTATTTAAACTAAATACATATTTTGCAATAGACAGCATTTAATTCCAATAAAGTCTTTTGTGCAGTAGTTACCTCCCTTGACAACGTAGATAAACGCCATACTGCATATAGATAATTTCCGATACATAGCATACTGTGTGGTGTATGCCTGTTTTCATTAGCACCATTCCATTCGTTTTATCCAAGATTTTTTTCCATGTTCTACCAGTCGCTGATCTTGATTTTCAGTTCAGTGTTCAGTCCAATAAAACGCTTAAATACTTGTCACGAGTTTATACGTATATATTATAAACACAGAAAAAAGTACCCGTGTATATTTTACAATTCAAAGCCGGATAACGAATGTGGTTTGCGCGAAGAAACCTGTGACAATTAGACAACAGAACGGTTTTAAAGGGGCTAAATCTCTATTCTATGGGGGCGGGGAGCGAATGGTTAGCGTGCGCGCGCTGTATCATGCCGCCTGCTATTGAGTCAACTGACGTGGCTTCGAATCCCCGGTTGTACGTGGCGAGGAGCAGGGTCGTCTGTCCAACATCGTGGGTTTTCTCCGGATACTCCGGTTCCCCCCCCCCCACACACTGCTAAAGCCCCCTACGCGCAAGCGAATTATTGAAATAAAATTTTAAAAAAACATGTTAGTTCCGAAATGACCTAGTTGGTGTGGAGTGGACGTTAAACCCCACGAGGTTGGACAGGCGATCCTACTCCTTGCCACGTTCCACCGGGAAATCGAAACCACGTCAGTTGACTCAATGACAGACCTTATGATAGAGCGCGCACATGCTAACCATTCGGCCACATAACCCCCGGCGCCAGGAGGAGAGATTGTTATCTAAATGTATTTACACCCTGTCAATTAAATTATGACACTTAGCGTCCATCGTTTAGCTGTTTAATGGTGCATATCACACGCCTCTTTATCAACAACTTATCCTACTCCCCAATAGCAATCAGTTTGTTGTACCGTAACGTGTCTAAATGGATATCACATCTAACCAACGGGATTACTGTTTATTAAACAAATTTCAATAGTTCCATGTTACTATACCAGTAATTATAAAAGTTTTCATGCTTTATTATTTCATATTAATGTAAAGTTTATAGCTGTCAACCAATCGTAGCTTAGTTTATAGAAATAGCGTAATATGATTGGTCAGTGGACAGGTGTACTAGTAACATGCCCTTGGTCTATTAGTTCACGTGACAGGTGTACGAGTAACATTTCGTTGATCTTTCGGGTGACATGTGGCGTTAGTATAAGTTTTTGATTGACATACCTATAGAAACACTCGTAGATGAAGCGTGTTAACATGTCTGGACTAAATAGATAGAGAAATGAAATGGGGTTTAACGTCCAACTGTCCTGCCATACAGGGTGCTCTGACGGGTGATTTTGCTCAGAACGTGGCACTACGGTCTACTCTTATTTCCAATCCAGGGCCCTGTTTCACGAAATTTTGATTGGCTAAGCACTAAAATCAATCTAATATTATCCAATCAAATTACTAAAATTGGGATCTTATCTTCGTTAAAATTTAGTGAAATAGGCCCCAGACTGTCAATTCTTCTTTTACGTGCTCGCCAATGTGTACACGGGAACTCGGATTCCGTCCCTTTCGAATCACAAGAAACTATTCCTTTTCACTCCCCCCCTCCCCCGTCTTGCACCACTGACAAGGGAAATCCCGCGGAACTGTCTCGGCCAACACCGGGGGCAAACCCGAGACCAGGCCCCGAGTTCACAAAACATTCTTAGACTGAAGTCAAGAATTTACTCAAAATTGTTCGCTTTATTGTAACTAAAATATAACCCTTTATAAAACTTTTGTGGTCTTAATGTATCAAATACCCAAATAAGAAACTATGTGCAAACTTTTGTGTTTCTGGTTCAAAGATATTTCTTTTAAACAGTGATTGAAAGTTGAGTAAATTCTCAACTTAAGTCTGAGAATGCTTTGTGAACTTGAGACCAGGTTAACGAGCCATCATGACTCCAAATAGAGCAAATGGGGTTTATCGCCCAAAGAGAGAGAAAAAGAGAAAGGAAGAGAGAGAGAGAGAGGCGGACGGGAGAGAACGAGAAAGTGGAGTTTGGGTTAAACTTACAAGCCGTTCAGCGAATCCCCGATTGTGCGTGCCAAGGAGTAGGGTCGCATGTCCAATCTCGTGGGTTTACTCCGGGACCTCCAATTTCCCCCCACTGCTAAAAAACCATACGCTCAAGCGAATTATTAAAATAAAATTAAACAATATGTTAGTCCCGAAATGACCTAGTTTGTGTCGAGTGGACGTTAAACCCCATTCTAATGGTTTGGTTTTACTTGGATTTATTTTATTACCACCGAGATAGTTTAGGATATCTTTTCGCGATTAGGATATCTTTTCTATGACTGTCATATAATAAAGTTGAATTCATTTGTGATGACATGGCTTTATAGATTTCACAAATTATTTATACTACCGCTACAATGCATGATCTATTTTTTACAACTCATTCCCATATATACATAATCGGTAGTATCTATTTAGGTAAAATATAATGCAACATGAATTTTTGGTACACACAATGTACCGTCAATGCCAGGCCTGTCAAAATCTAACATGGAGATAGTCACACAATATCTTTTAGTTTCTCAAATGGTAGATTTATGAACAAAACTGTATAATTTGTCCAGTCTAACTTAGAAGGCAAGGGTCATTGTGTATTGCTAATAATATGTTGTTTTCTATTCGCGATATATTGTTAAATAAATTAAAATTTACATTATCCATCATTATACTACCACTATTTATTGTAATCTATTGGATATATATATATATATATATATATATATATATATATATCATAGTATAAAATATAAAAATAACACCGATTTGCTTCTTCATGTTTCAATATATTTTCATCAGGAAGCCATTGATACTAATAACGTTGCAAGGTTACCCTCGTGACGTCCAATAGAGGTACATTACATGAATGAATAGTGATGAATGAATAAACAAATATAATATGTACATAACACACTATTCAGTTAGCTACTTATCAATAGGAGATCAATTAAGCTAATTTATTTGTTTAACAGAGGTCTAAATTTTTTAATGAAATATTCCTCTTTAACTGTTCTCTGTTTTGTGCAATCATTTAGGAGCTGGTAAAACGGGAATATTTGGAATTTTGTATTAAAGTTGTGTGCACATATGTCCAGATGTTCGCTCAGGGATATCATGCGATATTCTGGATTTTTTATCTGTGATTTGTGAACAGCAACTCGCGATCTCAAATATTCAGTTTGACCGATATACTGCTCCGTACAACCCGGGCAAGTTATGGCATAGATCACATTTCGTGATGCACATGTTAAATTAGCATTCACGTTAAATGTCCCGTGACCTTTGACGGTGATTGATGGCCCTTCCATAAGGTGTTCGCAGGTACCACAGTTTCCACGCTGGCATTTTTTCACCTCATATTTTGTTGGGTGTGATGATTCAGACGTGAATTTAGCCTTCGTAAGGATGTTTTTCAAACTATTGCTTTGACGTTTGCTGTTGATGATTTCAATTGACTTAAGAACTTCTTTCATCCGTTCATCATTTTCTAGCACTGGTAAATTATGTCTAATTTTATTCATAATATCCGGTTTTTTAGGGTTGAAGGTCGAAACGAATGCAATAGGTTTTCGCTGTGAAGTGTTTTTCTCCTTCACCGTTAGCAGATCGCGTCTCTCTAGCTTTAAAGCTTTGGATATTCCATCGTTTATTAGATTTAGTGGATATTGTCTGTTTCGAAGGAATATTCGCAGCTCCTCGAATCGAACTTTCTGTTGGTTGTTGTCAGATACTATTGTTCGGATTCGCCTGGCTAGATTATACGGTAAACTCCGTTTGATGTGACTTGGATGGCATGACGTGAACATCAAATACTGCTTGGTGTCAGTAGGTTTGTAAAAGATATCAGTTTCAATCTTTTCTCCTTTTTTGATAACCAACGTGTCCAGAAATGCTAATCTAGTGTTTGACATTTCCATTGTAAATTGTATATTGACATCCATATCATTTAATATTTTAAAGAAAATATCCAAGTCATTTTTGAACGGGTCCATATTATGAAACAGTCGTCCAAATACCGACGCCAAGCTTTTATGAAATAGCTAATAAATGCGTCTCCGAGTCTCCGAATTGTAGTTGAACTTTTTCATATAGTCGTTCTTCTAAATAGGCTAGTACCAGAGTTGCATATGTTGGCGCCATTTTTGTCCCCATAGCTGTTCCTTTCATCTGTTTGTAGTGGTCACCATCAAAGTGGAATGTATTGTTTTGAAGTATGAATTCCACACTTGAGATGACCAGTGAGTCAGATATCCGGCCTGGTAATTCGGTCGGGTATTTATCCAACCAGTATTTTAAACCTTTTAGACCGAGATTATGTGGGATGTTGCTGTATAGAGACGTTACATCAAATGACACCATCATGGATTCTTCTTGGACTTTTGTTGGCAGTTGATGTAGGAAATCCATTGTGTCACGTACATAGCTTTTCACGTGGCATAAATATGGTTTCAATAAGATGTCTATAAAGTTGCTGAGGCGGTGTGTTGAACATGATGGCCCCGCAATTATTGGCCTTATTTTCAAACCTGGTGGATGTGGCATATTGACAGGTGTACGTGTAACATTTCGTTGATCTTTCAGGTGACATGTGGCGTTAGTATAAGTTTTTGATTGACATACATCATTATAAAACAAGCCGACAAAGGAGGTGCCACTGTAGTTATGAGCAGTTCTAACTATAAAACCATGGCTTTGGATATATTAAGTGACACAGATAGCTACATAAAAATTGATGCCGAAATGAGCGCAGATGCATTCAAAAAGATGAAACAGCTAGTCAACAAATTCATCGATCAGCTGACGGAAAAGGAACACGATTATCTGACGCAATTCATACCTAGAGAGAGCAATTTTTACGGCCTGCCAAAAGTTCATAAAAGCAAGGCTATCAATGAGATATGCTCCTCAGCTACCAGTGAATTTGTCAATATGCCACATCCACCAGATTTGAAAATAACCTTCAAAGGTCACGGGACATTTAACGTGAATGCTAATTTAACATGTGCATCACGAAATGTGATCTATGCCATAACTTGTACGGAGCAGTATATCGGTCAAACTGAATATTTGAGATCACGAGTTGCTGTACACAAATCACAGATAAAAAATCCAGAATATCGCATGAGCGAACATTTGGACATATGTACACACAACTTTAATACAAATATTCCCGTTTTACCAGCTCCTAAATGATTGCACAAAACAGAGAACAGTTAAAGAGGAATATTTCATTAAAAAATTTAGACCTCTGCTAAACAAATAAATTAGCTTAATTGATCTCCTATTGATAAGTAGCTAACTGAATAGTGTGTTGTGTACATATTATATTTGTTTATTCATTCATCACTATTCATTCATTCATGCAATGTAATGTACCTCTATTGTGACGTCACGAGGGTAACCTTGCAACGTTATTAGTATCAATGGCTTCCTGATGAAAATATATTGAAACATGTAGAAGCAAATCGGTGTTACTTTATATTTTATACTATGATATATGATACTGTACATTAGAACAACAACTCACTACAGCTATATATATATATATATATATATATATATATATTTTATTGTTTAAAAAGTCTATGAAAACAGTTGTTCCGGCAAAGGATGCATACTATCATAATTTATCCTAAATTATAATCATACTCTTTTCATGGGTTACAATATAATATTTTGACAAACATTTTCCTGGTGATGTACACTAAGAATTTAATAGAGTATAGTATTAAGGGGGCATAACTTGCTTGCAATGTTAGAAATTCGTGATTTTTGGCAGTGGAGAGTATTCCATAAATTGAAAATTCATGCTTTTTGGCGAATGTGAGTATTCCATAATTTAAGTGTGCAGTTAAGTTTTCACATAGCCAAGTATATGAAAAATGCAACCTTGAATACCGATTTAAGGTAAGACACTTGGTTAAGTGGATAAATTAAGTATTTTTACTTAACTTTTAGAAAACCTTTGAATACGGACCCTGATCCTGTGTGTGAAATAGCTTTATTTAACGTCCGCTTCCACCGAGGTGATATCGCAGATCATGTTTCGTTTCGTTTTTTATAGTTCAAAATTTCGTTTTAATTGTCTTCACAGCACTAGGATTTGGAAGAGTTGTTATATAACAAACGTCCCAGCTGATCGAAGAGGTTAACTAATGAAACGGTCTGTTAAGACGAGTTCTTGGCGTGCTCTGCACGGAACTGTGGGTAAAACCCCTAGAAACGTCCACGCTGATTGATCAATCAATGTATGACGTCATAGTGTCAAAGTCGATTCTCCGGTTGCCGTGGGTTTTCTAGGGTTTCCGCCCGCTGCGAAAGACCCCTACGCACAAGCGAATTATTGAAATAAAATTGAACCATATGTTAATCCCGAAATACCTAGTTTGTGTCGAGTGGACTTGAAACCCCATTTCTCTCCCTCTCTCATTCTCTTCTCTCTCCGCCTCCCACTTATGTAAAAATGAGGTGAGGTGCTAATTGTCTAGCGTAACTGCTTTAGATCTTTGAGTCAACTTCATGTTTACCCCCACTGCTAAACGCCAGTACGCACAAGCGAATCCTTGAAATAAAATTAAACCAAATGCTAGTCTCGATATAACCTAACTCAAACGATTTATTTAATCCCCCGTGTCCGGTGTTGTCGATAACTGTGTCCTTTTTCTACCAGTAAAACAAATACTGCCGTAACCAATCCAATTAAAGCTATCAAAACAGCACCCATTAAATCCTCCAATCGCCGAGTCCGTTTTGTGTCTGTTGTTTTACAATATTCAGTACGCTTGGATTCAAATATCCTGGCATCCAAATTACTTAAATATCCATTGTCGGATAATCTGATCATCACTGATTCCAGATCGGACCTCAGGTAAGAATTCTTTGTGACTGCTACGCACATTGCAAAATTCGAGTAGAGTCTGTCAATAATTTCTAGACTGCAGTCGTTTCTTTTTAGCATCAGATATTTGGCATCAACACCAATATAAACATACTTTTCACCTTCGGCCAATACTCTGTTAATATGGATGTCAGCATCCATACTCAAAATCATGTCGTCGGTTTTGTTGAACTCCAACATACCTTTCCATAGTTTGTTAATTAATGTGTTTTTAGAATCTCTCATAATTTTCGTCATTAATTCATATCCACGCGCACCCCATTTCCAATCCGGTAATTCAACGAGTTCTTCCAGACTATTAAATGGTGTTTTGTATTTAATAGCAGTTAGTGATGCGGTCAGGTTACCCATATAAACACCCGTTATTACAACACAAAACAACCATAAAAAGGTCACCAATACTCGAACCGAGGCCTTCTTAGTGGCAACACCGTCTCCACGTACAGTCAAAAAACCAATTAGAAATACAATATTTGAGAACATTTTAACCAGAATGTGGCCGAGAACGAAATCACGCTCCTCGCGTTCTTCATAAGAATACATTTGTACAACGAGCAGCAAAATGGCAACACCAGAAACTGTTGCTATGGTTGCTATGTAAACATAAACATCAAATGGCCGAAATATCTTAAACCAGTTGCTCTCCATTTGAATTCCTCTTTTACGTAAAGCCGACCAGGTATCGACGAAAAATGGCGGGAGAATAAAGTCTACGACTCTGGACCTTTCCTCAGTTACAGTTAGATCAGCGATGACAATATCCACCTCTTTACGATCCAACATTCCGACCAACCCTACCTGTTCTTCCTCGTCGTTTGTGCCTCCGTACTTTCCATCATTCGGTTGAATGAAGGTATATGTAAAGTTTAATTGTTCAGCCAACATATCGGTCAATTCTGCTATAGCGCCGGAATAAGTAGTTTTATTGTTACTGTCAACATGTCTGTGCAGAATATGTGACGGCATGCTTCCTATCAACAAATGACGACTGCAATATTTATATTTAATATTTGGAAACAAATAGGTCACGGAACAGTTCTGAGGCTTTAGTTTCTTTTCATGAGTGTAACGATAGTTCAAACAGTCGATCATATTTATCTCCCTGCCAGATACTGTACAATGGTAAACAAGATGGCGACAACACGACAAAACCATAACGTTCTGTAATTCAAAATCTATCAATTTTGTCTTTACAATTAGTGATGACAAAATAATCCACCTTGAAAAGGTTCGATAATTCGTTGTTTTATTTGATTTGTTGTCAAAATTATTGGCTATTTTCAGAAGTTCAAAAGTTCCGTTACTAAGAAGGAGAATAATGCGAACTTCCCTGAATCGTATTTTATAAATTAGATCCAGAAGTTTGTCAATATCTGATGAGCTCATCTTTGTGATGTCATAAACTGTTGTTTGGAAACCCACACGTTCTCGTTCAATATAGTGAATTATTCTTTGAACTAATTCATCATCCATAGTTTCGTAGAAAATGTTGACATCTTGCCAATTCAATGTTGTAAATATAGTTTTTAACGACTCTAAGATATTATCCAAACAAAACCAAGTCCTGTTCTTGCTAAAATCTAATTGTGCATTACCGACAGAATTTTGAGAATACTCCCCAGCCGCTATGATCCAAACTAAGGCAAGAATAATACACGTATGTCTTATCGCCAGGACCGCCATGTTCACAAAATACAATTCGTATAATAACATGAGAAAAACAATTGATGTAGAAAGGGTATAATCAATATACAGAAAACATAGAGCATTTAAAGTTAAAGGGAAATGTTCTGCAGATTGGTTTTTCACGATGTGATGGTACAGTGAAAGTTAAAGGGGAAATGTCCTACAAATGAGTTTTCCCCGTTGTAAGGGTACAGTGCAATACAACATTTCAAATCAATTGTTTTCATTATTTAAGACCAACCCACAAATACATCGCCGAAATATGGATGTTTTGGGATTCATGGCACCAGATATTGACAAGTTCAGCGAGTGTTAAAACAAATGCTGGAGAGTCTAAATTTATCTTTTATATGTAAAATAAAATGGCACACCCAAATCAAACACGGAGTCCTTCATTGAAACCTTGAACTTTGCAACTCAATTATTGCAGGTAGACATTTTCGCTGGAAAGTGCGAGGCGTGGATATTCGCGACAATCGAGGCCCCTCCATTGGAAATTAGTTCCCGAATATGCAGGGTTTTACATGAAGGACTTGATAAGATGTACGGAAGTAAAGCGATAATAAGCACTGTATTGAAGATGCTGCCTCATACGCGTTGTCTAACAAACACCGTGCTTGCAATTGCGGTAATTAGGGGATTCCAATTGTAGTTTAATACATTTATATTTTTGTGGGATTGATAAGGCATCTTTAAGGTCACCCACTTCCAGGCAACCAATTGACGATAATGGCCTGTTGTTTTTCAGTAACTGAGAGACTATTTCAATATTGTAACAAAACAAACCTTTATAGCTCGAGCGGGTTCTCTACAGATTCAAGTGTTCCTCAAATAGACAATTCATAGAACGGTGGAAACAATTTATACCCACTAAGTAAAATTATAGGTTATTATTTTCATATTCATTTTATAGAAGATATCGAATTACCTCACCGTTTAAAGGTACCCACACTGCAGTAAGCCTTTTCTATATGCATCACGGATTTGTTTTTGTTAAACGCCTGGATGTTTCAACTGCCGTTTCAGAAAGAAAAGTATTCATCCCTGTTTTGATGACCGAAGACGCATTTTCACTCCTCGTTCAACCTACTACTTTTTTGTTAATGTACTCTCACTTTCACCGAATAAAAATAACTTCCATGTCAGGAAACGATATTCATAAGCATGCAGCTGAAATCCTAGACGGTATAATAGGATGATTATATGAAATTATATTGAATAAAATATTGTTTAAACCACTCTTTGACGTATATTTGAAGAATCTTGAAATACGTGTACATGTTTATATACTAAAGATCTCGGTTATGACGGGGGGTTGGGATGGCCTAGTGGTCTAGAGTGCCGCACTTCGACCTCTAGCTGGCCGGTCACCTCTGGCTTGCGGCTGTGGTTTCGATCCCTGGTGTGAGCGTATGTGGCATGGAGATAGGGGCGCATTCTCAACCTCGTGGGTTTCCTCCCACTGCTAAAGACCCCTACACGCAAGCGAATTATTGAAATAAAAATGAAACCATATGTTAGTCCCAAAATGACCTAGTTTGTGTCGAGTGGACGTTAAACCCTATTCTCTCTCTCTCTCTCTCTCTCTCGGTTATGTTCGATATTGACACGTAACTTTACTAATTATGGCCACTGATTGTAAAAAAATTGCATTTTTAGCTTGTGGACGGACAATGGTCACAATTTTTAGTCGGTTTTGATGAAACGTGAAATGTAGTTTTATAATCAAAAGAAATCGGTCCCTTTCACTATTCGTGTAACCCCTAATTGTACGAAAACTTACGTTTTTACCGTGTGGTCCCTCTAGAGGTCACAACTTTTATCCAATTTCTAAAACCGTTTACATATATCATCAAAACTTTCCTCCCACTGCTAAAGACCCCAACGCGCAAGCGAATTATTGAAATAAAATTCAACCATATGTTAGTCCCAGAAATGACCTAGTTTGTGTCAAGTGGACGTTAAACACCATTTCTCTCTCTATACATATATATATTACCAAAACACCGTAATGACGGCCGAGTTCGAATTTCGAGAAAATCAGATCAAAACTGCCTGACAATTTAAAATAAGACAGTTAAACTTGTTGAATTATTAATCATAACCCCCAAGTGTTATTCAGATCCCATGTATTATTAGATATACTTCCAAGCCAATTCTCCATCTTGGTGTATGTTATCACGTTAGTAAATCTCTTACCAGTAAAGACATATTCTTTGTGATGTCATTTGGCAATAATATATAACAAACTTACAATACCTGATATTATTTCTTAAGTTAAATATTTGTTTGACAATAGGTATGTAATATCTACAGTCAGGTGTCAAAATGGCCACTAACGCCAAGTGTCACGCTAACAAGTGTAACATTTTCTACGATTGAGCAGACGATACATACCTGTACACCTGTCACACGACCAATCAAATTGCTCTCTAAATATCGCTTATGAATGAAGCTCGTGTAAGCAGCTTGTTTGATTTTTGAGGAGGTTTCATGTGACAATAATGTAATTATAAAATATCCCCTAGCTTATTGGACACTAAAAGACGAATTGGTAAAGGTTTAACCATGTAGTAGGTATATTGAGCCATGTCACATAGCTTGAACAATAATACTCTTACTTAATAATAATAATAACGACATTTATAAAGCGCGTTATTACTGAAGAAATCAGTTTCTAAGGCGCTGTTGGTTTATATATGTTGGCATTTCGTAATTGAACATATTAACACAAGGTACAATTTTATGGATACACAATTACTGAGTTTAATAATACTAAGCGACGTTTCGACGAGGAAACTCTCGTGTTTATCAAGAAAATGATACAGATGGGTGTTGGTTTAGTTGTAAATGGTCCTCTAACCAACGGATGTTTCATTTGTGTTGCATATTCCATATAAATTTGTGAAGTATTCACATATCTGTTTCATTTGCTTGATAAAGGCGAGAGTATTAAACTCATTACGAGTGTATCCATAAAATGGTACCTTGTGTCAATAATACATTATTTGGGGTAACTACCACAATAGGTTTATATTTCTAATCGGACCCGAATCACTCGTAAGAAGAATGTTCAATATATTTCGGGGGACTGCGATGGCTTAGTGGTCTAGAGTGCCGCGCTTCGACCTCTAGCTGGCGGCTGTGGTTTCGATCCCTGGTGTGAGCGTATGTGGCAAGGAGATAAGGGCGCCTTCTTAACCTCGTGGGTTTTCTCTGGGCACTCCGGTTTCCTCCCACTGCTAAAGACCCCTACGCGCAAGCGAATTATTGAAATAAAATTAAACCATATGTTATTCCCGAAATGACCTGGTTTGTGTCGAGTGGACGTTAAACCCCATCTCTCTGCCAGATCACATAACTCCAATTTTAGCTTCTTTACATTGGTTACCCATTAAGCACCGCATTAATTTTCAAATACTTTTAGTTGTTTATAAATGTTTTAATGACACTTCACCCTACTATATAAAAGATTTAATCACCGTATATACGCCAACCACATGTTTGAGATCATCTAGTGACCCTTTCTCCTTAAACCCATCTCTGTAAATCTTTCTTCTTTCGGAGAACGACCCATCTCTATCCAGAAACTCTGGATTAAGCAACCGTTTTTCAAAAGGTCAGCAAAATATATTACAACATTCAAATAATCACTAAAACACATTTTTATACACAGCCTTTTAGTTACATATCTTTTTGTTTATATATATGTATCTTGCATTTTTATGATAATGTCATTTTCTATATGTATCTGATTTTATCATGTAAACTGTTAAAGACCTCTATACGCGAATTATAGAATTAAAATTAAACAATATGTTGGTCCTGAAATGACCTAGTCTGCGTCGAGTGAACGCTAAACCCCATTTCTCCTGCTCACCAAATAAAACCTTGGGCGTGATTAGTGAGCACCCTGATCAAGTGTGTCTATATGGCTCCGAGAATCAACCAATAATCAAATCGCGAGCCTCGATGGTCTAATCTATTAATGGTGTTAAATATCTTGAGGGTTAATGAGATCTGTGGACTAATTAATCAATTCTTAAATCAATACTATAGTCTAGGTGTCTAAATCTAACCTCGTTTAAATCTACTTAATCTAATCTAATTCAAGTGTCATATACTGTTTAGGTTTATAAATCCCACAGCTACAGATATCCACCCTCCTGATAACTATCAGTATGTAACACGCCAATATATATCCACCCAGCCTAACCTTCAATACGTAACGCCTCAATAGATACTCACGCAACCTAACTTTCAATACGTTACGCCTCAATAGATATCAACTCAACCATACTTTCAATATGTAACACCTCAACAGATGGATATCGAAACATGCAATTAGGGATTCCTCAGTTTTTATCCGGTGAAAGTCCCTAGTAAATGATATTCATGTGCCAAGATAATAGGAATTACAGAAAGAAGAACATTAAATAAAGGCAGATGTTGAAATAGTACATCGGTTATGGAACTTGGATTGACACAAAACTCTTAATATCTCTAAATACAACATCCAGAAAGTTTTTGTTTGATATTTTGAATAAACGAAATATCAACTAAATACCAAAGTATTTATGGAAATGTATGATTTGCTTTTGTTGATGTCGATTTCCCAGAAATGATATGAAATTAAGAAAAATATATTCTTGTTTGCTTCTCCTTATTTTTGTTTCTTGTGGGTTATGAGAACCAGGCTAAAATATCCAACTAGCTTCAATGTAGGCTGTTTGAGCACTTGCTTCCTGCTAATATAATGTTTACTAACAGTTTGTCTTGTAATCAACTTTATAAATACCGTTATAATAATCACCTACTTGATGTCATATCTTCTACACACGCCAAGTGTCACGCCAAATTTCTCCATTAATCTCGTCTAGTGGATTGTGCCAGACAATTAGGATGATACTAACATCTGTCTCGCGCCTAATCGACTCGCGTGCCGATACACCATCAACGTCACTGATTGGCTGATTGTAACGGCATGCTTCAATGGCGTCGAGTAGTCACGTGGTATTATTGTTTACAGTTATGTGAAGGAATGGTATACATATCTGATTTCTAAATAATTTATCAGTTAAACTTGAAACATTCTACCTGAACACATCTACCTGTTTAAAATTTAATCATGCAATCTCAGTCTTATACTTCTTTTAGAAAGGGACGAAAATTGTTAGCTGAAAAGAAAAGACGAAATCGGATCAACGAATGTTTGAAGCAGATTAAAGAACTGATTTGTGAAGATTCAGTTTCTTATCAAACGGTAAGTTGTTATAATCTTTGTTTCAGATATAAATGCACTATATCGTAATTCTAAATTCAGATATATTCTTTTAAAACAGTGGATTTATTTGTTAATCAAATCTCATGAATTGTTTGTTTTAATCTTTCAGGAACTCGATGACAATAAAATGGAAAAAGCTGAAATTCTGGAATCTGCAGTTCAATTCATCAAGAAAATTAAATATCCATGTCAAAGTTCTCCAAGAGAAGATCAAATCAAATATCAGAAAGGATTTACTCGATGTTTCCAGGAAATGACGTCATTTCTAAGCGGAATAACGGAAGTGTCGGACAATGTTAAATATTCTCTGATTCAACACGTGACTAGAAATATCCAATCAACACAGTACGGCAGTCATATAAATCATCTTCATTATCCTGGAATATCAACAAATATAAATGGACAATATTCACCGAGAAGTGAAAACCAGAATTACATTAAATACAACCCTTCATTAGCAGTACCATTAGATAGACACAATTATAGACAGAATATTAAAACTGAATCAACAGTAGACTCTAATAATAACAATAACAGGTGTATTAGTAATATTTATATGAACAATGACACTTGTGTTTGGAGACCTTGGTAAAAAAAAACCCAAAGAGACCCCGTGTATGGAAAACAATTTGACTCTATAATATAACAGATACCTGTGCTAAAATTATACCGGTAGGCAGAAGTACAACATATTTAATTTTGACCGGTGTGTACTAGAATACAATATATATGATGCACATTGGTTAATTGCAAGACTGAAGCTAATACAACCCTTGCTAGTGTAAAATATATAACATACAAATTATCTAATTGTAAATGTTGATTTTTATTACTTTATATTATATTTTAATTTAGTTAAGTTTTTGTTTTGAAGTATTCCGTTAATAAACTGTGATATATTAATTGTTATTCATCGAGTCGTTTTTGTTTTTTTTGTGGTCAGCGGAATGGGGTGTTTGCCTACTCCAGAGAACGCATTCGTTGCAAGAGAGCAGTGAGAAGCAACATGAGAAACCTTATTGTAAATACATCCTAATGTCGAATATTGCATTATAATTGGACATGTATCTTATCTATGCATGGGTCATTTACGTATTAATATATTGTAAATATATTTCGATGGTAGAGGCGTGTCTGCATATCCTTGTCCATTGTCAATCTCCGGGGATTCTTTTACGAGAAGTTCAATGTGTACACTGTCCGCATGTGTTACCCATTAAATGTACACGGTCTTTTAAATCCCAATGGTGTTTTTCGCTATGGACGATTATCCAAACATCAGATATTCATTCTAGCAATGTTTCCCCTATCCATTATTAAAGAACAATAGTTTTTGATGTCTTTGTAAAGAAGCGTCTGGCCAGTAATTTCAACAATTGAAATTTAGTTCCATTTCGCTGTAAGCACAGCGACGATGGATTTCCGCATATCACATCCGAAAGGATCACAGTTTACAAATTTGTGTCGCACTTTGGTTTTTGAAACATGTATTGTGGTATTTTATATCTGTTCAAGGAATCCAAGAAATGAAAACATTGGGGGTTTAGATCAAAACGTATCACCAAACGCACAGTGGCCATAATTCATTAACTTTTGGCGATGTCATGACTCTTGTCCACAGTTTTCATTCCATTCGCTTTCACCTTCTGAAATCTCGTCGTGCGCGTTCTAAATACCAAATTGTCGTGAATTTCGTTCTTGTTACGATTAATGCAACATCGAGTAGGGCTAAACCAAATAACCCACTACATACGTCGCTCCGGTAACAACTCATTCACCTCCACGGATCTACTCTGTTTAAATTCCCGATAACCTAAAGGCAGTGCCTGTGTTTGTAACAACTATCCAACCATTGTAATATCTTCCATTATAATCCTATAACATTATCCTTATTACAGGTATGTCCGGTTTCCGTCAGATGTCAGACTTCTACTAACGCCAAGTGTCACGCTAACACTAAATCTCCTGCTCATTGATGTAGCAGACGACACCAACCTTCACACCTGTCCACTGACCAATCATGTGGCTGTATTTATGTAACACGAAATACGATTGGATGACTGGTATCAACGCTATAGTAATGTGACATGATAAAGTGTAACCCAAGTAGATCTTTTAGGGCCAATTCGATTATGCAGTCTGGACAGTCCGGACTCTCCATTTCCATTCGTTTATTGGTCACGTGACCATTTTTGGAGAGTTCGGATCGTCCAACCTCTCCAATTTTTCGAACGGTGCGATTGCGGAGAGTGACGTAACAAGATGGCGGTAAGGTAAGAAATTTCCTTCCAAATTTTACAAATATTTTACAAATATGAATCAGTTTCGTTGTTTTCTGACGATAATCTCACCCTACAGTCGCCTCAATCGCTTTGTAATCTTATTTGTCGATAGAATTTTGCCTCGCCTCACGTCAAATCGCTGCATTTCAGCTAAAAACAGTTGTCTGTCTCAAAATCAGGCATAAAGTAAATTTGATTTTGAATTTATTTTTTTACCTATCTTCAAAATACAGCCCATAACCGGAGATCCAGATATTTATTATACCCCCAAATGATTAATTTAACCGACTTACAATGTTGACAATAAAGTAATACGTCGTCTTCTTTTGACGTGCTCTCGCTGGCAATTTGATGGATCCAGGAGATTCTCTAGAATCTAAACTAGAGTTACAGTCGCCATTTTGGTTCTCCAACTGTACTCGATTACACCGTAAACGCGGACAATCCGGATCGGAGAACGTGGAGAGTCCGGACTGCATAATCGAATTGGCCCATACACTTGATTTCATAGAATACAACATTTTAAGGTCATATTTCGTGTATAGGAACGCGACTGTCTCGTTGCTTCACACAATATCCGGAATGGCTCGTCCGAATGTAAAATCAATTGTTTCCATAAGGAACCTTTTTTTATAGTAGCCGAGAATTGATGTATCATGCTGCTTCAAATTTGTTCATTGTCGTTATGGAACAAGCTTTTGGGCAACGCATCTGTTTATTGGGTACTGTATAATTATTGTAGGCCTACATATGAACGAGGTACTTATTCAAACCGGGCGCTGGTTCAAACCGCCATTAATAAAAGATGATTCTCTATGATATACCCCCACCCCCCGGGTGGAAGTGGACGTTAAAGTCAAGAAACGAACGATCAAAGATGGACGTGTGAAAACCTGTTTAGGCTTTTCGTTTTGTCTGCGTTTATTTGGGGTTCTTGGGTTCAAAATAAATTGCTGTTGCCAAAGAAATGACAGTAACAAAATAATATTTACTTATTATTCTATTTCTAAGAAACGTAACGTGTGAATTGGAGCTTTATGTTTGTTGGGGATGTTATATTCGGGGCCACAAATTGCCACTGACACCCGAATGTTTCAAAACTGTCACAAGCTAAATATGCATCTTCCAAATGATAGCCGCGAAGTGTCATAATTTAATAGATTCTGACTTCTGAGATACGGATATTAATACTGTACGTCTTTTCCTGGGCCAAACCTAGTAGGTTTTCTCCGGGTCTGCCGGTTACCTCCCGATGGTAAACACCCCTACGCACAAGCGAATTATTGAAATAAAATTGAACCATATGTCGGACCCGACATTGCTCTCTTTCCCTCGGGGTGGGAGATAGATGGTGGACTGCCGAATGGTTAGCACGTGCGCGCTGTATCATAAAGCCTGTCATTGAGTCAACTGACGTGGTTTCAAATCCCCGGTTGTACATGGCAAGGAGTAGGGTCGCCTGTCAAATCTCGTGGCTTTTGTCCGGGTCCTGCCACTGACCCCTACGCGCATGCGAAATATTGAAATAAAATTAAATCATATGTTAGTCCCGAATTGACGTAGTTTCTATCGATTGGACGTTAAATCCATTTATCTCGGATACTAGGCCCCAGCCGCGACACGGGAACATCCGGCTCACAAAACTGTTAAATATCTGGAGGGTTAATTAGTTCTGTGGACTAATTAATCAAATCTTACATCAATATTATAGTCTAGGTGTCTAAATCTAACCTCGTTTAAATCTACTTAATCTAATCTAATTCAAGTGTCATATTCTGTTTAATGATATCAGTTTAACAGTTAATGATACCATCCCTCCTGATATAATTATATCAATCCAGTAAGTAACACCTAAACAGATGGGTATCTAATCATACGCTTAGTATCTAAACATAACTTAGTGTTTATTTCTGACCCCTTCAAATCGGGAATCCCTAGTTTTTATCATGTACCATCCTAGTCTTTTCAAAAATTAGAAATTGTTTTATTCAGAGAAACCTATATGGGAACAGGCTAGGCCTATGTTATCTATTTATCTAAATGGTATGGCAATCCTAAGTTAATTTAAAATAAAGGCCGAATTTACTTCTAAGCGTGATATAAATGATCTATGAGCCTTGGTTCACACAGATCGTGGAACAATTTCCAGTATCTATGAGCCTTGACTCACACAGATCGAGGAACATTTCCCAATATCCAGGCAGATGAAATGTATCTTCTTCTCAACAAAATAAAACGGATTTCGACTAAATCGTCAAATCATATTGAAGCAAATGTCTTTAATGTTTATTAAGTATTTAAAAACTCTGCATCAGAAATTATTTGAATTCAGAAATATGCATTATTTTGTGGATTTGATCCACAAGTTTGATTGTTACTAGAATACAGGAATTCTACAAACGAAGACGATATTGATATTTTTAATATGCTGTTCGAAAATAAAATAAAATCGATCGACCATCATGCTAGCCTCAATATATGCCCAACTTGAATTACAGGCGAATCGAGCACGTGTTTTCTGGGTAATATTATGTTTACTAACAGTCTGTCTTCTAATAAAACTGTTATAATACTTAATGTCATATCTTCTACACACGCCAACTTTCTCCATTAATCTCGTCTACTGGATTGTGCCAGACAATTAGGATGATACTAACATCTGTCTCGCGCTTAATCAACTCGCGTGCCGATAGACTATCAACGTCACTGATTGGCTGATTGTAACGGCATGCTTCAATGGCGTCGAGTAGTCACGTGGTATTATTGTTTACAGTTATGTGAAGGAATGGTATAAATATCTGATTTCTAAATAATTTATCAGTTAAACTTGAAACATTTTATCTGAACACATCTACCTGTTTAAACTTTAATCATGGAATCTCAGTCTTATACTTCTTTTAGAAAAGGACGAAAATTGTTAGCTGAAAAGAAAAGACGAAACCGGATCAACGAATGTTTGAAGCAGATTAAAGAATTGATTTGTGAAAATCCTGATTCTTGTGAAATGGTAAGTTCTCCTTACTACCCATACTTGAATTATAAACATCAATGTTTTAATTTTCATAATGCACTTTAATGAAACAAAAAAAAGAAATGTAATTTGTTAACAAAGTCTTTGTTTTTCAAACTTCATGGTGTTCTCTTTCTATTTTGTAGGATCTCGATGCCAATAAAATGGAAAAATCGGAAATTTTAGAATCTGCAGTGGAATTTATCAAGAAAACTAAATATTCATCCCCAAGTTGCCCAAGAGATCAAATCACATACCAGAAAGGATTTACTCGATGCTTCCAGGAAATGACGTCATTTTTAAGCAATGTAACGGAAGTTTCTGACAATGTAAAATATCCTCTGATTCAACACGTGTCTAGAAATATCCAATCAACACATTATAATTGGAATAAATATCCTGGAATATCAACAAATGTAAATGGACAATATTCACCGAGAAGTGAAAACCAGAAATACATTAAATACAACGCTTCATTAGCAGTACCATTAGATAGACACAATTATAGCCAGAATATTAAAACTGAAACAACAGTAGACTCTAATAATAACAATAACAGTTTTATTAGTAATAATAACAATATGAACAATAACAGTTTTATTAGTAATAATAATGTTATAAACAATACAAGTATTGTTTGGAGACCCTGGTGAATACATACAAACCACGTGTATGGATCACTGAAATATTATTATGAACAATTGTGGGAAATATTGATTTATTGTTAATATTGATTTATTGTGTTACTTTTGTGAAATATTTTGTTATTCAAATATAAATTATTTATTAATTTTGTTAAGTTTGTACATGTACCTGGAAAATAAGACTGTTATGTTTTTGTTTTTATAATTTTACCGAATAAATATGATATACTTTTACTTTCGCTGTGTCAACAATGACTATTACCGTTCCCAATACAAAATTTACCCGATAATGATTATAACGTCCACTTTTAACTGTTTTACGTTAGATTAAAAAAAAACAAAAAAAAAACGTGAAATGGGGTGTAACGTACTACTGGGCGAGTTAAGACGGGCCATAGATTGTGCTATGGGGGCGGATCCAGCGAACACAGAATGAATACAATCAAATTGGCGAATTGTTTTTGAACAACTGGTGGACCCGAAAGTATCCCCCCCCCTCCGTCCGGTTGGACAGGCATCCATTTTCTTTGTTACGCACAAGGTTGGGATCGAAACCCCAAACCCTTGACTTTTCGATATAAAGACACCTAAATTTGTACAGATAAGAATGTAATGATTTTACCATGTTGACCATCCATTCAATGTACGGGTAGACCGTAGGGCCGCTTTCCAGGAAAAATTTCCCTCATAGCACACTTCATTAGACCAGGTCAGAGCAGAACAGTAGGATGTTAAACCCCATTCCATTTCATTTCGTGCATTGGACTATAATTATCTTTGTGTATCGTCCACTTCCACCTTGGACGTTGTTTGCTTCCACCTTAGGTGATATCGCAGATAAATCTATGTGTCATAATTTAATGGGTTTTATTAGTTGATTTTTGTCAGAGATATTGAACGTTAACCTAGGGCCACCCTCATCTTAACAGCTGATATATCAATGGTGAACCATATCAATCAGAGCTACAGTGATGAATTGAACATATCTTCTTTAGGAATGACTGTTTTACGCTCTGTTGGGTTTGTGTATCTATAAGAATGATAGATAAGACGCTAGGTGTCATAATTTAATGTGTTTTATTTGGGGATGGGGAGTCAGGTGTTATTGTTACACGAACGATATTAAACTTTACCGGAGGCCATTTACAGCTCACCAGTTGATATCAATAGAGATTTCATTCAACGGAGCGAAACATTGGTCATGTGGTGTAAGATGGCGGGTCTGGCAAGGGACAAAGTTCGGTTGGAAAGAAAAAAACGAGGCCCCGTGTACACATTCGCGTGCATCAGCCATGATAGTTGGAATTCGAAATAAGAGTAGACCGTTAAACCCAATTTCGTTTAAGCAGCTTGGATATTAATTGCCCGAGGAAGTTCCTGAGTGGTGTTTCCTTGTCCGTGCTGTAACAGTCCGGCAAATAAATCGACACTGGAATTCGATGAATAACAGGTGGAAATCCCGCTTTCCGTGTAAATTATCCCCCATAACACACTGCATGGCGCGTACGCGTATTAATGTCCCGGGCGGTACACCCATTTTATTTTCTATCGATCTTGGGCATGGCCGTTTGGGGCGCTTTCTAGATTTAGATCACTTATACCCGCCTCATCCCCGTTGGTTAAGATCGATTTTAATTCCCTTTCACTGTTATTCCCAACCCTGCAAATTCTCGCTCAGCTGAATTACAAACTTTTATTAATTAAATGTATGATGTGGTGGGATACAACGGTCACACCCGCTGAACACCAATTTAGGATTACAGAGCCGTATCTAGCTCAGAGCATCGATGAGGTGAAGGTGTTCTGAGGGGTGCTGTAAAATTGACGTGCAATATATATCTTATCATTTTTATGGTCGACAATATTTGCACAAAGGGGGCTAACCATTTTGCAATCGCCCACCCCTCCTAGTTAAGGGCCTGGAACAAATCGAACACGAAAGTTTCTAAACAGTCAACACAAGAAAGTAAACAACTGCCGGAAAAGAGAGGTGAATCACATTTATTAAAAATTAAAATAAAGTAACAAAAAGATAACAGAAACAGTTCAACGTTATGTATAATTAACAAAGCAACAACTAAATAATTTAACTGTAATATTCAACATTGTCTATCTTTTTTATATTCACCAAGGTCTCCAAACACTACTATCATTGTTTATAATATGATTATTACTAATAAAACTGTTATTGTTAATAATGATATTATTACTAATGCAACTGTTATTGTTATTATTAGAGTCTACTGTTGTTTCGGTTTTAATATTCTGTCTATAATTGTGTCTATCTAATGGTACTGCTAATGAGGGGTTGTATTTAATGTAATTCTGGTTATCACTTCTCGGTGAATATTGTCCATTTATATTTGTTGATGTTCCAGGATATTGAACGTAATTTATATTACTAGCATACTGTGTTGATTGGATATTTCTAGACACGTGTTGAATCAGTGCATATTTCACATTGTCCGACACTTCCGTTACACTGCTTAAAAATGACGTCATTTCCTGGAAACATTGATTAAATCCTTTAAGATATTTCATTTGATCTTTTCGTGGAGATGAATATTTACTTTTCTTGATGAATTCAACTGCTGTTTCTAGAATCTCAGCTTTTTCCATTTTATTTTCATCGGAATCCTGCAAAAAAGAAAGAATAATTCAATTATTTTTGGAAGATTTAGTATGCGTATACAATCTCTAATTTCAATTATGGCATTTCAGTAAATTTGTGAAGTAAAGATTATGACAACTTACCGACTGAAACGTGACTGAATTTTCACAAATTAAAGATTTAATCTGATTTAAGCATTCGTTGATTCGGTTTCGTCTTTTCTTTTCAGCTAACAATTTTCGTCCCTTTCTAAAAGATGTATAAGAACGAGATTCCATGATTAAAGTTTAAACAGGTAGATGTGTTCAGGTAAAATGTTTTAAGTTTAACTGATAAATTATTTAGAATCCAGATATTTATACCATTCCTTCACAAAACTGTAAACAATAATACCACGTGACTATACTCGACGCCATTGAAGCATGCCATTACAATCAACCAATCAGTGACGTTGATAGTCTATCGGCACGCGAGTCGATTAGGCGCGAGACAGCTGTTTGGATCATCCTAATTGTCTGGCACAATCTTGTAGACGAGATTAATGGAGAAAGTTGGCGTGACACTTGGCGTGTGTTGAAGATATGACATCAAGTAGATAATTGTTATAACGGTATCTATAACGTTGAATACAAACCCTTAATAAAAGTAATATTTATATATACATACATAGCAGGTGTTGTCAAATTTCTCTAATGTCGAATCTAAGTCCTACTGGTATTTGCCAATAAAGAAAAATTCCCCAAAGTTTTATGCTGTTTAAAAAATATTAGTATGTGTTGATATTGAAAGTATTATGAAATATATTGCTACAACAATATACATTAATATTAAAGTTATTATAAATTACTAGGAAATAAATACCATCGATGGATTCTAGATACCATAGATATATTATTCTGTCCAATGCAGCAACATGATATTGATGCTGTCTTTTAAAATAAGACGAATAACGCCGTCGTTTTCAGCTACATAAATAATTGTCCATTGCAATAAAGTAATAGCAATGTCAAACAAAAAATTGTGCCCTTATTAGCCAAATCGGAGCACAAACATAGGACGTCAAACCACATTTTAATCATTCCATTTTATTATATCAAAAGTCATTCCTTTTTTAAGAAAACAAGAGTAACACCATAGTTTTCAGTTACGTTCGTAAGTAGGCTATGGTTCCTATTTGTTAAAGGTGTTCGAATGTAGCTGAATGAATTGGTATCATAGTCAGAATATGACACTTGAATTAGATTAGATTAAGTAGATTTAAACGAGGTTAGATTTAGACACCTAGACTATAATATTGATGTAAGATTTGATTAACTAGTGAACAGATCTAATTAACCCTCTAGATATTTAACAGTTTGCTTGATTTTATCATTAATTCTACTAAGGCAATATGTGGTTAATGTAGACCATGCTGTTGATGCACCTGATCAATCTGCTCATTAGAATTCAAAGTCCAAATTCCAATATAAGTAAATATAGCCTTTGTAGTCTGTCGAAAACGACATCGTCGCGTAGATTTTATCAAAATACATGTATATTTATTTTTTTTTAAATTTACATAACAATCGTCATTGATCTCAAATTTGCAATCCTTGTCAAATCCCTCATCATATAAAAAAAACACCATTTACTTCACTTTAAACATTTGCAATTTTCTAGTTAATTCTTTTTCTAGAATTAGACGTAATAGACATTCTTCAGAAAATTATTGTCCAATTCGTGTTCTGTATGAACACTGTATCTAATTCGTTAGATATCCGATACAATTAAACCCACAGATATATGGCTATGGTGTTTTCGTTGAATTATTTTTAAAATATTAATTAGACGAAAGTATAAAACTATCTAATCCGTATCTATCTGTTAAAATAAATGAAATGGTGTTTAATGTCCTACTCTTCTGCACCTAACATGGGCTAATGGAGAGAGAGAGAAATGAGGTTTAACGTCCACTCAACACAAACTAGGTCATTTCGGGACTAACATATGGTTCAATTTTATTTCAATAATTCGCTTACGCTTGGCAGTGGGAGGAAACCGGAGTGCCCGGACGAAACCCCAAGGTTGAGAAGGCGCCCCTATCTCCATGTCACATACGCTCACACTAGGGATCGAAACCACAGCTGCAAGCCAGAGGTGACCGTCCAGCTAGAGGTCGAAGCGCGGCACTCTAGACCACTAGGCCACCCCCCCCCCCTGGGCTAATGAGGACGGTGTGATAAAATAATATTTTTATAGGTAATAAATGTATGGGTTGTTACAACCGTGTATTAAATTATTGTTTAAATGGTATATAGTAACTGGATGAGAATAACACTGTAAAATATGTTTTGAATGCAACTTAGACGAAAATAAAACCTTTAAAATCCATGCAAAACTTTAGCACAATGTAATTGTATGTAACAAAAACTAGATTTCGTTCGATCTCTTATAATAATATATTTATCATATACTTAGTTGACATTTCTAAGAATATGCCTTCAACATTTTCAAACCAATAATGTTTCGATACTTGATAACCTGTTAAATATATAAGTTTCTTTGCTTTGACTCCTGGATTTAAGCAGTAAATTGTCGTTAAAAAATATGTTTTTGTAGATAAGCCAGTTGATGTTTTAATATCAAATCCAGTAAACCAAATTAGCTTCCTCGTATAATGCAACATTAACTCATTTTGCGTTCAAACCTGATCGCCTTATACACGGCAGGTAAGACGTCAAGCCCCAATACTGCCACGGGCCTATATACAGCACATGACCTAACCCATGTCGCATTCCAATTTACAATTGTAACATTTTCAATAGATAAAGTAGTATCCACTTTAGTTCACGACACAATACACGTCACGCATTATCGTGTCTTAAAACTGTATTGTGTTGATCTCTGTCCTCCAATCATATTTCATGTTACATAAATACAGCGATCTGGTTGGTCAGTGGACAGGTGTACAGTTTAATCTAGTTAGCTTCTTCAATGAGCAGACGATATTAACGTTGGCGTGACACTTGGCGTTAGTGGAAGTCTGACATCTGATGGACACCTGACGTACATGTACACGTAGGACTACTAAGGATAATGTTATGGATTCTAATGGAACAAAGAAAGTACTGGATGGATTTTCGTTAATTAGATAATAATGTACTGGTATTCTCGTTTAAAATGGTTACTTATATTGCTAACTCGAGCCACGAATCGTCGGTGTATAATTAGGATGTAGTTTTTTTACACCTTCGTATATTAGGATACAGTCATCACCATCACACATTTGTTTGGCTCTAGTCTGTGTTGTGTAGTTCGTTGTAAATTTACGACACATTTGTGTTTGTAACGCGGACGACCGGATTCAAGATGGTGAATTGGACACCACCAGTGCACATTTTGTGGTAAAGACCCGGTGTTTCTAACGGATATAATCATACCCCCCCCCCCCCAGTGCACGTTTCAAATACTATAGAGCACAACAACAATCTGTAGGCTATGTGAGCTCCTCGGATGCGAAGTGCTGACACCCATCACGTCTTATTGCGACACGAAACTTGTAGTAATATAGTCTAGTGACATATTATGGACAAGGAATGAGGAGATAAGATATAGTTTGATGTTTCTAAACATATTCACATATATGCAGGGGTACTGAGATAAACTAACATTTGGTTGACGTATTGTTATATAAAAAGGGCTATCGAGGCAGAGCATACTGGTTCTATATTTCAACAACATGATAACAGATATCTTATGCACAATATTTCTGGAGTAAATTTTCATAACCATGTAAGGGAGGGTTTTGACCTCACGCTTTTGGAATGGGGGATGACGTCAAGGCTTTGTCTTGGACGTGCAGGGAGGGGGGTATAAATTCGAGGTTAGACCAAGCCCCATCAGAACTCACCCAGACATTTGTACAGCCATTATCTGTGGAGAACAAGGGACCTGGGAAATCATACAGCTGGAAATAAAGTTCTTATATTTTAAATACTGTGGTATTATTATTTTACGATCACAAGAACACAACAAGAAGAAGTCCTATAAAAAGAAGCAGTATAGTACTACAGTGTTGATTTGGTGCCGTGATTTCCAGGGACAGATAGAATTAGCCAAATTTTAATTTTGTGAGTATCTCTTTTCGATTTTTCACTGATTTCTATCTGTAATAATGGCTGAAGAATTTTATATAAATTTAGGTGCCCATTTGACAGGGTTGTCTTCCTCGATTTCCACGAATTCGGTAGCTAATATAATTGAACCGTATAAAGGGGATCCAAAACAATTTAAAGAATGGATAAAAAATATTGAAAAATACTGTGTTCTCGCAACAGTACCTGAAGACCGGGTAAAGTTAGTCGCTTTTCAATCGAGTAGAGGGGTCGTAAGTCATTTTATACAAAGGAAAATCATAGCAGATGCAAATATGACGTGGGATGAATTGAAACAAGATTTAATTAACACGTTTTCGGAAATTACTGATACACAACAGGCATTGGCAATGTTAGCAAAAATCCGACAAAAACATGAGGAAAACGTGCAAGTTTTTGCCGAAAGAATTCTATCTTTAGCTGCTGAAGCATTTCCAGGGTATGCCGGACAGCGAGAATTTGATAGGCAACTAATTAATTTCTTTGTCGACGGACTTCAGCTAGAAAATATAAAAACCAAAATTTTACGAGACGACCCGCAGACTTTCGTCGCAGCAGTAGATTTGGCCAGTCAAGAACAAAATATTAGGAAAAGATTTGCGTTAAGATTAGGCGGACAACACACACGCGTATATGCAAATAGCGAACATGAACCCATGGATGTCGATTATGTGAGAAACCGCACGTGTGGAATATGTTTTCGTCGTGGTCATGTAAGCCGCGACTGCAGACAAAAGCGAAGTGTAAATGAGGTTAAGACAAGTTTTCAAAGAAATACGACTTGTTGGTTTTGTGGCGTAGAGGGGCATTTTAAACGTGACTGTAGGAAATTTGATGACTATCTTAAATCAAACTCAAGATATAAACGACGGGATAAATCAGTTAAGCCTAAAACTCCACATACACGGGGAAACTAAGATACTCTTTTCGGGGGGCTTACGGGAAGAGTAGATATAAACAGCCCTTTTCTGGTATAAATGTTTCGGGTTGTTCAAGTTCATGTTTGATTAAAATAGAAAAACGAAATTTTCGATCATTAGTTGACACCGGGGCTCAAGTATCTTTAATTAGTAAGCAGGTATATGATTCTTTAAAATATAAACCAAAATTGGACAAAAGTAAAATTATATTACAGTCAGTAAATGGACTTGAACTTAAATTGATCGGTTCTGCAAATTTGGAATTTCAAATAAAGGGAAAAAAGTTAAGACACGTATTTCATGTTGTTTCCAATATGAATAGAAACGTAATTTTAGGTCGTGATTTTCTCGTTTCTCATGGTTGTAGGCTTTTCTTTGATTTAGGATGTATGAAAATTGGAAAAATGTATGTTTCCTTGGATAATGATGCAGAAATATCTTCTGTTTTGCGAAAAGCAAATCGACGTGCTATCTCAAAATTGCACGATTCATTGGGGGCACTAGATAAGAAAGTACAAGCCGTAGTTCGTGAAGCGCAGGAACATATTGTACAATTAGAACGTTTTATTCACTTGTATTTCCGTTTAAACTTGCTTGTGGAAGATGTAAAATTGATGATATTGCGAGCTGAAGCTTATCTTCAAGCATTACAGCACGAATTGGGAATGCTGAGTTTGGGACACTTGACGTCCGCTACTATATCTCCTGCTTCACTGCAAACATTATTAATGAAGATCGACCGTCAGTTGCCATCTAATGTACATCTGCCGGCTGATCCTGTAAGAAATCTTTGGCATTATTATCAGTTATTAACGTGCACCACGGTGTTAAATGCTGATCAAATTTTAGTTATTATCGCTATTCCACTCCTTGACTCCGACGGTACATACGATCTTTATCGGACACATAATTTACCTGTACCGATTCATCCTAAACTTTTGGCTAGTCCATCTAACGCCACTCATAACATGGTAGGTCAATATAATTTGGAAACAACTCATTTTGCTATTAATAATGATTGGACTAAATACGTTATTTTAAATTCGGACGAAGCAAAACTATGTAGCGATTCAAAAGTGGGATTTTGTCGAATTAAAAGTCCAATCTATCCGGTAAATTTGAATAAATTATGTGTAGTGGCACTTTTCATGCAGGATACTAAACATATAAAAGCATTGTGTAAAGTAAATGTTCGGCCAAATGGTATTTTGCCCCGAGCAGAATATTTGGTAAATGGTTTGTGGGTAATTAGTACGCGTAAACACTGTCGTTTGTCGGTAGTGTGCGAGAAAAAAATTTTTCAACATTTTACAGTTACTATAAGCCCACCCATGGGTTTAGTTCAATTAAATATGTCGTGCAGAGCGACCAGCGATGAACTAACTTTACCCGCTTATTTTGAACAGGAAAGTGCGGTTGTACAAGCCGTATCTTTTGATAAACTTATCCAATCATTCAATAAAGCTTTAGATAATCTTTGGGAGCCTTTACACATTGCCCTTAGTAACTATACACTAACTAAGTTACCCCCGAAATTAGAACATGTAAGAGAAATTTCTATGGAAAGTTTAATTTATGAGTTGCATAATTTGAGGCATTTAGAGAGAGACAAACCCTGGTATTTATGGTATTATATCATAATAATTGTTGGTTCAGCACTTGTAATTCTCATTGGTTTTATATGTTGCTATAAATGCAACCCAAAATTTAAAAAATTCGTAAGTCATTATTTTAGAGTGAAACAATGTGGAAATCGTCCTGAGATCAGTACAAGAGAAGAAATGGCTCTTTCGAGAAACGGCGAGTTAACAACTAATGGGAATGAATCAACAACCATCTCGCCACCGACCACTGTTGCTCAATCAACGTCAGTACTTGGTACACCTACTTCGTCATCAATAACTACGACTGTTTCTGCCGCTACTGGTAAGAGGATTCCAAAGGAAAGGCAATTGGTGGAGAAATTACCTCCCGACTTTATTCTGCCCGATATAAAGGAAATTTTCCATGTGACTTCATAAGAAGTGTTGTGTTAAACAGTCCTTCACGGAATGTGTGTATTTTATACAACTTTTGTTTTATGGGTGAATAACCCACTATTCAGTGACTGTTTGTGCGCCTGTCGACAGTTTTTCTATAGTATACATATAACTTTTGCGCTTATATAATATGTCCATATTATACTTGTTTCTATATCAACATATATATATATATCCAGAGTGTTTCAGTTCCAGTGCACATTGTTCGGTAGCTGTGTTGTATATCAAACTGTCATTAACACGTGAACACGGTGTAACTTTTCACCTTTCATGATAACCAGAAGTCAAATATGTGACCCTACTCGTGTAGGCTGGGGGCATATTATCAAACAAACTATGGAGGTCAACTTCATTAGGTCATATATTGTAGAAGGGTGTGTTTTGTAGCAGGACTTTATTTTGTATCGCTATCTATTTGATAAGCGAATGCTTGGTTCTTTCTGGAATGTGAACTGGACTTAAAGCTCCAATAGCATATTTTTAGGTTATATTTTTAAAATGTATTAAAATAAAGCCCTAAAATAGATTGTACCTATAAACAGTCCTACCTTGTTAAAGAATAATCCTATTAATCCTATAATTCACTATTGCCAGTTGAGAAATTGGCACAAATATCATTTTCAACTTCAAATTCAAACGTTTGAAGATGGCCGTCCATGGAGAGGAATGGGAAAACAAGGGAGGTAATTGAGTTACTATCTCCTCAATAAGCCTGTCTCAACCATTTTAACCCCCATGAAATTTTGCCCATGATCGTATAATATTGAGTTGACAACATTTTGAGCAAAAGAAATAGAAATAATTATGTTTTGACTTTATTAGAAAATATGCTATTGGAACTTTAAAGAATGCCAACCGATGAACGTTTAACAACAGTTGTGTGTAGTAGTGTGCGGTGTTAGAGCGTTTAGGACACTTCAAGAATCAAAAACTTTTTGAATTTGATTTAGTTTTTTTTAAAGGTGAAATTTTATCATAGTGAAATATTGTATGCATGCAATTGTATTATATTGATGTACCTTTATGTTACTTTGCCAGGGTTCCTTGTTCTCTAGTCTCCACTTGTTCCCCATACGACCTATAGTTTTGTGCATAATTAGTTAGAATATCTATCTTCTATATATATTCTTAAAGGGGGGAGTAGTGTAGTAATATAGTCTAGTGACATATTATGGACAAGGAATGAGGAGATAAGATATAGTTTGATGTTTCTAAACATATTCACATATATGCAGGGGTACTGAGATAAACTAACATTTGGTTGACGTATTGTTATATAAAAAGGGCTATCGAGGCAGAGCATACTGGTTCTATATTTCAACAACATGATAACAGATATCTTATGCACAATATTTCTGGAGTAAATTTTCATAACCATGTAAGGGAGGGTTTTGACCTCACGCTTTTGGAATGGGGGATGACGTCAAGGCTTTGTCTTGGACGTGCAGGGAGGGGGGTATAAATTCGAGGTTAGACCAAGCCCCATCAGAACTCACCCAGACATTCGTACAGCCATTATCTGTGGAGAACAAGGGACCTGGGAAATCATTCAGCTGGAAATAAAGTTCTTATACTTTAAATACTGTGGTATTATTTTACGATCACAAGAACACAACACAGAAGAAGTCCTATAAAAGAAGCAGTATAGTACTACAAACTGCCGAATTGGCCGAGTATATGCAGCCGTTAACATAAAACAATAACGGTTGTTCTATGCAGACCTATCCTGCGTATCGGAGAGGGGAGGGGGCAGTGCCAACAGGACTTGATTCCAGGTACACCCTTGACTAGAATGTCTGAGGCTTGAGTTATGGCCCTTGACAAGTGTACACATTGGATTTCACGTTAAGGAATACCTGGAGAATGATAACGGTAAAGGATGTGCAGATATGCCTCTACAATATTTTAGACATAACCATAGAAATGCATTTACAATAATATCTTAATATGCAAATAATCTATCTGTAGACGAGACACATGTCCTATTCCTATGTATTGTTCAGAACGAATAAAAGGAAAGGAGTCGATGATGTCGCATAGAGTAAATGTATACGCATTAAATGTTTCTGGTGTGTATCCTTCCAATTCTCTTGCTACAAACTCGTTCTCAGGTTGGGTCCGTCTTTAAGAATAGACCGCAGTGCCGTTGTCCGGGCAAACGTTTCATCATAGCACACTGTATGGCGTATACCCGTCTTCGTTAGCCTAGGTCGGAGCAGAACAGTAAGGCGTTTTAACCCATTTCATTTCATTTTATTTCTGGTTGAGCCAACGAATTATTACTCTGGTTAAGGCAAATTATAATATACCGCATTTCATATCGATGTCCATAACAAATACAAGATGAATAGTTTGAATTATCACAGTTTATTAACAAAATTCTTGAAAACAAAAACTCAACTAAAGTAAAATACAATGTAAAGTAATAACAATCAACATCAACAATTAATTAATTTATATGCTACATGTACGTCACCCTAGCCAGGTTTCTCTTAGTCTTTGCTTTAAAATAAAACAATTGGATCAATATATACTTTACTTTATCAGATCAAAGTCAGAATTGATGTTCGTAATACTATTGTCATCTATTCATTTACCAAGGTCTCCAAACACTACTGTTATTGTTGATAATATTATTATTATAACTAATAAAACTGTTATTGTTATTATTAGAGTCTACTGTTGTTTCAGTTTTAATATTCTGTCTATAATTGGGTCTATCTAATGGTACTGCTAATGAAGGGTTGTATTTAATATAATTCTGGTTTTCACTTCTCGGTGAATATTGTCCATTTATATTTGTTGATATTCTAGGATATTGAACATAATTTATATTCCTGTTCACATGTATAGATTGTATTTTGCGAGGCACGTGTTGAATCAGGGCATATTTAACATTGTCCGAAACTTCCGTTACCCCGCCTAAAAATGACGTCATTTCCTGGAAACATCGGTTAAATCCTTTTTGATACTTGACCTGTTCTGCTCTTGGAGAAACAGGACGTGAATATTTACTTTTCTTGATGAATTCAACTGCAGATTCCAGAATTTCAACTTTTTCCATTTTATTGGCATCGAGTTCCTGAAAGATTAGAAAAACATTTCGTGAGATTTGATAAAGAAATACATCCACTGTTTTAAAAGAATATAATTGAATTTAAAACGATGATTTGGTAAATTTATATCTTAAGCAAAGATTGCAACAACTTACCGTTTGATAAGAAACTGAATCGTCACGTAACAAGTTCTTAATCTGATTCAAACATTCGTTGATTCGGTTTCGTCTTTTCTTTTCAGCTAGCAATTTTCGTCCCTTTCTAAAAGAAGTATACGACTGAGATTCCATGATTAAATTTTAAACAGGTAGATGTGTTCAGGTAGAATGTTTCAAGTTTAACTGATAAATTATTTAGAAATCAGATATTTATACCATTCTTTCACATAACTGTAAACAATAATACCACGTCACTCTGTGCCATTGAAGCATGCCGTTACAATCAGCCAATCAGTGGCGTTGATAGTCTATCGGCACGCGAGTAGATTAAGCGCGAGACAGCTGCTAGGATCATCTTAATTGTCTGGCACAATCCAGTAGACGAGATTAATGGAGAAAGTTGGCGTGTGTAGAAGATATGACATCAAGTAGGTGATTATTATAACAGTATTTATAAAGTTGATTACAAGACAGACTGTTAGTAAACATTATATTAGAAGGAAACACGTGCTCAAAAGAGCCTAAATTGAAGCTAGTGGGATATTGTAATCTGATTCTCATAACCCCGAATAAACAAACATAGGGAAAATAAACAAGTATATACTATTCCAAATCACAAATCGTTTCTTGGAAATCGGCATCAACTACAGTAAATCCTACATTTGCATAAATAATTTGGCCATTCAACAAACTTTCTGGGTATTGTATTTAGAGATATAGAATCTGCGTTCACACTAGGCGTTTAATCTGAATTGAATTCAGAATAGAGTTTTATTCCGGATTTTGGCGTCACACTTAATTCGATAAAAACCAATCTGAATCAACGAATCTGTATATTTTTCCGAATTCAACCCGGAACAATTATTCCGAACGTATTATTCGCAGTCAAGATTTGAGTGTGACACGCTTGATTTAGATCAAACTGTTGACCGTCCAAGTCCAAATTTCTGTCCAAGAGTCGTGTAACTGTTGCCAGTTTCCAAAGTGTTACAGCCAGTCGCCCGTGGCGACGCACTGGCTTCCGGAGTCTTGTATCTTGTTTTGCAAAGGCTGGCCTCAACAAACTGGATATTATTTCGAACGTAGCCCTTGACGTGCGAAGGTTCTCTCGCCAATCGCTTTCTCCCCAAAATGCGCCATGATAAATACTGTGGTAACATAAAAAGCTAAAACATAGGTTGTCAGGCAACGAAACTTACGTCTTCAGCGCTAAGTCCTCCGAACAGTCGACAAGGGTTGTGGCATACTTTTCCATTTACAACTTACTAAATTCTGCCCTATACTAACATTTAATTATCGTAAATCGCTTAAAATCAATCGGCTTCTTCATCCATCACCTCATTTACCAAATGTATTGCTTAGTGCTGAAAGGATTTGAATTATGAAATGAGAGCCACGTTGGTTCAGTGAGTAAGAAGCTGGATCCCTAGTCTTGTGGCCGAGGGTTCGCTCTCGGTGTTGACCGAAAACGTTTATCTTGATTTTCGGGCGTGGTTTCCTCATGCCGGTATTGCAAGGCGGAGATGTAAGACCCGGAGTCGCTGGTGTAGCGTTGCTTGCCCCAGGAAATTAAACATAAGCAGCATAAAACCACCAATACGACTGTCTGGCGCAGTCATCTTGGATATGACTGACATTCACTGCGCATTCAGTGTGGCGCTTTTAATTCTGAATTCAATCCGAATAAACTGCAATGTGACGCACTACTTTTAATGCGGGTAAAATCAGAGTCTTGTGTCAAATCAAGTGAGATAACCGGTATGATAATTCAACATCTGCCTTTAATGTTCTTCTTTCTGTATTTTGCATTATGTTGGCACATTGATATCGTTTACTAGGGACTTCCACTTGATAACAACTTGAGAAATCCTACTGCAGATATAAACAGTAATAATTGTATGGTTAGATATCCATCTGTTGAGATGTTACATATTGAAGGTATGGTTGAGTTGATATCTATTGAGGCGTAACGTATTGAAAGTTAGATTGCGTGGGTATATATTGGGTTGTTACGTATTGAAAGTTAGGCTGGGTGGATATATATTGGTATGTTACATACAGAGAGTTATCAGGAGGGTGGATATCGGTAGCTGTGGGATTGATATACTTACACAGAATATGACACTTGAATTAGATTAGATCAAGTAGATTTAAACGAGGTTAGATTTAGACACCTAGACTATAATATTGATGTAAGATTTGATTAATTAGTCCACAGATCTAATCAACCCTCTAGATATTTAACACCTTCAATAGATTAGACCATAGATGCTCCCGGTTTGATTATTGTGTGATTCTCAGGGCCATTGAGACACATTTGAACAGGGTTCTCACAAGTGTGTCATGTGAAGCGATTAAAGTGTACCACAATCTATCATTAGTAATTAAATGTTTTAGGACCTCTTAGACCCGTCATGCGATAAATCATTCCAATTTGTATTTGCACTAAATAATAGAATTGAGAATATGGAGAAGAGCGCAGGTTTCTTGGTGTTATTGTATTGTATCTTGAGTATGCCTACCATTTAGCCAAATTATAAACGGATACCAAATCTCAGGCATACCACATAAACATATCTCTAAACAGGAACAGTATTCCATAGACGCATGTTGTAAATTCTTCTTGCGACTGAGCCGGATCCTATTAGAAATATAAGCTTTTCTTGCATAGATATCGTGGCTTTTGCCTCAAATAATGCATTATTAACACAGAATGCCGCGCTTCGACCTCTAGCTGGTCGGTCAACTCTGACCTGCGGCTGTGGTTTCGAGCCCTGGTGTGAGCGTATGTGGCATGGAGATAGGGGCGCCTTCTCAACCTCGTGGGTTTCCTCCTGGCACTCCGGTTTCCTCCCACTGCTAAAGACGCCTAAGCGCAAGCGAATTATTGAAATAAAATTAAAAACCATACGTTAGTCCCGAAATGACCTAGTTGTGTCGAGTGGACGTTAAACCCCATTTCTCTCTCATTATTATTCAAGGTATGTGACATGGGTCTATATATCATCCAGATTTTCCGACGTGGTCCCTTCCTTGTCATTGATGCAGAACGGAGAGACTGACATGGACAGCTGTCTAGTCCTTCCGATGGGACGGAAAACCAAGGTATCGTGTACATATTGGCGTGCACGTAAACGAATCCTTGACAGCTGGAATAAGAGTAGGCCGTAGCGCCGCTGTCCGGCCAAAATTTCCCTCGCAGCACACTATGACGGGCCCATACCCGCCTTAATTAGCCCAGTGTGTGCCAGTGTACACATTGGACTTCAGTAAAGAAATCCCTGGAGATTGACAATGGACAAGAATATGCAGATATGCCTCTCCAATATTTTAGACATAACCATAGAAATGTATTTACAATATCTTAATAAGCAAATGACCTATGTGTAGATGAGACACATTTCCTATTCTAATATAATATTCGGCATGGGTTAGGATAAAAGGAGGTGTATTTGAAATGTGTGTCGTGTTTCTTCACACTGCTCTCTTGCAACGAATGCGTTCGCTGTAGTATATCGCTGACCACAACAAAAACAAAAACGACTCGATCAATAACAATTAAAAATATCACAGTTTTATTACAGGAATACTTCAAAACAAAAACTTAACAAAAATAAAATATAGTATAAAGTTGTATCAATCAACATCAACAATTAATTAATTTAAATGCTATATACACTGCACACTAGCAAGGTTTGTATTGGTTCTAGTCTTACAATTAACCAATGTGCATCATATATGTTGTATTCTAGTCCACACCGGTCTAAATTAAATATGTTGTACTCCAGCCTACTGGTATATATTTTTAGCTAGGTATCTATTACATTTAGTTTTATACCAGTCTAAAGTCATATTATTGTTTTCCATACACGTGGTCTGTTGGTTTTTACCAAGGTCTCCAAACACTACTGTTATTGTTCATAATATTATTATTAATACAACTGTTAATGTTATTATTAGAGTCTACTGTTGTTTCAGTTTTAATACTCTGTCTATAATTGTGTCTATCTAATGGTACTGCTAATGAAGGGTTGTATTTAATGTAATTCTGGTTTTCACTACTCGGTGAATATTGTCCATTTATATTTGTTGAGATTCCAGGATATTGAAGATAATTTATATTCCTGTTAACATTTATAGATTGTATATTACGAGACACGTGTTGAATCAGGGCATATTTCACATTGTCCGAAACTTCCGTTACTCTACCTAAAAATGACGTCATTTCCTGGAAACATCGATTAAATCCTTTCTGATATTTGATCTGTTCTTCTCTTGGAGAAACTGGAGATGAATATTTAGTTTTCTTGATGAATGCAACTGCAGATTCCAGAATGTCGGCCTTTTCCATTTTATTGGCATCGAGTTCCTGAAAGATTAGAATAAACAATTCATGAGATTTGATAAACAAAAAGAAGATAAGTTAATTTAAAATACTGATATCGTAAATTTATACCTGAAGTAAAGATTATAGCAACTTACCGTTTTAGAAGAAACTGAATCTTCACATAGCAAGTTTTTAATCTGGTTCAAACATTCGTTGATTCGGTTTCGTCTTTTCTTTTCAGCTAATAATTTTCGTCCCTTTCTAAACGATGTATAAGAATGAGATTCCATGATTAAAGTTTAAACAGGTAGATGTGTTCAGGTAGAACGTTTCACGTTTAACTGATAATTATTTAGAAATCAGATATTTTATACCATTCCTTCGCATAACTGTAAACAATAATACCACGTGACTACCCGACGCCATTGAAGCATGCCGTTACAATCAGCCAATCAGTGACGTTGATAGTCTATCGGCACGCGAGTAGATTAAGCGCGAGACAGATGTTAGGATCATCCTAATTGTCTGGCACAATCCACCAGACGAGATTAATGGAGAAAGTTGGCGTGACACTTAGCGTGTGTAGAAGATATGACATCAAGTAGGTGATTATTATAACGGTATTTAGGCCTATAAAGTTGATTACATGACAGATTGTTAGTAAACATTATATTAGTAAGAAACAGGTGCGCGTATATATTGAGGCTAGCATGATGGTTCTGGTACTTTTTGTTATTTCGAACAAATCAATACAATATATCAATACTATTCACATAGTTACAATCAAACTCGTGGATACAAGAAGACAAACAAAATGATGTATAATCCCGAATTTTAAATCATATCTTTTGGATGGCTTTTAAATAGTTAATACACATTAAAGGCATTTGCATAAAAGATTTTATGTGATTTAGCCAGGTTTGACCGTTACTTGTTATTAAACTGGGCCTTGAATTTTAAATTTACTTTGGACTACAACACCATTTACTAGATAGATAGATGATATAGGCCTAGCCTGTTCCTCAATCCTTTTCTATGAATGAAATAGTGTTTAGAATTGTTACCAGTGACGGGTATAGGTTGACATAGCAAAGGCTAGTGAAGGGTACTCGATAAATACTAAGGAATCTATATTTGAACCGCTTAGAAATAAACAGTTGTTATGTTTAGTTATCCATCTGTTGAAGTGTTCCATATTGGATTAATATAATTATATCAGGCGGGAGGGTATCATTAACTGTTCGGTTGAATATGACACTTGAATTAGATTAGATTAAGTAGATTTAAACGAGGTTAGATTTAGACACCTAGACTTTTATATTGATGGAAGATTTGATTAATTAGTCAACAGATTTAATTAACCCTCACGATATTTAACAGTTTGATGAAGAAATGATCCGACACGTGCGCAGGATGTATATAATCAGTATGGCTATTTTAGGTCGTTACATGGTCTAGCTCTTTTCCTTGATAGGGGTTGGGGCGAATGGTTAGCGCATACGCGTCTGCCGTTAACTGATGGGATGTTGTGTAGGATAAAGCACGAGATCGAGGTTATGCGGAGGAGGGAGGTCACGGTAAGACGGGCCTGGCACCTAAACACAAATCCCACAAAGATGACATCTACCAAACTAAGCAGGATAGTGGAGTAAGGGGGAGTTTCGGTCAGACGTACTCGGCACCTAAACACTATTCCGTAAATAAAACTGATACCAAACCCATAGAGTGGGATAGTGGAGTAAGGGGAGGCCACGATAAGACTGACCTGGCACCTAAACACTAACCCTAAACGATGACATCAACCAATCCAGAAGCAGACGAGATCATCTACCAAATGATATGTTTTTTATTAAATAAAGGGAAGAACTTCCCACTAAACCCAATCCATGGCTTAAAGTCAAATGGAAAGATTGCAAAATCATATTCTAAAAATCAGGAATCAGCTTCGGCTCTCCTAAGTCTTGTCTGCGATATCACTTATGTGGAAGCAGATGTTAAACGCCAAGTAGTAGTAGTGTGCTTGGGGAAGAAGGACTGAAGAAAATAACCAGAGAAAACAAGGAAAATCGAGGCCTGTAGACCGAGGTTTTTCTTTCGGGAGTTTATTCTGATGTATTCTTCCCAAGCATAACATAAATCGAGGACTTTATCTTGCTTATGTAAAATGGGAATATCCCAGAATATCAATATACCGTGTTTTCTTATGAAAAAAAAAACTATCCTGGAAGAATAACTTTCAGAAGAATTACCCCATATTCCTCTATATATTCAGAAAGCAAGTTATTGCGGACATAGAATATACCCTAAAGATGAAACAGATTTACCGTTATAGGTTTATAATATGACCTTTGGATTAGATTAAGTAGATTTAAACGAGGTTAGATTTAGTCACCTAGACCGTGATTAATTATGTAACGGATCCAGTTAATCTTCGGGGTATTCAACAGTTTGGAGAATGTATCAGTTTTATAAGTGTGATTTAAATTGACTTTTTAAAATACAAGGACTTTTTAACATGTTTCTATTATAACAAAGGGAGAAGATGACACGCCCTCTCTTTTCACAACAGCGGTTTTATAAGTGTGATTTAAATTTAAGTGTAATACAAGGACTTTTTATTTTGTGTGTTAAAGTTCTGATTTCATATTTTCTAAGAAAGTCAAAACATAATTATTTCTGTCTTTTGCTCAAAAGGTTGTCAACTCACTATTATACGATCATGGGCAACATTTTTTGGGCATTAGAAAAGCTGACACAGGCTGATTGAGGAAATAGTTACTCAATTTCCTCCCTTGTTTTCCCATTCCTCTCAATCTATTTTAGGGCTTTATTTTAATACATTTTAAAAATATAACTTTAAAAAATGCTATTGGAACTTTAACCAATTGTATGTTTTTACCAACTTTCAACCCATGGAGTGTAAATAATTTTAATTTAATAAACCTGTCCATAATATCATATAACAGTGTATTGGACGTTAAATCTGTAATAAACAACAACAATTTTCAGTAAAGTATTTCGGAGATTGCGTGTTTGTGGAACAATGTTTAGTGTGATCCCATGTTGCGTTATACCCATACTCCGCGCAGTGTTGAGTTTGATTAGAGGTAATCCTACTACACACTGCTATTATGAGTGGATATTGTTGTTTTAAATTTTGATTTGTCAGTAGTCCGTCTACCAACCAATCACTAACTGCCAATATTGGACCAAATATGTTTACATAAAGTCACGTCATGACTCAAGATTTTATTATGCCTAATTAACCCGTAAAACTAATTGCGTGACAAACGAATGAAATGTAAACAATACTGTTTGGAAACGAACATACTTTCACCGTTTTTAATACCTTAAATCACTGACCAAAGTTTTAGGGAAGACCCAGATTAAACGAAGGACTGTCATGTTGCTGTACTTAAGTGATAGCTTTCATTGAACGGAAAGAATAGACACACTCCCGCATGAGTTCAAGAAACAGACGCTATTCCAGCAATGGCCAGAGAGGGATTTTCGGGCCATTGCTTCAGGAATATGCGGTATACCAAGCTTCCCAGGGCATCTGTCTCCAGTGAAAACACCAGTTATGTATATTGTTACTTATACTATATCAAAACTAAGATCGTGTTTTGACAACTAAAAACGGCAAGACTGTGGAACCTGTCTTTTTACTTGTTTCTTAGCACACATATCAAGACTACGGTCGTATCGTTACATCTATTAAATGTAATTTGCTTAGCCAAAGCGGGTACGTAATCAAATGTCGACGATGGATTAAATTTCCAATATATTTACAATCCGATATTTATAGACATTTCATCCACAGATATGAATTTAAATATACACAAACTGAAACATCCAGTTGATTCTTGGTCCCATGGGCTAAGTGTTTTGCGTAATGGTTCTTGGTTATTTGTTTATTGTGCCACCTATCAAATGGACATTTCATGGTCGTTCAATACCATTCCAAATGCAGTTTGCTGATTCTCATTGCCTCAAAATCTGATTGCCCAAAGTCCAACATATACCATGGGTGACGTATGCCAAAAATCGACTACAAATGTTTCGTACCGCCTCAAATTCATCGGAGATAATACCCTGGATCTTGTGTGTGTGAATTAGTTTTATTTAACGTCCGCTTCCACCGAGGTGATATCGCAGACAAACGATCTTGTTCTTCATGCATTCAAATATACGTGGCGTCATAAATGAGTAATAGATACATCCGTAACAGATATCCGGGGCGTCATAAATGGGTAATAGATACATCCGGGGCGTCATAAATGTGTAAAAGATACACACAGGGCGTCATAAATGAATAATAGATACATCCGTGACAGATACACGGGATGTCATAAATCAGATCAGTTTGGGTCTGGAATTTCATGTGCCTGCCTTCATTGCAGTCGGGGCACATCAGTAGGACCTTAAACCACATTTTTAATAAAACTTCTCTTTTGTCTGTGTTTTTTTTATGGTGCACAATCTTTTGATATAACTGCACATTGAACTGAGAGGGAAGCAAATTAGAGCTCGTGTGGATTCCATCACATGTGAACATTAGAGGAAACGAGGAAGCAGATCGACTCGCAAATGAAGGTCTCGGGGACACAGCACCACTCCGCACCATAGAATACAGCACCACGGAAATCTACAGTATGGTAAAAAGACAGGTCAATTCACTCTGGGAATTAAAGCTCGTTGAACTTGACACATACAGATTCCGGCTGGATGACAAGATCTACACGAAGACAGCTATCAATCACCCTAGAAGAGATATATGCAAACTTATATCGAAACCAAGGGTGAAAGAGCGGCTGCGAGACTACAAACACCAAGTCATCGTCTGTGAGTGCGGAGAAGAATGTACCACCAACCATGTACTGGTAGACTGCGAGGTATTCAAGGAAGAGAGAACGGAACTAGTGGAGATGATGGAGACTAACAACATACCGCTCAACACTAAGAACCTACTCTTTCCAAGGCCCGATCTGAAGCTGCAAATCTTCGAACTAATCCACGATTTAATGAACACCGTTGGATTAAGTAGAATAGTGAAGTAAGAGGGGGCTACGATAAGACGAGCTCGGCATCTAAACACTAAACTACATAGGGGATATACACCAAAGTAGCGGGCTAGTGGAGTAAGGGAGGGTCACGGTAAGACGGGCTCGGCATCTAAACACTAATCCACTACAAAGACACCAAACCTACAAAGTGGGATAAGTGGAGTAAGGGGAGGCCACGATAAGACGGGCCTGGCACCTGAACACTATACCCCAAAAGATGACTTCTACCAATACAGAGACGAGACACATATATGTCTGCATAAATGCTGTCCCTACAGATCAACTACCAAACAATATGTGTTTTATTAAATAAAGGGAAGAACTTCTCACTAAACCTACTCCATGGCTCGAGGCCGCAAATGGAAAGATTGCAAAATCATATTCTAAAAACAGGAAGAAGCCTCGGCTCTCCTATGTCTTGTCTGCGATATCACTTCTGTGGAAGCGGACGTTAAAACATCAGGTAGTAGTAGTTGATTATTGTCTGCGATATAACTTCGGTGGAAGCGGACGCTGAATAAAGCTATGCCACACATGCATTGATTATGTTGTTCGGATGTGACGGAAAATATAGGCTCAGTGTGGAAATACACGTGCAAGTAAAAGAAACATTGTACTTGGAATTCGATATGCAGCACACTGTATGCCGTATTCATGTCTTCATTAGCTCAGTTGGTGCTGAATAGTTGGACGTTAAACCCTATTCAATTCATTTTCGATAAAACCAACATTTACTTGTCCCTTTTATTTTGCGGGGAGGGGGGGGTCTAGTGGTCTAGAGTGCCGCGCTTCGAACTCTAGCTGGCCGGTCACCTCTGGCTTGCCGCTGTGGTTTCGAGCCTTCTCAACCTCGTGGGTTTCCTCCGGGCTCTCCGGTTTCCTCCCACTGCTAAAGACCCCTACGCGCAAACGAATTATTGAAATAAAATGAAACCATATGTTAGTCTCAAAATGACCTAGTTTGTGTCGAGTGGACGTTAAACCCCATTTCTCTCTCTCTCGGATGTGACGGAAAATATAGGCTCAGTGTAGAAATACACGTGCAAGTAAAAGAAACATTGTACTTGGAATTCGATATGCAGCACACTGTATGCCGTATTCATGTCTTCATTAGCTCAGTTGGTGCTGAATAGTTGGACGTTAAACCCTATTCAATTCATTTTCGATAAAACCAACATTTGCTTGTGCTTTTTATTTTGCGGGGGGGGGGGTAATGCTCTAGAGTGCCGCGCTTCGAACTCTAGCTGGTCGGTCACCTCTGGCTTGCCGCTGTGGTTTCGAGCCCTGGTGTGAGCGTATGTTGCATGGAGATAGGGGCGCCTTCTCAACCTCGTGGGTTTCCTCCGGGCACTCCTCCCACTGCTAAAGACCCCTACGCGCAAGCGAATTATTGAAATAAAATGAAACAATATGTTAGTCCCAAAATGACCTAGTTTGTGTCGAGTGGACGTTTAACCCCATTTCTCTCTCTCTCTTTTTTCATTTTGCATCATCGATTATAATAACTGTATTGTACTAAAGGGAAGTAATTTGTGAGGCTAAAAAGAATTGTCTACCCTGTGTAGTCTCTTATCATCCATTCAAATATTCTACGAATATTAGTCTGGATGGGTCCTCAAAATTTGACGGAAAATAGGTCATTGTCTGGTTTATCCAGTCTTTTAAGTTACCACGTACTGTATCTATCAAAACAGCTCGCTTGTCAACGATGACACTCTTTAAAATTTTGTTTGTAAAGGTTTCAATTGAAATGGTAATTTTCTCTCGTCACGAATCAGACGTATGGCTTCTCACAATCTTCTTAATTCTTCATCGTCTCTATTTTGTTTCTAATAATAGATGTGCCAAGTGAATTGTGGGATATATTTCAACCTCGTTTTATAGAATCTAGCAAAATCGTCCCGGCTTCATAAGATCTAGCACTTACCGAGACTTTAGCCAAAAGGTTCCATTGCCCATGCGTAACCAAATGTTTGTTTTTTTATGTGGTAGATTATCCAGTAATTTTCGTCAAAAATTGAGAACCGACCCAGACCCTCCGTGCGTTGAAGATTAGGGGGTTCTGGGTGACCGAGACTATACCCTGTGTGGTTAAATTAAAATAGTAGGGTGCTGGTGGGAGTGAAGGAACGAGGTGTGTGATAACCACTTATGGCCGGTAAAACAAACCATCGGCCTTTTCCTTAAATAGATTTTACGTCTGGTTATGTTTCGGAGATATGACAGACAATTGATATTTCTGTATCAATAGATACATGAAATGAAGTGAAATGAGTTTCAACGTCCTACTCTTCTGCTCCTAACCTGGGCTAATGAAAGACGGGCATACGCCATACAGTGTGCTATGAGGGAAATTTTGCCCGGGCAGCGGCGCTACAACCTACTCTTAAATCGAATTCCAACTGCCAAAGGATCGTTTACGTGCACTCCAATGTGTACACGGGACCTCGGTTTTTCGTCCCATCCGCACGACTAGGCAGCTGTGTTTACCAGGCCCTCCGTTCTGCATCACTGACAAGTGGAAACCACGCCCGAAAATCGAGATGAACTTTCTCGGCCAATGCAGGGATCGAACATCTGACCTCCAGGAAAACGAGCCAGCACCTTACCCACGTGTCCCCCCAATAGATACATACCGTGGTTTATATTTAGTAACAGGTACACTTTTCGTCAGACAGTAACATAAATACGGGGCGTCATAAATGATTAATAGATACATCCGTAAATGATTCACCGGGTGTCTTAAATCAGAATAGTAAAAATTCTTGTTTTGGGTCTGAAAGTCAGAAAACGATACACAAGGTGTTTATCAATTGACACATGCCGTGTCTTACAATTAGTAAGCGATACACGAGGCGTCACCAATCAGTAATAGATACATACCACGTATAACCGTCAGCAACAGATATAAAGAGCAACAGAAACATGTTCTGGGTATTAGATGCCTTGTTTTACTGCCAGTAACAGATAGACGTGGTGTCTTGCAAACAGTAATATATACCACAGGTACATGGGGACAGGAACTCCCTTTTTACAATGGCACACGGCACACCAGACCTATAATAATAGAGTCTATACTATATGTACTATGTGATTTTTCAAAAGTTTCATTTTTTTTTCTGAACATTTTTTAAATTTTTAATCTTATTTTATCCACATTTGATGCTAAATGATATAATATTTACTATCAAACATGTATTTCATATTTAAAAAAAAAAATACCTTCTGGTGTATTTATAAAAGTTCGGGTTACTTTAATTGACAGAGTTGTCTCCCTTATTACCACTTCCGTCATTTCTACTCAAATGTCGATGAAATGTAAAAAAATCTCGAGTGATTTATGGCAAATAAATTGACTTTACATTTTTTTAAAAATCTGAAACGTGTGTTTTTATCGAAAGAAATATATATGGAAAGGAACTGGGTGGTTGATTTGTAGTGTTACCCAATTTTATTCACTATTTTGAAGTAAATAGCGACAGAGGTACCTCACGGAAAAGAAACGTCAACAGAAAAGTGTCTTACCTTTCTCTTTTATAAATACATGTACATCAGAAGGTATTTTTTTTAAAAATATGAATTACATGTTTGATAGTAAATATTATATCATTTAGCATCAAATATGGATAAAATAAGATTAAAAATTTTAAAAATGTTCAGTCAGGTGTGTCATAGTCTAATAAGGGCGTTCCTGTCCCCATGTACCTGTGATATATACAGGCCCCAGGTTTGACTGCCAGTAGTAGTGTATCGTACGCGATAAGAGTTACACGGTCAGTAATAGATACATGACATGTCAGTAATAGATACATGTGGGGTATTGTACACAATCAGTTACACGTTGCTTTGATATAAAATCAAATGAGCCTTAACGTCTTACCATACACTGTCCTATGAAGAGAATTTTTCTCGGCCTGCTTTAGACGCTACCTAAACCCCTGTCCTGCACAACTGACACAACGGGAAAATGTACCACAAACTCCCGAGGAACTTTCACGGCCATCACCGGGATCGAACTCGGACCTAAGTATTAGCGAGTAAATGTCTTAGATCCTTAATAGACCAACCAGACAAGAGTAACGAAATGAAATGGGGTTTAACGTCCTACTGTTGACCAGGCACTTAACACTACCGTAGTTATGTTGCACCATTTCATATATTTCAGATATATTTATGCTTTACTTCATAAACAAATTTCCATTCATAACACATTCCCGTTTCTATTGAGTTGTTTAGCAGACGTAACGCTTGATAACAACATGTTGAGACGACTACAGAATGTGAACAGAATATGACGATTCAACCAACCCACTCACAAAACACGTATTTGAAAGAAATATCCCACATGGGGTGTTAATCTGTTTGCGGTTTATATTCCAATTCAATAATAAAAAAGATAATAAGAAATGTCTTGGCTTTATTCATTAGTTACAATTTATTACGATATAGAAATAGATTTCACTAAAAATAAACACACGTAAATGGCTATACTACTTCTGAATTTTATAAACATGCATTATGCAAGAGCAAAATGTTCCTATTACGAGTCTTTCTTTAGGCCTGAAATGATATCTAAATTATCAATTAGACATTAATTAACTTATCCAGACCATAATAAACTCTCGATGTCAAGGCTAGCCTTCGATGTTGGCTGAATAAGATTTCTATATGCCGCTGAATGGCCATTGAAATTAAATTAAAGAATTGGATAATCGAGACTATGCTGTTTATATTAATGATTTTAGTAATGATGACCGAGGCTAGGCGGAAATTTCACCCGCTTCGTTTTCGGCTCTTCGTGGATCTATTTGACTGAAATTTTCAGCAAATTATCTTTACACTATCTAGTTTTCAACTATTATAGTGGTAACTGCCAACTTTTTATCTTATCTCCCCCATAATGTATCTATAACATGCTACGTTTCAATACACATACAGGTATCGTTATCAAGCAAATCGGGGGGGGGGGCATGCTCGCCCCCGACTCGCTCAGAAATTGCTAACAATCATTAAAGTATACACAGTTCCTTATATTAACTTAAAAAGCTATTTTTTTTTGGTTGAATACGTATAGCATGATGATTACAACAGTCTGTTAGAATGACCTTTCCGAAAATTTCCTCAAAATGTTCGCCCCCCTACCGAAAGGTAAGTCCCCCCCCCCCCCTCGCTTAATGGTGTCTAGATACGGGCCTGAAGCAAATAATGATTAGTTAACAAAAATATGGTGCAATATATAGATGAACAACTTTGGTAGACATTTAGCAGATAAAACAATAACAACAAATAGCAACAAAATACATACTTATGGAAAACAGATACTGTGTATTTTAGGCGACGTTTCGTGGAGTATTCTCTCAACGTTATCAAGGTACACGCGCGGATCCAGAGGGGGCGCACCCGGCGCACGCCCCCTCTATTTTTTGAGGTGGCGAACAAATTTTAGCTCAATATATTCTCACGAGAAAGGAGAACAAAAATAGTTTAGGTTGGAAATCCTAATTTACAGTATTAGCATGAAATAATTCCTTGTGGGCATTTTTTCCACTCAAAAATCACTGTTCCGGGCTTCCCACTCCCAAGTGGCTGCAGCACGCCCCCTCTTTCTGAAAATCCTGGATCCGCCTCTGAGGTAATACAGTAAAACAGGTATGGGGCAAACATATATAGACAAAATACAATAACATTACTGAAACCATACTTGACAACAACATGATCAAAGGCCTACACCAATAACAACAAATAGATTAACAAGATGAAAGATGTAATATATATAGACAACAAGAAGAATGCCATGAAAACATCCCATCAATAATAGTTTACTTTGTGTAATAGTAAACCCAGTCCTGATCTTCAACACCAAGTTGTTGCAGGCTATAATCGTTCTTGTTGGTGTAATGTCTTTTGTAAATATATGTCCAACTCCCATCTCTATAGCTCTCTATAACAATATGGCCAATCTTCACATTCTCCTTCTTCTCTATCATCTTCTTTATGTCATTGACACTGACATTCTTACTGACAGTTATAGTACCCTCTTCGCTATGTTTATAACTACAAATATAGGTTTACATATTATATGTATTGTATTGTATCCAGGGGCGGATTCAGAAGGGCAGTTGGGGGGGGGGGGGCTCCAAACCTCACCCTGCCCCGCTACATAAAAAAATCAATGAAATTAAATCACAATGATTTCTCCCTTTAAAAAGCTCAATTTGTATCTATGCCTATATAATTTGGAGACAATGATGGCAGTTGTCCTTAAAGGGACAATAACACTCTTGCTGGCTTGGTAGCTCCAGAAAATAAATAATACCCTTATTCTAAGTACTAGATGTTTAAGTGTCCTACCTGTTGTCTAAATTGTCCATTACAACCTATTTTACTTGTCCAGAGGGTTCGAAAATATTTTAAAATCCAAGTCACATTTGAAAAGGTTTACGTTAGACTTTTCAAATCAATTGGTTGAATTTTTCCAATTTTCCAAAATAGGTGTGTTAAGATGAAATTTATATCATCATTTAATTGGAATATTCTAAAATAATACGATTTGTTGACCAGAATGAAGATTGGGACATATTATTCAGTTACAACAAGAGTGTTATTGGGGCTTTAACACTAACCTGGCAAACGACATCCTGCTAAAATGCCTGGAGCACCCCTGGTATTGTGTCGTGTCGTGTCGTGTTGTATTGTCAACGGGATGTATATAAATAAATACAGTTTAATATATTATATTATCAAATGGACTTCTATAAATACAGGTTAATATATCATATCATATCAATAATCACCATATCTTTGTAAAACACAGAACCACAAGCATTACTGATAAATTTGGACTATGAATATTCTAAAATAATTCACATTGTTTCACGAGTCAATATATGGTAAAAGTCACCTATATTTAGGTAATATTAGTTGGTTATTATTCACGGGATACAGAACGTTTTATTAAAACAAACCGTCATTGGATAGAGGTCAAATGTCAAGACTCTTGTAATATATTTTAATATGAACATATTGACTTACTCGCCCACTGTTCTTAAAGTAATATGACCTCTCGTATTCTTCTTAGAACATCTATTATTGGTGTTGGTGTTTGTCCTAACTTCTGCTGCAAGGCCAGCCACCATTTCGTCTAATTTTTCCAGCTTTAAATTGAAGTCATATAGTTCAGACCGGACTATTTCAAACATGTTGGTGCTCGCTTCAATTAATGTGTTGCCATTACCACATTGTAGAGCATGACAATCACCATGGATGTGGATAACGGGTGATGGCTAGAATAGAATAAACAACTAATCCCTACTTGTAAATATTACAACTATATCTCTCTTGTTAGATATGATAATCGTCGACATCCATATAACTATCGGAGGAAATAGAGCATGAATACAACCGGCTCCTAATGATATAACTATCTGATAGAGCTGTAAGGTATGAAAACGATGTACACAGTCTTTATAAAGGAATGAAGTAGGATACTACTTCGGTCGTGACTCGTTGTCATACCGCTGCTACGCCTGAATCTCTTTAATGTTAAAACTACAGTTTCTGTTTCTACCGTGTTCAAGTTGTTGTTACGGTTACGGTGTAGTTCTTCAGGATGCATGACAACTCGGACCAAAGAACACTCGAACCAACAGAACACCACTCGGACCAAGACAGACGACCAAGTAGAAGACCACCTAAAATTAACCACACGGTAGTCCCGAAATGACTTAGTTTGTGTCGAGTGGACGTTAATGCCCCCACCCTCTTCCCCTCTCTTTCTCCCTCGCTCAGTTGTTGATGTTTTGTTAATTGATTTTCTTTTATGTGTGTCATGATGAGTAAATAACACGGATAGTATAACTGACACAGAAAACAAACACAATTGCCAATTTAATAACACAATTCATTATTTCCAAATCATACGGGCCCGAGTGTTCTTCTAATCACCACGGTTTTTCGTCCCACCCGCAGACAGCCTTCCTTTTCAAACCCTCCGTCCTGCATCACTGACAAGGTACCCGATTAGATTTTATTACATACTTCGAGAAGGTATTTGCTGAGTAATAAAACCTTCTAGTAGTTTATCGAGGGCTGGCCGTCCTTACCGCACGGTACAAATAAAACCTTCTAGTAGTTTATCGAGGTTCGGGTGCTTCTGGAGTCCAAAATGGCCACTTTATATAAATGAGAATTTCGGGGAAAACTAATCCGAACCCTAATCCCTTTTAAAAGACTGAACGTGAGTCTAATTTAGTTTTTACTTCTCTTAAAAGGGTAAGGGTTAGGGTTCGGATTAGCATTCCCCTAAATACTCATTTGTATAAAGTGGCCATTTTGGTATGAGTTCTGGCTTGTTCTGGAATTTATTGCTTCTAGTGGTGATAATATTTGTACCGTGTGGGATATGTCTAGCCTCGTTCTTCGGGCCTCTTGTTACAAATGGCGCTGAAACACAGATATGGTACACGATTCGTGTACCAATAGTAGAATGCTTATTTTGTCTTAAGTATTGTATATCAGAGGCCCATCTTTTCCCGGCAAGATCACAACATTAATGTTGATTTAAATTGACAAATAATTCGTTTTCAATTTGGATGATATTGAGTTAGAAATACTTTAACATCTAGTTTTATTTTATAAATATGATGTACTTACTGGTGTAGACATACTTATAACAATAACAACTGCATTAATTGTATTGCTAGAGCAGCTTTCTTCTTTTCCTGGGACAACTTTATTCCACTATAGTAAAAACACAGATTAAACTGTAAAATACTGGGCCAGGGGTCTAGAAATATTACTCATTGGGAAAACCTAGTGTATGTATTATTCATGAGTTATAGTCTTGCATAACTTGTCCCATTGTTATTCACTTTGAGAGAGAGAGAGAGAGAAATGGGGTTTAACGTCTACTCGACACAAATTAGGTCATTTCGGGACTAACATATGGCCTCTGCTTACGCACAGAGGTCTTTACCGGTGGGGGGGGGGCAGAAGAGGCGACCGAATCTCCTTGTCACGTACAAGCGGAAACAAAATGAATACTTGAAATAATTGTACCATTGCTACACTCACGCATATAATCGAATATGGGTCCTGGTTTAAGACGACCTAAATATTTCAATAGCCATTTTCGATAAAGAATATAATTGTGACGTAAAAACAAATAAAAAATATCCTGATGTTTAAGATAACCCAAATAAATCAACATAATAATTCAACCGAAACAAATAACAACCTTTTCATGCGTAAGCTTGCAATATGGGCGACGCCTTTCAATTATGAAGTATACCCATTGGAAAAACCTGGTGTATGTATTAATCATAAGTTATAGTCATGTTTAACTTTTCTCACGAGACTGAATGCTTGAAATAATTGTAATATTATAACCATTATAGTATGTAAACGAATAGCCATTTTCCATAAAGATTATAACCGAATATGGTGTTTCAACTGGACTAAATATTTCTATAGCCATTTTTGATAAAGAACTATTGTGACTCTTAAAACGAATATAAAAATATCCGCAATTATCTGATCAATGGATATTCAGTTGTGTCTGGATAACGTAATCTATCCAATGCAAAAGAAATATAGTTTTAGTACCCAAATACTTGCATCTTACCATATTCACAATGTAATATAATATATAAACATGGTTTTGCTTAAAACATTGCATAAAAGAGTAAATTATTTTTAATTTCCCGTTGGTGTTTTAATTAAATATAGATGATATATACAATAATAAATTTGTTTCTAGACCAGCTGTGCGAAACTAAAAATTTGATAACATTATACAAAAAAAAGTAAATTGGTATTGGTACGTTCACATTATGCCTAATTGTTTCATAGTAAAAGTTCCACTAGATTACGATGAAAATTTTGCAACATCTGAAACAGTTGTGTTTTTGTTTTATTAAATTTCATTTAAAAATCTCCAAGTTGGATGACGAATGTCGTCACCCATATCGACAATGCGCATCATAGGTTCGAACGCAGAGATACCTTACTGCTGAAATTGTACTTTGTGAAATTGAATTTATTAAATAACTAGGTCCTATTCTAGGATGTTATCTCTTACAATTGTTGTTTCTCCTTTAACTTTTACAAGTTCTTAAAACATAGTTATGACGACACCCTTTGCTGTTTTTATCCAGTATATAGGAGAATGTACGGTTTTCTTAAACAATCGTCCATTATTTATAAAACTGTCCATTATTTATTGAAATTAATGAACAGTTTTTATTAATAATAGACACTTATCTGAAAAATGAACATGTATTTTGGGATAATTTATTCTCTGAACAAATTAAATTACAATACATGAAATTACTTTAAAAAATTATAGTTACCGAAATGTCACATGACCGAATATTGATTTCACATATTTGTCTACATAAAGAATTCCACTTAAATCCGTCCGTTATGTCACTTGTCCGTTTAATAGTACATTCGGCACTAGATCATACGTTTTTAAAACGCCCACCTTCTATGTGGACACTCTGCAAATTATAACTTGAAATATAGGTATATATCCGAAAGATCTCGGTTCCTTTGGGATTACTGTAGCTAAGTGTTTAAGACGTTGGCTCACTAATCTGGAAGTCGGGTGTTCGATCCTTGACACTGGCCGAGAAAGTTCATTCAGACATTCCGGCGTGGTTTCCCCTTGTCATTTATGCTGGACGGAGGGCCTGGCAAAGACAGCTGTTTAGTCTTTTGGATGGGACGAAAAATGGAGGTCCCTGTACGCTTTGGCGTGGCACGTAAAAGATCCCTTGGTAGTTGGAATTCTATATAAGAGTAGGCCGTAGTGCCGCTGCCCGGGCAAAATTTTCATCATAGCACACTGTATGGCGTATTGTCGTCTACATTAGCCCTTAGGAGCAGAACAGTAGGATGTTAAGATCCATTTCATTTCATTCCTTGGTTCCTTTCGATACTGGCATGTATGGGACCGTATCTTCATCGGATATGGCCCCTGATTGCACACACTAGAGGTCACAATATCCAGCTCATTTTGATGAAACTGTACATGTGTGTTTATAACTTAAAGGTCTTGATTCCTTGCGATATTGGCGCATATCGGACCATAACTTCGTGGGTTATTGCCCCTGATTAAACAAAAAAAGGTGTTCTGAGTCGGTGTAACCTATACAGGCCACAATTTTTTTATCCAATTTTAAAAACCGTTCAAATATATCACCGATACAGTTACACCATATTCAGTTTGAATTTCGTGAATTGGTTTTTGCCTTTGATCCTGTGTCCTGTCACTTTTATCAGAGTATATATTCATGTTCAAATCAGAGTTTGGGCGGCTAGTTCCCTCCATATTAACCACAGCACAATACTAAAAATATGAACAACATCTAAATCATTTTCGTAAGCATCCTTTGCGTCATAACTTTGACTGCTATTATCCCTCATATCAAGACCATCACAAATTTTACATCTATTATCTTCCATATCCATTACATTACCAAATGTAATCAGTATCCACATGCTTATCACATTTATTCTCATTATTAATATTTGTTTTCCACTGTGTTATAAACATTATAAACATGTCGTCTCCATATTGAATATTTTGGACTGTCTGTGTAAGCTTGCATTGTTTGACTTGAGTGTTTCTCACATGCATTCCTGAGCATGTGTATGTTGTTTTAAGAACATGTCCATTATTTTGTGGCTTGTTCTTTTAGAAAACTATCCATTATTTGTATCTATCGCTCCTCAGCTGTTCTTTCTATTTACATAATGGACAGTCTTCGGCCATTATCCATCACCTAAACATACTTTTATTCAGTTAATAAATCACTTTATCTATATAATAAAATAAACAGTTCTTTATTTATATACAGCAATAGATACATTGCTATTAAAGTATTTATATACAGCAATAGATTCATTGCTATTAAAGTTAAAAACTAGATAATGTAGAGGAAATTTGCTGAACATTTCAGACAAATTGTTGCACTCTGAACCTAGGTTTTAGCGATTGAATTTTGGGCCTATCCTCGATCACCATTACTTAAGTCGGTACGATAAAAACATAGTCTCGATTATCCATTTCATAATTAAGTCATGAATGAAAGCTGAGCAGCAAAACCTATCCTAATCCAGTAATTATCACAGGCTAGCGTTTACATCGAGAGTTGATTAAAGATACATTATGTAAGATTTAGATAAAGAACTAGCTATAATAAATAGTTCGAAAGTAGATAATGTAAAATAAATAATTTAGAAATTTCATTCAAATTACTTTATTGCAAGCGAAGATATTAGCCTTTGAAGGGTTGACAGACCTGTGCAATATTTTCAACCACGGTACTGGTTGATCAAAGCTAAGGCTAGGTCCTCCATATTTGACTAAATCAAAGGGTCGCTCAACCATTCTAATCTGTTTAATATCAGAGAAGTCTGATGCCATCCAGAGATGATTAAGGCCTTAATCAGTTAATTAATGTCTAATCAATACTTTAGAAAACGTTTCAGGCCTAAAGAAAGACCTGCAATAGGCCGATTTAGCTCTTACATAATGCATATTTACATTCATGTTGAGAGTTGATTAAATCAATGTCTATAGTCAATAATTTAGATAACATTTCAGGCCTAAAGAAAGACCTGCAACAGGCGGGTTAGCTCTTGCATATTGTATGTTTAATATTGTAAATCAATATCGTTCTATATTTATATCTTTATATTCCCATACTAACTCTTTTTTTCGCACTGTGTCCTCGTCACTCTATCCGTCAGTCATTCCACCAAAAATCAGCGATATGACTTTTTCAGATTTGTGTTAAGCCTTTGGTCATGGGAGGAAAGACTAAATTATGGAAGCCTATTGCGGCCATTTCAGAATCTCGTGTTCTCGCCGCGATGTCCTCTCTTGTCATTTGTGTAGGATGGGGGACGGGTGGGGGTGGCTGGCAATGGATAACGTGTTGTCGTTCGGATGGGACAAAAAAACGGGGGTCCGTGTAGCCTACACATTAGCGTGGACGTTGGGAAGGTGGGGTCTGTCATTTGTCAAGTTTAGCCATAATGGGGTGAAAAAAAATCAAATTCTAAGCCAATCAGAAACCATAAAAGCAATTAACGTAATAGGTCACGAGTCAATAGCCATAAATAGACCATGGAATGCCTTTTATGGGAGGGAACACGTTGGTTTGTTTACATTTGTCAGAGAGAATTTTTCTGCAGATATGCCGGGATTACTGTATAATACCACATGTTAAATGTTGCGTTGATACGATGAAAACGACTAATCCCTGATCTGTGGAATGAATAGCACCAATGATTGAAAAAATCTGTTATTTACTGGAAACAAGTATTTTTTCAAAACTATTTCAGTGAAACAATATCCAAAAGAAATATATACTAAATACACATGAAAACGATTTTGGCATGATTGAAATACTGGTTTGGTACTATAATTAGAAAAAACAAAAGTAATAATACCATGCGACCTTAATTATACAATTAACAATAAGTCACCTTCATCAATTATACCATTTTTTTAAAAAAAGAAAACAATAGACTAATTATAAGAGAATAGAGAGAGAGAGAAATTGGTATTTAATCTCCGCTCGACATATCCTAGATGATTTCGGGACTAACACATGGTTCAATTTTATTCCAATAATTTGTTTGTACGTAGTCGTCTTTAGCAGTGGGAGGACATCTTATCTTAGGACCCGCAGAAAACCGACGAGGTTGGGAGAGAAATGGGATGTCTTATTCCTCTGTTCTACGAAATTAATGAGAGTAAACCAAGCTCCAGAATTTTGTTTTAATTGTGTACATGTATATGTTTATTTATATTTTTCAGCAAAGGTGACAAGCCCTCCATCAAATATTTAAGCACATACAATATATTCTGTGAAGATGTCATAAGAGAAAGAATCAGAAATGGCCAGGAAATCATTCGAATGGTCAAGCTTTATGATATATTTGTTCGCCTCGCTCGTCAACATGTAAATGTTGATGCTTCCAGCTATAGTTACATGTATTATTCATTTTAGTTTTGTCTCATTTATGCTTCTTGGTACACCCAATTTCCAGCAACAATTTTGACATGTCTACCTAATATACCCTACAGATTTGTGTACTTTGATAATGTCCCCAGAGCAATTTGCATAAGGCTCGTCAGGGCCTATGTTCTCAATGCAATGTTCAGGGACCAATTTGGAATGAATTAAACTGAGCCTTACATTAAATTACATGTATTATTTTCAATTAAGCTCAAATGTAAAATCATACGGCCTACCGCCAGCCATTGAGTCAACTGGCGTGGTTTCGAAACCCCGGTTGTACGTGACAAGGAGTAGGGTCGCCTGTCCAACGCCGTGGGTTTTCTCTGGGTACTCCCCTTTCCCCCCACTGCTAAAGACCCCCACGCGCAAGCGAATTATTGAAATAAAATTAAACCATATGTTAGTCCTGAAATGACCGAATTTGATGTTAATACATTTAGTGACAGTGATGATGAAGATTAACTTTGATGACATTTGATGTGCAGAGTAACTGTTTAATTTTGATTTTCAATGATTGTTTCACTGTAATAAATAATCTCGAAACTGTTCATCCTGTTTTCTAACCTTTCCCTTCATACCAGCCAAGATACAGAATTATTTTTTTTATCCTATATCTACATGTATGTTTGTAATTTGACCATTAATGATATCCGGAATAGTAGTTCACAGCTACATGTACATGTACAGTTGTAAAAATACTGTAGTGGCTAATAGAAAGGGAACATGTATGTGGGTCTAGAATGTTTATCTTAGTGGAAAAAAATCATGTGGTTCAATGTGTTATAAAGTGGTACTGATCTCCATTATTTCAAAAGCATATCTCTCAACTACTGTCAAACATATCCCCTGGCTAGGATATGCTACAAATCGACTCCAGCATGTTCCATACAAGCGATAATTTCTGAGCAAACAACCAACCCTCAAAGGCCCCTGAGATCCAAGAAACAAAATAATTATTAGGCTTGTGTGCCCACACCTGGTCTTGTGGGTCATACAAAACTAGAAGTCACCATACATACAAAGTGGTACAAAGTTGATAGTCTATCAATTCCAGACATTTGACAGAAAGGGAGATAACTCTTTTTTTTTACCGTTAATGGATTTCCAGAATTCTTTATTCACCCATTACATTTGTGTTTTGAGAATTCTTATTTACACCAAAATCTATCCAATAAACTGTTCATTTCCAAAGATGAAGGCATGAGGTGCTTTAGCTACTATTTAATTTTATGTCAACTTCAGAATTGTTAGTACAAAAATAGCATTTATTTGACAATTTTGACGAATTTCATCTGGCCCTAAATCAATAAATTGCAAACATTTTGCTTGGAACTCCCGGATTTTGTGTTCCTGGCGTCATAAGCTTTCCAAAAATGTATAGTTTTTCTTTTAGGGAAGACCGTGTAGCGGAATTGTGTTTCTAAGCTAGCTAGAAATTTTGGCTGCAGGACTAAATTGTCCATCATTATCTAGTTGTCAACTCCTAAACAATCAAAACACACCGACTACGTGTCATCATAACTTAGCGCAGTTACCTGCACAGCCGTCATGAACTTAACTAAATACATGTTTATTGATTTTGATAGTTGATAAGATAAGTTAATAATATCAATTGATACACATCAGATGTTCAATGTGTTGTAGACAATCAGCGAAATATCAACATTCCACAATAGATTGTATGTTATCGGAAAGGCGTGGATATTCGATGATGGTTACGTGTCTCTGTATCAGGCGCGGATCCAGAGGGTGGGGGGTGGGGGGGTCCAGGGGGTCCGCCCCCCCCCCCCCCCTTGCTCAGACTTGAACATTTTTTATACGATTTTATTGGCGATTTAGACCTGTAATTTTGGAATTTACCTTCCGGAAATACGTCAGAATGAACCGAATTGAATCTAACCCCCGTCCCGTTAATCGGTTGAGCGCAATTAGTTAAGCAATTATCAAACCTAGACCCCCTGCAAAAAATCCTGGATCGGCGCCTGTGTATGTTTTAACATCAAAGTCAGGTTAAAATACAGTTTACCCGCCCCCTTCCCCCAATCAACTGATTTTGGCAGGATTTAGTGTACTTTATAACACTAAATGTTTACCAAAGTAGGACCCCCGGAAAAGTGATTTTTCAAGATGGCATCAAAAATGGCCACCGAAACGTCTTAAAATGATCATAACTATGTAATTATCAACTCAAATTTGATAATCTTGGTGTTTTGTCCTAGGTTTTGGGGGGCAAAGAACACATTAAGATCATTAAAAATGATGTTGGCATATTATGTCAAAAATGGCCGCCAACACCTCCAAATGACTAAACTTTGATGATCTCGAGGTCTATCCCCAGGTTTTGGGGGACAAGGAACACCTAAAGAAGACTTTGAATGTCACTGAGCTGTTCAATCATTACGGAATTGAATTCGTGACCTTCAGCTGTCCACTATTACCTAATGCTCAAACACCCCTGTCCATAGAGTGTTCAATTTGCAGTGCCATCCTCCACCGTAGTATTAAGTGATGTTGGGGGAAATCGTTAAGGGATGACAGATGCTGCAGCATTTGCCACTTTCTTGGTGAAAATGATATGACACAGTGATGGAATTAATTGCTGGGCCTCAATGAAACACCAGAGTCTCAGCTATGTGGGTATCAGCCCTAAAACATTACAAATATTTCATATTATCAAAAGTGTTTCCAACTTGATGGATCAAATACGGCAAACTTGAATGGGTATGGCTACGGGCACGTAACCGTTTTAATGCATCATATACTCATAAGTTAATGGACTTGCTCGTGACATTAGTCAACGGACTTGCTCGTGATATTAATAAAATGAATAAAATTTAAAAAAAAAAATGGTTGGAATGCTCAAACAATTGATTTATCCTTCGTGTGCAAAGCTGTGTCTGGCATGTAATGAGTGGACAAAATTATGTGGGCAAAAATTATATTCACGTGGTGATTTGTTCTATTGGCTGATCAACTGTATATAAACTGCTTGCAAGGCATGTTGTAGACACAAGAAGCCAGAAAACGCACAAGAAGCTATCTCTACGTTCTAGACAAGATTCAAGCAGACATAATTCACCTGGTGAGTATAATGTGACAGTTAACAATAGGTTATCCTTTTTAATGCCAACGAGGCTCTAGTCTGTTATATCAAGTATTGTGCGGAAAACGTATTTTATTGCCAAACTATTGTACCAATGATTGCCCTACAGATTTTGAAGTATAATAGTATATATACTGTTGATATATAAAATATATGTCAACCACTTTGTTTGATTAAGGAAAGCACGTGGCTAAGTGGGCAAGACGCCGACTCCCTGGCCTGGAGGTCGTGTGTTCTATCCCTGCATAAGCCAAGAAAGTTCATCGGGATTTTCCGACGGGGTTCCTCCTTTTCAGTGGTGCAAAAAGGGGGGTGGGGGGGCTGACAAGGACAGCTTTCTTGTCGTTCAGATGCCCCATAACACACTGTATGGTGTATGCCCGTCTTCATTAGCCCAGTCGGAGCAGAGCAGAGCAGAGCAGAGCAGTAGGACGTTAAACCCCATTTCATTTCATTTGTTTAAATAACAAGTGAATGGTCTGATCCTTTCATTTGTCTTTGTCAAGTGTTCTGTAAGATCACAAAGCATTCTCAGACTTAAGTTGAGAATTTACTCAAAATTGTTCGCCTAATTTTAACTAAAATATAACCCTTTATATCAATTTTGTTGTTTTAATGTATCAAATACATCAATAAGAAACTACGTGCAAACTTTTGTGTTTCTGTATTAAAGATATTTCTCATAAACCGTGATTGAAAGTTAAGCAAATTCTCAACTGAAGTCTGAGAATGCTTTGTGAACTTGGGGCCTGATATCAGCCCATTTTATACGCACACAATTCTGTGTGAGAGTATTATGTAGGCACATCGTCGGTTCGTACCTCCCACCGCAAACATTGGAGCGACCCTGCTCCTTGTCACGTACAGCCGGGGATTCGAAACCATGCCAATTGACTCAATGACAGGCTGTATGATACCATTCGACCACCCACCCCCCTCCCGAAACATTGTAGTCGCGATTCAGTTGTTTATAGATTGCTTTCAAATGTGGTGGGAAGCATTGGGGTCACGAGCGGATAAACTCTGTCGAGAGGATACTCATCGCGTGACACCCAGGAAGCGATAGCGGATTTGTATACGCCAATATTTGTAACGGGATTTTTGTCAAATGCTGTGAGATGCAATGGACCTGGCGGACCCAGGAATTTTTGCAGGAGGGGGTTTGCCAGGTTCCTGTAAAGGAACTCTGTCATCATCGTCTCTAATTTACATAGACATACAAACAACAAATTCAATTTTTTTAAGAGAGAAGTCATTTTCATAATGATGTAGGATCACATTGGCATTCAATTTTTTATATAGCTGAGCAGGGTGGGGTTTGCCCCCCCCCCCTCTCTGGATCCGCCCCTGATGGGGTTATGTGAGGACGAACCCGGCCTTCAGTTTTTGAAGCGATAAAGCCTACAGATGCTAACAGGCGTCATTACAATTCAGTTTAAACCACTGAGGTAATGAAAGAATGAGCTCTCTCGATTTCAGCTTTCCACAACTTTGCGTTCCGGAGTAATCCTCCCTTTGTCGAACACGAGAGAACAAATTCTATCGATTGTCAGCGTTTCACAATTTTCCGTTTCAGAATAATCTCTTTGCCGAAAACCTTGTAATCACGCTAGATGCTGTATTTCGCATCGTGGTCAAGCCTTGTGAACGCGATAGAGGCTACATGTTTTTTCATCGTAACGACACGGTGTACCCTATTGATTTTCAACTTTCCATGGCTGATTCTGTTCGTATGTGGCTCATGGGGACAAGATCCTATCAGTATTCAGAGTTCTTAGACGCCCCTTCGGGATTAAAACACCCCCCTCCCTTGCCAAAAACCTTGTGAACGGATTGCTTTAATTAAGCACTCGTGACCCCCTGTGTGCTTGATAGAGGCTATATTTTTCTAACATTGGGATAGAATCTTAGGGGCCATGAGGATGACCCACATCGATATTAAGTATTCTACTACCCCCTGTGAGCCTGATAGAGGCTATATTTTTCTAACATGGTTAATTGTGCTGCACACCGTGCGTAAGAGCCAGTGGAGGACACGCGCTACTGACAATTAACCATCTTTGTCGTACTTTTGGTTTTGATCCCTCTGACTTTGTACCGTTGATTACAGATTAAACATCCAAATGTGTTGTTATTGATGTCTTCCCTTTTGAATATTGTTCACAATAAGAAGCAAAATAAATAAGATATGTTTTACAGGATCATTTCTTTATACGAAAAACTAAGTGATGCGTTTTCTATGGGGCTCAGTATATTTACAAAGAATGTTCATAAACTCCGGTACTTCCAATCAAGGTAGTTGATTTCATGGTTTCTGTTTATTCTTGTTTTCAAGATATATGATGAAGGTTTCAAACGGGCAGAGAATGTTCATCGTGACAATGACATCTGTCTAGTCGTTCGGGTGAGCGGAAAAACAACCTATAAGATCCTTTGGCAGAGGTCATAGTACCGCCACCCTTACACTTATAGCACACTGAACGGCGTATGCCCGTCTTCATTGGCCCAGTCGGAGCAGAACAGTAGGACGTTAAACACCATTCCAAAATTTTGTTACGACTCTTTTGCATTGTATTTTATCTCTTTGGGCTGTATACAATATAAGACTGCAATGGAGGTCCAGTTGATCATAGCGTTCTCTTATTACAGTTAGTTTTGTCAATCTACAAATTTATCTGTCAATTTATCTCTTCAGACTGTATAATATAATACTACAATGAAGGTTCAGATGATCATATTATTAACCCTAATTGCATTAGGTAAGTTATGCAAAAAAAAAATAATATTTTATTGTTAAGATTAATTTGTTATTTTTTAAATTCAATGGCTTACCGAAAACAGATTGAAAAACAAGAATTAACAGACTGGCTCCATACCGATTCTCCATTGATGGATTTGTGTACACTTACGTAGATAATCTGTATATAGTAGGAACCCACGTGATTAACCGTTTATATAGAACAATGTATTTTATTTTCTATGATATAAAGGTACGAAACATGTGCTTGTAAATATTGACATAGATAAAAGTGTATTATTTAAAAAAAAGTCAAAAAAAAAAAAAATCAAATTATGTATTCGTGCAGCTGACAATTTCCCACGAAATATCAATATAGGTTTGGTTATTCTATCGGCAACAGGTGTTGTAATTACTTATATGTAGATAAAATATTTTTGTAATGTGTAATGAAATTTGCAAAGTAAAAACTTAGCAAGTCATACACAACCGTAGAATGACTTAACTAAATAAAGAAAAACACAGCTATGAACTTCCCAGTAGACATCAGGGAATACTCAATTGGTATCATGTTGTTTTTCGCATTTTCTTAGTGTGCCGTTCAACATTTCGTGGCGCGCCTGCGTGGTTGAGAATCACCGGCCTAGAGGCTGAAACGAGAATCCGGTTTGCTTGAGATTTATGTGAACCAGTTTAGGAAACCTCAAACAACTTATGTGACAACCTTAACACGTGTTAACATTAGCACTAGAACGCATCAGATTCATCTCACCTTCTGATTGCTGTTTATCAGTTGTGAGTGTGTGTCGTATAGCGTTTTCAATTACCTGCAATAGGTTTGACCACGTGTGTGGACGACCTAGAAGATATGGGAGCATGTTTCGTGGCTTGACAACCGATGTTGGTGTTGATTTTTGCAGGTGATAATAATGTGATTCTCGATGTACAAATGGAAACCAAAATTGGCCAAAACATCCCAACAGTTAACAACGGTGAGAATACGTCATGTGCAAATTTTAACTGTACTATAAAAATGTGTAAATTTTAACTGTACTATAAAAATAGAATCCACGCTGGTCACACGTGCGTTGATACTTGCAATACACTGAGATGGTATATCTGGAATGTCTCGCACTAACAAATCTCTATTAGTTGTTCTGGCAACGACGAAATACTGGCTTTAAATGGGTGCCGTTTGGGTAATCCATCCCCTACCCCCTACAAGTTATACGCGCCTCCTGATATGTATAAAATACAGGAGGCGTCAAAACATTTTATTTACCTTTCCACATTATGTTTCCATACGTAATTAATTTCTCTTGAGGTTCCGATACTTTTTTCTCTGCGTAGATTATCCCTGTAAACGGTATTTAGGAACCCAGGAAATCGATTATGTAAGACTATTGTGTATTCTGTATGACACTATTTTCCTGGTAGTGAACTCCAAGAATAACTTGTAATACTATCTGTCCGTGTACTCTAGGAAGAACGACGTACTAATAAGGTCAATCGGGTAAAGACACTATCTGGGTGTCCCAACATGGAAACTGCATACAAAACTATGCCCAAATATTAAGGAATAGATGTTTGACGTAATTGAACAAGTAAATCAGCTTTCCTTTTGGCTTTAGGAGTATTGATGATCCCGATCTCGTGATATTTCATGAGGATCCACATAATTACATTACAAGAAGACATCTTTTATAAATAATTTGATTGGGAAATGTCACACGTTGGTGATATACATGTAGCAGGAACAAGTTTGATTTATTTTATTAAATAATGAGTTTTGAATAATTAATAGATATTGGTTGTACATTTGATGGGAGTTACTGTGGATGGAAGCAAGCGACAGACGATAAATTTGATTGGGCAAGACAAAAGGGTAGAACAGAAACCCTTTCCACGGGGCCCATAAATGATCATACAGGCGGTAAGATTTATTTTTAACAGTTACAAAAATTGATGAATAAACGAAAAAAGCAGAGTCTATATGCTGGGAAAAATGCAGCCCGATTCACAGAGCGAGAGAGAGAGATAGAGAGAAATGGGATTTAACGTCCACCCGACACAAACTAGGTCACCTCGGGACCAACATATTGTTTAATTTTATTTCAATAATTCGCTTGTGCGTAGGGGTCTTTAGCAGTGGGAGGAAACCCATCTCTCTCCCTGTCTCCCCCCCCCCTCTCTGTCAATTAATTACTATTCAGTTATTAACCAAACAGAATAAAAATCTGTTTGTTGATTTTCTTTCAGTTGGATCATACATGTATATAGAAGCATCAATTCCACAAAAACCGAATCACAAAGCGAGACTAGAGAGCCCAGAAATTTTCTCATCTACTTCTACACCACAATGTTTGTCGTTCTGGTATCACATGTATGGAATAGATATCGGTAATATTAGTCTGAATGTATACTTATAATTATAACTAGATCTGCCAGGCAGATGTGAAAGCTTTCATATTCATGGTCACCAAATGACCTACTTAATCGTTTGCAGCCAACATTTGATCCGATTTCTAAGATTTTGAAAATTACCCCCTAAACAGCTTTGTTAGCACGAATAACTTCAGAGTGGACAATCGAAATTTTCAAATATCAAAGGCTCGACCCTGAGCAAGGCTATCCGGGATTGTATTAATTGCAGAAGTAGGGGGAATTCCCAAACTACGTTCTATTGTTTCTATTTATAAGTCTGTCAATGTGGATTTTCACCTTTTTTTAAATCTTTATATAATAATAATAATATTGGTATCAATCCACTAGAGAATGCTGTAAGCGCTCGAGTATGTTCTTTCGCTTTGGATTTAAATATTGAGACAGAATCGCATAATCTGATATTTTCTGGAAGTCTATTCCACACAATTCATTCACTGTGTCGGAATATTCTGGATCATTTATTGGTAGGTACATCCAAAAACAATAGGTTCTAATATTGTCATCTATAAAGAATGTCAATAATAAAGAATAGTTTCTAAGGCGCTTTTGGTTGTTATAGTTACTGATTATTTACAGATCAGGGTTTTGAAACAAGAATATTTTCAGCTGAAATTTAAATGGAAATAGTAGTAATAGATCTAATCCCCTCGGCATCAAACTGTTTAGAGACAAAAGTGGTTTAATCCGAAAGGGTTTTGGGCGATGGTCCTTTATCTGCATTAACTGGAATTCAAAATACATGTAGAGTGGTGATCCGAATTTGTCTCCACCATCCCCTTATTGTAAACGTGGCAATTAAGGTGGTACTATAATGCTAAAGATACGATTAGTTAAAGATACGATTTTAAAGTAATTTTCTGGAACACGGACCAACGTAATTTATGTAAGACAGAGGTGATGTGTGACTTTTTAGTAAAATAATGTACGCAGCACGATACTTAATGCTATACTTCCAAATTATTATTATCAATTTGATTTTACTCTGTATTAACGATCATTTGCAACCGCCTTTATAGACCTTCGCTGGTCCACGTAGTTCGGAATTCTAGTCAGGTCACTGTAGTCGACCCTAAGAAAATTGCTTTGCTAAATGACTTCAACAATTGGTCTTTTTAGCTCAACTCAATGTGTACATGAAAACAGCCGGAGCATTGGGGGATGCTTTATGGACTAGATCTGGTGAAGAAGGTGACGTCTGGAAAAGGGGGGTTTTAACCGTAGATATTGGAGAAACATCTCGTTCGGTAAGTACAACAGAATTACTATTAAACGTGTTTGTGTTTTCAACTACGAAAACCTGAAATATAGTTCCTATTATTGTACATTTCAAAACCTTCAAGATTGTCGGAAATATTAAATTGTGTTTTAGATTGTATTTGAAGGAGTTGTAGGAGATGGTGAAGTAGGAGATATAGCTATAGATGATGTTAGCCTTGTAGAGGGAGAGTGTCCAGGTAATAATCACTGTCATTCATTTTATGACAACATACTGTATATTATATTATCGTGTATTTATTTCATACTGGTCGCAGATTGTCGCGAAACTTTACACTAGAAATTTTGGCTGCAGACCTGTCGTGCATAACGCTGTCAACGTCAGTGGCCGAACATTTGTGTCGTCCAGGATACAAGAGTGTTGATAATAGTTATTAATGAACATCGTTCCCAGTTCACACCTAAGTTGTTGACACCAAATTTCTTCTGTCTTGGGACAAGACGCCGCAATTCATGTAGGAAAATGGGTCTGGCACGTATGAGTGTGGAAAAAATCGCGACCCTTCTTCCAGCGTGATTTGTCCAAGTCAGTGATGCAGGGTGGAAGGCCTGGCAAGGACAGCTGTCTAGTCGTTCGGTTGGAAAGACAAACCGAGGCGTGCACGTAAAAGACCCCCTGGCAGTTAAACCAACATCTAGTCTCTCAGAAATACGCGAGACTAACAACTATAGTAAAGTTGGTTTGCACCAGGATTTATAATTGCATTATATCGATTTATAATGATGTATAGTATATATTAAATTATAAAATTGTTGACCCCCGCTCTCCGGCAAAACAAGCCAAAAATAATAGAAAAACACTTAACCATATCCACATATCCCGTTGGTTGCAAATTGCAATAAAACGAATATAAAAACGAATACGCAGAATGCAGACTAGTCTATATGAAGCACGTACTTACTCTTCGAGATTTCAAACTGCAACCGGAAGTTGACATCGCGTGATTTCCGGCAAAATGACACTGTTTCCCATACCGGGACAGGGTCCCCCAGTGTGAATATGGTAGCTTCATATCATGACGAGTAACATGATTGCATCATAAGCAGACAGAGAGAGAGAGAAGGCGCCCCTATCTCCATGCCACATACGCTCACACCAGGGCTCGAAACCACATCCGCAAGCCAGAGGTGGCCGGCCGGCTAGAGGTCGAAGTGCGGCACTCTTGACCACTAGGCCATCTCACCCCCCCCCCCATAAGTAGACAGGTGTTAGACATAATTTGTGTTATAATAGATGGAGCGGGTTTTAATTTTTATTAAATAATGGTGTTTTTGTATAATAAATAGTTATTGGTTGTAATTTTGATGAGAATATCTGTGCATGGAAACAATTGAAAGACGATGACTTTGATTGGACAAGATATGAAGGCAGAACACCATCAAACGACACAGGGCCAACAGCAGATATTAAAGGAGGTAAAATTGATGAATTGTCTTTTTACCAAAATGTAGCGTAGTGTACAAATGTTGGAAGTATATTGATACATCTTCTTTGATTTGCATTTAGTAATTGAACACATTAACACAATGTACAATTTTATGGATACACAATTACTGAGTTTGATACTAAGGTCACTAATTATGTATCCATAAAATTGTACCTTGTGTTAATGTTGAGTTCGGTATCCATGACAACATCCTAACAATGTTTCCATCTTATATTTTATTTTAAAGAGCAATCACTGAGATTTTCACTATATATATACATCGTAAGAATTGCTAAACCCCTTTATATTTCACTTATGCGGTGTGCTCCGTTAGGCAGTGTTCCCTTTAGGCCTGGTGTTATCCAGTAAGTAAAAGGCAGTGTGGTCATTATTTAAATGAACTCGTAATAGGTCGGCCTTATCTTTATGCTGGTGATACACAACTAACAGTCTCTTTTTTTTAAACCAGAGAGGATCAACAAGCCATTCAGCAATCACTAACATAAAAACTTGTATGGACCTAAATGATGATAATACAGAATCCATTTTGATGGGCCATACAATATAGCCCTATAGTTAAAAACTTTGTCTGGTAGCGGATGTAGATAATATTAGTTATTGTCTTTCTCGGGAACCAGACCCCTAATTCTTGCTCGTCTCGGTTATGCAACGGTCTTCTTGTAAATATTCCGTAATGCCAACTTCGACCACTACAAGGCCTACAGAACTCTACTCCTGGGAGGATTACCAAATCATCCAGTAGACGTGGTACAAGGGTTAATCAGTGAACTGGATGTATGAGATGTGTTGTTGACGTTTGGGAAAGTAGGTCGAGGGGAAATGTGTAGGGAGTGATAGTTAGATGTATTATGAATGGTTAGAGTGGCTGTGGTGTTACGGTGAAATACTATGCCGCTACCGTAACACCACAGCTTTATGATTTGTTAGACAGGAGTGATTTAATGGGTGTCAACAACTGGGTTTCTGATTTTAATGTTGTCTTTTCCCACCGGCACTGGCCGTACGCCAGCAACTGAAAATAGCTGACGAAACAGCTAGGGCGTCGATTGTTAGTTCGCGTACAACTTGAAAAACCGAATGTCGTACGCCATTGTGAAACTGAAAGTAGCTGACGAAGACAGTTAGGGTGCCGATTGTTAGTTCGCGTACAACTTGAAAAAACCGAATGTCAGTATGGTATTTCTGACATAATTGGTTATCGGTGACCTGAAAGCTGGTAATCTCGACTCAAAGCGAGTAATCTCGACTCAAAAGTATAGTGTATAACCTACTTACTGTCTACAGTCGTCGCTAGTCTTCCTATACTATAGTTCGTTCATGATTGTTTGTGGACGATTTACTACTCAGTAAGAAAGCCTGTGCCCAAAAAGAGTTCTCGTCTGTTATTATTAGTATAATGACTTCCTCATGTGCGGCAGGTTCGTTTGTTTTTAAAAACACTGTTTTTCGTTCCAAAAAATAGAAAAGTAATTTTTTACCAGATGATCATGGTTTTTCACCGAGACTAGATAATTTCTCTCGGTGAAAGGATATTATCGCTTATGAAAAAGTTCATACACTGTTGAGAAAATAGTCCCATTGGTTTGCTTACCTGCAAATACTACGGGAATAAACTCTGTACTGAAAAATTTTCGCGTGATCTATATAAACTGTCTTCACACACTCGATTTATAATTAGCGATATACAGGTACAGTGGCAAGTGTTATGCTTCTCAGGCTAATACCTCAAAAGTACCTCCGCGCAAAACCCCCGATTTTGGTACATGCAAAAGAAAAAGAAATAGTGCCCATGCGCGTGCCAGTAATAGGAAAACTAAGAGTTCGCGCATAAAAATGCACGAACGTACCAGGCGCGATGTCATCCAGATCCAACCACATCACATACATTCTTAAAGATTGCCATTGGTTCCCTGATCGAATTGATTTTAAACTCTTTACTCTTATCTTGATTGGTATCAATATAAATATTGGCTTCTGTGGGCAGACGATCGGACGGACAGATCATGGGCTTGGATAATATTTAAATATTTAATTAACACTTTAAGAATTACTGATTCTCTTTCAGATGGATTCTACATGTATATCGACGCAAGTGCAGACCCGAAATTTGAAAATGCCACAGCAAGACTAGAGAGTCAAGAAATTGTCTCGTCCGCGAATGAACAATGTGTATCATTCTGGTATCATATGTATGTAGGAGATGGCGGTAAGGGCGAAAAGAGAAATATGAATTCACTTGTCCGATATTACTGTAAAATTGTTCATATTTAAGACAGTCCTATGGCTATCCGATCTTCGGAATTCTCCAATGTTGGGATAGACTTGAATATCCCGTTTTTTTTTATTTTTCGATTATGGGATTTGGGCGATAGGGCACTATTATCACGATGTGTAACACTAGACTGTCACGTTCAGTAGAGTTCTATTAATACTATGCGCTTCACTAGCCTGTCACATTACTAATTTGATTCTATTCTGCATAATTTCGACCAGTTACAGCCCCACAGCCACCTTACGCCGATCCGACATGTCCACAATCCAAACTAGGCCAATACCTCTTCTGATCTGACTGATCATGACCAATTATATTCGCCCTGGTATCCCATTGCTGTCCCATCCGATACTGTACTGTAGTCGACTCCTGGTAATACTTTTGTTGATAAAATACACAACACAATTTATATGGAAAACTAACTGGATTATTTACACATACAGCACGACATTTCGACAAATATTCTCTTGTCATTTTCGAGCAGAAACGGTATTTAGTAAATATTAGTAATGTTGTTGTTCTGAGTGTGATATCACAGAAAAGTTTTTATTATCGTAGCGTGGCACAGGGGTCTTTCCTGTGGGAGGAAACCGGGGTACCCGGAGCAAGCCGGAGGTTGAGAAGGCGCCCCTATCTCAAAGCCACATACGCTCTCACCATGGTTCGAAACTAAAACCGAACAGAGGTGACCGAACAGCTAGCGACGCTCTAGACCACAAGGTCGCCCCCCACCTGATAATTAGTAAACTAAAAGGTCATATCATAGATGGATTCATATCTTAATTAATCCTTAATCAATATCTTTGATGCCCACTCTAATGTTATGATTTTCCTTTTTATTAGCCTTTTGATGGTTTCGTATTGGTTATTGTTTTTGTTACCTTGTTCTGTATAATTTGATTTCTTGCCATTTTGCTGTCATTACTCAATTGAGAACGACAAATTTGTGTTATTTATCATATGCTCAGTTAATAAATGCCATATAAGGATTTCAACTAAATGGGAAACAAGAAGGAACAAAAGAACAAGAACAGGTCATCAAAACCAATTTTACCAATTCCAATGCAGCCATCCACGACCACTATACGTCTGTATCACCACCAAGACTCACAATAACCCAATCAAATCTACAGTGTTGCCCAGCATGTCAACAATCATCCCTCCCCGTTGGGTAAGGTCGCATCATTCATTACAGATTCCACCATGTTTTGCGAAAAGATTAGAAATTTTATGACCAGGAAAGATTGTATCTTATGACGTGATAGATTTATTCACCAATATGCCTCGGGATGAAGCTATGGAAACCCTAAGATCACGAATCGACAATGTTGAATAACGGCTTGAAACATTTGCCACCTTTCACAACCTTAAAACAGATCCACAAGGCAAATGGGAAACTTCTACCTACCAAACCAATTCAACCAAACGGAATAGTCTACAAATCATACATTGGAGAAATGAAAAGACAACTAAACAAACGGATGGTAGAAAACAATACTAAAGCCAAAACAAATGCATCCGCAATAGCAGAACGCACCACCAGAGCCACAAACCAGACTGGAACAACGTCCAAGTCCTAGGCGTCCATAAACACCGGGTAAAAAGACAAATATCATAGAAGCTCTCCAAATCAAACGTTGCAGCCCAAAACTGAACAGAGACACGTTGTTAAACATTTCAAAGGTCTATGATGAGCTGCTAAAGATATAGAAAAACTAATAATAATTATTTGTTAATTCACAATAAACAAATGTTCATCTAATTAATACATGTATATATCGTATTGAATATGTCATTACCAGTTGCGTACAGTAATTGTATTGGCTGTATGTTCTCCCATTGCACTTTAATAAAATAGGTTACCCCCATTTATTACCCCCTCAAGTTATCAGTTTATAAACTTTCAGTATGCTTTTCGTTCGTTTGTAGGATTTTAGGTCCGCTTTCACCTTGGATGATATCGCAGACAAGTCATCATGCTAAACACCTTGACACCAGTAATTGATTTCCATGTAAATGGTGTTTTCCTGATGTGCTCATTCGCTAAATACCTCTCAAGGACTATACTTTGTATGATAATTCGTTTTTTAGCTCAACTCAATGTGTACATCAAAACAGCCGGTTCATTGGGGAATGCTTTATGGACAAAACGGGGTGACCAGGATGACGCTTGGAAACAATGCTATGTGCAAGTACCTGTCGGATCCTCACCATATTCGGTAAGTTGTAAGTTGTAAATTTAAGTTTCAAGATCGATAGTGAAATATTCTCAGTATTTTTCAGCCAAGTGAAAATCTAAATGTTGTAAGTATTTCCTATTATTGGTTCAAAATTCATGGAAATATTAATTGTATTTTAGGTTGTGTTTGAAGGAGTTAAATCTGGTAGCAATGAAGGAGATATAGCTATTGACGATGTTACATTTGTAGAGGGTGAATGTCCAGGTAATTAGTAATTCAAGTTATAAAAATACATTATATTATTCATGTGTCTGCCATGTTATATTAGGTGGTCCGTCGGCCGGTCAGGGCCGTATGTAGGATTTTAAAGGTGGGTGTGCATCAGAGTAGTGGGGCGCCAAAGCCTCCACGTAAGTGATATAAGAAAGTTTGGATCAGGACAAACGAACCCATTGGCTAGTGGACGCCCTTAATCAGTGCCGTAACAGCGTCAGCATGTGTGATTATAATCAAGTGTATTATTTTATAATTTGAAGATTGCCAAATTTTTTTTCTTGGGATGGAGAGAGGGCGCCATTTTACGGGGCACCTTATTTTTCTGGGGGTGCAATATACCCCATGCACCCCCGCTAGATACGGCCCTACTACCGTTACGCATTATTGTACAGACAGCAGATTTAAGATGTATCTGGACGGTCCGGATAAACGCTACCGTAATGGATAGCATCTGGAAAACAAGTGGTGCTTTTGTCCGGAAAGTTCGCATCCACTTGCTTATATATACGATAGAGTTGTCCATGGACTTGGTGGATTTGTTAATTGTTGTACCATTATGCACACAGAGACAGAGGTGCATCTATATACTTCATTCTTCGAGAATATATCTCTGCCCTAAATGGTCAACATATCCAAACACCATATACTGACTAAAGACTAAATAAACTTTTAAAATTGCATTAAATGGAAGTAGAATAGATACTCAACAACATTATCGAAGTGTACTTAGTGTTTTCGGCGAAAATCGTCGACTTAGGACTTAAAATGTCTGTTCTCAATTGGTGCTAACTGCAGACTTGCAGCTCAAGTTTAATATATTGTTGTACATGGACAACGTTAAAGCTACATTTCCTTTAGTACGGATCCAGTCCGGCTCCGGTTCAGAAGCAGACATGACACACGGCATTTTGCGTATCCTTATACGCGGTTTTTCAAGCGGGAGGGCTCTCTTTTCAACATGGCACGTGTCTAAGAAAGGGCGAAAATTTCCCTACCTATTTTTAGCTTTTTGACGTGCGGGCTACCCAAACCGTGTTTCCTTATGTGCGGTATGTGTGTTTACGGACACGGTTCCGCATGCGTTTCCGTACCGAACGCGACATGGTCCGTTTCGAAAAACCGTACGGGACGCCGCATTGAGAACCGTATCCGCACCCGCATATAAGGAAACACTCTTACTAAAATTTTATGAAAGTGGTTTTTTCCGTATCCGCAACCGGGCCGGAGCCGGACCGGATCTGTACTAAAGGAAATGCAGCTTAATTCCTACCCTGGTTACGAATATAGTTTCTGCAAATTGGAATTTCCCTACCTATTTTTAGCTTTTTGCCATGCGGGCTACCCAAACTGCGTATTGTTATGTGTGTTTACGGAAACGGTTCCGCATGCGTTTCCGTACCGAACGCGACATGGTCCGTTTCGAAAAACCGTACCGGACGCCGCATAGAGAACCATCTTACTGAAATTCTATGAAAGTGTTTTTTCCGTATCCGCAACCGGACCGGAGCCGTACCGGATCCGCACTAAAGGAAATGCAGCTTAATTCCTACCCTGGTTACAAATATAGTTTCTCAACCTTTCCCTTTTAACTATGTGGACGTACAATGTCTTTGTTCCGATTTTGACGAATTGGCATGAATCGTAACTTCATGGATTATGTCCGAAAAATAACGGAACTGCGCGACAAAACGGCTGATCCTTATACGCATATAGTGTAAAAATATGTAATAACAGGGTTGCTGAGCCTTTAGAGGTCACAATTTTTATCCGATTTTGATGAAACTTCAAGTTACACTATTTTTCCTCGATCGTTTTTTAAGACTTCGAATTTTGACTAATGGGTTGGATTGTTCGTACGTACTTACTTGGTTTTATTTTATTTGTATCTCAATGATGTCGATTCCTGTCGATAACCGCGCATATCGAAACGCAACTTCATGGATTATGCGTGTTTTTAACTTGTGGTCCGATTTAAAAAAAAAAACGTTTAAATATATCACCGTTACACCCTAATGATGGTTGAGTTCGAATTTTAGACCGAAACTGGCTTACAAAATGACTGTTCCGTGTACGCAAATAGTGTTTTAGTATGTATTTCCAAGGCTTGTAATATTGATCGGACGGTTTGTAGTATAGATCGCAAGGCTTGCAATATAGATCGCAAGGCTTGTAATATAGATTGCAAGGCTTGCAATATAGTTGCAATATAGATCGTAAGGCTGGCAATATAGATCGAACGGTTTGTAATATAGATCGCAAGGTTTGTAATATAGATAGCAAGGCTTGTAATATCGCAGGGTTTGTAATATAGATAGCAAGGCTTGTAATATAGATCGAACGGTTTGTAATATAGATCGGAAGGTTTGTAATACAGATGTAATTGTGTCTAATAAATAGGTAATGATTGCGATTTTGAAAAGGATTACTGTGCCTGGACACAGTGGAAAAACGACGATTTTGATTGGACAAGGAACATAGACAGTACAAAAACAACTAGCACAGGCCCAACCGCAGATAGGACAGGAGGTAAGGTCTAGTTATTTAAATTATACAAAAATTAAAATATAGCTGAAAGTATATTTGTGGGGTGAAAGAGAGAGAAATGGGGTTTAAAGTCCACTAGACACAAACTAGGTCATTTCGGGACTAACATATTCATTAATTCGCTTACGCGCAGGGGTCTTTATCAGTGGGAGGAAACCGGAGGACGCGGAGAAAACCCACGAGGTTGGACAGGCGATCCTACTCCTTGTCACGCACAACCGGGGATTCGAAACCGCGCCAGTTGACTCAATGAGAGGCTTTATGGTGCAGCACGCACGTGCCAACCATTCGACCATCCAACCCCCCTTGTGGGATGAACTGTGATACAACTTTATATAAAAGCATAGTTAAAGGTCCGATAAGGTTATAATGTTATGGGGCCATGGTGACTCAGTGAGTACAAACGTTAGTTCGCTAACCTGGGAGTCCCGTGGTCGATCCAAGCGTTTGCCTACGAGAAAGTTTGTCGGTATTTTCCGGCGGGGGTCCTCCTTGTCAGTGGTGCAGGACAGAGGGCCTGTCAAGAAACAACGTATAGTCGTTCTGATAGGCCGAAAAACCGAGATCCCGTGCACGTAAAAGATTGCTTGGCAGTTCGAATTCGATATAAGAGTAGGCTGTATAAGCAAAATTGCCCTCATGACACGCTTCTGACGTATTCCCCTCTTCATTAGCCCAGTTGGGTTAGAACAGAAGAACTTTAAACCCCATTTTATTTTCATTTTTATACGCCCACATTTTTATGTGGACGTATATTGTCGTCGCCCCTGTCCGTCCGGACGTCCGTCCGTCCGTCCGTCCACAATTTGTTTGTGGACTCTCTACAGGTCACAATTCGTATCCGATTTTGACGAAACTTGAAATATAGGTTTATCCCCAAAAGATCTCGGCTGCTTTCGATATTGGCATGTATCGGATGAAAACTTCATGGATTATGGCCCCTGATTGTACGAAAAATCAAGTTTTTAGCTTGTGGACCCTATAGAGGTCACAATTTTGAACTGATTTTGATGAAACTTGACATGCATGTTTATAATCCAAAGATCTTGGTTCCTTTCGATATTTGCGCCTATCGGAATGTAATTTCCTGAATTATGGCCCCTGATTGTCCGAAAAATCACCCTTTTTAGCTTGTGGTCCCTCTGGAGGTCACAATTATTATCCGATTTGAAAAAACGTTTGACTCTATCACCGTTACACCCTACGGAAGGTTGAGTTCGAATTTCGAGAAAATTGGACCATAATTGCCAGAAAAAATGGCCGCCGTTTGTACGAGAACAGTGTAAAAATATGGTCCCTCTGGAGGTCACAATTATTATCCGATTTAAAAAAGCGTTTGACTCTACCACCGTTACACCCTACGGAAGTTTAATTTCGAATTTCGAGAAAATTGGACCATAATTGCCAGAAAAAATGGCCGCCGTTTGTACGAGAACAGTGTAAAAATATGGTATGTCAAAGTTGTGGACCCTGTAGAGGTGACAATTTTAATTTGATTTGGATGAAACCTGAAATGCTTGTTTATAACCTAACGATCTTTATTCTTTTCGATATTTGCGCATATCAAATTGTAACTTAATGAATTATGGCCTTTGATTGTAGGAAAAATCACTTTCGGTATTGCTTGTTCTCTGTCTATCTCTCGAAGAATTATTATCTGATTTAAAAAAAAACCTCTGATTATATTACTGTTGCACCGTAAGGAAGGTTGAGTTCGAATTTCGTGAAAATCGTACCATAATTGCTGGACGAAATGGTCACCGTTTGTTTGTACGCGAATAGTGTAAAAATATGGTATATCATGGTTGTGGACTCTCTACAGGTCACAATTCTTATCCGATTTTGACGAAAAGTAACATTTCTAGGTTGTGTACCGTCACACCATAATCATTGTCTGGAACTGACCAACAAAATGGCTGCTCCCAATACAGTATGAAATACAGGACTTAATGATGTAGGAAAAATCACTTTCGGTATTGCTTGTTCTCTATCCATCTCTCAAAAATGTGGGCGTATCCTGCCTGGCAGTGTCAGCCTATCTTTATTATACGCCAACATTTTTATGTGAGCGTATATTGTCGCCGCCTCTGTCCGTCCGCCCGTTATTATTTTGTTTGTGGACACTCTACATGTCACAATTTTTATCTGATTTCAACGAAACTTGAAATATAGCTGTATCAGACTGTAATTTTATGGATTATAGCCCCTACTTGTAAGAAAAATCAAATCTTTAGCTTGTGGTCACTCTAGAGGTCGCATCCAGATTTCATGAAACATGCAATGTATTTTTATAAACCAAAGATCTCGTTTTCTTTCGATTATGGCCCCTGATTGTACGACAAATTGCATTTTTGAGCTTGCTGTACCTCTAGAGGTCACCATTTTCATCAAATTTAAAAATAAAAAGTTTCAATATATCGCCCCTACACCATATTGATGGTTGAATTCAAATGTAAAAATCGGACCGAAGCTGCCGAACGCAAATAGTGGAAAAGTATGTCATTTCAACGTTGGGGACTCTCCAGAGGTCACAACTTTATTCCGATTTTTAAAAAAGATACGTTTGTCGGACAAAATCGTCGCTCCCCGTACACAAATAGGTTGTGGACCCTCTAGAGCTTTTCATTTTTTTTTACCCGATTTCAACGAAACTTAAAATATATGTTTATATGCCAAAGATCATGGTTCCTTTCGATACTACCTCGATTATAGCCCCTGGTTGTACGTAAAATCGCTTTTTTTGCCTTGGTTTTCTGTCCATCTCTTGCAAAATGTTGGCGTATATAATTATCTGATTAGTATCCTGATTACACACAAACTACTTTTGTGAAATTCTTATTATGGGGGATAATCGGTACGTGAATACTATTTATGTACAGATAGATATGCCCACGGACGAACGAGCTAATTTTGTTGTGGATTCACTACAGATAAGCACGTGCACGTGAATACGCATATTGATAAACATGTTCGACCATATTACACAAGGGGCGTATAAAACTGATTAAGCGATATATATTTTTCAGAAAAGGGAAAATTGAAAGGATTTTTGAATAATTCTTTTTCAGGTGGATCCTATATATATATCGAAGGATCATTTCCAAGGACTAAGAATGAGACAGCGTACCTGGAGAGTAATGAGCTTATGCCAACTACACCATTGTGTTTATCGTTCTGGTATCATATGCATGGACGTAACATAGGTATAGAAAACAAAATCTGTGAATCTGTGCAGGTTTATGTCACGATTGACCAATTGTTAAAATCCAATACCCAGTCCTTATGATATTTGGGTTAAGGGATGATGGTGACAGGATACTATTAAAGATACATTATGGGAGATTAGATAACAAGTTGGCAGTTCTTGCTATAAAAGTTAAAAACGAGATAATGTAAAGGCAATTTGTTGAAAATTTCAATCAGATTGGTCCACTATGAACCGAGAATTAAGCGAATGAAAGTTCCGCCTAGCCTCGACCATCATTACTAAAGTCGGTACAACAAAAATCATAGTCTCGATTATTCAATTAATCATTAAATCGTGACGGAAAATTATGCATCAATCGGATCATAATCCAACAAATCTCGCAGGCTAGCGTTGACATCGAGAGTTGATTATGGTCTGACTAAGTTAATTAATGTCTAATTAATAGTTTATATAACATTTCAGGCCCAAAGAAAGACGTGCAATAGGCAGATTTGGCTCTTGCATAATGCATGTTTAATATGTTGTGTAACACAGTCTGCCATATTAATATTATGTATTCTGTATCTGTATTTTTAACTCATACTCGACATAACAACATTTGTCCTGTATTCGAATCCTAACAATACAGTTTCTGCTCACTTCCATAAATGATTCCAACAATTGATGTTCTCAGGTCATCTCATTGTGTACACGAAGACGCGGGAATTAGGAGATGCTATATGGGTAAAAGCAGGAGATCAAGGTGACGTTTGGACACGAGGCTATGTAACTCTTCCACACGAAGGAGCTAGATATACGGTAAGCTTCTAGAACATATCCCCGGTTGTACGTGGCAAGGAGTAGGGTCGCCTGTCCAACCTCGTGGGTTTTCTCCGGCTACTCCGATTTCCTCCCACTGCTAATGACCCCTACGCGCAAGCGAATTATTGAAATAAAAATTTAAAAAAAAAACATGCGTTAGTCCCGAAATGACCTGGTTTGTGTCGAGGGGACGTTAAACCACATTTCTCTCTTTCTCTCTAGAACATATAATAATGTAAGTTTCCAGATCAAGATTTTATTGAGTTCATTCATTTAGAGCACCGTCTTTATTAGCCCAGTCGGAGCAGGGCAGTAGGACGTTAAACCCCATTTCATTTAAGCTACATTTCCTTTAGTACGGATCCGGTACGGCCCCGGTCCGGTTGCGGATACGGAAAAAGACACTTTCATAGAATTTTAGTAAGAGTGTTTCCTTATGTGCGGGTGCGGATACGGTTCTCTATGCGGCGTCCGGTACGGTTTTTCGAAACGGACCATGTCGCGTTCGGTACGGAAACGCATGCGGCACCGTGTCCGTAAACACACATAACGCACATAAGGAAACGCAGTTTGGGTAACCCGCTAAAAATAGTTGGGTAAAGCTAAAAATAGTTAGGGAAATTCCAATTTTCGACATTTCTTAGTCACGTGCCATGTTGAACAGAGACCCTTCCGCTTGAAAAACCACATATATGGATATACAACCTGCCGTGTGTCATGTCTGCTCCCGAACCGGAGCCGGACCGGAACCGGACTGGACCCGTACTAAAGGAAATACAGCTTTAGAGCAATTAGATGTTTATGCAACATTATTTCCTCAAACAATCTGTCATATTTGTTTTTAATTGTGTATATGAATATTTGTATTTGATAAATTGTCCAATAATTAGCTATGTTTAGCGCAATATAGCTCGGTTGGAGCTGACTGGCCATAAAATTTCGCTAATTCGTTCATTTATTTGTCAGCCATGTGAACTTCTCTAATGTGAAATTTATTTAAATTTTCATATTATTGTCGTGTTTAAAACTTTAAAGTTTTTAGATTGATTGAAATATAAAATTGTGTTTTAGATTGTAATTCAAGGAGTTCGAGGATCTGGAGCTAGATCTGATATAGCTATAGATGATATTACATTTGACGATGGAGAATGCCCAGGTGATTATTCATTAAATTCCGATTTGTCAATTCGTGTTCTTAATATTTCTTATTTTATACTTTACCGGACCCATAATTTTGTTATTAATTCATGCAAGTTAAAATATGTCTAATTCCCTTGCATGAAGCTGCCGACGTCAGGGGCTGAAGATTGCGTCGTCCAGGATACGCAATTAACGTGTATTGAACAATTATGGTTACACGTTTGGACCACAACCGTCTGTTCTCTTCAAGGGGTGTTTGACACAAAGGAACGTTGAATAGGTTTATTATTTCGGGGGTTGGGGTGGCCTAGTGGTCTAGAGTGCCGCGCTTCGACCTCTAGCTGGCCGGTCACCTCTGGCTTGCACCTGTGAGTGTATGTGGCATGGAGATAGGAGCGCCTTCTCAACCTCGGGGGTTTCCTCCCACTGCTAAAGACCCCTAGGCGCAAGCGAAATATTGAAATAAAATTAAAACCATATGTTAATCCCAAAATGACCTAGTTTGTGTTGAGTGGACGCTAAACCTCATCTCCCCCTCTCTCTCTCTTTTGCTATTTAGTGTAATGTCGTGTTATTATACTCTTTCTCGAAAGACAATGTAGGTATTCTTTCTTCAATTACCTGTTAACGCCACCATATAACAAACTTCATAATAAAATCCTAAGAAAACAGTAAATACTTTTTGGAATTTAATGCGCTATTGATGATGTACACGGAATTGTATTTTCTATTTTTTAGCAGAGTGATCTTGGACTGTGTTAACGACATGATCTGCATCGCTATTCTGATTCTTTTTATATGTGAAAATATAACTTCGCTACTATGCTTATTATATATGGAGAAATCCCTTCACAATTCGGGTTGTTATTATTATTATTATATGGAGAAATACCTTCACTATTTGTGTTATTATTATTATATGGAGAAATGACTTTTTTTATTGAGGTGTTTTATTATTATATGGAGGAATCCCCTCACTATTTGTGTTATTATTATTATTATAAATATTATTATATGGAGCAATCCCTTCGCTAGTTCGGTTATTATTGTTATTATATGGATGAATCCCTTCTTTATTGGGGCTGTTTTTATTATTATATGGAGGAATCCCCCTCACTATTTGTGTTATTATTATTATAATTATTATTATATGAGGAATCCCTTCGCTATTGGGGTTATTATTATTATTATTATATGGAGGAATCCCTTCGCTATTTGGGTTATTATTGTTATTATATGGAGGAATCCCTTCGCTATTTGAGTTATAATTATTATGAAGGAATCCCTTCTTTATTTCGGTTATTATCATTATTATATGGTGGAATCCCTTCATTATTTGCGTTATTATTATCATAATTATTATGTTTTTGCAAATTTTATTCCCACCCAGGTTCGTGATGTAATAAATCGTTGAGTATTAATATATTGCTATTCAAGATCCGGTTATATTTAATACAGGACATGATAAAAAGTGTCTTGTTGTTATTTCGCTGTTGTTTTGTTAGTGCTGTCTTGTAAAAGTCTGTGTATATATTTTGCTAAAAAGAGAACATTTGTATCTCACAAAACATTCGTTGTTATTATTGAATCTAGCCGCAGAAAAATTCAAGTGCCACAAGGACAATTCAAGTGCCACCAGGGGCGGATTGGGGCCGGAAATCGGCCCGTTTTCCTGTGTCAAAGCGGTCCCTTTTTCTGACCGCGGAGCTCGGACGGGAAAATGTTGAAAAATAAACCCCAAATATGCGATTTGGTAGCATATCTGATTATAATCTGTGTCAAATAATATATATCATAAATCGGTTAATTTAGGCCAAATCCCCAACCTGCAAGTAATTTACAACCATCAACCTGTGAAATTATCATATAAACACACGCACAACACACCCGGCCCACACCTAGCACAGAAAGTCGATTATACCAGCCCATTCCAGACTCCAGTGATGGCGTGGCGGTCCGTTAAAGCCACCGGCCACATACAACATGATCATCATCGCTACATGGTTGATCCCAAATAATGTTAAGCATAAAAGAATTATTTTTTTTCCATTTTTTGTCCGGCCGGCCCTTCCGTCCCTCAGTGCCACTCGGAACAATTCAATTGCCACCAGAACAATTCAATTGCCCACTTTTATCTGTGTTAAAGGTAGACTCAAGTTTAAATAAACATGACAATGAGAAGATCACTTTGTTGGTTTGATGTTGTCAGAAGTCTGGGTTAGTCGCCTGGACAGTGACATCATGGCGTATGAATTCCAACCAATAAGGGTTATTTTCGTGGGCCAGTGTCCTGTTACATCGGGTGAAATCTCCGCTTTCCTTTTGACCCATCTGCTGTTACAACCATCAATCTGATTATTGAAAGAATAAACTTTGGCCATTATGTATTAGTAGTTATACATGTAGTGTGTTTAATGTTTCTTTCCGTCTTGTTGAATTAAAGAAGTTCAATCCACAGTTATGATCTGATAATGTTACAGTCTTGCCAGCTCCGTCCTTAAGTTTAATCGTTTATAATGCATTAATCTGTGTCTAGAGAGGGAGAGGGAGAGAGTTAAAGAGAGAAATGTGGTTTAACGTCCACTCGACACAAATTTCGGGACTAACATATGGTTTAATTTTATTTCGATAATTCGCTTGCGCGTAGGGGTCGTTAGCAGTGGGAGGAAACCGGAGGATCCGAAGAAAACGCACGAGGTTGGACAGGCGATCCCAATCCTTGTCACATACAACAGGGGATTCGAAACCGCACCAGTCGACTCAATGAAGGCTTTTTGTTATAGCACGCATGCGCTAACAATTCGGCCCCCCCCTACTCTGTGTCTATAAGCCCCTTTTGCATTACAAATTTTAAGCGAACCAGGCACGACACGGTAACTTTTTTGTAGTTAAACGTTTCAAACATTAGTTACTATACTTGCAACCTTATACTGTGTTAAGGTTACAATTGATACAGTCCTAGAACCATTACGCAAGTTCAAATAGGTTCAAACGCACAGTTGTCACATATCATTAGAATTTGTATTGGAATAATTAATTCTATCACAAATAGTGAGGACTGGACCATTAAAATAGTTACCGAAGAGTTTTTCTTTGCATAGCCATGTTGATGTTGTAGGCCTAATGACGTATTACGCAGTTTGCCGCCATGACACCGGCCAGTTGAAATTTTGCGTAGCAGTTGGGTTTCATCAAATCATTCGCGATAAGGCTTCACCTAATATCGATTTTCAACTGCTAAGGGATCTTTCTCGTGTCAAGTCAGCTGTGCTGTACCACTGACATTTGGAAATGAGTAAACAAACAAACAATATTCCGCCTTTTCGAATTCCAGCTGTCAAAGTTTGTTGGACCTTGTTTTTGCCCCATGCTATTAACTACACCCGTTTTGGGCATATGCGTGTTGTTTTCCACACTAAAGTAATGCTCTATCGCTTGAGAACCGATCTAATCTGTAGTTAGAATTAAATAGTTATCTGTGACTTTGTGCTGTATGGCTGTTTTTTTCTACATGTAAAATACATTGTCAATGGAGATAACTACTGCACAAAATGTAAAGCCTAATATTTTGGATTAAATGTTGTCTATTGCAAGATATATATTTTGCTTAAACATGAAAATGTCTGACCATAATTGCAAGTTATTACATTTGTTTCCGACATCGTTTGATGTTGAATAGTGTATTATAAAATAAAATTGATTTGGTGTCAGTTTTCCTGGATAAATTGTTAACTTGAATCACATTTATAAATAGACTAGTTTCAATTGGTTCTGATTTCTGCTTAGTTACGTTAGCTTTGCGCAGTGGCGGTACCATAGCCAGTGAGGAATTTCCGAGGCGTGGTTATTGCTAGTTGAAAACTATACCCAATACCCCGCGCTGACGACCTGATGGTCGGCATGCGCAATTTTTGCCGGCTTCCACGGGAGCTAATTATACAATCTAAAAGAGTGAAACGAAACGCTAAATCAAGGTGATGTCAAGTTGTTTGGTTTCCATTGAAAAGTCTATAATTCGCTTATTCATTAAAAAAATATGTATTCTTGTATTCTCGCGATTTTACTGGTTGATAAAACTCAGCATTTGGGTGCTTTGAGTTCATTTGGGGATTGGGCACAATACAAAGACTATACAATAGATTGTTTGTACACATACACCGCACCGTTTCGCCAAATGCACTCTTACCAAGCTTGGGAACACACCTGTCTGCATTTCTTGTTGTTCTGTCCAACCATGTGGATTTCTCCGGGCCCTCCCACTGCTAAAGACCCCTAACGCGCATTCGAATTATTGAATTAAAAATTGAACCATACGTTAGTCCCAAAATGACCTAGTTTGTGTGGAGCCGACGTTTAAACCCATGTCTCCCTCTCCTCTTTTTCTATTCGAGGAATCCCCTTTCCTTTGCTGCAGTCCAGTATCAGCACGTTGCATATAGCGCGTATTTACAGTAACGAACCTCAATGATTCTTATTACATGATTCTTGTATTTGCATATGACTTGTCGAGTGGACGTTAAACCCCATTTTTCTATCTCTCTGTCAATTATTTTTGAACAGAAGGGCATTAAAATTCCATTTCATTACGATGACTCTTGTATTTGCAAATGACTTGTCCAGGGGTGACAACAATAAATAAAACTAGACCTGCATGCAGGAATGACGGGTTTCACTTTTGCCATGTTACCTTTGAACTTGAACTTGTGTCACTTTTGGTGCCACGTTACCCTTGAACATATGTCCTTTCCGGTACCAATGAAACCAATATACAGGTTTCCACATAAGCATTGCACACATCAAATAAAATGGAAACAGAATCAAACAAATCCAGCAATTTTATTTTATACATTTGTTACATGTAATTGATCCTGACAAAATAACAGTACTTCCGGTGATAATGTAAATGTTCCCTTAGTCTTATGAAATCAGAAATGGCATAAGGCATCATATGGTGAAAATTTTATGTAAATCGAATAATAATTTCCACTTTTATAGACCAAAAACCTTGAAAAGTGACGTGTAGAAAATCGTCTATTTCTCGGCAACCGTACAAGTTAGAAACCATTTTTTGGTATTTATATGACCGTATGGGTTTAATCTATTTGTTGATTGGAATCAAATATCATAATTGTATAAACATTACAAATCAGACTCATTTGAATAAAATATCGGTTTTGAAGGCTTAAAATACAGTTTTTGCCAAAATGACGCTACTTCCGGTGATAATGAAAACGTTAAATTAGTTTTATAACATCGTCTATGACATTAGGCTTCAAAGGGTGAAAATTTTATGAAAATCAAATAATAATTGACACTTTTATGGGCCAAAAACCTTCAAAAGTGACTTTCAGAAAATCGCCTATATCTCGACAACCGAACAAGTTAGAAACAATTTTATGATATCTATTTGACCGTATGAGTTTTGTTAATATGTGAATTTAAACCAAAAGTTAATTTTATTATTACATGTGACATAATTCTTGGTTGAAAAAAAGATCGATTTTAAAAGTTAAAAATTGAGTTTTTGACTAAATGACGTCACTTCCGGTGTCAATTTTAAATAGTAATCAACATGATATGACGCACACTTGCTTTTTGAATCAAATGATGTCACTTTTGTGAATATCCATTAATAATTGACTATTTTACAGGCAACATTACGAAAACAGTGACTTATGCAAAACTGCCCATTTCTCGGCAACTGCTTATATTAGAAACTAATTTTAACATACATTCTCTTCGTATGGATTATAGTGACAGGTTTATAAAAGTAAAGTAAAAAAATTTTAAAATCTGAAAAGCCTGAATGGGTTGTAAATAGGTCAATTTTACGCCTTTTTTCACCCCTTAATCCAATTTGCTAGATAACACTTTTGGTAATTAAAAAAATAACAATTGGGACAACGAAGCATATGAACTTTGTTTTATACAAATCGAACAATAAAAAATTAATCTAGGACTGAAAAACTGAATTAGCTAATGGCGGCCAAGGAAAATTACTGAGACAAATTTTTTTAACATTTTTGCGCTAGTCAGATGACTCTTTAATTCTGTGCACAACACGACTAAATAATATTTATAAATAAAAACGTTAAATCGAATAATAATTGCCACTTTTAAAGATCAAAAAACTTGAAAAGTGACTTGTAGAAAATCGGCTATTTCTCGGCAACCGTACAAGTTAGAAACCATTTTGTGGTATCTGTATGATCGTATGGGTTCATTCTATTTGTTGATTGGCATCAAATACCATAATTTGAAAAAGATTTCAAAACAGACTCATTTGAATAAAATATCTGTTTTGGAGGCTAAAAATTCAGTTTTTGCCAAAATGACGTTACTTCCGGTGATAATGAAAATCTTAAATTACTTGTATGAAATCCCAAATGGCATTAGGTATAACATGGTGTGACGTTTATGAAAATCGAATAATAATTGACCCTTTTATGGCCCCGAAACCTTCAAAAGTGACCTGTAGAAAACCGTCTATTTCTCGGCAACCGAACAAGTTAGAAACCATTTTATGATATCTATATGACCATATGAGTTTTGTTTATATGTGAATTTAAACCAAAAGTTAAAATTATTAATACATATTAAGTTATTCTTGGTTGAATAAAACATTGATTTAAAAAAGTGTAAAATGCATTTTTTGACCAAATGATGTCACTTCCGGTGTCAATTTTAAATTGTAATCAACTTGATATGACGCTACGTGCTTTTTGAATCAAATGATTCCAGCTGTCAAAGTTTGTTGGACCTTGTTTTTGCCCCATGCTATTAACTACACCCGTTTTGGGCATATGCGTGTTGTTTTCCACACTAAAGTAATGCTCTATCGCTTGAGAACCGATCTAATCTGTAGTTAGAATTAAATAGTTATCTGTGACTTTGTGCTGTATGGCTGTTTTTTTCTACATGTAAAATACATTGTCAATGGAGATAACTACTGCACAAAATGTAAAGCCTAATATTTTGGATTAAATGTTGTCTATTGCAAGATATATATTTTGCTTAAACATGAAAATGTCTGACCATAATTGCAAGTTATTACATTTGTTTCCGACATCGTTTGATGTTGAATAGTGTATTATAAAATAAAATTGATTTGGTGTCAGTTTTCCTGGATAAATTGTTAACTTGAATCACATTTATAAATAGACTAGTTTCAATTGGTTCTGATTTCTGCTTAGTTACGTTAGCTTTGCGCAGTGGCGGTACCATAGCCAGTGAGGAATTTCCGAGGCGTGGTTATTGCTAGTTGAAAACTATACCCAATACCCCGCGCTGACGACCTGATGGTCGGCATGCGCAATTTTTGCCGGCTTCCACGGGAGCTAATTATACAATCTAAAAGAGTGAAACGAAACGCTAAATCAAGGTGATGTCAAGTTGTTTGGTTTCCATTGAAAAGTCTATAATTCGCTTATTCATTAAAAAAATATGTATTCTTGTATTCTCGCGATTTTACTGGTTGATAAAACTCAGCATTTGGGTGCTTTGAGTTCATTTGGGGATTGGGCACAATACAAAGACTATACAATAGATTGTTTGTACACATACACCGCACCGTTTCGCCAAATGCACTCTTACCAAGCTTGGGAACACACCTGTCTGCATTTCTTGTTGTTCTGTCCAACCATGTGGATTTCTCCGGGCCCTCCCACTGCTAAAGACCCCTAACGCGCATTCGAATTATTGAATTAAAAATTGAACCATACGTTAGTCCCAAAATGACCTAGTTTGTGTGGAGCCGACGTTTAAACCCATGTCTCCCTCTCCTCTTTTTCTATTCGAGGAATCCCCTTTCCTTTGCTGCAGTCCAGTATCAGCACGTTGCATATAGCGCGTATTTACAGTAACGAACCTCAATGATTCTTATTACATGATTCTTGTATTTGCATATGACTTGTCGAGTGGACGTTAAACCCCATTTTTCTATCTCTCTGTCAATTATTTTTGAACAGAAGGGCATTAAAATTCCATTTCATTACGATGACTCTTGTATTTGCAAATGACTTGTCCAGGGGTGACAACAATAAATAAAACTAGACCTGCATGCAGGAATGACGGGTTTCACTTTTGCCATGTTACCTTTGAACTTGAACTTGTGTCACTTTTGGTGCCACGTTACCCTTGAACATATGTCCTTTCCGGTACCAATGAAACCAATATACAGGTTTCCACATAAGCATTGCACACATCAAATAAAATGGAAACAGAATCAAACAAATCCAGCAATTTTATTTTATACATTTGTTACATGTAATTGATCCTGACAAAATAACAGTACTTCCGGTGATAATGTAAATGTTCCCTTAGTCTTATGAAATCAGAAATGGCATAAGGCATCATATGGTGAAAATTTTATGTAAATCGAATAATAATTTCCACTTTTATAGACCAAAAACCTTGAAAAGTGACGTGTAGAAAATCGTCTATTTCTCGGCAACCGTACAAGTTAGAAACCATTTTTTGGTATTTATATGACCGTATGGGTTTAATCTATTTGTTGATTGGAATCAAATATCATAATTGTATAAACATTACAAATCAGACTCATTTGAATAAAATATCGGTTTTGAAGGCTTAAAATACAGTTTTTGCCAAAATGACGCTACTTCCGGTGATAATGAAAACGTTAAATTAGTTTTATAACATCGTCTATGACATTAGGCTTCAAAGGGTGAAAATTTTATGAAAATCAAATAATAATTGACACTTTTATGGGCCAAAAACCTTCAAAAGTGACTTTCAGAAAATCGCCTATATCTCGACAACCGAACAAGTTAGAAACAATTTTATGATATCTATTTGACCGTATGAGTTTTGTTAATATGTGAATTTAAACCAAAAGTTAATTTTATTATTACATGTGACATAATTCTTGGTTGAAAAAAAGATCGATTTTAAAAGTTAAAAATTGAGTTTTTGACTAAATGACGTCACTTCCGGTGTCAATTTTAAATAGTAATCAACATGATATGACGCACACTTGCTTTTTGAATCAAATGATGTCACTTTTGTGAATATCCATTAATAATTGACTATTTTACAGGCAACATTACGAAAACAGTGACTTATGCAAAACTGCCCATTTCTCGGCAACTGCTTATATTAGAAACTAATTTTAACATACATTCTCTTCGTATGGATTATAGTGACAGGTTTATAAAAGTAAAGTAAAAAAATTTTAAAATCTGAAAAGCCTGAATGGGTTGTAAATAGGTCAATTTTACGCCTTTTTTCACCCCTTAATCCAATTTGCTAGATAACACTTTTGGTAATTAAAAAAATAACAATTGGGACAACGAAGCATATGAACTTTGTTTTATACAAATCGAACAATAAAAAATTAATCTAGGACTGAAAAACTGAATTAGCTAATGGCGGCCAAGGAAAATTACTGAGACAAATTTTTTTAACATTTTTGCGCTAGTCAGATGACTCTTTAATTCTGTGCACAACACGACTAAATAATATTTATAAATAAAAACGTTAAATCGAATAATAATTGCCACTTTTAAAGATCAAAAAACTTGAAAAGTGACTTGTAGAAAATCGGCTATTTCTCGGCAACCGTACAAGTTAGAAACCATTTTGTGGTATCTGTATGATCGTATGGGTTCATTCTATTTGTTGATTGGCATCAAATACCATAATTTGAAAAAGATTTCAAAACAGACTCATTTGAATAAAATATCTGTTTTGGAGGCTAAAAATTCAGTTTTTGCCAAAATGACGTTACTTCCGGTGATAATGAAAATCTTAAATTACTTGTATGAAATCCCAAATGGCATTAGGTATAACATGGTGTGACGTTTATGAAAATCGAATAATAATTGACCCTTTTATGGCCCCGAAACCTTCAAAAGTGACCTGTAGAAAACCGTCTATTTCTCGGCAACCGAACAAGTTAGAAACCATTTTATGATATCTATATGACCATATGAGTTTTGTTTATATGTGAATTTAAACCAAAAGTTAAAATTATTAATACATATTAAGTTATTCTTGGTTGAATAAAACATTGATTTAAAAAAGTGTAAAATGCATTTTTTGACCAAATGATGTCACTTCCGGTGTCAATTTTAAATTGTAATCAACTTGATATGACGCTACGTGCTTTTTGAATCAAATGATGTCACTTTTATAAAAATCCAATAATAATTGACTATTTTACAGGCAAAATAACGAAAACAGTGACTTATGCAGAACTGCCCATTTCTTGGCAACTGCTTATATTACAAACGAATTTTAACATACATTTTCTTCGTATGGATTATAGCTACAAGTTTATAAAAGTTACGAAGAAATATTTTAAAATCTGAAAAGCCTGAATAGGTTGTAAATAGGCCAATTTTACACCATTTTTAGCCTCTTAATCGAATTTGCTCGAAAATGAAATCGAAATTAAAAAAACTGCTTCCTACATTTTTTGCGCCTTGAAAGGGCACACTCTTTGAGTCATATAATTTTTCAAAAAAATAATATTTGTTTATGAAGATCGTAAATAACTGTCAAAATTGTAGTTTTTGGTAAAATTATGCCACTTCCGGTGCCGACAGATAACACTTTTGGTAATAAAAAAAACGACAATTGATACAACGAAGCATATGAACTTTGTTTTATACAAATCGAACAATAAAAAATTAATCTAGGACTGAAAAACTGAATTAGCCAATGGCGGCCAAGGTAAATTACTGAGACAAAATTTTTTAACATTTTTGCACTAGTCAGATGACCCTTTAATTCTGTGCACAATACGACTAAAAAATATTCATAAATAAAAAAGTTTTTTGTAAAATTTTAAATTTTCGAAATTTGGCGCCTAATATCTTCGAAGATTTGCCGAAAATCAAAAATCGAAAGTAGCGTAGCTATGTGCCCTGTCTCAGGCTATGCCAAAATGTATCGAAAGTTAAAATCCAATGATTATTGTTAAAATTACTGCAATATTTTTAAAAACGATAACTTCGGTGATTTCGGACATTTCGCATTGCCGCAGAACGTTCAAAATAGCTTTATCCTCTAAGTCACACCCACTTTCCCAGTAAAACCGAAGAAATCGTAACGATGCGACACGTAGTTGCTGAGATCTATTCAAATTGGAATCTGAATAATAATAATAATAATAACTAGACCTGCAAGCAGCACTGAACCGGCTTTCAGGAATCATACAGGAAGTTTATTATACCATAGCCGATCCATTGAGCTACCAAACTATACTTTAGGTTGTTTTGCTTTAGTGACACCGTCTATCATATGTAAAAGTAATATTTGCTGGCGAAAAGATCAGTCAAAATTGTAAATTATGGCAAAATTAAGTCACTTCCGGTGCCGAAAGAAATTTTTATAGGTGAAAAATAAGTCGAAAATTCGCAACATACAAAATCCAAACGTTGTTTATTACATTTCGGGCAATAAATAATTAACCTATAACCCATAAACTGAAATTAAGAAGGTAAAAAACTTAAAGGTGACCCTGGGAAAATTGGTTATTATTCGACAAAGGAACATGCTAGAAGCCTTTTCTTGATATCAATATGATGGTATTGATTCACTCTTACTGCCCATTAGAGTCAGACGTTATAAAGTTAAACAAATAATGAATATAAATCACTTCTAAAAAATGTTTGTTTTGAAGGCTAAAAATACGTTTTTTGCAAAAATTACATTACTTCCGGTGATATTGAAAATGTTAACTTGGTTCATAGAAGTCATAAATTGCATAAGGTATCAAATGGTAAAAAAATTATAAAAATCGAATAATAATTGACACTTTTATATACCAAAAACCTTGAAAAGTGACTTATAGAAGATCGCCCATTTCTCTGTAAACATACAAGTTAGAAACCATTTTGTGGTATCTGTATGGTCTTATGGCTTCATTCTATTCGTTGATGGGAATCAAATATCATAATTTTAAAAATATTATAAGGGAGACTGATTTGAATAAAATTTTAGTTTTTTAGGTTAAAAATGCAGTTTTTGCCCAAATGACGTCATTTCCGGTCACAGTGAAAATGTAAAACTGGCTTGACCTAGTCCAAATTGGCATTAGGCATCAAATGGGAAAAAAATATTGCAAATCGAATAATAATTCACTCTTGCATAGGCAAAATAACGTGAAAAGTGATGCATGCAAAATTGCATATTTCTCGGCAACTGCTCATATTACAAACTAATTTTCGCATACATTCTTTTCGTCTGGATTAGTGCTACGAGTTTATGGAAATTACAAATAAATATTTCAAAATATGAAGACGCTGAATGAATTGTAAATAACTGAATTTTACACTTTATTTTACATTTTATTCGAAATTGCCCGAAAATGGAATTGAAATTTAAAAATATGAGCTAAGGATTTTGTGCACCTTTGCAGGGTGCATCCATTTAGTTATATCAGTTTTGAAAAAAAAATAATATTTGCTTTCAAAAAGTGGTACCGAACTGTCAAAATTGTAGTTTTTGTTAATATTACGTCACTTCCGTTGCCGACAGAAAAATTTCACGGTAACAAAAAAAATTACAATTGGGACCACGGAGCATATGAACTTTGTTTTATACAAATCGAACAATAAATAATTTTTCTGGGTACGGAAAACTAAATTAGCCGATGGCGGCTAACACAAATTACCGAGACAATTTTTTTTTCTCATTTCTGCTCAAGTAGGATGATATTTTAACCCTGTGTAAAATATCATCAAAAAATATTCATAAATAAAAAAGATTTTCGTAAAAAAAATATTTTTTTTCAAAATATCGGACATTTTTTCGACTACTTCCGGTTTTACGATCGTTGTTGTGATAGCTTTACGAATTTCTTTGGATACTTAACTTTCTGTACCAGAATTGTCAGAAACATCCATTGAGCAGTTTTGAAAAAAAAGATAAATTAAAGAGCGTTTACAAAAATTTAACGATTTTTCAATTTTTTCAAAGTTTGATGCCATTTTTGGACCAACTATATTATTTCAATGCTTTTCATTTTTGATTCACTATATAGACAACCGATAGGACTTTGAGTAAGAAAAGTTTATGAAAAATCTGCGGCGTCGTTTTCGAGAAAAGGACGTCTCAGAATGTTAAAAAATCGGAAAATACTAGATTTTTGGCACACAATAATTTATTTCCTTACCATCGATATCGTATTATTTAGATACCATATGATGGTCCATTAATAGGGCTATCCAACGACACTTTAGTTCTTTTGGTCCGCTATTACCTAAGGGAGAAATCAAGTTTTTTGCAAGTGCGACAATGTTTTTAACCTTTTTTTACATTTTTTGAATACTTCCGGTATGGTTATTATTGTCGATATAGTTTTGATAACCGGTTTAGGCACTAAAATAGCCACAGGGCTCTGTAATGATATATTACATTATCTGATCAGATAAAATGCCCCTGAGAAATCCTAGGTTCAAAAGTGCCAAAAATGCAAAAAATTTAAAATATCGAAAATTAAATTTCAATAACTACATACATATTATACATCGTTAGAATCGTAATTAGGTCAGCTATCTGAATATACAATTTTTTTTTGAAAATCTCTTAAAATAAAAAAATAGCAGAGCATTTTCCAAAATTTCACGATTTTTCGACTTTTTTCGATTTTCAGTCCGTTATTTCACCTTTTCCAGATATTTCAAAGTCGTAATGGAATGTTTCGTACACAAGATTACTGCAAGGTCTCTCGATAGAGAAAGTTTCATAAAAAACTGTGGAGCAGTTTTCGAGACACAGGCATCTAAAAACGCTCCAAATCAGAAAATACTTGATTTTCAGCGAGCCATATTTTGCTTCCTGCTGATCGTATCCGTACGAATTGGGTATCATTCAGTGGTCCAATTACCGCCCGACCAAATGATACCTTAATTTGTTTAATCCGTTGATATCGGACGGGAAAATCGTGTTTTTACCCAAAACACCAATTTTTCACGTTTTTTTCAAAATATCGCATAGTATTTCGACTACTTCCGGTTTACGGATTGTTGTTGAAATTGCTTTAAACGGTGGTTTGACCATATTACTTCATGTTCCAGGAATTTCAGAAACGTCGATCCGGCCGTAAAACGAAACTTAAGCTCACAAAATGTGAAGAAAATTCGAAAAAAATCGAAAAATAAAGGGCGATGACTCTGAATAAAACTTATATTACTGGAACCGGATTGCCTTCAGGTATCCAAAAATGTAGGTCAAATTTGAAAATTTTGAAAAATAACAAAAAATGTGTCTTAAACAACATATTTTCATTTTTCGAATGCTAGAAGTCAGCAGCGAAGTTTCTAAATTGCAAAATTTTCAACTGCTATCGTCCGAGAAAAGACTCAGGGTTTCCAAAAATGTAATTTGTATGAAAATAGGTACAGAATTGACGAATCTACGGCCGTTTTTTAATTTTTTGGCACCGCACAAAATTCGGCCACTTCCGGTCTGCGCAGAAGTTTCAAATACAGTGGAAGGGATGGCCACTATATGGTTTCCTGATAGAAAATTACGTCCCAGATCTGTATCTGTTACAGACACTGAGAAATAGGCTCCCCCGAAAAATAAAATAATAATAATAAACTAGACCTGCAAGCAGCACTGAACCGGCTTTCAGGAATCATACAGGAAGTTTATTATACCATAGCCAACCCATTGAGCTACCGAACTAAACTTTAGTTGTTTTGCTTCAGTGACACCCTCTACCATATGTAAAAGTAATATTTGCTGGCGAAAAGAGCGGTCAAAATTGTAAATTATGGCAAAATTACGTCACTTCCGGTGCCGAAAGAAATTTTTATAGGTGAAAAATAAGTCGAAAATTTGCAACATACAAAATTTGTTTAATACATATCGGGCAATGGAAAATTAACCTATAACCCATAAACTGAAATTAAGAAGGTAAAATAATTAAAAGTGACCCTTTTAGAAGCCTTTTCTTGATATCAATATGATGGTATTGATTCAATCTTACTGCCCATTAGAGTCAGACGTTATAAAGTTAAACAAATAATAAATATAAATCCCTTCAAAAAAATGTTTGTTTTGAAGGCTAAAAATACGTTTTTTGCAAAAATTACATTACTTCCGATGATATTGAAAATGTTAACTTAGTTGATAGGCATCAAATGGTAAAAAAATGATAAAAATCGAATAATAATATTGACACTTTTATAGAGAGAGAGAGAGAGAAATGGGGTTTAACGTCCACTCGACACAAACTAGGTCATTTTGGGACTAACATATGGTTTCAGTTTTATTTCAATAATTCGCTTGCGCGTAGGGGTCTTTAGCAGTGGGAGGAATCCGGAGTGCCCGGAGGAAACCCACGAGGTTGAGAAGGCGCCCCCATCTCCATGCCATATACGCTCGCACCAGGGCTCGAAACCACAGCCGCAAGCCAGAGGTGACCGGCCAGCTAGAGGGCGAAGCGCGGCACTCTAGACCACTAGGCCATCCCAACCCCCCGACACTTTTATAGACCAAAAACCTTGAAATGTGACTTATAGAAGATCGCCTATTTCTCTGTAACCGTACAAGTTAGAAACCATTTTGTGGTGGTCGTATGGTTTCATTCTATTCGTTGATGGTAATCAAATATCATAATTTTAAAAATATTATAAGGCAGACTCATTTGAATAAAATATTTGTTTTTTAGGTTAAAAATACAGTTTTTGCAGAAATGACGTCATTTCCGGTCACAGTGAAAATGTAAAATTGGCTTGAACTAGTCCACATTGACATTAGGCATCAAATGGAAAAAAAATATTGCAAATCGAATAATAATTCACTCTTTTATAGGCAAAATAACGTGAATAGTGATGCATGCAAAATTGCATATTTCTCGGCAACTGCTCATATTTCAAACTAATTTTCGCATACATTCTCTTCGTCTAGATTATTGCTACGAGTTTATGCAAATCACAAATAAATATTTCAAAATATGAAGACGCTGAATGAATTGTAAATAATTGAATTTTACACTTTATTTTACATTTTATTCGAAATTGCACGAAAATGAAATTGAAATTTAAAAAATCTGAGCTAAAAATTTTATACACCTTTGCAGGGTGTATCCTTTTAGTTATATCAGTTTTAAAAAAAAAATATTTGCTTTCAAAAAGTGGTACCGAACTGTCAAAATTGTAGTTTTTGTTAATATTACGTCACTTCCGTTGCCGACAGAAAAATTTCACCGTAACAAAAAAAATTGCAATTGGGACCACGGAGCATATGAACTTTGTTTTATACAAATCGAACAATAAATAGTTTTTCTGGTTACGAAAAACTAAATGAGCCGATGGCGGCTAACGCAAATTACCGAGACATTTTTTTTATCATTTCTGCTCAAGTAGGATGATATTTTAACCCTGTGTAAAATACCATCAAAAAATATTCATAAATAAAAAAGGTTTTCGCAAAAAAAAAAAAACAATTTTCAAAATATCGGACATTTTTTCGACTACTTCCGGTTTTACGATCATTGTCGTGACAGCTTTACGAAGTTCTTTGGATACTTAACTTTCTGTACCAGAAGTGTCAGAAACATCCATTGAGTAGTTTTGGAAAAAAAGATAAATTAAAGAGCGTTTCCAAAAATTTAACGATTTTTCAATTTTTTTCAAAGTTTGAGGCCATTTTTGGACCTCTTATATTATTTCAATGCTTTTCATTTTGGATTCACTATATAGACAACCGATAGGACTTTGAGTAAGAAAAGTTTAAGAAAAATCTGCGGCGTTATTTTCGAGAAAAGGGCGTCTCAGAATGTTAAAAAATCGGAAAATACTAGATTTTTGGCATACAATAATTTATTTACTAATCATCGAAATCGTATTATTTAGACACCATATGATGGTCCATTAATAGGGCTATCCAGCGACACTTTAGTTCTTTTGGTCCGCTATTACCTAAGGGAGAAATCAAGTTTTTCGCAAGTGCGACAATGTTTTTAACATTATTTTTTCATTTTTTGAATACTTCCGGTATGGCTATTATTGTCGGAATAGTTTTAATAGGCGGTTTGGGCACTAAAATAGCCACAGGGCTCTGTAATGACATATTACATTATCTGATCAGATAAAATGCCCCTGAGAAATCCTATGTTCAAAAGTGCCAAAAATGCAAAAAAATTAAAATATCGAAAATTAAATTTCAAAAACTACATACATATTATACATCGTTACAATCGTAATTAGGTCAGCTATCTGAATATACAATCTTTTTTTGAAAATCTCTTAAAATAAAAAAAAAGTAGAGTATTTTCCAAAATTTCACGATTTTTCGACTTTTTTCGATTTTCAGTCCGTTATTTCACCTATTCCAGATATTTCAAAGTCTTATTGGATGGCTTCATGCAAAAAACCTCCGAAAGGACCCTCGATAGAAAAAATTAAAAAAAAAGTTGCGGTTAAGTTTTCGAGATACAGGCGTCCAAAAATGCTAAAAATCAGAAAATACTTGATTTTCAGCGTGCCATATTTTGCTTCCTGCTAATCGTATTCTTACGAATTGGGTATCATTCAGGGGTCCAATCAGCGCCCGACCAAATGATACCTTAATTCGTTTAATCCGTTGATATCGGACGGAGAAATCATGTTTTTACCCAAAACACCCATTTTTCACTTTTTTTTCAAAATATCGCATATTATTTCGACTACTTCCGGTTTACGGATTGTTGTTGAAATTCCTTTAAACGGTGGTTTGACCATATTACTTCATGTTCCAGGAATTTCAGAAGCGTCGATCTGGCCGTAAAACGAAACTTAAGCTCACAAAATGTGAAGAAAATTCGAAAAAAATCGAAAAATAAAGGGCGATAACTCTGAATGAAACTTATATTACTGGAACCGGATTGCCTTCAGGTATCCAAAAATGTAGGTCAAATTTTAAAATTTTGAAAAATAACAAAAAATGTGTCTTAAACAACATATTTTCATTTTTCGAACGCTAGAAGTCAACGGCGAAGTTTCGAAATTGCAAAATTTTCAACTGCTATCGTCCGAGAAAAGACTCAGGGTTTCCAAAAATGTAATTTGTATGAAAATAGATACAGAATTGACGAATCTACGGCCGTTTTTTAAATATTTGGCACCGCACGAAATTCGGCCACTTCCGGTCTGCGCAGAAGTTTCAAATACAGTGGAAGGGATAGCCACCATATGGTTTCCTGATAGAAAATTATGTCCCAGATCTGTATCTGTTACAGACACTGAGAAATAGGCTCCCCCGAAAAATAAAATAATAATAATAAATAATAATTTTAGTAATCACAATAGGCTTTCAGACGAAAGTCTGAAAGCCTAATAAATAACTAGACCTGCAAGCAGCACTGAACCGGCTTTCAGGAATCATACAGGAAGTTAATTATACCATAGCCGATCCATTGAGCTACCAAACTATACATTAGTTGTTTTGCTTCAGTGACACCCTCTATCATATGTAAAGGTAATATTTGCTGGCAAATAGACCGGTCAAAATTGTAAATTATGGCAAAATTACGTCACTTCCGGTGCCGAAAGAAATTATTATAGGTGAAAAATAAGTCGAAAATTCGCAACATACAAAATACAAACGTTTTTTTTATAGACATCGGGCAATAAATAATTAACCTATAACCCATGAACTGAAATTAAGAAGGTAAAAAACTTAAAAGTGACACTCGGAAAATTGGTTATTATTCGACAAGGGAACATGCTAGCAGCCTTTTCTTGATATCAATATGATGGTATTGATTCAGTCTTACTGCCCATTAGAGTCAGACGTTATAAAGTTAAACGAATAATAAACATAAATCCCTTCGTTTTGCAAAAATTACATTACTTCCGGTGATATTGAAAATGTTAACGTAGTTCATAGAAGTCATAAATGGCATAAGGCATCAAATGGTAAAAAAATTATAAAAATCGAATAATAATTGACACTTTTATAGACCAAAAACCTTGAAAAGTGACTTATAGAAGATCGCCTATTTTCTACACGGGGAGCAGTCCATTTGCTGATTACACTATTTTGCCTAATAACGTTTTTAGGACTTCGAATTCTGTCTAATGGTTTGGATTGTTCGTACTTGGTTTTATTTTATTTATCTGTAACCATACAAGTTAGAAACCATTTTGTGGTATCTGTATGGTCGTATGGCTTCATTCTATTCGTTGATGGGAATCAAATATCATAATTTTAAAAATATTATAAGGCAGATTCATTTGAATAAAATATTTGTTTTTGGGGTTAAAAATACAGTTTTTGCCCAAATGACGTCATTTCCGGTCACAGTGAAAATGTAAAATTGGCTTGACCTAGTCCAAATTGGCATTAAGCATCAAATGGAAAAAAATATTGCAAATCGAATAATAATTCACTCTTTTATAGGCAAAATAACGTGAAAAGTGATGCATGCAAAATTGCATATTTCTCGGCAACTGCTCATATTACAAACTAATTTGCGCATACATTCTCTTCGTCTGGATTATTGCTACGAGTTTATGAAAATTACAAATAAATATTTCAAAAAATGAAGACGCTGAATGAATTGTAAATAACTGAATTTTACACTTTATTTTACATTTTATTCGAAATTGCCCGAAAATGAAATTGAAATTAAAAAATCTGAGCTAAGGATTTTGTGCACCTTTCCATGGTGCATCCTTTCAGTTATATCAGTTTTGAAAAAAAATAATATTTGCTTTCAAAAAGTGGTACTGAACGGTCAAAATTGTAGTTTTTGTTAATATTACGTCACTTCCGTTGCCGCCAGAAAAATTTCACCGTAACAAAAAAAATTACAATTGGGACCACGGAGCATATGAACTTTGTTTTATACAAATCGAACAATAAATAATTTTTTTGGGTACAAAAAACTAAATTAGCCGATGGCAGCTAACGCAAATTACCGAGACAATTTTTTTTCTCATTTCTGCTCAAGTAGGATAATATTTTTAACCCTGTGTAAAATATCATCAAAAAATATTCATAAATAAAAAAGGTTTTCGTAAAAAAAATAATTTTTTTCAAAATATCGGACATTTTTTCGACTACTTCCGGTTTTACGATCGTTGTCGTGATAGCTTTACGAAGTTCTTTGGATAATTAACTTTCTGTACCAGAAGTGTCAGAAACATCCATTGAGTAGTTTTGGAAAAAAAGATAACTTAAAGTGCGTTTCCAAAAATTTAACGATTTTTCAATTTTTTTCAAAGTTTGAGGCCATTTTTGGACCATTTATATTATTTCAATGCTTTTCATTTTGGATTCACTATATAGACAACCGATAGGACTTTGAGTAAGAAAAGTTTAAGAAAAATCTGCGGCGTCGTTTTCGAGAAAAGGGCGTCCCAGAATGTTAAAAAATCGGAAAATACTAGATTTTTGTTATACAATAATTTATTTCCTTACCATCGAAATCGTATTATTTAGATACCATATGATGGTCCATTAATAGGGCTATCCAGCGACACTTTAGTTCTTTTGGTCCGCTATTACCTAAGGGAGAAATCAAGTTTCTCGCAAGTGCGACAATGTTTTTAACCTTTTTTTTCATTTTTTGAATACTTCTGGTATGGTTATTATTGTCGGAATAGTTTCAATAGCCGGTTTGGGCACTAAAATAGCCACGGGGCTCTGTAATGATATATTACATTATCTGATCAGATAAAATGCCTCTGAGAAATCCTATGTTCAAAAGTGCCAAAAATGCAAAAAATTTAAAATATCGAAAATTAAATTTCAATAACTACATACATATTATACATCGTTAGAATCGTAATTAGGTCAGCTATCTGAATATACAACCTTTTTTTGAAAATCTCTTCAAATAAAAAAATAGTAGAGCATTTTCCAAAATTTCACGATTTTTCGACTTTTTTTGATTTTCAGTCCCTTTTTTATCGTATTCCAGACATTTCAAAGTCTTATTGGGTGGCATAATTCACAAGACTATCGAATGGACTCTCGATAGAGAAAGTTAAAAAAAAAGTTGCGGTTAAGTTTTCGAGATACAGGCGTCCAAAAACGCTCCAAATCAGAAAATACTTGATTTTCAGCGTGCCATATTTTGCTTCCTGCTCGTCGTATCCGTACAAATTGGGTATCATACGATAGCACAATACTATTGCAGTCCAATGGTACCCTAATTTGTTTAATCCATTGATATCGGACGGAGAAATAGCGTTTTTCCCCAAAATACCCATTTTTTGCATTTTTTTCAAAATATCGGACATTATTTCGACCACTTCCGGTGTACAGATTATTGTTGAAATTGCTTTATTCCTTGCAATGGTCATTTGGCTTCATGCCTCAGAAATTTCAGAAACGTCAATTTGGCCATAAAACGGAACCCGAGCTCACAAAATGGGTAGAAAATTCGAAAAAAATCGAAAAATAAAGGGCGATAACTCTGAATGAAACTTATATTACTGGAATTGGATGGACTTCAGGTATCCAAAAATGTAGGTCAAATTTCAAAATTTTGAAAAATAACAAAAATTGTCTCTCAAACAACATTTTTCATTTTTCGATCGCAAGAAGTCAGCGATGAAGTTTCGAAATATCGAAATTTTCAACTGCTATCGTCCGAGAAAAGACTCAGGGTTTCCGAAAATGTCATTTGTATGAAAATAGGTACAGAATTGACGAAACTACGGCCATTTTTTGATTTTTTGACACCGCACGAAATTCGACCACTTCCGGTCTGCGCAGAAGTTTCAAATATAGTTTATCAAGTAGCCAACACATGGTTTCCCAATAGAGAATTAGGTCCCAGATCGGTATCTGTTACAGGCACTGAGAAATAGGCTCCGGCGAAAAAAAAAATAATAATAATAAATAATAATTTTAGTAATCACAATAGGCTTTCAGACGAAAGTCTGAAAGCCTAATAATAATAAGAATAATAATTTTAACAAAAACAATAGTGTTTCACACAAGCTACGCAGTGTGAAACCCTAAAAAGAGTCATAAATATTTAAAGATAGTTTAATAATCTTAATACAAACAATACAAAACTTAACAAAGATAAGAATTTCAATTAATAACAATCATAATCAACAAATAAATAATATCTATAAAATAATTTTGTTTGTGTTCTATTGACAAGGATTTCCAAACATTATAGTGGGTCCTAGAATATCCACCAGGGTCTAAACTAATAGTTAAATAGATTGAATATACTATTAATTCACCAGTATATTCAGCAAGGTTTCACGTTGGCAGATTTCATGTCACATTATTTTGTTGTTCATAATACTATTGTTTCCAATAAATGCGGTATGTCTGTATTCACCATGGTCTCCAAACACTACTGTTATTGTTCATAATATTGTTATTACTTAAAATGTTATTGTTGATAATAGTGTTATTATTAATAAAACTGTTATTGTTATTATTAGAGTCTACTTTGGTTTCAATTTTAATTTTGTGTCTATCTAATGGTACTGCTAATGAAGGGTTGTATTTAATGTAATTCTGGTTTCCACTTCTCGGTGAATATTGTCCATTTATATTTGTTGATATTCCAGGATATTGCAGACGATTTATATGGCTGCCGTACTGTGTTGATTTCATATTTCTAGACACGTGTTGAAACAGAGAATATTTAACATTGTCCGGCACTTCAGTTACACCGCTTAGAAATGACGTCATTTCCTGGAAACATCGATTAAATCCTTTCTTATATTTGATCTGTTCTTCTCTTGGAGAAACTGGAGATGAATATTTGGTTTTCTTGATGAATTCAACAGCAGATTCCAGAATTTCAGCTTTTTCCATTTTATTTTCGTCCAGTTCCTGAAAGATTAGAACAAATAATTCATGAGAAATTGGTAAACAAATGCATCTAATGTTTTAAAAGAACACAGGTTACATGTAATTTGGAATGCTGATATAGTAAAATTATATTTCTGAAGTAAAGATTATAACAACTTACCGTCTGATAAGAAACTGAAACTTCACATAACAAGTTTTTAATCTGGTTCAAACATTCGTTGATTCGGTTTCGTCTTTTCTTTTCAGCTAATAATTTTCGTCCTTTTCTAAAGGAAGTATAAGATTGAGATTCCATGATTAAAATTTAAACAGGTAGATGTGTTCAGGTAGATTGTTTCAAGTATAACTGATAAATTATTTAGAAATCAGATATTTATACCATTCCTTCACATAACTGTAAACAATAATACCACGTGACTACTCGACGCCATTGGAGCATGCCGTTACAATCAGCCAATCAGTGACGTTGATAGTGTATCGGCACGCGAGTAGATTAAGCGCGAGACAGATGTTAGGATCATCCTAATTGTCTGGCACAATCCACCAGACGAGATTAATGGAGAAAGTTGGCGTGACACTTGGCGTGTGTAGAAGATGTGACATCAAGTAGATGATTATCATAACGGTAATTATATAGTTGATTACAAGACAGACAATTAGTAAACATTATATTTACCAAGAAAACACGTGCCCAATATGATGCGTTAGCATGGATGGGTCTTGAAGCCCCGTTTCTAGAAAGATATTTTACAACAAGACATTAAAAAATAAATATACTAAATCCATCTACGTTAGTCTAATTCACAGACAGACCCCAGAAACAAACACAACTTGTGGATAATATCCATAACTTTATATTTCTGGATTTGCATCAATGATTTGATGACCTTTCCGGATATTTGTTTAGGTTGTCTGTAAAGATATTGGAAAATGTTCCAAGCTTGTTGTGAACCAAGGCTCACCTTAATAATAAAAAAAAACCTTTAATATAAAACAAGCTTGTCGTGAACCAAGGTTCACCTTAATAAAAAAAACCTTTAATATAAAACAGTCTTTGGGTACCTGATAGCGAGGTTGTGATAATTTACATAGACTGGGGAATGGTACTTAATAACTACTCAAGGAAATCCTATATGAAACGTGGTTCAGAAATAAACAGTAATTGTATGTTTAGGTATCCATCTGTTAAGGTGTTACATATTGAAGGTTAGATTGGGAGGATATCTATTGAAAGGTTACACGCTGGCAGTTATCAGGAGGGATGGTATCATTAACTGTTAGATTGATATCATTAAACAGATTATGACACTTGAATTAGATTAGATTAAGTAGATTTAAACGAGGTTAGATTTAGACACCTAGACTATAATATTGATGTAAGATCTGATTAATTAATCCACAGATGTAATTAACCCTCAAGATATTTAACAGTTTGGAGTATTTATCATTACAATGTTTCGGAGAGTTGAGCTTGGTACGTGATATACCCAGTTTCCGTAGTTACGTACCTATGTGGTTATCTGTAGTTTTACTGAACCCACATTACATTGTACGTTTAAAAATATCATATACATTTTTGTTACATAAAAATATCAAATAAGCAGCTTCCACTAGCTTCATTGATAACCACATTCCTTTACGTCGCTGTCTACAGTAACTGACCAGAAACCGTTTCATATAAATACACTGATTTGATTGGTCGTGTAACAGGTGTACAGGTGTGTATCGCCTGCTCCATAGTGAAACTTTTACACTTGTTAGCGTGACACTTGGCGTTAGTAGCCATCTTGACACCTGACTGGAGATACAACATACCTATAGCATAGTCATATTTATTAAACTTATCAAATAATATCAGATATTGTAAGTTTGTTTGGTGTATATTGAACAACAGCGTGACAAAGACCAGGCGCATACTGAGCGCCATAGAAAACGCATCACTTAGTCTTTCGTATAACAAAATGATTCTGTAAACATATCTTATTTATTTTGCTTCTTATTGTGAACAACATTCAAATGGGAACACATCAAAAACAACACATTTGTACACTTATGGATATTTGATCTGTAATCAACGGCACAAAGTCAGAGGGGTCAAAACCAAAAGTACGACAAAGATGGTTAATTGTCAGTAGCGCGTGTGTCCTCCACTGGCTCTTACGCACGTTGTGCAGCACAATTATGGTGAAAATTGCGGAATGAAAAATGCCAAGTTGCAAATATTAATATCTATGTGATGTTAAGGTCACGCTCCACAGCTTGAGAACACATTTATTCTCCTGGGGGTTGGGGTGGCCTACTGGTCTAGAGTGCCGCGCTTCGACCTCTAACTGGCCGGTCACCTGACTTGCGGCTGTGGTTTCGATCCCTGGTCGGAGCGTATGTGGCATGGAGATAGGGGCGCCTTCTCAACCTCGTGGATTTCCTCCGGACACTCCGGTTTCCTCCCACTGCTAAAGACCCCTACGCGCAAGCGAAGTATTGAAATAAAATTTTAAAAAACATATGTTAGTCCCGAAATGACCTAGTTTGTGTTGAGTGGACGTTAAACCCCATCTCTCTCTCTCTCTCTCTCTTTATTCTCCTAGTAGACAGTCCTTGGTGATTGATGCATTGTGGTTTTATCTTCGTTTTAGATACGTTTTCAAGGGAAATAACTACATGTACTGCAGAAAACGTGAAGATTATAGCATTTGAATTAATTGTTCAATATTACAAATGTACATAGTTTTTTAAATATAAAATGCCATAATTGTAAATTATTATATTTGTTCGCGACGCCGTTTAGTGTTGGATGTTAAATTATAAAATAAAATTGATTTGGTGTAAATATTCCTGGATAAATTGTTAACTTGAATCATATTTATAAATAAACTTCTTTCAATTGTATCCGATATAATGCCCAGTTGTTTGTTTCCGATATAATTTGTATGTAATTCGCTTTTTGATTAAAATTAATGTATTCTCGCGATTTTACTGGTTGACGAAACTCGGCATTTGGATGTATTGAGTGTCATTTGGGGATTGCACACACTACAAACACTACACAATTTGTATGGAAAAAACCCAATCGCTGGTTTGTACACATACAGCACGTCGTTTTGACAAGTACACTCTTACGGAGCTTGGAAACACACATCTCTTTTCTTCTTCATTTATATTCCAGGAATCCCTTTTCCTTTGCTGCAGTCCAGTATCAAAACATTGCATACCGCGCGTATAACGGCTAGATCTTTTTGTTAAGGCCAACTCAAGTTTCTTCAAGGTCGCTGAGATGTAAATAAAGTTAGGGCACATGATTGTTGGCGTGAATATATGTTAGGGTTTGGGGAAGGGTCGGGATTAGTGTTAGCCTTGTGACGTTCGACCAAACTTGATATTACCCACGTATAACTCTGATTCTAGTATTTCTTGATTCTAGTATTTCCAGTGACGAAGCTCAATGGTTCTTGATAGTTAGGACGTTAAATTCCATTTCATTACATTTCAATGATTATTGTGTATGCAAATCACGTGTCCCAAGGTGACGACTATAAATAACAAAGTATTCAAAATACTTAAAGATATCACAGTTTAATAATAATAGATCTTAATACACAAACTTAACAAAGATAATAATTTTATAACAATCAAAATCACTTAACAAAGATAATAATTTTATAACAATCAAAATCACTTATTAAAGATAATAATTTGATAACGATCAAAATCACCAAAGATAATAATTTGATAACAATCAAAATCACTTAACAAAGATAATAATCAAAATCACTTAACAAAGATAATAATTTGATAACGATCAAAATCACTTAACAAAGATAATAATTTGATAACAATCAAAATCACTTAACAAAGATAATAATCAAAATCAACAAATAAATAATATCTATAAAATAATATTGTTTGTGTCCTATTGACCAAGGTTGTTTCCAAACATTATAATTGGTCCTAGAATATACTCCAGGGTCTAAAGTCACGGTTAAATAGTTGGAATATACTATTTATTCACCACAGCTATATTCATCTTTTTTTTTATTCATGTCACATTATTTTGTTGTTCATTATATTATTATTTCCAACAAATGTGGTCTGTTTGTATTCACCAAGGTCTCCAAACACTACTGTTATTGTTCATATTATTATTACTAATAAAACTGTTATTGTTATTATTAGAGTCTACTGTAGTTTCAGTTATAATATCCTGTCTATAATTGTGTCTATCTAATGGTACTGCTAATGAAGGGTTGTATTTAATATAATTCTGGTTTTCACTCCTCCGTGAATATTGTCCATTCATATTTGCTGGTGTTCCGAAGATGATTTATATGACTGTAAAACTGCGTTGATTGGATATTTCTAGACACGTGTTGAAACAGAGCATATTTCACATTGTCCGACGCTTCCGTTACACCGCCTAAAAATGACGCAATTTCCTGGAAACACCGAGCGAATCCCCTCTGATATGTGATTTGATCTTCTCTTGGACAACTTGGAAATGAATATTTCTTTTTCTTAATAAATTCAACTGCAGATTCCAGAATTTCCGATTTTTCCATTTTATTGACATCGAGATCCTAAAATAGAACAGTTTCACAAGATTTACGACACAAATAAAAACTCCTCTGTTAATAGCTCTAATTTAATTTTAAATTGTTGATAAGGTACATTTATATCTCATGTACACATTATCATCTGATCGTTTAATAAAAAACTTTTCCCAAATAAATCAACTCGTGATTTTAGAAGGTTTATATTTGAGCAATGATTTAAAAAAGCATAATTGGATTTATAATGCTGATATAGTAAATTTATATCTCAAGAAAATATTATATTAACTTACCGTTTGATACGAAACTGAATCTTCACAAATCAGTTCTTTAATCTGGTTCAAACATTCGTTGATTCGGTTTCGTCTTTTCTTTTCAGCTAATAATTTTCGTCCCTTTCTAAAAGAAGTATAAGACTGAGATTCCATGATTAAAATTTAAACAGGTAGATGTGTTCAGGTAAAATGTTTCAAGTTTAACTAATAAATTATTTAGAAATCAGATATTTATACCATTCCTTCACATAACTGTAAACAATAATACCACGTGACTACTCGACGCCATTGAAGCATGCCGTTACAATCAACCAATCAGTGTAGTGTATCGGCACGCGAGTAGATTAGGCGCGAGACAGGTGTTAGGATCATCCTAATTGTCTGGCACAATCCAGTAGACGAGATTAATGGAGAAAGTTGGCGTGACACTTGGCGTGTGTTTAAGATATGACATCAAGTATTATAACGGTTTTATTAAAAGACAGACTGTTAGTAAACTTAATATTATCAAGAAACAGGTGCGAGTATATATTGATACTAGTTCCATGCCAGGTATTTATAATGTTGATTAAAAGAAAGACAGACTGTTAGTAACTATTATACGTGTATTAACAAGAAACGAGTTCTCAATTTGATGGTATTTCCAGGTGGGCGTATATAGAAAGATATCATAAAAGAGGATAATAAATACACCAAATTCGGGGGGTTGGGGTGGTCTAGAGTGCCGCGCTTCGACCTCTAGCTGGCCGGTTACCTCTGGCTTGCGGCTGTGGTTTCGAGCCCTGGTGTGAGCGTATGTGGCATGGAGATAGGGGCGCCTTCTCAACCTCGTGGGTTTCCTCCGGGCACTCCGGTTTCCTCCCACAGCAAAGACCCCTGCGCGTGCGCTAAGATAATGAAAATGGAAAAAATAAGACTTGTCTGCGATATTACCTTCGGTGGAAGCGGACGTTAAACACCAAGAACAACAACAACAACACCAAATTCATCTGTTACTCTAATTCATAGGCAGATCCCAGAAAAAAACGCAATTTGTGGATAATAACCATAACTGTATATTTCTGAATTTGCATCAATGATTTGATGTTCTAGTCGGACATTTGTTTAGGTTTTCTGTAAAGATATTGGGAAACGTTCCAAGCTTGTTGTGAACCAAGACCCACCTTAATAAAAATAAAACCTTCAATTTAAAAGTCTTTGGGTTAGAGTACTATGTATGTACTTGATAGAGTTTATTGACGTAAGATATTTGAAACGTGGTTCAGAAATAAACAGTAATTGTAATAATTTTTTTTTATTAAGGTGTCACAAATCATTCTATACAGTTAAAACATATAAGTTTATTGTTAAAAAAAAAGATAACCAAGTAAAATTAGTATGATTTCCGGCCATAATTGACCTACGAGACACGGCTACATAAAACATTTAATTCTTTTAGTTCAATAAAATATATTTTTCACTTAAAACCCAAACTTCAGCCTATATTTTATTCTATCGTTTTGTTTGTTAGGTTTACACAAAAGTTTTCAGAGACTGCCTTCGGTCCATCATCTTAAACAAGTAACTTCCAAGTTTTTGTTGAATTGAATCACAATTCATAATGTACTTGAATCTTTCATCCAAATTCATTTCATTAAATGAATGGTCTAATTTATTGATTTCCGATATTAGATCATATCTAATATCACTATATGTCGGACAAACTAAAAAGGTGTGTTTTTCATTTTCTATCACATTTAGGTTACAGAAAACACATTTTCTGTCGCATAACGGTAATGGGGGCCTGGAATACCTGCCGGTTTCGATGGCTATGGGGAGAGAACCACAGCGCTTTTGGGCAATAAGGCGTTTGTGGTATCTGGGGATGTTGGGGTGTGTCACATAATGTTCAGTGCGAGGCGTTTGTTTAAAGCTCCTATAGGTACGGAGTTTATTTCCGTTCATCTCATTTTTACGATCATCAAATATTTGTTTTGTCCATTCAGTTGAGTCAATCTCATTTAGATTCTTAGAGACCCTATCTAGAGCTGATTTTGAAGAGATTCCACAATCATCAATAATTAACATATCTGAGTCGCGCAGATGTTTAGTAACCGAATAATACCACCCCCGTTTATTTCGTTTGGAGAGCTGAAAAGCTTGATACACTATTCGGTCTTTATTTTTAATTCGGGTAAGCTTAGATACGAATCGAACGCATTCTATTTTCTGCTTGGTGTGACATGATGTCCACTTTAAGTCACCGCGAGTTGCGAGATTTGACGTGTTTTTTCCAACGCCCAAATAGAATTTGATGGCTTTATTTTGTACTGAGGTTATACTAGAGTATGATCGTGTTCCCCAAATAGCTGATCCATAAAACAAAATGGGTTCGACGAGGGTTTTGTAAAGTTTTTCAAATATTGTATAGGTCATCTCTCCACACGCTTTAAGCTTCATACAGACTAATCCCAGGGCACGGCTTGCTGATTTGGCGAGTTCATTTGAGGTCTTTGTCATATCCAAGTGCTGTTCTAAACATATCCCCAAATATCTATATGCGTCAGCATAGTCAATCGTTTGGTTTCCACATTTGAAAATATAGTCAGAGCGTGGTTTTGATGGCGGTCTATAGTGTACGACTTTAGTCTTTTGTTGGTTTATTTCTAGATCCCACCTTTCACACCAGCTATCCAACACTTCTAACATGCGATTTAAAGACGTTTCATCTACTATAGCTATATCGTCTGCATAAAGGAGCAGAGAAACACGCACATCTCCACACTGTAACCCAGAATTTATTTTTTCGATGTCGTTACAACGGTCATTAATATAAACCGCAAATAGGTTTGGTGGAAGAAGACAACCCTGTTTGACCCCCGAGTGCACATTAAACCAAGGAGTAAGAGTATCGTTAATCTTTACCGCACACTGGGTATTTTCATACAACGATTGAAGTGCTTTATTGAAATGAGTTGAAACGCCTATATTTTCTAATTTATTCCAGAGTTTTAATCTGGACAGAGAATCGAACGCTTTACGCATGTCTACAAAACATACGAAAGTTGATTGTCTCTTTAGCTTTCTGTCATTGATTAGGCTGTTCAGAATATGACAGTATACCTTACTAGGTATGGACAGCAGAGATATTCCGCGATATTCAAATGGGTCCATGTTTTCTGTCATTCCTGGTTTTGGGATTGGATATATAACACTACTAGTCCAGTCTTTTGGGACGGTACCAGTCTCGAAACAGATATTACATATTTTATGGAGGAGGAACATGGACACGTCATTCTTAAGCACTTCCGCTGGGATTCCATCAGCGCCAAACGCTTTTCGGGGTTTCAGTTTATCAATCGCAGCTATTACTTCACCAAGTGATATCAAGGCATTAAGATTGGTGCAGTCTTTAATAGAGTCGTGTTCAAAATTCGAATTTTTACCCAAGTCCAAGTTTGCATCAGTAAGTCCTTTATTTAGGATAGTATTAAAGTCTGCTTGCCACCTATTCAAGACACTTTCCTTATCAGTTACGAGTCTACCTTCCTCATTAATAACTGCCCAAGGGATCTTATTCTGTCTGTAATTTGAGATACCTATTTGACCGATTGTCTTCCAAAATTCTGTACTATTACTACACTCAAATTTTTCTGATAGCTCATCTTGTAGCTTTTGGCGATACTGTCTTTTTACTTTTCTATGTAATTGGTCAAAACATTTTCTAGCTTGACAAAATTCCGATTTTAATTTCCCTTTATTAACGTGAGAATTTGATTTTAACCACAATTTTTCACAGTTACGCGCATGAGACCATTGTGCAGCAAGTTCGTCATTCAAGTAAGGCTTTCGGGTTCGGTTGTTTTTCTTGATGTCAAAATTGAGGGCGGATGTTTTCTTACAGGGTATTCTATTATCCATTTCTGTTTTTATCAATTCTAGAAAGTCACGACCAGAAAATCCAGAAATAGTTTACCATGATGGTTCATGTTAAAATCCAGAATCTCTCGAGGGCCAATACCGTCCACCCACTCAACAATATCTGAATCGTCAGCACAACGTGCATTAAAGTCACCGAAAATCTGAATAGATCCCAACTGTTGATATTCATAAATTTGATTCGTTAGATTTTCAAAAGAAGCCTCTGCTTCATTTGGGTGGGTTGATCCTTCTGGGGGGAGGTAGCAGATAGCAATACACAGTGACAAGTCTGTGCCCATACCAGTGATGTGTAGCCATAATATATCTTCTATCGATGTGTCTAATACTTTAATATTAAAGACTGTTCCGATCAGATCCCTTTTAAATAAAACTTGATAGAGTTTATTGACATAAGACTTCGGAAATGGTATTTGGTTTAACTACTAAAGGAATCCAGAAATAAACAGTAATTGTATGTTTAGGTATCCATCTGTTGAGGTGTTACATATTGAAGGTTAGATTGGGAGGATATCTATTGAGGGGTTATAGACGATAGCTATTGGTATCATTAACTGTTAGATTGATAAAATTAAACAGAATATGACACTTGAATAAGATTAGATTAAGTAGATTTCAACGAGGTTAGATTTAGACACCTAGACTATTATATTGATGTTAGATCTGATTAATTAGTCCACAGATCTAATTAACCCTCAAGATATTTAACAGTTTGGAGTATTTATCATTACAATGTTTCGGAGAGTTGAGCTTGGTACGTGATATACCCAGTTTCCCTAGTACTTACCAATGTTATAATAATGGTATGGTAGGGTACGTGGTCGCAACGATGGATTAAATGGACAATGTACCTACAATCAGAGATTTATAAAAATTCAAATATAGACTTATTCAACTATTGTAGAATAATCAACCTTTGTCCATAACGATCATCATGGTATAATGTTCAACCTTTGTCCATAACGATCATCATGGTACACAAATTTAGTTTATGGTAAAGATATACACACAAGTCAAGGTCTTAATGTCTGGATATGGCAGTAGTGATTTGCAGATTGTGAGGCTTGGTTGATAAAATAACTCTATTTCGTCCAAGGACTAAAAAAGGAAAGTTTTCCAATCTATATCTCGATACACGGAGAAACTGTTTTTTAAGTAAAAGAAATGCAAGTGACCCAGACTTATATTATGTACATCATACCGGGATCTCGGCTTTACAATTGTAGATATTCTGAAAGGCGTTCAGTTGTCCGTGGTTGCACCAGACAATAATAATAGATATCGGTGGACTAATGAACCAAACCCTAACCCTAACAATAGATATCTTTGGACTAATGAACCAACGGACTAATGAGCATTCCTCGAGATTACAGATTCGGGGAGGAGGGGGGGGGGGCAATGACTACAAAACGGAAGCTCATTGTAGCGATTTCTAGATAATGAGCGAAAGGGTTTGTACGTAAATGAGATGAATGTGACACAGCTGAGCATGATGTCCCCAACAAAAGATATATTTACATTCTAATCTTAGAACCTATTAAATTATGACACTTGGCGTTCGCCGATTAGGTGTGTACTGGCGCATGACCGAGTGTAACAATATTTCTTTGAAATAGTAATCAATCTGTTATAACATGTCTATTGGAACAGGTGAATGGTTATCTTTTGATTATTCTAGTCATTCTTGCTTTAGTCCTATTTATAGATGCTAGCCAATCACATTGAGGTTTACATTAATAGAGCGATCTGATTGGTCGGTAGACAGGTGTACAGGTACATGTCGTCTGCTACAGCAATTTGTGAACGATATTTTAGTTGGCATGACGTTACTGTATTTAACCCGCTTCCAGAGAAGGGAATATATTGATTTCATCATGATGGTTAGTTCTGGAATTGTGTCTTCCAAAGACATATATTGACACTGGATACTGAATAATAAATAAATTAATACCATAGTATAATTCACATACCCCCTCCCCTTCCCCCCATTTTGTTCTGAATTTCAAGTCGTTTCTGGAGGTTTTCAAATTTTAAGCCGTAACTGAATAAACATTGACAATAGTGTAAAAGATTCTGGCTTTCGACAAGTATCATCCTATCGACATCGTTGTGCTTGGTAACTATAAGAGGATACTTGTTGAAACGTCTTGTTTTCAGTACACTAAGAAGTTGGTTTCATGACATCAACCCAAGAAAAGATTACATCCGTATCTCACAACCTATTAAACTGTGCATATCCCTTTGTAATGGCTCAAAGTTTTGAGTCAGGCCATTTTTTATGGTTGTGAAACTGCGGTGAAAAAATGGGGGAGTGGCTTTGACTTATCTTGAGGGAGATCTCACTACTTGCGACCTTGACCTATCAATTATACCTCTGACAATGCTAGCGTCACTAAGAGGGGGGGGGGTAAACAGATCGTACATTGGTCTTTAAATTAATATCCTGTTTTGAGTGAATTTACTCCTCAATAGACGTAGGATTGATAACTTCCTGACATTTGAAATGAGACAAAAGCGTGTAAACTCTGTAAACGTTTAAATACTTTACCATCATGAGACACAATATTATGCAAGGAAAGTAGCAGAATTTGATATCTATGGTAAATTTTCGACAGAGAAATATCAAGTTAGTAATATTAATATCTGTGTGTTGTTAAAGTTCCTCTCCACCGCTTGAGAACAAATCTGTTCTCGTACCAGATAGTTCTTTGCGATTGCTGCATTGTTGGGGTGGTGGTGGTTGTGGTGGTGGCGCACTCGGCAATCCTCGACAGATTCCAGAATCCTACATCTAGTCTCGGCTGTTTGACGAATTCCACCATATTGGAACTACTTTAAAGGTCCCGGATGAAACATGGCTGCGCCCGTGGTGTCTTGTTTTTTTGTAATAGCGTCACGTTTTCCTGTTAAAGTAAACCAGTTGCCGCATCGCAAATGTATGGGCGTAGGTACATGTCACTTACTGTCATACAGCCGAGACTAGATGTAGGTTCCGGAATCTGTCGAGGATTGTCGAGTGGTGGTGGCGGTATCTACGTCTTAAATACGTTTTCAAGGGAGCTAACTACTGTAGAAAACGCGAAGATTATTCATTTGAATTACTTGTTCAATATTACAAGATACGTACATATTTTCTTAAATATAAAATGCCACACCACAATTTTCAATTATTAGATTTGTTTACGACGTCGTTTGATATTGAATAGCGTATCATCAAATAACATTGATTTGATGTCAGTTTTCCTGTATAAATTGTTAACTTGAATCGTATTTATATACGGACTTGTTTTAAGTGAGTCTGATTTCTTTCCAGTTAGGTCAGCTTTGCGCAGTGGCGGTACCATAGCCAGTGAGGAATTTCCGAGGCGTGGTTATTGCTAGTTGAAAACTATACCCAATACCCCGCGCTGACGACCTGCAGGTCGGCATGCGCAATTTTTGTCGGCTTCTACGGGAGCTAATCGCACAATCAAAAAGAATGAATCGAAACACTAAATCACGGAAAGCCTAGTTGTTTGTTTCCGATTGAAAAGTATATAAATCGCTTATTCATTAAAAGTAAAGAAAGCCCACTCGCTGGACTGTACACATACACCACACCGTTTCGACAAGTGCTTTCTTACCAAACTTGGGAACACACGTGTCTTAACCTCTTGTTGTTCTGTCCAACCTCGTGGGATCAGCGGCGGATCCAGGAATTTTTGCAGGAGGGGTTTGTCAGGTTTCTGTCACGGAAATCTGTCATCATCGTCTCTAAATTACATAGGCATACATACAAATTCAGCTTTTTAAACAGAGAAATCATTTTTATACTGATGTAGGATCACTTTGTGATGTAATTTCATTGATGCAAGGCATTATTTTTTCTTTATGTAGCTGAGCAGGGGGGTGGACCCCAAACCCCCCTCTGGATCCCCCAATGCTAATTGTTGAAATAAAAATTGAACCATTTGCTAGTCTCAAAATGACCTAATTTGTGTGGGTTGGACGTTAAACACGTTTTCTCTCTCGTCTTCTTCTTTTCTATGCGTGGAATCCTTTGCCGCAGTCTAGTATAAGCACGTTGCATTCAGCGCGTATAACCCTGATTCTAGTATTTCCAGTGACGAACCTCAATGATGCTTGAACATTAGGGCATTAAACTCCATTTCATTTCAATGTTTCTTGTATTTTCAAATGACTTGTCCGAAGGTGACAATGACTAATAAATATTTAAAGATATCTCAGTTTAATAATCTTGATACAAACAATACAAAAACTTAACAAAGATAAGAATGTCAATTAATAACAATCAAAATCAACAAATAAATAATATCTATAAAATAATATTGTTTGTCAGGCGCGGATCCAGTGGGGGGCGCACCCGGCGCACGCCCCCTCTATTTTTTGAGGTGGCGAACAATTTTTAGCTCCATATATTCTAGTGAGAAAGGAGAAAGAAAATAGTTTAGGTTGGAAATCGTAATTTACAGTACTAGTACGAAATTAGTCCTTGTGGGCATTTTTTACACTCAAAAATCACGGTCCCGGGCTTCGCACTCCCACGCCCCCTCTTTCTGAAAATCCTGGATCCGCCCCTGATATTGTTTGTGTTCTATTGATAAGGTTTTCCAACCATTATAATGGGTCCTAGAATATCCACCAGGGTCTATGTCATAGTTAAATAGTTGGAATATACTACGTATTCACCACTACATTCAGCAATGTTTTATTCACCGCGGTCTCTCGTTAGCACGTATCATGTCACATTATTCCATGTCACATTATTTTGTTGTTCATAATAATATTGTTTCCAACAAATGTGATCTGTTTGTATTCACCAAGGCCTCCAAACATTACTGTTATTGTTCGTAATATTATCTTTACTAATAAAACTGTTATTGTTATTATGAGAGTCTACAGTTTTAATATTCTGTCTATAATTGTGTCTATCTAATGGTACTGCTAATGAAGGGTTGTATTTAATGTAATTCTGGTTTTCACTTCTCGGTGAATAGTTTCCATTTGTATTTGTTGATATTCCAGGATATTGAACGTAATTTATATTACTAGCATACTGTGTTGATTGTATATTTCTAGACACGTGTTGAATCAGTGCATATTTCACATTATCCGACACTTCCGTTACTCCGCCTAAAAATGACGTCATTTCCTGGAAACATCGATTAAATCCTTTCTGATATTTGATTTGATCTTCTCTTGGACAACTTGGAGATGAATATTTCTTTTTCTTAATAAATTCAACTGCAGATTCCAGAATTTCCGATTTTTCCATTTTATTGGCATCTAGATCCTATAAAATTAAAAGAACAGTTTCGTAAGATTTACGACACAAAAAAAAGCTCTTCTGTTAAGAGCTCTAATTTAATTTTAAAATGTTGATAAGGCACATTTATATCTCATGTACACGTTATAATCTGACCGTTTATTAAAAAACCTTTCCCCAAATAAATCAACTCATGATTTTAGAAGGTTTATATTTGAGCAATGTTTTAAATAAGCATAATTGAATTTATAACGCTGATATAGTCAATTTATATCTAAAGTAAAGATTATAGCAACTTACCGTTTGATAAGAAACTGAATCTTCACAAATCAGTTCTTTAATCTGGTTCAAACATTCGTTGATCCGGTTTCGTCTTTTCTTTTCCGCTAATAATTTTCGTCCCTTTCTAAAAGAAGTATAAGACTGAGATTCCATGATTAAAGTTTAAACAGGTAGATGTGTTCAGGTAGAATGTTTCAAGTTTAACTGATAAATTATTGTTGTTGTTCTTGGTGTTTAACGTCCGCTTCCACCGAAGGTGATATCGCAGACAAGTCTTATTTTTCATTTTCATTATCTTAGCGCACGCGCAGGGGTCTTTGCTGTGGGAGGAAACCGGAGTGCCCGGAGGAAACCCACGAGGTTGAGAAGGAGCCCCTATCTCCATGCCACATACGCTCACAACAGGGCTAGAAACCACAGCCGCAAGCCAGAGGTGACCGGCCAGCTAGAGGTCGAAGCGCGGCACTCTAGACCACTAGGCCATCCCAACCCCCCATGATAAATTATTTAGAAATCAGATATTTTATACCATTCCTTCACATAACTGTAAACAATAATACCACGTGACTACCCGACGCCATTGAAGCATGCCGTTACAATCAGCCAATCAGTGACGTTGATAGTGTATCGGCACGCGAGTAGATTAGGCGCGAGACAGATGTTAGGATCATCCTAATTGTCTGGCACAATCCACCAGACGAGATTAATGGAGAAAGTTGGCGTGACACTTGGCGTGTGTAGAAGATGTGACATCAAGTAGGTGATTATCATAACGGTAATTATATAGTTGATTACAAGACAGACAATTAGTAAACGTTATATTTACCAAGAAAACACGTGCCCAATATGATGCGTTAGCATGGATGGGTCTTGAAGCCCCGTTGCTAGAAAGATATTTTACAACAAGGCATTAAATAATAAATATACTAAATCCATCTACGTTAGTCTAATTCACAGACAGAGCCCAGAAACAAACACAACTTGTGGATAATATCCATAACTTTATATTTCTGGATTTGCATCAATGATTTGATGACCTTTCCGGATATTTGTTTAGGTTGTCTGTAAAGATATTGGGAAATGTTCCAAGCTTGTTGTGAACCAAGGCTCACCTTAATAATAAAAAAACCCTTTAATATAAAACAAGCTTGTCGTGAACCAAGGTTCACCTTAATAAAAAAAAAACTTTGATATAAAACAGTCTTTGGGTACCTGATAGCGAGGTTGTGATAATTTACATAGACTGGGGAATAGTACTTAATAACTACTCAAGGAAATCTTATATGAAACGTGGTTCAGAAATAGACAGTAATTGTATGGTTAGGTATCCATCTGTTGAGGTGTTACGTATTGAACGTTAGATTGGGAGGATATCTATTGAGGGATTACACACTAGCAGTTGTAAGGAAGGATGGTATCATTAACTGTTAGATTTATATTATTAAACAGATTATGACACTTGAATTAGATTAGATTAAGTAGATTTAAACGAGGTTAGAATTAGACACCTATACTATAATATTGATGTAAGATCTGATAAATTAATCCACAGATCGAATTAGCCCTCAAGACATTTAACAGTTTGAAGTATATATCTTTACAATGTTTCGAAGAGTTTGGCTTGGTACGCCATATACCCAGTTTCCCTAGTTACGTACCTATGTGGTTATCTGTAGTTTTAATGAACCTACATTATATTGTACGTTTAAAAATATATACATTTTTGTTACATAAAAATATCAAATAAGCAGATTCCACTAGCTTCATTCATAATCACATTCCTTTACGTCGTTGTCTATAGTAACCAATCAGAAACCGTTTCATATAAATAAAGTGATTTGATTGGTCGTATGACAGGTGTACAGGTGTGTATCGCCTGCTCCATAGTGAAACTTTTACACTTGTTAGCGTGACACTTGGCGTTAGTAGCCATCTTGACACCTGACTGTAGATATTACATACCTATAGTCATATAATTATTTAACTTATCAAATAATATCAGATATTGTAAGTTTTTATTGGTATATATTATCGAAGAACGTGACAAAGACCAGGTGTAAAGTATTAAATTGTAACCTATTGAAATTGGTTAGCGTAAATAACAATCTGGGATTAACATGATACAGATCGGACGTTATCTTAAACTTACGGTCAGTATTATTTTCGATAAAAAACAAAAGAAAAAGTCTTCAAGCTCTGTCCGAAAAAATGCATGTTAGACATTGGTTTTCGTCCCGTGCGATTGACTACACGCTTCACACGTTTTGAGTTAGGCCACTTTTACGGTTGTGCATCTGCGGGGGCAAGGCATGGGGGAACCTGCTCCCCACCCCGGGCATGCTGAGTTCAAGGGGCCCTCCCTCGTGAACATTTTGCAATTGTGACACTCTAAATGAACATTCTGGGCTATTTTGAGAGAGAAGATCTCAGTACTCGCGACCTTGACCTACCAATCACGCCCCTTGCTTCACGAATGGGGGAGGGGGGTCCAGTACGGGGGCAGATCGTACTTTGTCCTTAATACATGACTTGTTTTGAGTGCATTTTATTCTACACTAGACATAAGATTGATAGATTCCTGACATTTTAAATACATTACGACAACAATATTATGCCGGAAAAATTTGATTTTTAAGACGCAAATTACGGAAAGAATAATGTCAAGTTGCTAATATTAATATCTGTGTGTTGTTAAAGGGACAATAACACTCTTGCTGGCTTGGCAGCTCCATAAAATAAATAATAGCCTTATTCTAAGTACTAGATGTTTAAGTGTCCTACCTGTTGTGTAAATTATCCATTACGACCTATTTTACTTGTCCAGAGGGTTCGAAAAGTCACATTTGAAAAGGTTTACGTTAGACTTTTCAAATCAATAAGTTGAATTTTTCCAATTTTTTAAATTAGGTGTGTTAAGATGAAATTTATATCATCAATTAATTGGAATATTGTAAAATAATACAATTTGTTGACCAGAATGAAGATTGGGACATATTATTTAGTTACAACAAAAGTGTTATTGGGGCTTTAAAGTTTCGCTCCGCCGACTGAGGAAATATTTATTCTCATAGTAGATAGATCTTTGTGAATGCTGCATTGTGGGTTTTTTCTTTTGGGGGCGGGGTATGTTTTCAAGGGAGCTAACTACTACAGAAAACGTGAAGATTATTCAGTTGAATTAATTGTTCAATATTACAAGATGTACATATTTTTTAAATATAGAAATGCTAGACCATAATTTTAAATTATTAGATTTGTTCACGGTATCGTTTGATGATTATTATTGTCTTATAAAAAAAAATTGATTTGATGTAAATATTCCTGTATAAATTGTTAACTTTAATCATATTTATAAATAAACTTGTTTCAAGTGAGTCTGATTTCTGTTCATTAAGGTTAGTTTTGCGCAGTGGCGGTACCATAGCCAATGGGGAATTTCCGAGTCGTGGTTATTGCTAGTTGAAAACTATACCCAATACCCCGATACTATTCAAAAAAGTAGGCGATATTTGATTTTTAAGTGTTATTAAAGTCACCTAATGAAACTGACGAAGAAACAAATGACAAAATGAAATGAAGTTCACATTCATCGATTTATTCCAAATGATCGTTAGACCAAGTAAAGCACAGACTGGCCATTATAAGGGTAAAATGATACCCGGGGTCAAACAGCAAAGTTACCACAGCATCACAACAAAGTCAGTAACGGGTAAATCCTCCTCTGTTTGCCAAACAAGCATTGATCCGACGTGGCATACTCCTAATGAGACGTCTAAGGTCATTTTGGTCCAGATTGTCCCATTCCTGTTGCAACGCAGCAGCAAGTTCTTGGACATTGGCAGGACGTTGTTGACGTTGACGTAACCCCTGTCCAAGCATGTCCCAGACATGCTCGATGGGGGAGAGGTCGGGACTCAGTGCTGGCCAAGGTAATGTGGTGATGTTCTGTTGTTGGAGGTAACCTGTAACGATCCTGGCCCTGTGACATCTTGCGTTGTCATCCTGGAAGATGAAACGGCGGCCATGACGTCGTGCGAACGGCACAACATGGACTGCCAAGGTGTTGTCCCGGTAGTACTGGCCTGTAACACGCCCTGCAACAACATGTAAAGCCGTTCTTCCAGCAACAGTGATGCCTCCCCACACCATAACAGAACCACCCCCAAATCGATCATGTCTGATGACGTTAACGTCTTGGAAGCGCTCGTTTCGACGACGCCACACCCTCCTACGTCTGTCCAAAAAATCAACAGTGAACCTTGACTCATCTGAAAACATCACATTGCTCCAGCGTCGATTATCCCAGTGTTGACGATCCCTACACCAACGACGTCTTGCCTGAATGTGATGATCTCTCAAACAGGGGATCACGCGAGGACGCCGGGCGCGAATGTGACCCCTATGCAGTCGATTCCGAATCGTCTGGCCACTCACTCTCACACCAGTGTCTGTTTGAAGACGAGCGCTGATTTGATTTGCTGTGATGACACGATTTCTCAAGGCCAAGGCACGGATAAATCGATCCTGGGCTTGAGTTGTCGCCCTTGGTCGACCTGAGCGTGGTCTGTTCTGTACAGATTGTGTATCACGGTATCTGGACCATAGCCTGCTTATGACAGACTGAGAAACATTCATCGTCCGCCTGTGTTGTGGCGATCCGTAGCATGCCAAGGGCACGTAACCTTTCATTTTGGGTAAGCATTTGGTGTTTCCACCCTGGAATTCAATGCCACAATGACTGTAACATTCAAAGTCAGAGTCATGCAAATCTTGGGTTGGACCCCCATGATGATCCCAAGCATCACCGGCATTCCATGTGGTAGCTATTGGTGCGTTACATGTAACTGGAAATGTTTCTTCTGTTAGGTTCTATAGTGACTTTTTTCGTAGTCATTTGCATATTGTAGTATTATGCCCCCAAAATCAAATATCCCCTACTTTTTTGAATAGTATACTAGACTGCAGCAAAGGATTCCACGAATAGAAAAGAAGGAGACGAGAGAAATGGGGTTTGACGGCTAATACATACAAATTAGGTCATTTTGAGACTAACAAATGGTTCAATTTTTATTTCAACAATCCACATGTGGCTTGGGGTCTTTAACAACTAGGCATTCCTTGATTTAGCGTTTAGATTCACTCTTTTTGATTGAGCGATTAGCTCCCGTGGAAGCCGACAAAAATTGCGCATGCCGACCTGCAGGTCGTCAGCGCGGGGTATTGGGTATAGTTTTCAACTAGCAATAACCACGCCTCGGAAATTCCTCACTGGCTATGGTACCGCCACTGCGCAAAGCTGACCTATCTGAAAAGAAATCAGACTCACTTAAAACAAGTCCATATATAAATATGATTCAAGTTATCAATTTATACAGGAAAACTGACATCAAATCAATGTTATTTGATGATACGATATTCAATATCAAACGACGTCGTAAACAAATCTAATAATTGAAAATTATGGTGTGGCATTTTATATTTAAGAAAATATGTACGTATCTTGTAATATTGAACAAGTAATTCAAATGAATATTCTTCACGTTTTCTACAGTAGTTAGCTCCCTTGAAAACGTATTTAAGACGTAGATACCGTCACCACCACTCGGCAATCCTCGACAGATTCCGGGACCTACATCTAGTCTCGGCTGTATGACAGTAAGTCGAGAGCCAGAATCTTTTACACTGTTGTCAATGTTTATTCAGTTACGGCTAAAAATTTGAAAACCTCCAGAAACGACTTGAAATTCAGACCAAAATGGGGGGAAGGGGAGGGGGTATGTGAATTAGACTATGGTATTAATTTATTTATTATTCAGTATCCTGTGTCAATATATGTCTATGGAAGACACAATTCCAGAACTAACCATCATGATGACCTCAATATATTCCCTTCTCTGGAAGCTGGTTAAATACGGCTAAAAATTTGAAAACCTCCAGAAACGACTTGAAATTCAGACCAAAATGGGGGGAAGGGGAGGGGGTATGTGAATTAGACTATGGTATTAATTTATTTATTATTCAGTATCCTGTGTCAATATATGTCTATGGAAGACACAATTCCAGAACTAACCATCATGATGACCTCAATATATTCCCTTCTCTGGAAGCTGGTTAAATACAGTAACGTCATGCCAACTAAAATATCGTTCACCCATTGCTGTAGCAGACGACATATACCTGTACACCTGTCTAATGACCAATCAGATCGCTCTATTAATGTAAACCTCAATGTGATTGGCTAGCATCTATAAATAGGAATAACGCAAGAATGACTAGAATAATCAAAAGATAACCATTCACCTGTTCCAATAAATAATAGACATGTGCCAGTACACACCTAATCGGCGAACACCAAGTGTCATAATTTAATAGGTTCTAAGATTAGAATGTAAATATATCTTTTGTTGGGGACATCATGCTCAGCTGTGTCACATTCATCTCATTTAGGTACAAACCCTTTCGCTCATATCTAGATATCGCTACAATGAGCTTCCGTTTTGTAGGCATTGCCCCCCCCCCCTCCTCCCCGAATCTGGAATCTCGAGGAATGCTCATTAGTCCGTTGGTTAATTAGCCCAAAGATATCTATTGTTAGGGTTAGGGTTTGGTTCATTAGTCCACCGATATCTATTATTTTGAAACCGCGGACCACTGAACGCCTTTCAGTATCTCCACAATTGTAAAGCCGAGATCCCGGTATGATGTACATGATATAAGTCTCGGTCACTTGCATCTCTTTTACTTAAAAAACAGTTTCTCCGTGTATCGAGATATAGATTGGAAAAGTTTCCTTTTAATAGTCCTTGGACGAAATAGAGTTGTTTTATCAACCAAGCCTCACAATCTGCAAATCACTACTGCCATATCTAGACATTAAGACCTTGACTTGTGTGTATATCTTTGCCATAAACTAAATTTGTATACGATGATAATCGTTATGGACAACGGTTGAACATTATACCATGATGATCATTATGGACAAAGGTTGATTATTCTACAATAGTTGAATAAGTCTATATTTAAATTTTTATAAATCTCTGATTGTAGGTACATTGTCCATTTAATCCGTCGTTGCGACCACGTACCCTACCATACCATTATTATAACATTGGTAAGTACTAGGGAAACTGGGTATATCACGTACCAAGCTCAACTCTCCGAAACATTGTAATGATAAATACTCCAAACTGTTAAATATCTTGAGGGTTAATTAGATCTGTGGACTAATTAATCAGATCTAACATCAATATAATAGTCTAGGTGTCTAAATCTAACCTCGTTGAAATCTACTTAATCTAATCTTATTCAAGTGTCATATTCTGTTTAATTTTATCAATCTAACAGTTAATGATACCAATAGCTATCGTCTATAACCCCTCAATAGATATCCTCCCAATCTAACCTTCAATACGTAACACCTCAACAGGTGGATACCTAAACATACAATTACTGTTTATTTCTGGATTCCTTTAGTAGTTAAACCAAATACCATTTCCGAAGTCTTATGTCAATAAACTCTATCAAGTACACAGTACTCTAACCCAAAGACTTTTAAATTAAAAGTTTTATTTTTATTAAGGTGAGTCTTGGTTCACAACAAGCTTCGAACCTATCCCAATATCTTTACAGAAAACCTAAACAAATGACCGACTAGAACATCAAATCATTGATGCAAATTCAGAAATATACAGTTATGGATATTATCCACAAATTGCGTTTTTTTCTGGCATCTGCCTATGAATTAGAGTAACAGATGAATTTGGTATATTTATTATTTAATATCTTCTTTTGTAATATCTTTCTATATACGCCCACCTGGAAATACCATCAAATTGAGAACGTGTTTCTTGGTAATACATGTATAATATTTACTAACAGTCTGTCCTTCTTTTAATCAGCATTATAAATACCTGGCATGGAACTAGTATCAATATATACTCGCACCTGTTTCTTGATAATATTAAGTTTACTAACAGTCTGTCTTTTAATAAAACCGTTATAATACTTGATGTCATATCTTCTACACACGCCAAGTGTCACGCCAACTTTCTCCATTAATCTCGTCTGCAAGATTGTGCCAGACAATTAGGATGATACTAACATCTGTCTCGCGCTTAATCAACTCGCGTGCCGATACACTATCAACGTCACTGATTGGCTGATTGTAACGGCATGCTTCAATGGCGTCGAGTAGTCACGTGATATTATTGTTTACAGTTATGTGAAGGAATGGTATAACTATCTGATTTCTAAATAATTTATCAGTTAAACTTGAAACATTTTATCTGAACACATCTACCTGTTTAAACTTTAAACATGGAATCTCAGTCTTATACTTCTTTTAGAAAGGGACGAAAATTGTTAGCTGAAAAGAAAAGACGAAACCGGATCAACGAATGTTTGAAGCAGATTAAAGAATTGATTTGTGAAGATTCGGTTTCTTATCAAACGGTAAGTTAATATAATATTTTCTTCAGATATAAAATTACTATATCAGCATTATAAATTCAATTATGCTTTTTTAAAACATTGCTCAAATATAAACCTAAAATCATGAGTTGATTTATTTGGGAAAAGTTTTTTTATTAAACGGTCAGATTATAATATGTACATGAGATATAAATGTGCCTTATCAACATTTTAAAATTAAATTAGAGCGCTTAACAGAAGAGTTTTTTTATTTGTGTCGTAAATCTTACGAAACTGTTCTTTTAATTTTATAGGATCTAGATGCCAATAAAATGGAAAAATCGGAAATTCTGGAATCTGCAGTTGAATTTATTAAGAAAAAGAAATATTCATCTCCAAGTTGTCCAAGTGAAGATCAAATCACATATCAGAGGGGATTCGCTCGGTGTTTCCAGGAAATGACGTCATTTTTAGGCGGAGTAACGGAAGTGTCGGACAATGTGAAATATGCTCTGATTCAACACGTGTCTAGAAATATCCAATCAACACAGTGTGGCAGTCACATAAAATATCTTCATTATCCTGGAACATCAACAAATATAAATGGACAATATTCACCGAGAAGTGAAAACCGGAATTACATTAAATACAACCCTTCATTAGCAGTACCATTAGATAGACACAATTATAGACAGAATATTAAAACTGAAACAACAATAGACTCTAATAATAACAATAACAGTTGTATTGGTAATAATATCATTATTAACAATAACAGTTTTATTAGTAATAATCATATTATAAACAATGATAGTAGTGTTTGGAGACCTTGGTGAATAAAAACACACATTTATTGGAAACAATATTATTATGAACAACAAAATAATGTGACATGGAATGTGTTAACGTGAAACCTTGGTGAATACAAAAATGGTGAAGAAATAGTACATTGTATATTCAAACTATTTAATTGTGACTTTAGACCCTGGTGTATATTCTTGGACCAATTATAGCTTGGAAACCCTGATTATAATGTTTGGAAACCGTTGTCAATAGAACACTAACAATATTATTTTATAGATATTATTTATTTGTTGATTTTGAATGTTATTAATTGAAATTCTTATCTTTGTTAAGTTTTTGTATTGTTTGTATCAAGATATTTTATTATTAAACTGTGATATCTTTAAGTATTTATGACTTTATTATTTATTGTTGTCACCTTCGGACAAGTCATTTGCAAATACAAGAAACATCGGAGTTTAACGTCCTTCTTATCAAGAATCATTGAGGTTCGTCACTGGAAATACTAGAATCAGGGTTATACGCGCTGAATGCAACGTGCTTATACTAGACTGCAGCAAAGGATTCCACGCATAGACAAGAAGACGAGAGAGAAATGGGGTTTAACGTCCAATACACACAAATTAGGTCATTTTGAGACTAACAAATGGTTCAATTTTCTATTTCAACAATTCGCATGCGGTTAGGGGTCTTTAGCAGTGGCGGGAATCCAGAGAAATCCCACGGGGTTGGACAGAACAACAAGAAGTTAAGACAGGTGTGTTCCCAAGCTTGGTAAGAAAGCACTTGTCGAAACGGTGTGGTGTATGTGTACAACCCAGCGAGTGGGCTTTGTTTCCATACAAATTTTGTAGTGTTTGTATTGTGCCCAATCCAAATGCCACGTTTTATCAACCAGTAAATTCAAACGAATACATTAATTTTAATGAACAAACGAATTATAGACTTCTCAATCGAAATCAAACAACTGGACATCGCGGTGATATAGTGTTTCTTTTTACTCTTTTAGATTGTATAATTAGCTCCCGTAGAAGCCGACAAAAATTGCGCATGCCGACCTGCAGGTCGTCAGCGCGGGGTATTGGGTATAGTTTTCAACTAGCAATAACCACGCCTCGGAAATTCCTCACTGGCTATGGTACCGCCACTGCGCAAAGCTAACCTTACTGAACAGAAATCAGACTCACTTGAAACAAGTTTATTTATAAATATGATTCAAGTTAACAATTTATACAGGAATATTTACATCAAATCAATTTCATTTTATAAGACAATAATAATCATCAAACGATACCATGAACAAATCTAATAATTGAAAATTATGGTCTAGCATTTTTATATTTTAAAAAATATGTACATCTTGTAATATTGAACAATTAATTCAACTGAATAATCTTCACGTTTTCTGTAGTAGTTAGCTCCCTTGAAAACACCCCCCCCCCCACGAAAAAACCCACAATGCAGCATTCACAAATATCTATCTACTATGAGAATAAATGTTTTCTCAATCGGCGGAGGGAAACTTTAACAACACACAGATATTAATATTAGAAACTTGACATTGTATTTTCCGTAATTTGCGTCTTAAAAATAAAATTTTCCCGGCATAATATTTTTGTCGTAATGTATTTAAAATGTCAGGAATCTATCAATCTTATGTCTAGTCAGGAATAAAATGCACTCAAAACAAGTCATTTATTAAGGACAAAGTACGATCTGCCCCCGTATTGGACCCCCCCCCTCCCCATTCGTGAAGCAAGGAGCATGATTGGAAGGTCAAGGTCGCGAGTACTGAGATCTTCTCTCTCAAAATAGCTCAGAATGGTCATTTAGAGTGTCACAATTGCAAAATGTTCACGAGGGAGGACCCATTGAACCCAGCATGCCCGGGGTGGGGAGCAGGTTCCCCCATGCCTTGCCCTCGCAGATGCACAAAAGTGGCCTAACTCAAAACGTGTGAAACGTGTAGTCAATCGCACGGGACGAAAACCAATGTCTAACATGCATTTTTTCGGACAGAGCTTGAAGACTTTTTCTTTTGTTTTTTATCGAAAATAATACTGACCGTAAGTTTAAGATAACGTCCGATCTGTATCATGTTAATCCCAGATTGTTATTTACGCTAACCAATTTCAATAGGTTACAATTTAATACTTTACACCTGATCTTTGTCACGTTCTTCAATAATATATACCAATAAAAACTGACAATAACTGATATTATTTGATAAGTTAAATATTTATAAGACTATAGGTATGTAATATCTACAGTCAGGTGTCAAGATGGCTACTAACGCCAAGTGTCACGCTAACAAGTGTAAAAGTTTCACTATGGAGCAGGCGATACACACCTGTACACCTGTCATACAACCAATCAAATCACTTTATTTATATGAAACGGTTTCTGATTGGTTACTATAGACAACGACGTAAAGGAATGTGGTTATGAATGAAGCTAGTGGAAGCTGCTTATTTGATATTTTTATGTAACAAAAATGTATATATTTTTAAACGTACAATGTAATGTAGGTTCATTAAAACTACAGATAACCACATAGGTACGTAACTAGGGAAACTGGGTATATCGCGTACCAAGCTCAACTCTCGGAAACATTGTAATGATAAATTCTCCAATCTGTTAAATATCTTGAGGGTTAATGAGATCTGTGGACTAATTAATCAATTCTTACATCAATATTATAGTCTAGGTGTCTAAATCTAACCTCGTTTAAATCTACTTAATCTAATCTAATTCAAGTGTCATATTCTCTTTAATAATATAAATCTAACAGTTAATGATACCAATAGATATCGTCTATAACCGCTCAATAGATATCCACCCAATCTAACCTTCAATATGTAACACCTCAACAGATGGATAACTTAATATACAATTACTGCTTATTTCTGAACCATGTTTCAAATATCTTATGTCAGTTTACTCTATCAAGTACATAGAACTCTAACCCAAAGACTTTTAAATTAAAGGTTTTATTTCTATTAAGGTAGGTCTTGGTTCACAACAAGCTTGGAACCTTTCCCAATATCTTTACAGAAAACCTAAACAAATGTCCGACTAGAACATCAAATCATTGATGCAAATTCAGACATATACAGTAATGGATATTATCCACAGATTGCGGTCTTTTTTTTTCTGGCATCTGCCTATGAATTAGAATAACAGATGAATTTGGTATATTTATTATTTAATATCTTCTATTGTAATATCTTTCTATATACGCCCACCTGGAAATACCATCAAATTGAGAACGTGTTTCTTGGTAATACACGTATAATATTTACTAACAATCTGTCTTTCTTTTAATCAACATTATAAATACCTGGCATGGAACTAGTATCAATATATACTCGCATCTGTTTCTTGATAATATTAAGTTTACTAACAGTCTGTCTTTTAATAAAACCGTTATAATACTTGATGTCATATCTTCTACACACGCCAAGTGTCACGCCAACTTTCTCCATTAATCTCGTCCACTGCATTGTGCCAGACAATTAGGATGATACTAACATTTGTCTCGCGCCTAATCTACTCGCGTGCCGATTGACTATCAACGTCACTGATTGGCTGATTGTAACGGCATGCTTCAATGGCGTTGGGTAGTCACGTGGTATTATTGTTTACAGTTATGTGAAGGAATGGTATAAAATATATGATTTCTAAATAATTTATCATGCGATATCATTTCTGTGGAAGCGGACGTTAAAACATCATCATCATCATCATCATCATCAATAATTTATCAGTTAAACTTGAAACATTCTACCTGAACACATCTACCTGTTTAAACTTTAATCATGGAATCTCAGTCTTATACTTCTTTTAGAAAGGGACGAAAATTATTAGCTGAAAAGAAGAGAAGAAACCGAATCAACGAATGTTTGAACCAGATGAAAAACTTGTTATGTGGCGATTTAGTTTCTAGTCAGACGGTAAGTTGTTACTAAGCTCAAATATAAAACTAGTAAATTTATAAGTGAGAATATATCTGTGAAAATTAAGGTTTTTATTAAACGGCTAGATTATTTACGTGGGATATAAATGTGCCTTTTCAACATTTTAAAATTAACTTAGAGTTATTTACAGTTGAGGTTTTATTTGTGTCGTAAATCTTACGAAACTGTTCTTTTAATTTTATAGAATCTAGATGCCAATAAAATGGAAAAATCGGAAATTCTGGAATCTGCAGTTGAATTTATTAAGAAAAAGAAATATTCATCTCCGAGTTGGCCAAAAGAAGATCAAATCACATATCAGAAAGGATTCACTCGATGTTTCCAGGAAATGACGTCATTTTTAGGCGGAGTAACGGAAGTGTCGAACAGTGTTAAATATGCTCTGATTCAATACGTGTCTAGAAATATCCAATCAACACAGTATGACAGCAATATAAATTATGTTCAATATCCTGGAATATCAACAAATACAAATGAACAATATTCACCGAGACGTGAAAACCAGGATTACATTAAATACAACCCTTCATTAGCAGTACCATTAGATAGACGCAATGATAGCCAGAATATTAAAACTGAAACAACAGTAGACTCTAATAATAACAATATCAGTTTTATTAGTAATGATAATATTACGAACAATAACAGTAATGTTTGGAGGCCTTGGTGAATACAAACAGATCACATTTGTTGGAAACAATATTATTATGAACAACAAAATAATGTGACATGGAATAATGTGACATGATATGTGCTAACCAGAGACCCCGGTAAATAAACAATTGCTGAATGTAGTGGTGAATACGTAGTTTATTCCAACTATTTAACTGTGACTTTAGGCCCTGATAGATATTCTAGAACAATTGTAATGTTGGGAAACCTTGAACAATAGGACACAGACAATATTATATTATAGATATTATTTGTTGATTTTGATTGTTATTAATTGAAATTCTTATCTTTGTTAAGTTTTTGTATTATTTGTATCAAGGTATTTTATTATTAAACTGTGATATCTTTAAGAATTTATGACTTTATTATTTATTGTTGTCACCTTCGGACAAGTCATTTGCAAATACAAGAAACATTGGAGTTAAACGTCCTTCTGGTTAAGAATCATCAAGGTTCGTCACTGGAAATACTAGAATCAGGGTTATACGCACTGGATACAACGTGCTTGTACTAGACTGCAGCAAAGGATTCCACGCATAGAAAAGAAGAAGACGATAGAAATGGGGTTTAACGTCCAATACACACAGATTAGGTCATTTTGAGACTTACAATCGGTTCAATTTTCTATTTCAACAATTCGCATGTGTTTAGGGGTCTTTAGCAGTGGGAGGACCCAGAGAAATCCCACGAGGTTGGACAGAACAACAAGAGGTTAAGACAGGTGTGTTCCCAAGCTTGGTAAGAAAGCACTTGTCCAAACGGTGTACAACCCAGGGAGTGGGCTTTCTTTCCATACAAATTTTGTAGTGTTTGTATTGTGCCCAATCCCCAAATGACACTTAATGCATCCAAATGTCGAGTTTCATCAACCAGTAAAATCGCGCGAATACATTCATTTTAATGAACAAACGAATTATAGACTTTTCAATCGAAAACAAACAACTGGACGTCACCTTGATTTAGTGGTTCTTTTTACTTTTATATTGTATAATTAGCTCCCGTAGAAGCCGACAAATTACAAAGATGCATTGATGTATGAAGCCGATTTATATGTTTTGTGTTAATTTTATTGCATGCTAGCCAGTCACATTGAGGTTTACGTTAATAGAGCGATCTGATTCGTCAGTGTACAGGTAAACGTCGTCTGCTACAGCAATGGGTGAAAGATATTTTAGTTGGCATGATATTACTGTATTTAACCAGCTTCCAGAGTAGGGAATATATTGAGGCTGCTATGACGTTTTGGTTCTGGAATTGTCGTTCACAGTCAGATATATTAGAACAAGATATTGAATAATAAATAAATTAATACCATAGTCTGATTCACCCCCCCCCCCCCACACACATTTTTCTGAATTTCAAATCGCTTCTGAGGGTCCCGCAACCATTGTTTTTTTAATTTCAAATCGTTTCTGAGGATTTTCAAATTTTTAGCCATAACAAAATAAACATTGACTACAGTATAAAAGATTCTAGTTTTTCCCTTTGCTACACAAAAGAAGTGTTTTATTGGGATATCTAGATAACGGAGCACAATTTTTACTGGTTTTATTCTGAACGCACGGCGTTTTGACAGGCATCATCTTATCGTTATCCTTGTGATTGATAACGATAAGAAGGTACATGCCGAAATAAAACCAATGATTGTTTTCACATAAAAATTGTGTTCCGTTAATATGTTTCCCAATCGCTAGATGCCACTTAAAGATTATGATATCTAGATACACCAGCTGAGGAAGAAGGCCTCGGGAAAAGATTACTAACAAATGTATATGCATCCGTATCTCCCAAGCTATTAATTTATGACACTCGGTGGCAATCCAGCGGCAATTTAATGGTGTATATCCCTTTGTAATGGCACATGTGTCCAATGTAATGCCATTCTTATAAAATAATATGAAATCTTTTTTATGTGACAAAATTGGTTCGTTAATCAGGTTCTTTGATGACAACTCTGGTATAACTTCAAATAATACTTTTATTCTGCTTCTTACAGATTAGGTACAAACATCGTGATGTAAACGACCGGGGAACAAACTTAATGGAGGGAGTCATGTCTTAGCTTGCCCAGAAGCTCTCTTCTCGTCTCCGACTCCTAGACCTTACTGTACCCCTGAGGTACCCTAATCTAGGCGCCCTCCTAGCCTGGCTTCCTGGACCTGACTGTCGATTCGTTTCTGTTCTGAGTTTATAAAACCATTCTAGACAAAGGAGCTCATTAGACACCTGTCTAATGTATCATGTGAAGACGCACATACGCCATACAGTGTGCTATGAGGGAAATCTTTCCCGGGCAGCGGTGCTACGGCCTGCTCTTATGATGGAATTCCAACTGCCAAGGGATCTTTTACGTGCACCCCAATGTGTACACGGGACCTCGGTTTTTCGTCCCATCTGAAAGCCTAGACAGTTCTCCTTGTCAGCCCCCCCCCCCCGAACACCTGGTTAAGCTTGGTGCGAAGCATTGTCATGAGAAAACAATGTGCGTGTTTTGTGAAGCACTGGAATCAGAAGAAATAACACCATTTTATTTTCAACATAAAATTTTCTGTTCTACAATTTGAATTTCTTCAAGGCTCAAAGTTCCTTTCCCAACATTGTAGCGATATGCGTCGCCTGTTTGATGTGGGGATTCCAATGCCTCGTCTAGTATAGTGTTGCGTCTCTATTTTTTATTGCTGACCTTTTAGGGGTTCCCCGGTTGCATGTAACAAGGAGAAGGGTCGCCTGTCCAACCTCGTGGGTTTTCTCTGGGCCCTCCGGTTTCCTCCCACTGCTAAAGACCCTACGCGCAAGCGAACTATGGAAATAAAATTGAACCATGTTAGTCCCGAAATGACATAGTTTGTGTCAAGTCAACGTTAAACCCCATCTCTCTTTCTTTCTCTCCTCTCTATCGTGGAAGTGCTAAGAAAAACTCGTGTGTAGATAAAGATAAACATGTTTATTTGGATCAAATTATGATTTAGATTCATCACATTAAGGGGAGTTAATTTGGGAGATAAACCAAACCTGTGGATAAATGTCCTGGTGTGAAAATGGTAATTAGATAAATAAATACATTTTCCCAGTGGATATGGCGGGAATAGATCGGACATTTGGTGTCATAAGGAATTGATGAGACTATCGGTGGGGGATGACCCACAACTAACCTAGGACTAACTTGGATCAAATCAATCAAGGTAAAACCAATTATGAATAAATTCCCACAGCCAAAGCTATGATACTAATTCCCCCAATAGCTGCCAGCTGTGATATGAGCTTTAGCGGGTGAACCAAGTGACCTCTGAAGATTTCGCCGCCGTGTGCTTCTACTTATAAAAGGATTTCGATGACGTCAGTTGTAGACCAATCAAAACGAGCATTACGAGCAATGGCGACGTTATAGCCTTGACCGCGCCAAAGTGTCATGGCCACTGGCTGTTTGATATCGCTTGTTTCATTGACTGGTTTGCGTTAATTCATCGACCTAGCAGGATGTAATAAATATAGTTATATGTAAAGGACAAGTGGATACCCGATCATTATAGTGTATTACATGGTTTTGTATGACTTTGTTATTTTGACGTGCTTTGGCCGTGAACTCTACGCAAGGCTGTCGGTTTTTGTGATTTGACACTCTCAGTCGGAATTGACCGTAAAATTGCCACCTTCCTTTGAAAAGTTTGTCTTGAACGCAAAACGATTATCCCACGCTCTGATGACTGAAACAGGAAACCGAACGATCCGTGAAAAAAAACACGAGGATGGACAGGCGACCCTACTCCTTGTAACGCACTGCCGGGGATTCGAAACTCATTGAGAGACCTTATGATACAGCGCACACGTGCTAACTATTTGGACATCCATGTCCGCCCCCTCTCGGGCCTTAAAGTTTGTTATTTGACCATTCTGATTAAAATGCAGATCTATATTTCGTTTCCTTTGTTTATACTTCCGATGGCCTACACTACATGAAGATCTGGCAGGGGTCAAACGACAGATTTTTGACCCTATGATGTCAGACATTGATTAACCAATCAGCATTGATGCTACTAGTGGATTACCCACAGTTCCGTGCAAAACACGCATAAAACTCACCGTAACACACCATTTCATTGGCTAACCCCTCACATCATCTAGAACACGTCAATAATAACATCTCTTCCAGATCCTAGTGTAGTAAAGACAAGTAAACCGAAATGTTGAACTATAAAAACGAAACGAAATAGGATCTGTGTTTTAATCAGATTTTTAATCTGATGTACATGTACATAATGTTCCACCAGGTGTATAGAAATAATCTTTTAAAGGCATTTAGTAACTGGATAGAGTCGTACACAATAACACATACTCATCTACCTATTTGTATGCGCGACGTTTCGAAGAGTATTATTTCGGCGTTATATACTATTAGAATGATATCATTGAGAGAATACTCTTATATAACATTTATATCAGTTAGGTAATAGACACATCAGCCGAATCATTCGACCGAATCAATCGGCGCGGACAGTCGATTGCATTACCTTTCACGTCATATGATTTAACGTGGCGTCTATGTATGGTGTTCTATTTCGGCCACGTCTTTTTCAATGTTAAGCTATAGAGAAAAAAATCGACGTCGGCTTTTTAATACGACGTCGCCCTTCCACGGTGATGAAATGCGCATGTACCAGGAAAATTCGTTTGCAGTTTACTTGCCGTTTGGTATTTCATCTTGTATACAGTAATGTAACAATATAAGGGTACCTTAGTATTAAGAGAGGTGTCCTGCTTAATATATAAATTCTTTACCTACATGATGTATGACGAAAACTAGGGTAATGAAGTAGTTTGCATTATTCTACTACTATCTTAGACTAACTCACAGACAGTTATGTCAGTATCCATTTCTGGAAAGTAGTGTACTATCGTCCAGCCATCACGTGCACAGATTAGTACAATTATTAGAATAGTGTTGACGTAAAACGGTGCCTTTACGAAACACTTACCATAAATGGTAATTGTCCCGCCCTAATAGCTGGCACAGTATAGACAAAATTCGAGAGAGCCAAGGGGAAATTCACCCCGGGAGCTGGCCTGGCTTAATGGCCGGACGCAGCCGTCATGATGAAACCATAGACAAGACATTATAGAAGTTTCGAGGGAGACGGCTGGGCGAAATAGCCAGGGTAGACATCATAGGTTTTAATCGTGATTAACGTTTTAAATACCAAAAGTACAATAGTTGTGTCGATGTTGTAGAATATATTATTGTAACCTATAAAGACATATCCAGAGTACAGAAAAGAGTTTGAAGTCTTATTTATCACAACGTCAAGTCCTTCCTAGACACATGACAGTGTGACACAGAAGATTTTGGTCGTCCGGACACAGAGTCATTTAATTGTTCATTGGAAATAATTGATTTACTCCATAGTGCCACAGGCGTCGATTTGGTACCACGAGACAGGTTAGTGTCACAGTCCCACAACGTGAAGTCGAAGAAAATCCCTAGACGTCATTGTCCCATCTGTGAGACCGTAGTGTCACATTAATTTATTTTGGACACACAGAACTGCCATTAGTATCCTTTATGTAACAATACATTTCTATAATACCCATATAATATGTTATATTTTAAATCTGTTCTAAACTTAAAATCGCAAATTCTCATGCTGGGCGAAATAGAACACAATATCTATGTCGTCTAACAATCACGTGACTTGTCGATATGAGTGGTGATTGGCTAATGAATTCTACTTTCGGCGAATGCTTCAGCGAAGCGGACACAACAGGCGAATATAATTCTACATTTCCGAATGACATTGGACACACAAGGCGAATTTCGACGCCGATTGATTCGGCTAGTGTGTCCACGGTGGACAGTCCACCACTTTAGAGGCATTTAGTAACAGCTACTCATTTATTTGGACAATGTTTTATGAGTATTCTCTCAACGTTATCAAACTAATATAAAACTGTGAGGTTTCATGAGGGTGTTAATCCACCAGGGACAAATAAACTAAGAATTGATGAAACCACTGAGTCGTGGGAATGTGAAAATAAAGTAGCAGTGATTATAGACAATACATGATAGAAAGTACCATAATTGTTTAATTGTTCCACTCTAAAAACTGTACTTATTTGTCGGTCTAATTCAATTAGCCCTTGATAACCCAGTGATAGGCCAAGCAAATCATCAAATATTCACGGTTTTCATTTATTTGATTTCAATCGTTTTGGTATGGTTGACGAACACTTTTACAATGAAAATGTTTAACATCCATGTAGTAACATCAGTAATTAATAATATACATTGTTTTTTATATCGAAAGATATCATTCGTGATGAAGGGATTCGGTCTAACGATGGCACGATTCATCCAAATAGTTTGCTAACCCAAAGAGAGAAATTTATGAATATTGATACGATTTATTTTAACAACAACAATAACGGTGCAATAACACGATAGATAAAATATAAAAATTCAATAATACAATTTATTTGTTGTTCATTTCAATCAGTAAAGACACCAATCGCCAAAAGTTTTTACACTGAATTTTGTTACTCAATAACAGATTTTCAAAATACTATCACTGGTTAATTAAAATGGTAGGCGAAACATCATTTTATAAAGAAAATATTATGCGTTTCAGACATGCATGTAATAATTTCATTCAAACCCTTTGAACAAAGTATTACTTATAACATCGTATTATATATACATTATGCAAGAGCTAAATCTGCAGATTTTTCTTTAGGTATGAATAAGTTATCACGTACACCATGGTATATAACTTTGGTCTAAATACCTACAGATCTACATTATTCATGGAAAAAAAACTGGAACCTTCCAATTATTGTGCCACTTACCGGTAATTGAAATTAAGCCATATAGAAACTTTATTTTAACGATAATTAAAACTTTAAAAATCTCTGATCGTCATTTGGTAGATTCCGGTTTCCTCCCACTGCTAAAGACCCCTACAAGTAAGCAAATCATTGAAATAAAATTATCCAAACCATAATCATCTCTTGATGTTATCTCGGTTCAGAGTGGAGCATTTGGACTGGAATTTCAATTTTCTATTTACGTAATCTATGTTTAACCACCATAGTGAGAACTGCAAACGCTTTACCTCTCATAATGTATATTTAAGTATTTTAAAGTTAAATTTAATTAATTCAGTTCAGCATCATGAAGTATTTATCTTTACTCAATCAGGGAGCCACAATGGCTCAGCGAGTAAGGCATTAGGATTTATCGAAGTGATCACCACCCACCCCCACCCCCTTGTCAGTGGTGCAGGACACGACCTGGCACTGGACAACATGTATTCCTTCGAACTGGACTCAAAACAGAGGTTCTGTGTCCAATCGGAGCAGGGCACTGGGGAGTTAACCCCCCTTCATTTCGTTTTTTTTTCGCGTTACCAACTCTTATTTAAAAATACAACATTTATATCATTTATGGCATACAATTAAACTGTGGAAAGTGGGTTTACATTTACACTACCTCCGTCTTCCTTGGCCCAGGTTAGGCGTAGAACAGTAGAACGTTAAACCACACTTCATTTCCTTTGCATTACCTAATATTATTACGTTTATTTCTTGTACTCTACAAAGACTGTTAGCTATTATGTAAATAATACAATACTGAGATTTACAGAGGCTTGGACAGTAATAGCATGTCCTTGAATGTGATGTTTTCACACATGCAAACAAAAGAGAAAATGATAGAATAATAGTTTATAGACACTCCAGGGTAACTTTAAAATGCTAGAATAATGGTTATATACATAGTTTAAGACAGTAGACACTCCAATCTGTTATTTTTAAAATGCTACAATAATTAAAAATACATAATTTAAGACAATCTAAAATACTACAATAAAGGTTAAATACACAATTTAAGACAAAACGCATCCCAATCTATTACTTTTATAATGCTAGTATAAAGGTTAAATACATATAGTTTAGGACAACAGACACTCCAAGCTGTTGTTTGGGGTTTTTTTAAATTGTAGAATAAAGGTTAAATAAATGCAAGGTATTATTTTAAAAATTGTAGAATGACCCGAAGACAGCACACAATCCTATATATTATTTTAATACACAATCCCATTCCCAGGCGTTATTTTTATACACAATCCAAGGTATAATTTTAATACACAATCCAATATATTATTTTTATACACAATTCTCTGTATTATTGTAAATTCATCTGAGACATATTATTTAAATCGATTTATACCAACTGAAGTTAAGGTCATTTAAATTTTATATTGTTTTAGTTTTTATATTGGGATGTACTTATTTACATAATTTGAGTTTTCAGATGGGTGTGATTGTCAACGATTTGCATCTTTGGACCTTTCTTCCTCCATCTCCATGTAGATCAAAACAACGAAACAAAGCACGCAGACTTGATCTTTATAGCTACCTGCCAGAACACAAAATTATCGTATTTCATGTGATTTAATACAGTTTAATTCAAAGTCGAGTATAAAAAAGAAATGATATCAACAACTAATTCAAACGACGAATCCAAGACATCGTTCAATGCCAAACAAACCAGGCCATAACATAAACTAATAAAATTATAATATCTATGCTTGTAATATCCTAGACGTAGGTGCTGTCAAACGGGTTATATGGTACTGCCAAACGGGTTATATCGCCATTGATAAAGACTACAAATAGCATATTAATGGTTTGGATTGTTCGTACACGGTTTTATTTTATTTTAACTGTTATAGTGTAACTGTCAGCTCTTTATCTAAACCTTACATGGTACATCTATAAATAATAACTTTTTTTGTTTATCAAAATATATTTAGACCCACTTAATTAGTCCCAAATATTATATTTTTTCTTCCGACAAATTAAATTCTAAAACATTTTTTTATGTATTAGAGAAATAAATAAAGATGTTTGAAGCATTTGTAATTAAAAAGTATTTCCTATTTAGTGTAAATGGGTATTTCAAAAAATGAGTAAAAAGCACCATTCTACCCGAACCATTAACCGCTTATGTAAACAATGCGTGCTCGCGTCATTGAGCCAAGGATTGACGCCGCGTGATGTGATTGCTTGTGTTGAAGACGGTCATCTTTTACAGAGATATTAGAAGACTTTCGTAATCCCTTGATTGTCACCTTACCCTCTACACTTCAGATAGCCGATTGTATAATAAACACTCTCAGCATCGGTTGCGTCACCTGTCAAAAGATAACGAAATGAGATGAAATGAAATGGGGTTTAACGTCCTACTGTTCTGCTCCGAATTGGGCTAATAAAGACGGGCATACACTAGACAGTGGGCTATGAGGGAAATTTTGCTAGGACAGCGGCGCTACGACCTACTCTTATATCGAATTCCAACTGCTAAGGGATCTTATACGTGGGCGCCAATGTGTACACGGGAGTTATAAGCTCGGATTTTCGTCCTATTCAGGCGACTAGACAGCTGTCCTTGTCAGGCCCTCTGTCTTGCATCACTGACAAGGGATAACCACGCCAGGAAATTGGATGAACTTTCCCGGCTAATTCAGGGATCGAAAACTCGACCTCATGGTCCGATTTGAATTCGTATTCCTTGGGTTTACAAGCTTTCCAAAAATGTATCATTTGATTATTTAAAAGATGAAATGTTTCTAAGCAAGCTACAAATTCTGCAGGTTGCAGACCGAACTCCCAATTGGAATATCTCAGAACGAATAAACTAGAGGTCCACCCGTAAACAATTTTTATGGAAAACAATCACTGGTTTATACACATATAGCACGACGTTTCGAAAAGTATTCTCTTATCGTTACCAAGTACAAATGTCATGCTATATGTGTATAAGGGGGTTTGGGATGGCCTAGTGGTCTAGAGTGCCGGGCTTCGACCTCTAGCTGGCCGGTCACCTCTGGCTTGCGGCTGTGGTTTCGATCCCTGGTGTGAGCGTATGTGGCATGGAGATAGGGGCGTCTTCTCAACCTCGTGGGTTTCCTCCGGGCACTTCGGTTTCCTCCCACTGCTAAAGACCCCTACGCGCAAGCGAATTATTGAAATAAAAAATGACCTAGTTTGTGTCGAGTGGACGTTAAATTCCATTTCTCTCTATATATATGTGTATAAACCAGTGATTGCTTTCAATAAAAATTGTGTAGTGTTTTTTTAATATGCCCAATCACCAAATGACACGCAAGGATTAAAGGTACACCCGTATATAGGGTGTGTTCGTAAAAGAACCCCGAGCAGAAAGTTTAACGATCATACATACCCGTATCACCTATCAAAATGGCGGTAATTGGCAAGTCTTCTTTATACCGGATATACCCCTCGTCAATTCGTGCTGTAGAATCATTCATTATGCAATTACATCGTAATCCATCAACACATTCATTATTAAGGTGACATGCGCAATCCATCCCACCCTTGACTCCCCCAATGAAATAAGTTGCCAATGTCCCAGAACGCGTATTTAATCCGGAAGTGACAATACTATTTTCAAAACATTCATATTTAATATATTGTTCACATTCGGCCGATGTATCAACTATTTTTATAATTTGTTGTAGATTAATATTGTAGTTTATCGTTTTAACATAACTTCTATTTTCTTCGTAACCTTTTACATAGGTTCTGTTAGCCACACCATGACCTATAATATAACATAATTTGTTACATGTTATATTTGCTACATCATGGGTCATAAAACCATGTTCTATTAGCTACATCTGACCCATGACGATAATGTTCTATTAGCTACACGATGACCCATGACAATGATGTTCTATTAATACCTAAACCGTGGCCCATAACAACATGTTATAATAGCTAAACCGTGGACGTATAATACTGCTCCTCATCTGGGCTGATGAAGACGGGCATACGCCGTACAGTATATCGAATTTCATCTGCCAATAGATCTTTTACGTGCACACGGATGTGTATACGGGGCCTCGGCCTGCCGCCCTGTATCACTGACAAGGGGGAGCCACGCGTATAATACAATATATGTCATGTAACGTTATAGTAGCGACATCGTGACCCATAACATCATGTTATTGTAGCTACATCGTGACCCATAACATCATGCTATAGTAGCGACATCGTGACCCATAACATCATTTTATAGTAGCGACATCGTGACCCATAACATCATGCTATAGTAGCTACATCGTGACCCATAACTTCATGTTATAGTAGATACACCGTGACCCATAACATCATGTTATAGTAGCGACATCGTGACCCATAACATCATGTTATAGTAGCGACATGGATCCATGTTATGGTAGCGACATCGTGATCCATGACTTCATGTTATAGTAGCTAGATCGGTGACCATAACACCATGTCATAGTAGCGACATCGTGACCCATAACTTCATGTTATAGCAGCTACATCGTGACCCATAACATCATTTTATAGTAGCGACATCGTGACCCATAACATCATTTTATAGTATGCTATAGTAGCTACATCTTGACCCATTACATCATGTTCTATTAGTTACAGTGTGGACTATAACTAATACATGTATGTTACAGTGTGTTACACTGGCTACTTTATGGTATATAGGGGGTTGGGATGGGCTAGTGGTCTAGAGTGCCGCGCTTCGACCTCCATACTCCGCGCACTGTTGCGTTTGATTAGAGGTAATCCAACTACACACTGCTATTATGAGTGGATATTGTTGTTTTAAATTTTGATTTGTCAGTAGTCCGTCTACCAACCAATCACTAGCTGCCAATATTGGACCAAATATGTTTACATAACGTTACATCATGACTCACGATTTTATTATGCCTAATTAACCCGTGCATAGCAGAATACTGCAGTAAAACTAATTGCGTGACAAACGAGGCTATCAAGTCGAATGAAATGTAAACAATACTGTTTGGAAACGAACATACTTTCACGGTTTTGAATACCTGGATTTCTCGGGCCATTGCTTCAGGAATATGTTCGACCTCTAGCTGGCCGGTCACCTCTGACTTGCGGCTGTGGTTTCGAGCCTTGGTGTGAGCGTATGTGGCATGGGGCTCCTTCTCAACCTCGTGGGTTTCCTCCGGTTTCCTCCCACTGCTAAAGACCCCTACGCGCAAGCGAATCATCGAAATAAAATAAAACCATAATATGTTAGTCCCAAAATGACCTAGTTTGTCTCTCTCTCTCTTATTGTATATAATATATAGAGAGAATTGGGGTTTAACGTCCACTCGTCATACACTAGTTCATATGATGACTAACACATGGTTCAATTTTATTTCCATTAGTCACTTGCGCGTAGGGGTCTTTAGCAGTGGGAGGAAACCGGGTGACCCGGAGAAAACGCACAATTTTGGGGAAGCAACCTTACTCCTTGTCACATAGAGAAATTTAAACCACGCCAGTTGACTCAATGAAAGACCTGATGACGCAGCGCGCACACGCTAAACCTTCCGCCCCCCCCCCCCCAATATAGAACACCGTGTTACCTATAATGGTATAAACACCGTTGTTTGTAATGTCACAAGACACCATGACAGCTGGTTGATTTGGATCTGGTTTGACCATTGCCGTTGGTGGAACTGTTACCCCAAGATCGTAAATTTCCTGACACGACCTGGCTGTAATAATAATAACAATAGTGATTTGTTTTTAACGTGACTTGCTAATGTATTTTAAAATTGCATCCATTTTGTCGGACAGTTCTGGTACGATTTTCACCACCTTCGCACTCAACAGTGTAACGATGATATAAAATTGTGACCTCTAGAGAGACCACAGGCTAATAGCGTGATTTTCGTGCAATCGAGGGCAATAATCAAGGAAGATATGTGCGAATATCGGAAGGAACCGAGGTCTTTGGATGCGAAACATATATTTCAAGCTTAATACAAATCCATAAAAATTGTTATTCTAGCGGATCCACTAACCTGGTGATACATACTTTTACACATTAAGTCCGGCAATTTCGGACCGATTTTCAAACTCATTCGGGACCGTAATGTATTCAAAAACATTTATATTTTCGTAAAATTTCGTTTTTGCTCATTATATTATCATAAAATGAACAAAATTTCATAAAAAAAATATAACATTTCGCAAGGTCTTACTTTCTCACTAAGATGTTCAGTTACATTGGTCAGGCGTTCATAGGGACTTGCACGCGACCGTTGAGCAGTCAGACGTTGTCCAGTAAAAGTGACTGGGAAGCCAAACGTTTTCGCCAAGGATTTATGAGTAAGGCCGCGGAACGTAAAGGGCGAGTGTAATGAGACATACATTCAGAGCTGAGCTGGGGATGACTACATCGACATTTAACAATTTAATTTAAAATTGGATAATCGAGACATTGCCAAGTACCGTTGCTATGATGATAAACAATATATGCTGCAACTTCAAATACTGACAACCTCGTTCGGAATAAAGTAATTTGATTGAAATGTGATATATTCATTTTTTAATAAAAAAATTTGAAACATCGTCAGAATGAAAAAAAGTCTTAACAATGACATCAATCAGCAGGTATATAGCTATCACAAATATTTCTTGAGGTGCTTTAGAAACTACGTAAAACCATATCTGCCCTAATGAAGTCCTAACAATGAAATCAATCAGTAGATATGGCTATCACAAATATTTTTCGGGGTGCTCTAGAAACTACTTAAAAATATTTGTTAACTTACCTGATTCGCATGTAAATTCTTGAAGTTGCCAATGGCCAGAAGGAAGGCAATGAGCCTGCTGTGATCCATTGAAATACGTGCCCGCTATACATGTGTAGTTAACTCTTGCGCCAGCAGGATATGTAGCTTGTACCGATGCTGGTGATGCATATTGTTTCGTGGGTAATGGTCCACATACTGTAACGCATAATAAGGTTATTGTTTGAGAGGTTGGGCGGTCGAATGTTTAGTACCATAAAGCTTATCGTTGAGTCGACTGGTGGGGTTTCGATTCCTCGGTTGTACGTGACAAGGAGTAGGGTCGCCTGTCCAACCTCGTGGGTTTTTTCTCCGGGTCCTCCCAGACCTCTATGCGCAAGCAAATTATGGAAATAAAATTAAACCATACGTTAGTCCCGAAATGGTCTGGTTTGTGTCGATTGGACGTTCATCTCCATTTTTCTCGCTCTGTTTAACGTATAATAAGGTTGTTGTTATTGTTTGAGTTTTTTTTAGTTTTTTTTATCTGTGTGTGGGTTGGGGGTGGGAGCTCGTAAACCTTACCTAAACAATAAACAGAGACAATAAATCGTTCAGTTTGCAGTCAAACACGGTGCCACATACGCTTACACCAGGGATCGAAACCACAGCCACAAGCCACAGGTGACTGGCCAGCTAGAGGTCGAAGCGCGGCACTCTAGACAGATATTGTGATCTAGCGAACACGCGTTATCCGGCCACCCAAACCCCTGGTTTTAAAATAATGATCTAACAATTCTACTGGATATACATTACAGATACGTGCGCTCGCTACGAATTACCTATAGAATGCGTGAATACGGAAAGCTACTAACGAATCTGAATATTTGCCAAGAAATGGTGGTTTTATGTAATATGTTTTTCATAGTTACTCGATCCCCCCTCTGCTCCCGACAGAATCAAATAAGCCGATCATGTTTGATCCGACTCCCTTTTCTATTACCATCACTTTTACATTTTAGGATTTGGGTTCGGGTTAGGGTCGGGAATTTAAGATTAAAACCAATGAGTAAGACAAAATCTTCAACAACAATGGGGGTCACATCAAACATGAATGCCTCAAATAACACTTACTTTTGTTACTGATGTAAATATTTGTATTCAAACTTGCATTATAATCGCCGCCATTGACATCTCTGTCGTACAGATAACATTGACTTCCATGTTCATTATAGGCAAAGGCCACACAGAAAAATTCAATTTCACATTCAAATGCACACAAAGATTGACTTTCAGCATGTGTCGTTCTTGATGGATCCCTCGCTAAAACATTTTGCTCTTCTAAAACATATTTCATTTCCTCAGATTCACTCCCCGCAACGAATAAAGCCAATAAAACAAGGACGGCACTTGTCGGCATGATGTTCTGTAAAATCTCCGATTAAAAAACACCAATGGTGTTACATAATGATTATTATTTTCTAAATACTATAATTTTGTGCCCGCTTAGCTTTTTTGCGATCCAATTTGTTGTGGTTTTTTTTTAGAATATCACAAACTGCGAACAAAGTTTAAGTTGATTTATTGATATTATGTTGCCGTATCACGCAGCACAACAACTCTACAAAGGGTTGCTATTGATTCGTGTAGGTAAATAAGCAGAGAAACATGAAGATACATCAGAGCGACTGTAATTAAACAGAGAGAGAGAGAGAGTGGGTTTAACGTCAAATCAACACAAACTACTAGGTCATTTCGGGACTAACAATTTTATTTCAATAATTCGCTTGCGCATAGAGATCTTTATCAGTGGAAGAAAACTCTATCCCTCCAATCTGACTTGGAATCGTCACGACGTTTCTTACCATGGACACCAGTATTCCACCAGACCGTTACCTTTTAACTGGTATGGTGTGGTCCAAGAATGCCGAATTCCCTGGCTTGTGTTCAAGAAGTCATTTTCAGACTTCCTGACTTGATCATGGTGGCATTCCGCCGTGATATGCATTACCTTCATTCAATACACAAAAATAGCGACTTCCTCCTTAACAATCGAAGGTATCTTGAATTCTTGGTAATTGACACACTCCTCAATCTGTAACATTCTAATTTATTGAGCTGGATGGCGTCAGAAACAAAAAAACAACATGGCTAAACTTTTCAAGGCCCGGTTTGAAAACTATTCTTTATATACCTATCGAATTCACAAAGCATTCTTAGACTAATGAAACTACTCAACTTTCAATCTCTGTTTATGAGATATATCTTTGATCCAGAAGCACAATAATTTTCACATACTTTCTTATTGGTGTATTTGGCAGTTCTTACTATAATAATTAAAAGATTGATAATGTAAAGGCAATTTGCTGAAAATTCCAGTCACATAGGTCCACTATGAACCAAGAATTAAGCGAATGAAAGTTCCACCTAGCCTCGATCATCATTTCTAAAGTCAGTATGACACAAATCATAGTCTTAATTATTCATTTAATCATTAAATTATGCAGCAAATCGTATCATAATCCAACAAACATCGCAGGCTAGCCTTGACATCGAGAATTGATTATGGTCTGGATAAGTTAATAAATGTCTAATTAATAGTCAATATAACATTTCAGGCCTACAGAAAGACCTACAATAGACAGATTATGTATAACTTAAGTCTGAGAATGCTTTGGGAACTCAGGGCCTGGTGTCCTCATTATCTTCTCGGTCATTATCTTATCTAATGCATTTTGATTTTAGCACGTGTACTATGAAACACACGTCATTGCTCGACCAGTAAGCGAGATAGCAAGGAAAAATCAAATGTACTTTGGGGTAGTCCTAGTTCAGATTGTTGCCTTGGTGACTGTAACCATTGCTCAGGTTGATCAACATGCAACTCAGGAAACTAAAATCCTGTACCAGAGGCTAAAGCAGATGGCAAGGGATGAAACAAAAATTATGTTTGGACAGCAGCAATTTTCTGTTCTTGGCGCAGAAGGAGGCCAGCCACCATACTTAACGAAAACTTTGGTCCATGACAATGGTATTCATGGTTGGATATTTGGGGTAAGTCCCGAAGTAACTAAATACTAAACAGAAATTACATTTAACCGTTAATTCCATCTAGCCCCAACATTAGCAGTACTGTTTTTTTTTCAAGGTGACTATTATACTAAGTGGCTTTAAGGGGAAGGGGAGAAATTGGGTTTAACGTTCACTCGACACAAACTATGTCGTTTGGGAACTGACAAATGGGTCTTTAGCAGTGGGAGGAATTGGAGGACCCGGAAAACCCACGAGGTTGGACAGGCGACCCTACTCTTTGTCACGTACAACCGGGGATTCGAAATCACACCAGCTGGCTCAATGACAGGCTTTATGATACAGAGCGCATGTGCTAACCATTCAGCCATACATACCCCCATTAAAGTTGCTTTACAAACTTACATTGTTTAGCACGTTTATTAGTAAGCTAGTAATTGCCCTTTGTGTACTGGAAACTAGTAATTATGTTGAGTTGATTATCTAGTCTGTCTAAACTAATTTAAAGTTCAAAGCAAATCAATTCTTATATTTTGAAATAAATACTAATTATTTATCTGGCCTCGGGGGTACTTTCTACCTAGTAAACGTCGACATCTGAAATTCAGCCCCAAACCATTGCCCCATTTAGGTATGCGTAGTGTCGGACACGCGTCATGGTATGCTTACTTTGTCATAGCTAACAAGTAAATCCTGAACTCAATAGCGAAATATCACAAGGCCCTCAAATCCGGTAAGTCAAACATCTCTAAATCAAATGAACTAAGCATTTTCCATTTGCAGGATAAGCAAGCTCGTCAACACTCGCCAGATAACCTGTGTGACGTCAAGAGGATGACAGGGTCGAACCCCGCAATGTTAGGCCTGGACATGCATGACCTGGATTACAAAGGAAATATAACGAGTCATTGGGTCGGGAGATTGGCCTACGAAAGGGGTGAGGTTATCACGGTATCCATGCATCACTCTAATCCAGTCACTGGGAATAGTCCTTGGGTCAAAAAAGACAACGGCAATGTTGTAAAGACAGTTCAAAGAATACTTCCTGGTGGCGATCACCACGAAAACTTCAAACAGATACTGGATCAGATGGCAGCTTGGGCAAATTCTTTCACTGATTCGAATGGCAAGCCTATTCCAGCAATCTTTCGATTTCTACACGAATTAAATGGTGGATGGTTTTGGTGGGGTTTGCACAACAAGGCCCAGAATTCAGAACATGAGCTCATAGAGTTATATCGATATATGGTCAAATATCTGCGAGATCAGAAAGGTGTCCACAATTTCCTCTACGCCTACAGTCCTGATAAATTCTCTGATAAAACTGATTATTTAAAAACCTACCCCGGTGATGATTACGTTGATGTTCTGGGTATGGATTATTATTATTCGGGTTCATCCAGCACTAAGGCCAATTTTCAGCGCATGGTCAAGGACGTTGTAGAAATGGCCGAAGAAAGGGGTAAAGTGTCGGCGGTTACCGAAACCGGTTATATGAATAATGGCATTGATAAAATACCCAATTTTTGGCAGGACTATATTTTAGATGTATTGAAAACGGAACCCACAACTAAGAGAATCGCCTACGTTCTCGCATGGGCCAATCACTGTTCTGGAAACGGACATTGTCAGTTGTGGGTACCATTTAAAGGTCATCCAGCAGAGAATGATTTTGTTAATAACTTTTACAATGATTCACTGACAGTATTTTCCTCTGATTTAACTGATATGTATCACTGAAACTACACATACTATTAAAGATGATTAAATTAATAAAATGGCGTTTAACACGCTGCTTGCTTGCACCTGTGGGGCTAATGAAAACAGGCATACGCCTTTCCGTGTGGTATGGGAGAAACTTCGCCAGGACAGCAATTGAATTCCAACTGTCTTGAGACCTTTTCCTCTCATCCGATCTACTAGACGCTGTTCTTTTTCAACCCATATGTCAAGGACCCTTCACAGTGAATTTTTCAGTTAATACTGGGATCGAACCCAGAACCTCTAAGTTGGCGGGCCATCGCCCAACCCTACTCACTGCGCCATCGCGGGTCACTAGAAGTTAAATCATTAGGACATAAATCTCTATTTAATAATAACTCAATTGAATGTTGTCGGTAAAGCCTTGTACCACTACTTATTTTGTAAATAAATACACACATTGCAAGAAATAAACAACAGGGGGCAGCAGTAAGAGTTATGTAAGAACAAATGAAATGAAAATGGGTTTAACGTAACATTGTTCTACTCCGACCTTGGCTAACTAAGATGGACATACGACCGGATAGCGGCAATACGGCCTACTCTTATATCGAATTCCAACTACCAAGGGATCTTTTCGTGCATGCCAATGTGAACACGGGCCTCGTTTGTTGGTCCCATCCGAACGACTAGGAAACTCGGCTGTATGATGAATTCCGCCATATTGGAACTACTTTAAAGGTCCCGGATGAAACATGGCTGCGCCCATTCCGAACACAAGTTGGCGACCTATTTGCCTAGCGACCTATTCGACCGATCCAGCTGACGAAATTACACTTCTATTCTGAGCTAAAGGAATGGATAAAAAATAATATGATAGACATAACGTTGGATTGTATTGGTTGATAAATAGATGAGTTAAGGCGACTGTCTTTATTCTAAATAGGTTTCAAACGAACAGGTTGCAGCTCGATCGGTCGAATAGGTCGCTAGCCGAATAGGTTCCCAATTTGTGTAATAGCGTCAAATTTTCCTGTTAAAGTAAACCGGTAGCCGCATCGCAAATGTATGGGCGTAGGTACATATCACTTACTGTCATACAGCCGAGGCTAGATGTAGTTTACGGAATCTGCCGAGATTTGCCGAGTGACGTCATTTGTGTCATAGTCGCCATAGTGAATGCATTCTTGAAGTGGAACATCTTAATTTAATGTCTATTTATTTGAGCCTCGTTCATTTTGGGACGGGATGATCACTCATTCAAGGTAGCATTTTATCTTTGTCATACATTGTCATGTTGTTTTACCGCTGCCAGAGTCTATTTATGCATAATATTGACTGTATTGTTCAAATGTTCTAGAAGTCTCTCGCACGAGCATTTCACGAAGATTGCCTGTTTCGTCATACGGTGTACGATATTTTATTGAGCTGTCATTTGTATTCAGTCCTTATATTTTTATACTCATTTCCCCGTGAGTTTAGCCAATGTTCTTATTGGAAATCTACGGTTCGTTTGCGCTGTGCCTAGTCAATTGTTCGACCTGTACTAGCCTGTAGGAATTTGTCACTGCTTATATACTAATAGTACAGGTTACCTCCCTTAGTCATTTTAGTCATTCAAACCTAAGCCTATACCTAAGTCTAAACGATCATTATTGTCATTATCTTATGATTGTAATTTTTGTCTTGCAGAATAAAGCTATATGTATGAACGACTTTCAATATATATGGTGTATTTAAGGAGGTCCTCATCCTCTGCCACATAGTCCCTCCCAATGGTGCATCTGATTCACTCCAGTCTGTTCGGATGGAAACTATGTGTGCGCAGGGCGTCAAACTGAATCACCAGCCGTTTACACTAAGTCAGGTAAATCAGAAAAAAATGGAAGCGCTAGAACCGTCAACGCTGATTGTAAATCAATGTCTGCCGCTCTCAATATAACTTTATTGTCAGATCTTCATATCTGATATTGTTCCCTTTGAGATATTCGGTGGCAGTTGAGATGAAAAGACAGTCATTGGATCATTGTAAAACTGGTGATTCGATATATGTTTAGATATTATCCGACAATTAACAATAAATTTTTTCCATTTATTTTAATCTTTGGTTAGATTTCTGACATTGTTGACTTTTAATCTTATTCAGTGGTACATATCGGGGAGCTGAGATGAAAAGACAGTCATTGGGTCCTTGTAAAATTTATTTACAAAATCCCATTCAGCGGGATGACCCTTATAAGGTACCCAGAGTTCACATTTTCCATTTCCGAGGCAGTGATTGGACCAGGTGTGAATATAAGCAACACGTTTAGTTGTTGATTCCCATTTCAGAACATCAAGGATGTCATCATTCCAGAAGCTGTGCATTTTCGTGATGCCATTGTTCGAGTATCCCGTTTCTGTTATGGCAGGAATTTTCCCCCTCGATTCTGCTAATTCTACCACATCTTTCACAGTTCTATGGAAAGTAGTTTTCTTATCGGACGAAGACATATAATACCAATCCATACCCAGAACATCAACGTACTCATCAATATAACTTTATTGTCAGATCTTCATATCTGATATTGTTCCCTTTGAGATATTCGGTGGCAGTTGAGATGAAAAGACAGTCATTGGATCATTGTAAAACTGGTGATTCGATATATGTTTAGATATTATCCGACAATTAACAATAAATTTTTTCCATTTATTTTAATCTTTGGTTAGATTTCTGACATTGTTGACTTTTAATCTTATTCAGTGGTACATATCGGGGAGCTGAGATGAAAAGACAGTCATTGGGTCCTTGTAAAATTTATTTACAAAATCCCATTCAGCGGGATGACCCTTATAAGGTACCCAGAGTTCACATTTTCCATTTCCGAGGCAGTGATTGGACCAGGTGTGAATATAAGCAACACGTTTAGTTGTTGATTCCCATTTCAGAACATCAAGGATGTCATCATTCCAGAAGCTGTGCATTTTCGTGATGCCATTGTTCGAGTATCCCGTTTCTGTTATGGCAGGAATTTTCCCCCTCGATTCTGCTAATTCTACCACATCTTTCACAGTTCTATGGAAAGTAGTTTTCTTATCGGACGAAGACATATAATACCAATCCATACCCAGAACATCAACGTACTCATCACCGGGGTAGGTTTTTAAATAATCAGTTTTATCAGAGAATTTATCAGGACTGTAGGCGTAGAGGAAATGATGGACTCCTTTCTGATCTCGTAGGTATTTGACCATATATCGATATAACTCTATGAGGTCCTGTTCTGTATTCTGGGCCTTGTTGTGCAAACCCCACCAAAACCATCCACCATTTAACTCGTGCAAATACCTGAAAATTGCTGGGATTGGGTTTCCTTTGGAATCTGTAAACGAATGGGCCCAGACTGCTAATTTATCGAGTATTGCATTAAGTTTATCATGGTGATCTCCCCCAGGAAGAATTCTTCTGACAACATGAAGAGTGTCGCCATTATCGCCTCCAATCCAGGCATTGTGACCTGTAATTGGATTAGTATGATGCATGGACACCGTGATTACTTCGCCTCGTTCATATGCCCGTCTGCCCAACCAATGGCTCGTGACGTTATTCTTATAATCCATATCAAACATGTCAACTCCTAATATGGCCGGATATGATCCAGTGATACCTTTGGCATCACAGAGATCATCTGGGGAATGGTCTCTAGCTTGGCCATCCTGGAATAAAATTAGGATGTAAATTTTACTTTAAACACTGACAATTCTGGGGTCGCCCACGCAGCCACAATTTACTCTATTAAATATATATTATAAGAGATTAGATAACCATAATAGTAAAAAAAAATCGATAAAAAAAAAATCAGTCAAACTGATCCACTATGAACCACGAATTAAGCGATTGACATTTCTGCCTAGCCTCGATTATCATTACTAAAGTCAGTACAATAACAAGCACTGTCTCGGTTATCCATTTATTCATTTAATCGTGAAGGGAAGTTATGCAGTAACTCGGGTCATAATCCACTCAAGACCGCAGGCTAGCGATACCATCGAGAGTTGATTATGGTACGAATAAGTTACATTTAAGATAATAGTTCAGACCTGAAGGGAGACCTGCAATAGCCAGATTTAGCTCTTGCATAATGTATGTTTAAAGCGAATGTACACGCTTCAGTGACTAGTCCCAAACTGATTTCTTGCTAGTCACTCATAGCACATCAAATTTTCAACACGTCTATCGGCTATTAAAGCCGTAAAAAGTCTATTGTTAAAGTTTCTAAATAAAAATAATATTTCTGATACGTTGTTAAAGCTCTTTTGGAAAATTACGTTCGTTTTGTTTTTAATTTGTTATTTATTTCATTAACTATACCGTTAGAAGCGGCATCTTTTAGGTTATTAAAACTACTATCTCCGAAGCGCGTTGCATCATACGATCTGGCATTGAGTCAACTTGTATGGTTTCTATTCTCCGGTTGTACATGACAAGGAGTAGGGTGGCCTGTCCAACCTCGTGGGTTTCCCCTGGGTCCTCATGTTTCCTTCCACAGCTAAAGACCCCTACACGCAAGGCAGCTATTTAGATAAAATCGAACCATATGTTATTTTCTCCCTCTCTCTCTGCTATGTTAGTCAAGGTGAGACGTTTCGTTTATTGCTTAATAAGTTCGTAAAAAAGCTTATCATTTAAACTCAGCACCACAAATACGTTCCCCAGAAGACTTACCCCATATATCCATCCCTTGAAACCATCATGATCCAGTCCCCACGTTAAATATGGCGATGTTCCACCTTGAGCACCTAACCATGTGTGTTCTTGTTGTCCAAATAAAACTTTAGTTTCATCTTTAGCAAGACTCTTCAGTCTTTGGAACAGCATCTTGGTTTCTTGAGTTGCATGCTTATCAACTTGGGCATCTATTATTGTTATTAGAGCAATAAAAGAAATCAAAAAGCGACACATTTTTATAGTTGTGCATACAAGCTTCTAGGCACGCAGTTTAAGATTTCTAATCGTCGCGTGTGAATTTGTACGTTCACAGATAAAGAAATGACCTGAACCTGATTACCTTCGCTTCCAAAAATACTTCTTAAAGGGACAATGCTTTCTTTAAATTTCTTTGAAGTGATGTTGGTTTTCGATCCGATCAAATACTGTTCACTATTTTTAGCTCCGTTCTTCACTTCGGTCATCTACTACGGACGTAACGAACTTCTTCGACTAGTCTCCTTTGCTCGGCTAACAGTGGCAATATGGCTGATGGGTAAATGACTACCCGAATCATCTTTTCTCGCCAACGATGATCTTGAGTGTTTCTACTGTGTCATACTTTGTTTTTCAATTAGCTCCACCAGGCGTCATTATAAATTTAAATTTCGTGGATCAATGCTGTTCGCTATGTAACAAGGCCGTAGATCAATGCTGTAACATGTAATTGAGAAACCTAGTGGGCCTAATTTAAATCAAACTGAATCCAAGCCAGGAGAATATATCTTGTTGGTATTTTGATCTTGTGGTCTGGAGTAAATTATCCGAGTGCATATGGGGGGTTGGGATGGCCTAGTGGTCTACAGTGCCGCGCTTCGACCTCTAGCTGGCCGGTCACCTCTGGCTTGCGGCTGTTGTTTCGAGCCCTGGTGTGAGAGTATGTGGCATGGCGATAGGGTCGCCTTCTCAACCTCGTGGTTTTCCTCCGGGCACTCCGGTTTCCTCCCACTGCTAAAGACCCCTACGCTCAAGCGAATTATTGAAATAAAATTAAACCATATGTTAGTCCCGAAATGACCTAGTTTGTGTTGAGTGGACGTTAAACCCCATTTCTCTCTCTCTCTCCGAGTGCATATTTAGTGTGTATTAAGCCGTGAGAAATTTGATAGCCTTTAATATCTGAACTCGACACATTTTGGTTAGCATGTGGGTGTTAGGTGGGGGTTAGATTGTTGTGCTTCGAGCCCTAGCCTATACTATGAGGGAAATATGCCTGACCTGCTCTTATATCGAATTTCAACTGTCAATGTATCGTTAACGTGCACGCCAATCTATACACATAATCTCGGTTTTTTGTCACATGTATACAAACGTCCAAACAGCTGTCCTTGTCATGCCTTTCATTGGACAATCCCGATGCCTTTCGCCGCCAATGCAGGGATCAAACAGTGTCTTACCCACTAAGCCACCGTAGTTCCCTAAATAGACGACGATTTGGATTAGAGGATACAGTTTAAATATAGACAGTCACTTTGATCATTTGTTTAAATGGTTGTTATTTACCCACGTTCTGTTTACTTTCTTATCGTTTCCTGTATGCTGTCCTTGAAGATAAAATAAAAATATCTTGCGGAATTGCGTGTGTTCGACTATCTTTAATACATGCTCTAATCTTGCACCTATCTTCTTTACCCCGGTAGGTACACAAATTTGACAACAGACACTAAGTTAATTGACGGACATTATATTATAAGTCCTTAATCCACGATTTTAATCGCAAACACTAAGTATAGTATGAGAAATGTGAGAAGTATTTTTCTGGTTTTATTTAATAGAATTTGAATGGTTTATTTACTTTTGGTGTGTATGCCAGATTTGAAACGGATTCCAAAACAATAATTTCAAGATATGGCGACCATTCAGGGCTGATATTTATTCTTGAAGTATGACGTATGTTGATCTCTGTGTGCAGAATGGTTATGACGTAAAATCATTTATTTCATTGGGGGTTGGGTGTGGCCTAGTGGTCTAGAGTGCCGCGCTTCGACCTCTAGCTGGGGGGATGGGATGGCCTATTGGTCTAGAGCGCCGCGCTTCGACCTCTAGATGGCCGATCACCTCTGGCTTGCGGCTGTGGTTTCGATCCCTGATGTGAGCATATGTGGTATGGAGATAAGGGCGTGGGTTTCCTCCGTGCGCTCCAGTTTCCTTCCACTGCTAAAAACTCCTATGCGCAATCGAATTATTATAACACAATGACGTATGTCATAGAGGCGTCCTGCCATATTAAAATAGGTGTTAGTGATTGTAACATAAACCTGTTGGTATCAACACTCGGCTGGAGATCTTGGTAGCATGCCTTATGTCATTGTGTAACTTGTTGTTGACATGTCTTATCTAACTTTCTTTGTCTGATAAACAATATTGAATGTTAAACCTGATATGATAGATTAGACACAGGCGCCTAGATCAAGGTAACTAATGGATACTAGTGAGGTCCAGTCAGGGCTAGGGGTTAGGTCCGGCCAGGACTGAGCGAAGGCCATGGGCGCCTTGGCGCGAGACGAGAGCTTCTGGAGTTAGCACACTCGTGCTAAGCCAAGCTAATTAAGTCATGACTCCCTCCATATAGTTAGCTCTACGGTCGTTTACATTACGTTGTTTGTACCTCTTGTAAGAAGCAGAATAAAAGTATTATTTGAAGTTATACGAGTGTTGTCATCAATAAAGACGGGTTGGAAAAAATTAAAACCTTATGTTAGTCCCGAAATTGCCTAGTTTGTGTCGAGTGGAAGTTAAACCCCATTTCTCTCTCTCCCTTTATTTCATATTATTTCTTTTCTTACGTTTGTGAAATAGGACGTTAAACCCTTTTCATTTCTGGCTGCAGACACAACTAATTTTGCCGTTGACTTTTAGTTTAAAAATGTGTCGTTGTCCGGCTACAGACAGGGCAACAACTTGTCATGATTTTGTCCACCAAAATTTTGAGATACACATTACACAAACATGTAATTATCCGTCCTACATATCGCCATAATGTGACAGAGTGAGGATAGGGGGGTATTATTTTGAGTTAGGCTAGTGGTAGAAGGGAAACAACTACAGTTTTGCAAGGTATGGTAAGGGGAGATAATTCTTTCCAAGGATGCATTATGTTTGTCATCCAGCCAGCCAGCTCAATAAACACCAAATCTAATGGCATCTGTTTTGTTTCTTTCCCCACAGTTTATTATTTAGTTTACCATCACTATAACTTACGGCTGCAGACAGAGTATTTAACGTTTACGTCCTCAAATTCGGATTTCCAGAGAAACTCCATCATGACCAAGGGAGGGAGTTCGAAAATGACTTCTTTATCAGAATGCTGAAGTATTGTGGAATTCAGCATTCTCGAACCACACCATACCATCCAGAGGGTAACGGTCAACTAGAACATCTGAACAGGACATTACTGTCTATGTTGAAGACTCTTCCAGAAGATTTCAAGTCTTTCAAGATTGGAAAAGTCATGTCACGCATACAACTGCACTAGAAACGAATCGACTGGTTACTCTCCACACTTTTTATTATTTGGTAGACAACCTAGACTACCTATTGATGCCATGTTCAACCTAGACGAACCTGAAGGGCAAACCAGCTACAAAGATTTTGTAGCCAGATGGACTGAGTGTATGCGAGAAGCCTACGAGAAAGCAGGTAATTATTTAGTTTACCATCACTATAACTTGTATTAAAGGAGCTAATATGTATTCATGGTAATTCTTAATGATATTGCTATTGTCAATATTTTAAGTAATGAGCAGTCTTAATTGAAATACTTAGAAATCTCAAAAGCACGTGGTTGTTGTCATGGCAGCCATCTTGCCAATATTAAGCCTAGCCATACAACATAACTAATATTATAAGTAATTAATGTCATGTAGCTGTCATAGTTCAGTACTATTACTAGTACGATTTAATTAGCCCAAGAGATCATATTCATACTATTTATTTTCCAACATTACATTGACAATATGCTAATTAGTGTTTGACGTCTAGGCCTTAAGCCTAACATAGATTGTTGATATGAGTGTTCATGTTATAAACTGTTATTGTAATTGAGAATTGTTACGAGGATGCATTATGTTTGTCATCCAGCCAGTCAGCTCAATAAACAGCAAGTCTAATGACATCTGTTTTGTTTCTTTCTCCACAGGCTGAAACGTCACTCCTGTTGTACCCTCACCCTGTCTAAAGTCAGGATTATCTTTGATAATCTACGACCCTAGTAACAATAACAACGTCTGTTAAATTCTGTTATCCTACCGCGTCTCAGTCATGAATATTTACCAAAACCTGAACGAAAATTTCAATTTATTCACACCTCTTCAATCCTAGACCAAACGGTCAAAATATTATGCAGACGGGGAGAAAGGGCGAATTGTTATAGACGCGCTGCATGTCGTATACCGAGATGGTGAAATCTAGTAATTGTGGTCTACATCCTGCTTACGTTTGTGGATTTGTCTCCCTTGTGATTGCAATTTCATTGTAGCATCGATGATGGACAGTGCAGTAGATTCTTGATGGCCGACTCCTTGGTCATTGCTGAATGGTTTATTTTCGCGCCTTTGTCGCAGTTTCTTTTTGTAGATTTGATTATCTTGAACTTAAAGACCACATAAAATAATAATTCTTAATTGCATATATTAATAGCCAAGAGTTACTACATGATTTTACGCCTAGTTCATACCAATATGATTAAAATTAATTCAGATATTAACGTTTAAATATGAGACAGCCAAAAACGGTTTTCAAATTTTCAATTACAACCTTAATCCGGTTGATTGGCTGGTGACGTCACAGGCACTACACATAATCTATACACATAATCTATACAATATATCACTGCCTGTACAATATATCACTGTATACACACCACCAGTTAACACGTGTGTATTTGTCGGTCCAATTAACATTACCGCGTAATCATTAACTCGTCATTATTTACATGTAAGCTACATCACTATACTATGTAAGTCAAAGCATTTTCAAAAGCCGACATTTCTCGTCTTGAGTTGTAATAGATTATATATTTGTGACTAGAATATTTCGGAGTGTATGTCAAGATGTCACATGTTGTTGAGAGTTGTGGAAATTCCAGCAAGGAAAAGGGGAATAATGTACCGGCGTTTCATAAATTTCCCAAGGATGAAATCTTACGGAAAGAGTGGATTGCGTTTGTAAACAATTCAAATCCTGATTGGCAACCTACAGCCACAACAATGATATGCAGTGAACATGCCTTTATTATTAAAAAAAAAGTTAAACGATGTTAGACATTATAACCTGATCTTATCGCGCAAAAGTATATCCATCGAATGATTTATATTTAGATGTTTAAACACTAATCAACAAATAATACCAGGCTACTTTATTACAAAAACATAGGTGAACAAAGCTAATTAACCGGTTCGGCGTAACAAATGATAACTACCTAATCAACATTCTTAAGAATTAATTTATGACCCAATCTCTGCAACGTTAGTCTGATTGATTTATGGCAGGTATAAACGACCCTACACTTGCCATCAATACACGAAGTAGTTAGATGACCCTTCTCAATCTATTATTCCATTACGATGGTTACCAAAACAAACTGTATTTGCACTGTTAATTCTGACATACATTGAGATATTTTTTCGTATTTAATTTCTTACGGTCTATTTCAGCGTAATAAAGTCAAAGCCGCATGTAGAAAGAGAGGCGCTGTATGGCGATAACGGATTGTCACTTACAAATCACGTTTCAATCATTTTTGATACATTTGACATGACGACATCTTTTTACCCCCGTACTTTGGGAAATTGGAAGAACCACAATACTCTTCTGACGAAAATGTATCTCGAATCGTTTGGACTGCACACACGATTGTAGAGGGTATTTAATCACTGCCGTGAGAAAATATAACGACCGGACATTATGAAACAAATTCTAATAGTAAGTGCAGGAGGGCTGCACCACACACAATTCTACACAAAAACAAATATGGACAAGACATCATACTCAGAGACCACAAACATAAACAATTAAAAAAGAGTGAATGGATCCGGGGGCTAGCGTCCACTGCGCTGTACAGTCCCGGGCCTGTGGTGACACAGACTTCACTCATATTTGAAAACAATTGGGAATGCAACCCAAAGAAATAATTATGTAATGTCAGCATGAGTCATGATCTGTTAGGCTATATGTTGCAAGAATTACGAATGCAAGCATATTTTTGTATAAATTCCGCTATACAAGTAATCACACCGTTAAATGTATCAGAGAAGTAGGCCTAGTTCAAAAAACTAAATGCACTAAATCAATAAAGAAGAGGATTGAAGTATATTGAATGCATTTAGGACACGCATTACAACAGTCACAGAAACAAACAAAACTGAATACAAAGAAGCAAAGAATGTAGACCATCTAGGGAGACAGCCGTCTGCTGACTGAGTGGCGTGACGTGAATCTGCCGTGCAGGGTTAAGTGCATGGATAAGCATTTACAATGTATTGAATATTATAGAAATGATTATTTTTCATCGCATTCAGACACATTGCACTTATATTTTGGAACGAAATTAACAAATTCACATTCACAGTAAAATTCGGCTTGAAAGAGTTTTTTTATTTTATACATATTAAACTTTCTCTATAATATGAAACATATAAATAATTATGTGCACTTTTGTCAAAATGAATAAACTACAAATACAAATGATTTTAGAAGCATCAAAGGACCTTTTTAACTAGAGAAATTTCAGAAAACGGAGCAAATCAATATTTTTGCACAAAAGAGGACCCACGACAGCTAAGTTGTGAGTCAACAAGTGTTGTCACATTTGTGTCACATTGGTTTTTTGGTCAGTAATGAAAACATTTACGAATCTAAAATCTGAGTACGATTAACAACCTATTAAGTAATTATCAGAAATCAGTAGAATTTGTTTGGTTTTTAGTTCTGCCCTCAGCGAACATCTACTATACAAAATATAATAGGCCTCCTCTTCTCATGAAGTTAACACTGTGTATAAATTTCAAGTCAATTAGATGTTAACTTTAGGGCATCTTCACGTTTTTTAAAGTGATCAAGGGCCATAACTCTGGCAGTAGTTATCGGAAATCGTTGGAAATAAATAGGCTTCCTCATTTCAACACCATATACATTGTGTATAAAGCTAAAGTCAATCCGATATCCACTTTAGCCTCTAGAGGGCCCACAAGATTTTTCAAAGTAATCAAGGACCATAACGCTTGCAGTAATTATCAGAAATCGTTCGATATCAATAGACTTCTTCATCTCATGACCGTAAACACTGTATATAAATCTAAAGTCAATCGTATATCAACTTTAGCCCCCAAGAGCGTCCACAAGATTTTTCAAAGTGATCAAGGGCACTAACACTGGCAGTAATTATCGCATATCGCTGGAAATCAACAGGCTTCTTTCTCTCATAACTTTACACACTGCATAAAATCAAAGTCAATCAGATATTAACTTCAGCCTCTAGAGCGTCCACAAAATTTTTCAGAGTGACCAAGGGCCATAACTCTTACCAGGGTCGTATTCAGCGAGGGTACCCCCTGGTACATTGCACCCCCCCCCCCCACGAAAAATAAGGCGCGCCGAGAAATGGCGACCCTACGAAATTACTGTGCTCAATAACATGGGCATTGTATTAGCGCCACACCACACTGCGACACCCCCACTTTTAAAATCCCACATACGGACCTGACTCTCAAAGTAATTATTGTAAATCGTTGGAAATCAACAGACTAAAACATTGTGTATAAATCTAAAGTCAATTGGATACCAATTGGGGTGTTGTACGCAAAAACGAACGATTTTACTACAATAATAATACGATAGAATGTGTTTCATTTTATAATTATCTAGGTGTACTTTTGTCGTCCAGCGTAGTCTGGAGCAAGGCTGTGTATAGTTTATCAGTCAAAGCCAAAAAGTCACTTCTACCCATACAATATTTGCTTCGGAAAACCAGGTCGATACCCCTATTCATTAAGTTTTGAAATATTCGACGCAATAGTAAAGCCATGTTTTTTATATGGTGCTGAAATATGGGGATATGAATATAGAAAGGATATTAAAAATGTGCCGTCTCAGTTTTGTAAATTTGTTCTTCGAATACGCAAGAGCAGTTCTTCCGTAGGTGCAAAGGGAGAATGCGGCAGGTATGACATATCGGTCTACTATATGTTAGCTTGTATAAAATACTGGCTTAAACTCACTGTAATGTCAAATCAAAAATATCCCACAAACAGGTATATTATATGATGTTAAGAAAGCTCGATTCTACTGATAACGTAACCTGGGCAACTAGGATTAGACTGCTATTGAGCTCAATTGGTTTTGCGTATGTTTGGTTGATGGACGAAGTTGGTGATCATCAGTTCTTTATAGAATCGTTGAAACAAAGACTAATTGATATTAACATACAAGGATGGTCAGCCAGAATTCATAACAGTGAAAGTTTAAAGGACTATTGCATAAAACCAATCCAAGTCAAGAATTATACCTGACAGTTAACATAAATCAAAACGTAAAAAGAAAAAATTACAAAATTACATATTAATTTATTTCCATCAGACAGTTTAATTGCAAATATTATTATATTGCATTATATTTATAGCTCAAAACCAATTTATTAAACAGTATATCATTATAAATTAGCCATCAATATATTATATACTAAATTCTGTATAATTGCTTGAAAATATCACTATGTACATTATGTTCAAATGTTATTTGTATCTATAGATCGTAAGATCTCCATACTGAATAAATAAAATATTATTATTATGATTATTATTATGGCTTATGCCCGTCTTCCATTAGCCCAGCTTGCACGTGTGAAAACATCACAGTCACGGACATGATATTACGTGTCGAAGCTTCTGCGCTTCTGTAAGGTGCAGGAGAGTAGGACGTTAAACCCCATTTCATTTCATTTCTTCAGCTTGCATGTGTGAAAATATCACAGTCAAGGACATGATATTACGTGTCGAGGCTTCTGCGCATCTGTTTTGTATTGTTTACTTAGGCCCCCGTCAGACAGGGGTGGCGTCCTTAAGGCACTGCCGTACGGCGACCTGAAAATGCAGAAGGTCGCCGGCAAACGTGAACACAATGCGAAAAAATGTCTTAAAGAAAATACAAACTTGAAAAAAGTCGCGTTCTCACAGTTTTTTTTAGATCTTTCTTTTAATATTGTATTTTAATAAGGGTTGGTAACGCCAATAGACCCCTGGTTTTCCTCAAACTCGAAGGACTGTATATTGTCCTATGTCAGCACCTGTTTCCTGCACCACTGACAAGGAGGAATGGCATCGAGAAATTCCGATGCCTTACCCACTGAGCCACGACGGCTTCCTGATTGAGCAAAGATAAATATTTCATGATGCAGAAGTGAATTGATTAAATTTAACTTTAAAATACTTAATTAGGCACTTCGGGAGATTACATAAAGCGTTGACAGTTCTCGCTATGATAGTTAAAAAATAGATAACGCAAACAATATGCTGGTAATTTAAATCAAATTGCTCAACTCTGAACCGAGATAGTATGGCGGTATATTAGTGCCAAAATTCTAACATGCTATCGTCTAATTTCTAACCTCCATTCATGTAACTTCTAACCTCCATTCATGTAACTTCTAACTTCCATTCACGTAATTTCTAATTTAAGACAATGTATAATTCAACTTCTTTATTTGTTCAGTGTAAATATCAATTCTATTTCATCTTATTTCTATTATTGAGGCGAAAAATGTCTACTTCATTGTGGTATTACATGTTAAGCATGGACGGCAAACAAATTTAGAATTCTAATACTTCTACCTAGCAACCATCATTATGACATCGTTTGGTGTCGCCACTGTGTGCTCAATTGGATGATTGCGCATCTGATCGGGACCATAATTGGTATAGACGACCCATTCTTCGTTTGGTTGAAGGTTGGAAGGGGTGCTGAGAGAGAGAAAGAGAGAGAGAGCGAGAGGTCACTTAGTATTAAACTCAGTATCTGTGAAGGCCTATCCATAACATTTATACCCTGTGTTAATATAGACCAACTGCATATTGATATTAATTATTGGCTCAACCGTAAAAAAAAAAAAAATAAAATTCTCCAAATCCCGTTTAGCTTATATTTGAAATAGAAAATGAAATGAAATGAAAGAGGGTTTAACGTCCTACTGTTTTGTTCCGAACCGGGCTAATGGAGACGGACATACGCCATACAGTGTGCTTTAGGGAAATATTGCCCGGAGAGCGGATCTACGACGTGGATTTATATCGAAGTCTAACGGTCACGGGATCTTTTACGTGCACGCCAACATGTACATGGAACCTCGGGTTTTCATCCCATCGGAACGACAAGACACTAATAAGGGGGAACCACGCCAGAAAATCTGGATGAACTTTTTTCGACCAATGCAGGGATCGAACTCCCGACCCACAGCCTAGCGAGCCTGCGTCTTACCCACTTAGCCACGGTATTCGAAATAATATTTGCAAACCATACATTTATATCACGTTCAATGTTGTTTAGAGGGTAGGATGGCCGAATGGTTAGCACGTGCACGCTGTAACATAAGGTCTGTCATTGAATAAACTGGGGTGGTTTCGATTTCCCGTTTTTACGTGACATTGAGCAGAGCCGCCTTTCCAACCTTGTGGGTTTTCTCCGGGTCCTCCGGTTTCCTCCCACTGCTAAACACTCCTACGCGCAAGCGAATTATTGAAATACAATTGAACGGTGTTAATACCGAAATGACCTGGTTGGTGTCGAGTTGATGTTAAACCCCATGTCCCCATCTCTCTCTCCCGATGTTGTTTTCAATTTTAACACTCAGGCAAGCCACTCAATCTGACGAAGAGGGAGTCGTTTGTATCAATAGAATGGTCCCGATCAGGTGCTCAATTCCCAAACTGAGCACACGGTGGCAACACCAAACGATGTCATAATGATGGTTGCTAGGTAGATGTATCAAAATTCTAAATTTGTTTGCCGTTCATGCTTAACATGTAATACCACAATGAAGTAGACATTTTTCGCCCCAATATTAGAAATAAGATGAAATAGAATTGATATTTACACTGAACAAATAAAGAAGTTGAATTATACATTGTCTTAATTTAGAAATTACATGAATAGAAGTTAGAAGTTACATGAATGGAGGTTAGAAATTACATGAATAGAAGTAAGAAATTAGACGAAAGCATGTTAGAATTTTGGCACTAATATACCGCCATAAGATAGTAGCTATCAAATTTTAGGCTAACCTCAATCATCCTTACTTAAATCGGTACGATAAAATAAATGCCTCGAATATCCATTTTTACATTTAATAATCATTCACAAAATATATTCCAATCCGCTAAATATCGTAGACTAGTGGTGGCATCGAGAGTTGATCATAGCTTGAATAAGTTAATTAATGTCTAATTAATAGTTTAGACAACATTTCAGGCCTAAAGAAAGGCCTGCAATAGGCAGATAATTCATGGAATATGCTGAAATTTTCAGTCACATTTCTCCACTCATTACCGAGATAGTAGTTTTTGAATTTTAGGCTAGCCTCGGTCATCATTACTAAAATCAGGGCCTCCATTATCCATTTTAATCACCATTCACCAAATGTATTCTAATCCACTGAATATCGCAGTATAGGGATGGCATCGAGATTTTATTATGGTTTGGATAATTAATAATTTAGATAACATTTCAGAGCTAAAGAAATTAAATAAAAACGGATTTTTACAACGTTTTACTTTGGCCTAAAGAACGACTTGAAAGAGGCAGATTTGGCTCTTGCATAAATTATGTTTAATTCAATGTAATATGTAATACTTTGTTCAATTGGTGTGTCTGAGACGCATTATATTTTCTTTATAAAATGTCTATTGGGTGTCTATTTTTAACCTTTATCCTAGCATTTTAAAAATAATAGATTGTCTTAAATTATGTATTTTCAAATATTCGAGCATTTTTTTTAATATAATAGATTGGAATGTCTACTGGAAATCAAAAATTACAACTGTGAAGTGTCTGTTGTCTTAAAGCGAGGATTTCATATTTTCACAGAAAGCCAAAACATAATTATTTCTATGTATTTTGCTCAATAGGTTGTCAACTAACTATTATGCGATCATATTCATTATTTCCCACACTTAAAATACAAAGACACCGGAAATAATGACACAGTTACCTCCCTTGTTTTTATATTACCCCGTGGAACAGCTATCTTCAAACGTTTGAATTTGATGTTGAAAATGATATATTTGCCAATTTATCAACTGGCAATAGTGAATTATTGGATTAATAGGATTATGGACTGTTTATAGATACCATCTATTTTAAGGCTTTATTTTTATACATTTTTAAAATATAACTTCAAAATATGAAATTGTAGCTTTAATTCAATGTAATATGTAATACTTCGTTCAATTGGTTTGAATGAAATTATTACGACATGTCTGAGACGCATTATATTTTCTTCACGAAGCATCGTGTACCATTTTAATTAACCGTTTCAGTCACTAGTGACAGTTCTCCGGTTGTACATGACAAGGAGAAGGGCCTGTCCAGCCTCGAATTATTGAAATAAAATTAAAACTGCGAGGATTTCATATTTTCACAGAAAGCCAAAACATAATTATTTCTATGTATTTTGCTCAATAGGTTGTCAACTAACTATTATACGATCATATTATACGATCATATTCATTATTTCCCACACTTAAAAGACAAAGACATCGGAAATAAGGACACAGTTACCTCCCTTGTTTTGTATTACCCCGTGGAACAGCTATCTTCAAACGTTTGAATATGAAGTTGAAAATGATATATTTGCCAATTTATCAACTGGCAATAGTGAATTATTGGATTAATAGGATTATGGACTGTTTATAGATACCATCTATTTTAAGGCTTTATTTTTATACATTTTTAAAATATAACTTCAAAATATGAAATTGTAGCTTTAATTCAACGTAATATGTAATACTTCGTTCAATTGGTTTGAATGAAATTATTACGACATGTCTGAGACGCATTATATTTTCTTTACGAAGCATCGTGTACCATTTTAATTAACCATTTCAGTCACTAGTGACAGCATTTCGATAATCTGTTATTGAGTAACGAATTCACTGTTAAAACTTTTGGCGATTGCTGTCTTAACTGATTGACATGAATTGAATTACAAATAAATTGTATTATTGATTTTGTATATTGTATTTTATCATGTTATTACACCGTTACTGTTGTTAACACTAAAATAAATCGCATCAATATCCATGAATGTATTTCTTTTGGTTACCAAACTATATGGATGAATTGTTGCATTGTCAGCCGAATCCCTACATCACCAATGATATCTTTTTATATTAAAACAATATAGTTATAATAATATGTGAAAAGTTGAAGATAATACTCTTAGGTATTGAATACACAAAACTTTTATATTTTTGTGTTATACTAATATATATGTATTATTAATTACAAATGATACAGGAATGCTAAACGTATTTTCTTTGTTAAAGTGGTCGTCAACCACACAATAGTCTCGGTCACCCAGACCCCCCTAGTCTTCAACGCACGGAGGGTCTGGGTCGGTTCTCAATTTTTGACGAAAATTACTGGATAATCTACCACATAAAAAAACAAACATTTGGTTACACATGGGCAATGGAACCTTTTGGCTAAAGTCTCGGTAAGTGCTAGATCTTATAAAGCCGGGCCGTTTTTGCTAGATTCTATAAAGCGTGGTTGAAATATATTCCACAATTCACTTGGCACATCTATTATTAGAAAATAAATAGAGACGATGAAGAATTAAGAAGATTGCGAGAAGCCATACGTCCGATTCATGACGAGAGAAAATTACCATTTCAATTGAAACCTTTACAAACAAAATTTTAAAGAGTGTCATTGTTGACAAACTAGCTGTTTTGATAGATTCAGTACGTGGTAACTTAAAAGACTGGATAATCCAGACAATGACCTATTTTCCGTCAAATTTTGAGGACCCATCCAGACTAATATTCGTAGAATATTTGTGTGGATGATAGAGACTACCACACCACCGCGATTAAAATCAAGTAAATGAAACTAGCGAATATTTGATGATTTGCTTGCCTGTCACCCCCCCCCCCCCCGCTCCCCCGGATCCGACCCTGCAAAATTTCACAATAATCAACATATATAAATTTCGAAATTTAGTCTTAAAATTTTGAAAATCGTCAACGAAATGAACCATTGTCGACGAACAGAAATCATTGTTCGTTATGGCTCAGATGGGAGGACATATATGATAATCTTTCAAAATTTTCTGGGGCCCACCATATACCCCCCCCCCCTCTACATTGTCGACAAACAGAAATCATTGTGATTATGGCTGAGATGCGAGGAAATTTTCTGAGGGGGGGATCCCCCCCATACCTCCCTCTACTGCTCGCGCCTACGGCAACCAGCGCTCCGCGGTCGGTGAGACAAAACATGGAGTTGACACCCTCCTCTAAAAAATGCTGGACCTGCCACTGCTGTCACTGTATCAGCAGGTATTGGTTGAATTAGAACGAAACACAAGTACACTTTTTGGAGGGGAAAAATTAAAAAAACATTGTACGGTACTTTATATCCTGTATTGTCTATAATCACCGCCTCTGTATTATCACATTAGCACGACTCAGTGGTTTCATCAATCCTTAGTTGATTTCAGGGGCGGATCTAGGAACTTTGAAAAGGGGGGGGGGGCGTCGCAAAATGAGGGCACTGATCGCGTAGACAGGGCACGCCACTGAGAGTTGGGATTGAGGGTGGGGGGCTCCCAAGAAAATTATGCGTCATTTCCTTGCATCTGTAGCCATTCGAGGGGCTATTTGGCTGATATTTTCGGAAATCGTTGTGGACGGTCATATTTGAGTCTACGAAAAGGCATTTTCAGCAATAAAAAGGGCTCTGTCGCAAATTAGGGGGGGGGGGGGGGCTCGCGCCCACCATTCGATCCGCCTTTCGGTTTGTTCCCAATGGATCTTGAATCCATGTACTTTGTTCTCACAGTTATATTATATGAGTTTGATAACGTTGATAAAAATGTTGCCCAAATAAATAAGTAGCTGTTTTCCGTGTTATCGTGTATACATTTACTAAATGCCTCTAAAGCGGTGGACAACAGCCGAATCAAATTTGCGTTGAAAGTCGCCTTTTATTTCGTTTCGTGGTTGATACAGTTCCTATATATTGGAAAATCTCAAGTAGGCCTCCCTTTGATTTCTGTTTAGAATTCTGGCAAATTGTTTGGACAAAGGTGCCAAAATTTGTTTGTAGATTCGGCACGCGAATAAATGAAAACGTTTTAGTGAGTTGCAGAACGAAATCCAACTCTGTTATGACGTTGGTCGATATGTATGTTTTACAAAGGAATAAATATCCAAGATGGCGGGCGTGTTATGTACTTGATTTGTATACATCATCGTGGGTGAACATTTTATTATTTTTACTTAGCTCAAAACAATCAGGGTACACGTGGATCACCATGCTTATAATCAAATTGCTAGAACCCCTCCGCTCAAGACAATCACGGTAGTCGTGGATCACCATGGTTGCCAGGGCCCTGATTCACGAAATCTTAACTTAAGATAAAATCCAAATTTTAGTAGATACTTCAGTTTTGATTGGCTAAGCACTAGGATCGATCTAATATTATCCAATCACATAACTAAAATGTGGATTTTATCTTAGTTAAAATTTTAGTAGATACTTCAGTTTTGATTGGCTAAGCACTAGGATCGATCTAATATTATCCAATCATATAACTAAAATGTGGATTTTATCATAGTTAAAATTTCGTGAATAAGGCCCATGTATTGAAGGTGTTTCGAAACGATCATCCTATCGGTGGATCACCCTGGTAGTTTAGTCTGAAGGTGCTGGAACCCTGTACCTCAAAATAATTACGGTACACGTGGATCACCATGGTAGCCTAGCCTATGAAGCTTATAATGAAGGTGCTCAACCCTTTAGCAATAACGACACCCGCGGAACTAAAGTTAAGCGAGATGTCAAAATGTCTATTGAATATGGTTTACAAATACTAAAATGAATTTTAACGTCCTACGTTTCTGTTCCTACCGGGCTAAAATTATCGGGTCAAACAGACGTGATCCGTCAATAATGATATAGCATTCTCAGTGCGAATCCCAAAGGCACCAATTTAAATTCAATAAACAGTCCAGCGCACATGCTCACCGTTTGACCGATCCACGATTCTTGACCATGCTGTGACATGGTTGGACACCTATATCAATGACGTCATATCGTATCTAACGTCAATGTTTTTCCAAAGAGAGGGGTATATCATATCTGTTCATCATTACAGAATTAAAGTTCTACTATAATGTTAACATTTGGTTAGTTAATTTCTTAAGTCTCAAAATATTTTGAAAAAGTAGAGGGGGGGGGGGGTATGGTGGGCCCCAGAAAATTTTGAAAGATTTTCATATATGTCCTCCCATCTGAGCCATAACGAACAATGATTTCTGTTCGTCGACAATGGTTCATTTCGTTGACGATTTTCAAAATTTTAAGACTAAATTTCGAAATTTATATATGTTGATTATTGTGAAATTTTGCAGGGTCGGATCCGGGGGAGCGGGGGGGGGGGGTGACAGGCAAGCAAATCATCAAATATTCGCTAGTTTCATTTACTTGATTTTAATCGCGGTGGTGTGGTAGTCTCTATCATCCACACAAATATTCTACGAATATTAGTCTGGATGGGTCCTCAAAATTTGACGGAAAATAGGTCATTGTCTGGATTATCCAGTCTTTTAAGTTACCACGTACTGAATCTATCAAAACAGCTAGTTTGTCAACAATGACACTCTTTAAAATTTTGTTTGTAAAGGTTTCAATTGAAATGGTAATTTTCTCTCGTCATGAATCGGACGTATGGCTTCTCGCAATCTTCTTAATTCTTCATCGTCTCTATTTATTTTCTAATAATAGATGTGCCAAGTGAATTGTGGAATATATTTCAACCACGCTTTATAGAATCTAGCAAAAACGGCCCGGCTTTATAAGATCTAGCACTTACCGAGACTTTAGCCAAAAGGTTCCATTGCCCATGTGTAACCAAATGTTTGTTTTTTTATGTGGTAGATTATCCAGTAATTTTCGTCAAAAATTGAGAACCGACCCAGACCCTCCGTGCGTTGAAGACTAGGGGGGTCTGGGTGACCGAGACTATTGTGTGGTTGACGACCACTTTAACAAAGAAAATACGTTTAGCATTCCTGTATCATTTGTAATTAATAATACATATATATTAGTATAACACAAAAATATAAAAGTTTTGTGTATTCAATACCTAAGAGTATTATCTTCAACTTTTCACATATTATTATAACTATATTGTTTTAATATAAAAAGATATCATTGGTGATGTAGGGATTCGGCTGACAATGCAACAATTCATCCATATAGTTTGGTAACCAAAAGAAATACATTCATGGATATTGATGCGATTTATTTTAGTGTTAACAACAGTAACGGTGTAATAACATGATAAAATACAATATACAAAATCAATAATACAATTTATTTGTAATTCAATTCATGTCAATCAGTTAAGACAGCAATCGCCAAAAGTTTTAACAGTGAATTCGTTACTCAATAACAGATTATCGAAATGCTGTCACTAGTGACTGAAATGGTTAATTAAAATGGTACACGATGCTTCGTAAAGAAAATATAATGCGTCTCAGACATGTCGTAATAATTTCATTCAAACCAATTGAACGAAGTATTACATATTACGTTGAATTAAAGCTACAATTTCATATTTTGAAGTTATATTTTAAAAATGTATAAAAATAAAGCCTTAAAATAGGTGGTATCTATAAACAGTCCATAATCCTATTAATCCAATAATTCACTATTGCCAGTTGATAAATTGGCAAATATATCATTTTCAACTTCATATTCAAACGTTTGAAGATAGCTGTTCCACGGGGTAATACAAAACAAGGGAGGTAACTGTGTCCTTATTTCCGATGTCTTTGTCTTTTAAGTGTGGGAAATAATGAATATGATCGTATAATATGATCGTATAATAGTTAGTTGACAACCTATTGAGCAAAATACATAGAAATAATTATGTTTTGGCTTTCTGTGAAAATATGAAATCCTCGCAGTTTTAATTTTATTTCAATAATTCGAGGCTGGACAGGCCCTTCTCCTTGTCATGTACAACCGGAGAACTGTCACTAGTGACTGAAACGGTTAATTAAAATGGTACACGATGCTTCGTAAAGAAAATATAATGCGTCTCAGACATGTCGTAATAATTTCATTCAAACCAATTGAACGAAGTATTACATATTACATTGAATTAAAGCTACAATTTCATATTTTGAAGTTATATTTTAAAAATGTATAAAAATAAAGCCTTAAAATAGATGGTATCTATAAACAGTCCATAATCCTATTAATCCAATAATTCACTATTGCCAGTTGATAAATTGGCAAATATATCATTTTCAACATCAAATTCAAACGTTTGAAGATAGCTGTTCCACGGGGTAATATAAAAACAAGGGAGGTAACTGTGTCATTATTTCCGGTGTCTTTGTATTTTAAGTGTGGGAAATAATGAATATGATCGCATAATAGTTAGTTGACAACCTATTGAGCAAAATACATAGAAATAATTATGTTTTGGCTTTCTGTGAAAATATGAAATCCTCGCTTTAAGACAACAGACACTTCACAGTTGTAATTTTTGATTTCCAGTAGACATTCCAATCTATTATATTAAAAAAAATGCTCGAATATTTGAAAATACATAATTTAAGACAATCTATTATTTTTAAAATGCTAGGATAAAGGTTAAAAATAGACACCCAATAGACATTTTATAAAGAAAATATAATGCGTCTCAGACACACCAATTGAACAAAGTATTACATATTACATTGAATTAAACATAATTTATGCAAGAGCCAAATCTGCCTCTTTCAAGTCGTTCTTTAGGCCAAAGTAAAACGTTGTAAAAATCCGTTTTTATTTAATTTCTTTAGCTCTGAAATGTTATCTAAATTATTAATTATCCAAACCATAATAAAATCTCGATGCCATCCCTATACTGCGATATTCAGTGGATTAGAATACATTTGGTGAATGGTGATTAAAATGGATAATGGAGGCCCTGATTTTAGTAATGATGACCGAGGCTAGCCTAAAATTCAAAAACTACTATCTCGGTAATGAGTGGAGAAATGTGACTGAAAATTTCAGCATATTCCATGAATTATCTGCCTATTGCAGGCCTTTCTTTAGGCCTGAAATGTTGTCTAAACTATTAATTAGACATTAATTAACTTATTCAAGCTATGATCAACTCTCGATGCCACCACTAGTCTACGATATTTAGCGGATTGGAATATATTTTGTGAATGATTATTAAATGTAAAAATGGATATTCGAGGCATTTATTTTATCGTACCGATTTAAGTAAGGATGATTGAGGTTAGCCTAAAATTTGATAGCTACTATCTTATGGCGGTATATTAGTGCCAAAATTCTAACATGCTTTCGTCTAATTTCTTACTTCTATTCATGTAATTTCTAACCTCCATTCATGTAACTTCTAACTTCTATTCATGTAATTTCTAAATTAAGACAATGTATAATTCAACTTCTTTATTTGTTCAGTGTAAATATCAATTCTATTTCATCTTATTTCTAATATTGGGGCGAAAAATGTCTACTTCATTGTGGTATTACATGTTAAGCATGAACGGCAAACAAATTTAGAATTTTGATACATCTACCTAGCAACCATCATTATGACATCGTTTGGTGTTGCCACCGTGTGCTCAGTTTGGGAATTGAGCACCTGATCGGGACCATTCTATTGATACAACGACTCCCTCTTCGTCAGATTGAGTGGCTTGCCTGAGTGTTAAAATTGAAAACAACATCGGGAGAGAGAGATGGGGACATGGGGTTTAACATCAACTCGACACCAACCAGGTCATTTCGGTATTAACACCGTTCAATTGTATTTCAATAATTCGCTTGCGCGTAGGAGTGTTTAGCAGTGGGAGGAAACCGGAGGACCCGGAGAAAACCCACAAGGTTGGAAAGGCGGCTCTGCTCCATGTCACGTAAAAACGGGAAATCGAAACCACCCCAGTTTATTCAATGACAGACCTTATGTTACAGCGTGCACGTGCTAACCATTCGGCCATCCTACCCTCTAAACAACATTGAACGTGATATAAATGTATGGTTTGCAAATATTATTTCGAATACCGTGGCTAAGTGGGTAAGACGCAGGCTCGCTAGGCTGTGGGTCGGGAGTTCGATCCCTGCATTGGTCGAAAAAAGTTCATCCAGATTTTCTGGCGTGGTTCCACCTTATTAGTGTCTTGTCGTTCCGATGGGATGAAAACCCGAGGTTCCATGTACATGTTGGCGTGCACGTAAAAGATCCCGTGACCGTTAGACTTCGATATAAATCCACGTCGTAGATCAGCTCTCCGGGCAATATTTCCCTAAAGCACACTGTATGGCGTATGTCCGTCTCCATTAGCCCGGTTCGGAACAAAACAGTAGGACGTTAAACCCTCTTTCATTTCATTTCATTTTCTATTTCAAATATAAGCTAAACGGGATTTGGAGAATTTTATTTTATTTTTTTTTACGGTTGAGCCAATAATTAATATCTATATGCAGTTGGTCTATATTAACACAGGGTATAAATGTTATGGATAGGCCTTCACAGATACTGAGTTTAATACTAAGTGACCTCTCGCTCTCTCTCTCTTTCTCTCTCTCAGCACCCCTTCCAACCTTCAACCAAACGAAGAATGGGTCGTCTATACCAATTATGGTCCCGATCAGATGCGCAATCATCCAATTGAGCACACAGTGGCGACACCAAACGATGTCATAATGATGGTTGCTAGGTAGAAGTATTAAAATTCTAAATTTGTTTGCCGTTCATGCTTAACATGTAATACCACAATGAAGTAGACATTTTTCGCCTCAATAATAGAAATAAGATGAAATAGAATTGATATTTACACTGAACAAATAAAGAAGTTGAATTATACATTGTCTTAAATTAGAAATTACGTGAATGGAAGTTAGAAGTTACATGAATGGAGGTTAGAAGTTACATGAATGGAGGTTAGAAATTAGACGATAGCATGTTAGAATTTTGGCACTAATATACCGCCATACTATCTCGGTTCAGAGTTGAGCAATTTGATTTAAATTACCAGCATATTGTTTGCGTTATCTATTTTTTAACTATCATAGCGAGAACTGTCAACGCTTTATGTAATCTCCCGAAGTGTCTAATTAAGTATTTTAAAGTTAAATTTAATCAATTCACTTCTGCATCATGAAATATTTATCTTTACTCAATCAGGAAGCCGTCGTGGCTCAGTGGGTAAGGCATCGGAATTTCTCGATGCCATTCCTCCTTGTCAGTGGTGCAGGAAACAGGTGCTGACATAGGACAATATACAGTCCTTCGAGTTTGAGGAAAACCAGGGGTCTATTGGCGTTACCAACCCTTATTAAAATACAATATTAAAAGAAAGATCTAAAAAAAACTGTGAGAACGCGACTTTTTTCAAGTTTGTATTTTCTTTAAGACATTTTTTCGCATTGTGTTCACGTTTGCCGGCGACCTTCTGCATTTTCAGGTCGCCGTACGGCAGTGCCTTAAGGACGCCACCCCTGTCTGACGGGGGCCTAAGTAAACAATACAAAACAGATGCGCAGAAGCCTCGACACGTAATATCATGTCCTTGACTGTGATATTTTCACACATGCAAGCTGAAGAAATGAAATGAAATGGGGTTTAACGTCCTACTCTCCTGCACCTTACAGAAGCGCAGAAGCTTCGACACGTAATATCATGTCCGTGACTGTGATGTTTTCACACGTGCAAGCTGGGCTAATGGAAGACGGGCATAAGCCATAATAATAATCATAATAATAATATTTTATTTATTCAGTATGGAGATCTTACGATCTATAGATACAAATAACATTTGAACATAATGTACATAGTGATATTTTCAAGCAATTATACAGAATTTAGTATATAATATATTGATGGCTAATTTATAATGATATACTGTTTAATAAATTGGTTTTGAGCTATAAATATAATGCAATATAATAATATTTGCAATTGAACTGTCTGATGGAAATAAATTTATATGTAATTTTGTAAATTTTTCTTTTTACGTTTTGATTTATGTTAACTGTCAGGTATAATTCTTGACTTGGATTGGTTTTATGCAATAGTCCTTTAAACTTTCACTGTTATGAATTCTGGCTGACCATCCTTGTATGTTAATATCAATTAGTCTTTGTTTCAACGATTCTATAAAGAACTGATGATCACCAACTTCGTCCATCAACCAAACATATGCAAAACCAATTGAGCTCAATAGCAGTCTAATCCTAGTTGCCCAGGTTACGTTATCAGTAGAATCGAGCTTTCTTAACATCATATAATATACCTGTTTGGGATATTTTTGATTTGACATTACAGTGAGTTTAAGCCAGTATTTTATACAAGCTAACATATAGTAGACCGATATGTCATACCTGCCGCATTCTCCCTTTGCACCTACGGAAGAACTGCTCTTGCGTATTCGAAGAACAAATTTACAAAACTGAGACGGCACATTTTTAATATCCTTTTTATATTCATATCCCCATATTTCAGCACCATATAAAAACCTGGCTTTACAATTGCGTCGAATATTTCAAAACTTAATGAATAGGGGTATCGACCTGGTTTTCCGAAGCAAATATTGTATGGGTAGAAGTGACTTTTTGGCTTTGACTGATAAACTATACACAGCCTTGCTCCAGACTAAGCTGGACGACAAAAGTACACCTAGATAATTATAAAATGAAACACATTCTATCGTATTATTATTGTAGTAAAATCATTCGTTTTTGCGTACAACACCCCAATTGGTATCCAATTGACTTTAGATTTATACACAATGTTTTAGTCTGTTGATTTCCAACGATTTACAATAATTACTTTGAGAGTCAGGTCCGTATGTGGGATTTTAAAAGTGGGGGTGTCGCAGTGTGGTGTGGCGCTAATACAATGCCCATGTTATTGAGCACAGTAATTTCGTAGGGGCGCCATTTCTCGGCGCGCCTTATTTTTCGTGGGGGGGGGGGGGTGCAATGTACCAGGGGGTACCCTCGCTGAATACGACCCTGGTAAGAGTTATGGCCCTTGGTCACTCTGAAAAATTTTGTGGACGCTCTAGAGGCTGAAGTTAATATCTGATTGACTTTGATTTTATGCAGTGTGTAAAGTTATGAGAGAAAGAAGCCTGTTGATTTCCAGCGATATGCGATAATTACTGCCAGTGTTAGTGCCCTTGATCACTTTGAAAAATCTTGTGGGCGCTCTTGGGGGCTAAAGTTGATATACGATTGACTTTAGATTTATATACAGTGTTTACGGTCATGAGATGAAGAAGTCTATTGATATCGAACGATTTCTGATAATTACTGCAAGCGTTATGGTCCTTGATTACTTTGAAAAATCTTGTGGGCCCTCTAGAGGCTAAAGTGGATATCGGATTGACTTTAGCTTTATACACAATGTATAAGGTGTGGAAATGAGGAAGCCTATTTATTTCCAACGATTTCCGATAATTACTGCCAGAGTTATGGCCCTTGATCACTTTAAAAAAACGTGAAGATGCCCTAAAGTTAACATCTAATTGACTTGAAATTTATACACAGTGTTAACTTCATGAGAGGAGGAGGCCTATTATATTTTGTATAGTAAATGTTCGCTGAGAGCAGTACTAAAAACCAAACAAATTCTACTGATTTCTGATAATTACTTAATAGGTTGTTAATCGTACTCAGATTTTAGATTCGTAAATGTTTTCATTACTGACCAAAAAACCAATGTGACACAAATGTGACAACACTTGTTGACTCACAACTTAGCTGTCGTGGGTCCTCTTTTGTGCAAAAATATTGATTTGCTCCGTTTCTCTAGTTAAAAAGGTCCTTTGATGCTTCTAAAATCATTTGTATTTGTAGTTTATTCATTTTGACTAAAGTGCACATAATTATTTATATGTTTCATATTATAGAGAAAGTTTAATATGTATAAAATAAAAAAACTCTTTCAAGCCGAATTTTACTGTGAATGTGAATTTGTTAATTTCGTTCCAAAATATAAGTGCAATGTGTCTGAATGCGATGAAAAATAATCATTTCTATAATATTCAATACATTGTAAATGCTTATCCATGTACTTAACCCTTCGGGGGGTTGGGATGGCCTAGTGGTCTAGAGTGCCGCGCTTCGACCTCTAGCTGGCCGGTCACCTCTGGCTTGCGGCTGTGGTTTCGAGCCCTGGTGTGAGCGTATGGAGATAGGAGCGCCTTCTCAACCTCGTGGGTTTCTTCCTGGCACTCCGGTTTCCTCCTAATGCTAAAGACCCCTACGCGCAAGCGAATTATTGAAATAAAAATTGAACCATTTGTTAGTCCTGAAATGACCTAGTATGTGTTGAGTGGACGTTAAACCCCATTTCTCTCTCTCTCTCTCTCTCACTTAACCCTTCCGTAAACAACCCCCCTGAGAGTGAGATTACTAAATATTGGGGTGATTTAGTCAGTGATTAAATAAATTAAGATCTTTGCGGTATAAAGGTTCATTTCAGTAGCCTTCAAATTCAACTGGGGATCATGTTGCTAAGTGGGTAAGATGCTGGCTCGGTAGCCTTGAGGTTGGGTGTTTGATCCCTGCATTGGTTGACAAAGTTCATGTAGATTTTCTGGCGTGGTTTCCCCTTGTTAGTGATGAAGGATGGATGGCCTGACAAGAACAGCTGTCAATTTTGGTCTGATTTACACGAAATTCGACCTCAACCTTCATTACGATGTAACGGTGATATAATCAAACGGTTTTTTAAATGGGATAATAATTCTGAACTCCAGAGGGACAACAAGCTAAAAAAAAAAGGTCATTTTTCGGACAATCAGGGGCCATAATTCAGGAATTTACGTTCCAATGGGCACAAATATCGAAAAGAACCAAGATCTTTAGGTTATAAACATGCATGTCAAGTTTCATCAAAATCGGTTCAAAATTGTGACCTCTATAGGGTCCACAACCTTGATTTCACACTAATCGCGTACAAACGGCGGCCATTTTGTCTTTCAATTTTGGTCCGATTTTCACGAAATTTTACTTCAATCTTCATTACCATGTAACGGTGATATAATCAAACGGTTTTTTAAATCGGATAATAATTTTGACCTCCAGAGGGACCACAAGCTAAAAAGGGTGATATTTCGGACAATCAGACGCCATAATTCAGGAAGTTACGATCCGATGGGCGCAAATATCGTGGACGGACAGGGGCGACGACATAATACGTCCACATGAAAATGTGGGCGTATAAAAATCATAGTTTAAAATTTAATCAGCTTTTCAGTTCAGTTCAGTTCTTTATTTCTTGGGCTAACAGCACATCAGATACAATACAATACAATATACACGACATACATACATACAAAAATGAAATTATTTACAATTTAAATATCTTAAAAGGTTGTTGTATATGGGAGAGTAGACAATGTATTTTTTTTTTTTTTTTTTTTTTTTTTTAAACAAGTATTTAAGATGTCAATTTATACTGTTAGATTTTGGAGTAATTTGTTTCCAAGATTAGTCAATTCCTTAATATTATGTACAGTCAGATGTTGAATAAATTTATATACACTTGGGTTAATTCTTTAATATGGTTTAATATATTTACAACGGATATCTTTATATTTTTTACGTATTAATACAAAATGGTACTCAACTTCAACATCTTCATTATATCGCAAAATTTACAAAGTCTTTAATTTTAGCAACACTGTTGTATCATCTACCCGTTTCTATAAATAAGTTATGGGCAGATAAACGGATTTTTGAAATATTAGCATCTAAATTGGATGGATTTGGCCAAATGATATTGTAATGTAAAATTTGAAATGAAGTGCTGATAAAAGAGACCTTTTGATGAATTACAAATACGTTCTACACATAATTGTTTAAAAATATCTAAAATTCTATGCTTTATGGTTTTGAAATATGATGAGTTATATAATTCTCTCTATGTTCCCAAATATAGCCTAAACCCATTTGAAATAATTCATTCCTTACATTTATAATCCATTTACTTTTATTCGCTTCCTGATCCTGTAAACAACACTTTAAAATCTTATTATCAGTATTTAGTAGTTTTGTCCAAAATTTAAAAATTCTAATTCTTCTTATTACATATAAAGGGACAAACTGATCCCGCAGTGAATATTCGCTTGGCCGCTACAATCACTGATAAGCATGACATCGACGAGGCTTAATAAGTACGGCATATTAACTTTTTTACTCCGACAAATTAAATTCTCAAACATTTTTTTGAGGTAACAGAAAAATAAATAAAGACATTTGAAGTAATTGAAGTTAAAAAATATTTCCTATTTAGTGTAAATGGGTATTAAAATGAGTAAAATGCGTCATTTTGCCCGAAGCAGTTAGGTGCAGGGGCGTACATATCGATTTCGTTTGGGGGGGGGGTGTTTAGCCAAAATGCGACCGACTGATGCACATACCCCCGCCCCACACACCAGTGGTACTACAAACTGGGCAGTTCACTATAATCGTGAATATGATAGTGCTGAGACAGTATAAGACAACTGACGAGTAGAATAATGATTTTAAAATGGAATCGAGCGCCGCAGGCGCGAAAAAATTTCAGATATGCAACCGAGTATCAGATATGTAACAGGGCTTTTAAATATTTAGGACTGGGGTTGATAAGAAATGGGACAGAATCTTGAGGCTTATCTGTCAATTTCGCTTGTTTTATGATTGTATGTTTATTTCATTAATTCATTTAGTCGGAGACCGACTGCGGTGAGTACTTTTGGTTTGAGACCGACTATTTTTTGCCGTGGTAGAAAACATTTTATAGAACAACTACTCACAACAGAATAAGAGTGACAAGCAGACATGGTTATTTTATACTATAGTTTTGAGTGACGTATGCAATTTAGGCACACGTATTCCCGCAAATACATAGCATTTGGGATCTATTCTGGCATTGTTTTTGAGACCGACTGCAGTGACTGCACTTATTTTGTGACCGACTATTTTTCTCCCTACGTGAAATTTTGTTGTTAGACCAATTTAACATACTTACAACAGAATAAGAGTGACATATGCAATTTAGGCTCACGGATTCACGCAAATATACAGTATTTGGGATCTTTTCTGGCATTGTGTTTGAGACCGACTGCAGTGACTGCAGTTATTTTGAGACCGACTATTTTTCTCCCTGGGTTACATTTTGTTGTAAGACTAACATTATACTCACAACAGAATGAGAGTGAAACACAACATCTTTTCAAAAATGATAAGTTGACAAGGTTATTTTATACTAAGACTGCTCCTATTTTGCGACCGACTGCACTGATTTTGCAACCGACTATTTTTATACTAAAGTTTTGCATGAGTAGCGTGACGTATACAGTGAGTACTTATTTTGATACCAACTACCTCTACTTTGTGACCGACTGCACTAATTTTGCGACCGACTATTTTTTTTTGCGTGAGTAGCGTGACGTATACAGTGAGTACTTATTTTGATACCGACTACCTTTACTTTGCAACCGACTGCACTGATTTTGCGACCGACTATTTTTATACTAAAGTTTTGCGTGAGTAGCGTGACGTACACTTATTTTGATAACGACTACCTCTACTTTGCGACCGACTGCACTGATTTTGCGACCGACTATTTTTTTTGCTGGGGGGTGTACCACCCCCCCCACACCCCCCACATTTACGCCCCTGGTTAGGTGTTAAGTAAACATTGCACGAACCGTTGAGCCAATGACTGCAGTCAACGCACGTGCTGTGGACACTATCTGTTACAGAGTTAATTCGTAAGTAATTCTCTGTGTAACAGATTGATAAAGGGATTCGACCTAATTCAGAATAAATCATACTGTGCATAGTTGTTTGTCTAACTCCTAGTATTGTTACAAAGTGATTTATACATGGAACTGCTAGATTAGATATTATATTATATTTGACGTTTTCAAATACAACTCCTGCTAGGCACTGACTTATTAATGTGTTCAATATGTTATTTACGGGCTACACACGAATGGCCGCTGCTCGTTTTGACAAAAGGCGCGATCTCATTAAACATATTATTTATTCAAAGGTGTGTGTGAAAGAGCTTTATTTAACGTCGGCTTCCATCGAGGTGATATCGCAGTGCAGTTACAGATACTATAATCTCATAAATAAACGATACCAAATATGTACATCGCTCGTGTATCATTTCTCTTAATTGATTGTATGCTTTATAAGTCAGAGTTTACTGTTAGTCTCAGAAAACATGGAATGGCGATCCTTCCGGAATATTCCTATTTCATGCTCTCGATAAAGGTCTATCAACTATGCTGATATTCTGTTATCTGCAGTGTTACATTTTCGCTTACAAAAATTTGATTGAACTTTCTACACATCAGCGCCTTTATGAAATCCCCATATTTCTGATCCATATGATAAAATGCTTCCGACATAAGTATCAAATACTGACAATTTAGTTTCAATGTTAAAAAAGTTATCATTACATACTCGTAGTACAGAGAATAAAGCTTTCCTGCCCTGATCGGCTACATGTCTCTGGGTTTTCAAAAATTTACCATTATAGTTTAAAATCAATCCTAAATAGTTAAAAGTGTCAACAATTTCTAATCCATTACCACTATAAAACCATTTTTCATTTTCGGGTAATTTTTCGCCATTTCTAAAAACAACAATTTTAGTTTTGTTCGTATTTACAGTGAGGTTCCATTTGCAAGAAGATTTACATAATGAGTCAAGCAACTGTTGTAAACCCTCGGGATTTCCCGAGAACACTGCCTTGTCGTCCGCATACATTAAAAGGAAAAGGTTCGTGGTATCTAGAGGAATGGATGGGAAATTTGGTTTTCAATATCATTAATGTAAAATGAAAATAATATGGGACTTAAAATTTCGCCTTGAAAGAGACCAGAATTACAATTTAAAAAGTACATAAATCACCTTGTAGTTAAACGCAACATTTTACCTGATCATATAAAGAACGTATCAATTTTAAAATGCTTCTTTTTATACCTTCCTGAATTAGTTTATACCATAGATTTACTCGCGTAATTAGGTCAAAAGTTTTTGAATAGTCAACAAAACAGCAATAAAGACGTGTTTTATGTTTTAAAATTCGGTTGATCAACGTAGTTAAAATAAAAATAGCATCTGTGGTTGATAAACCTTTTCTGAAACCAAACTGGGGATGGGTAATTGTCATAATCTTATAATCTATTGTTTAATATTCCAGTAAATAATTTGCTCAAACAGCTAACAAGGGTAATTCCTCTATAATTGTCAGGATTACTGGAATCGCCCTTTTTGAAAACGGGCACAATTACACCAATACACCAAGTACTTGGAAAACAACACGATTCTAGAATATTATTGGATAAAATGTTTAAAACTGGTATAAGTTTTTGTGAACAATACATAAACAAATCATTAATAATTCCATCAATTCCACAAGATTTGTTATTTTTTAAATTCTCGATGGCTTTACAAATTTATTGATAAGTAATTGGCCTATTAAGGTCAACATCAGGGTTATCCTTTACTTCATAATCAGAAAATGTCTGATTATCATATTGAGATAAGAATTCGTTTACATCATTATCAATAGTATCTGTTATATTTGAAGCCAAATTACTAAAATGTTCATAGAAGTTATCTATGATAACCGATGGGTCAATCGAGTTCTTTCTCTTCTTGAAAATTTTATAAAACATGACTGGGTTGTCTTTCCGTAGAAAATTAATACGGTTGCCTTCTCGTGCCATATAGATGCGTTTAAGTTTGATTTGTAATTTTTTATATGAACATTTTGTGTAAGATAAAATTAATTTACTTTCAAGAGATTTATTTTAATTAAAGTTGCTCAAGGCATTTTTGTAAAGTTTATATTGGGAAGTACAAATTTCATTGAACCGTGCTTTAAGTTTATTACACTTGGTTTTATTTAAATATGTTGAACCTGCTATTATATTTATACAGAAGGGTGATATTCTTTCCATGAGAGTCTATTATCTATTGAAGTTTTCGACCTGTCATTGATTTTCAGCGAATTCTGATAATTACTGCCAGAGTTATGACCCTTGATCAAAAATTCTCGTGGACGCTCTAGAAGAAAAAGTTAATATCCGATTGACCGTAGATTTATACACAGAGTTTAAGGTCATGAAACAGAGATGCTGCCTATTGAGTGTTATAAATGTTTCATTACCGACAAAGTAAGAATATGCGACAACTCTTTTGGACTGCCCGGACAATTTAGCTGACGTGGGCGTACGTTTCGTTGCCTGGCAGCCTATCTTTGTCTTTTCGCATACAACGCCAAACAGACTTTCGGACCAGAATGTTTGACACTAACAGAGCATTGAGTGGGTTTATTTACAATTTAAGAATGATGTTTAAACACGGACCATAATTACTAGTACATCTGATCTCTACTTTTCAGGCGAATTAAGGTTAAATAAAGGGTACAATCGACTTGTATTTTTCCGGGAGGCCATTTCAGAAGTGCCTTGGTTCGATGTGACTCCGGTTGTTTGTTACCAGATGGCGCGATTTACTGGTATTCGTGGAAAAAGTGACTTAGATCGTTCGTCCCTTAACTCTTCGCATTTATGGAAAACAGCTACTTATTTATTTGAGCGAGTTTTTTGTGGTATTCTACGGAAGCCCATAAGGGTTCAATCAAATAAAAAAAAACAATCTGATTATCTTGTAATTTAGATCAAATGACAGCGACCCAAGAGGGAACACATCAACTAAGAATTGATGAAACCACTGATTAGCGAGAATGTGAAAATAGAGCAGTGATTATAGACAATAGGGGATAGAAAGTGCAATGATTGTTTAATTGTTCCACTCTAGAAAGTTTACTTATTTGCTATTGCATTGATAAGCCAAGTAATCATCAAATATTCACGGGTTTTATTTATTTGAATGTAATGGTTGGCGATCATTTTCACAATGAAATGTTTATCATTCCTTAGTAATTAATAATATATATATATTTGTAGAATTCCCTTTTGTGATATGAATAGATGTCATTGGTGATGAAGGGATTCGACTGACAATGCAACAATTCGTCCATGTAGTTTGGTAACCAAAAGAACGAAATTTATGACTATTGATAAGATTTATTTTAACAACAACAATAACGGTGCAATAACATGCTATATACAAAATCAATAATACAATTTATTTGTAATTTATTTCAATCAGTTAAAGCTGAACTCCGGTTACAAAAATACCGAAATAATGTAATAAAAAAAAACGTTAACGCCTTCAAGCCGCCATACTTGTTTCCAATTTGTGAAATAAGTATGGCGGACATGGAGGCTTATGACCCGGAAAGGTTAGCCGATCTCACTTCCAGTTTATTTCTTGTCAGCAAGCTATACACACCCGGCTTTATTCTCTTCACATGGTTCACTGATTGCTGTATTTTCCCCAACAGTATACCAGATTGCAAAATGTCTGATTAGGTAAGACTGTAAATAATTATATGAACTGCGTCTACTACAATATAGCCTAAGCTTTACTCCAAAACAAAAGATGTAAAAGATGGCTTACCCCAACCTGTTTTTCAACCAAAACAAATCACCTATACAAACTATTGTCTTCTTCATATCTTCCATGTTGAATGGTGTTCATGAAAACGATCAAGGGACAAAACTACATGTTTTGGGCCGGCTCTCATTGGGGGGTGTTTGACCAAGGTGGAAGAAATTGATATTGTAGTAGACGCAGTTCATATTATTATTTAGTCTTACCTGATCAGACATTTTGCAATCTGGTATACTGTTGGGGAAAATACAGCAATCAGTGAACCGTGTGAAGAGAATAAAGCCGGGTGTGTATAGCTTGCTGACAAGAAATAAACTGGAAGTGAGATCGGCTAACCTTCCCAGGTCATAAGCCTCCATGTCCGCCATACTTATTTCACAAATTGGAAACAAGTATGGCGGCTTCAAGGCGTTAATTTTTTTTTTATTACATTATTTCGGTATTTTTGTAACCGGAGTTCAGCTTTAAGACACCAATCGCCAAAAGTTTTAACGTTTATTTCGTACACAATAACAGATTATCGAAATGCTGTCACTAGTGTGTGGCAAAGAGAGAGGGAGATGAGGTTTAACGTCCAGTTGACACAAACTAGGTCATTTTGGGACTAACACATGGTTTTAATTTTATTTCAATAATTCGAGGTTGGACATGTACAACCGGAGAACTGTCACTAGTGACTGAAATGGTTAATTAAAATGGTACACGATGCTTCGTAAAGAAAATATAATGCGTCTCAGACATGTCGTAATAATTTCATTCAAACCAATTGAACGAAGTATTACATATTACATTGAATTAAAGCTACAACTTCATATTTTGAAGTTATATTTTAAAAATGTATAAAAATAAAGCCTTAAAATAGATGGTATCTATAAACAGTCCATAATCCTATTAATCCAATAATTCACTATTGCCAGTTGATAAATTGGCAAATATATCATTTTCAACATCAAATTCAAACGTTTGAAGATAGCTGTTCCACGGGGTAATATAAAAGCAAGGGAGGTAACTGTGTCATTATTTCCGGTCTCTTTGTATTTTAAGTGTGGGAAATAATGAATATGATCGCATAATAGTTAGTTGACAACCTATTGAGCAAAATACATAGAAATAATTATGTTTTGGCTTTCTGTGAAAATATGAAATCCTCGCTTTAAGACAACAGACACTTACCAGTTGTAATTTTTGATTTCCAGTAGACATTCCAATCTATTATATTAAAAAAATGCTCGAATATTTGAAAATACATAATTTAAGACAATCTATTATTTTTAAAATGCTAGGATAAAGGTTAAAAATAGACACCCAATAGACATTTTTGACCCCCCCCCCCCCCCGCCACCCTCATCTCCATGTTGACCAAAACAACGGAATAAAACAGGCAGACATGATCTTTATTTACCTGCAAGAACAAAAAATAAGCGCATTTAAATTGAAATTCCGTGGTGTAGTCATCACACCACCCGATTAAAACCACATCGTTTTTTTTTATCTGTTTTCACTTGAGAGGTTCGTGTGATTTCATATTGTTCAATGACTTATCAACAACCAATTTAAGCGACGATTTCAAGACATCGTTAAATGCCAAACAGGCCATATAACAGGTCATAGAAAATAGTAAAATTATAAAATCTATGTTTGTCGTAATATAAATTTATCACCCGATACCACATTTGACGGTAAATATCGCTTGCGTGATAAATTACATAATCTACTCCTGAGGAGATATCGCTTTACATGAATTTAATTGGTCAATCAAAAATCAACTACTTTCTTTTTTTCTAAACAGACCACTTGTTTTAAATAAAAAGTAACAGCTTGTTAAAAAGAAGCTGTTTTTGTTTAATTGACTTCGAAGGAAATATTGGGTTAATATATAGGACTTTGCAATACGTCAACTGCTGTCAAAAAATGGTGTATCAGTACGTTGTAATGTAATCAGATTCAGTAAAAAAAAAATGAAATCAATACTAAAGAATTATAGTTATTTATTTGTGCATGTCAGAAAGGGTTGGGTGATAAATAAAATCTCCAACTCGTCTTTTTGATATCGTCTTATTAGATTCTCAATATATCCAAGATGCAGGTGATGTCTAACGGGTTATATCTCCATTGAAAAAGATTACAGCGAACATATTAAAGATGTATTATGTATGAGCTGTATCATGCACATGATTCGTTTGCCTCAAATGTTATATAAATAATTTGAAATGTATTTACATGTCGAGGCCATAATCAACGCTCCAGATCATCGGGTTTGATATCGACAGAATTTAAACCCGATTGCTAATTAATAATGCAATTAACGAAATGAAAGTCGAGACTTTACCGTAACAACGGTAGCAATGGCCACCGAGACTTCACGACGACTAGAACGCCGCTCAAACTGAAGCGATTTTACTGAAAATTTCAACACATCCCTTTTTATTATCGGGTTTGGATTTTTGTCCAATGGATTGGATTGTTCGTACTTGGTTTTATTTTATTTTAGCTATTATAGTGAGAACTGTCAGCTCTTTATCTAAAATATATTTAAACCCACCTACCCTTTACACTTGAGATAGCCAATTGTATAATAAAGTTTCTCACCAGCGGTTGTGTCACCTGTCAAAACATAACGAAATGAAACGAGATTTAACGTTATCCTCCGAACTGGGCTAATGGAAACGGCCATATGTCATACAGTGAGCTATGAGGGAAATTTTACCCGGTCAGCGGCACAACGACCTACACTTGTATCGAATTCCAGCTGTCACTGACAAGGATGAACCTTTCCCGGCCAATTCAGGAATCGAACGCTCGACCTCCGGACAACCCAGCCAGCTTCGCGTAGCCAACATGACCCCATTTGAAATTTGAAATCGTGTTCCTTGGGTTTACAAGCTTTCCAAAAATGTATCATTTGATTGGTGACGAAATAAAATGTTTCTAAGCAAGCTACAAATTCTGCAGGTTGCAGACCTAACTCCCAATTGGAATGTCTCCGGACGAATACATTAGAACCACTCGTGTAAGCGTGTGCGCGTAAAAGAACACCCGAGCACAATTTGATTAAAACGCAGATCCTATTTCGTTTCGTATTTATAGTACAAAATTTCATTTTACTTGTCTATACTACACTAGGATCTGGAATAGTTGTCATAATTCACGTGTTCTGAATGATGTGATTCGCCAATGAAACGGTCTGTTAAGTTTAGCTGTAGGCGTGTTAAGTACGTAACTATGGACAAGCCACTAGTAACAACAATGCTGATTGGTTAATCAAATGGCTGACGTAATACGG